>JANRFK010001605.1:19238241-19249912 GCA_030068395.1 Apalone spinifera
GTTGTTTTTTTAAAGTTTATCCTGTACAGACTAACTCGGCTACCCCCTGAAGCTATTCCAGAAAAGTTATTTTGGAATAACTTATTTCAAAATAACACTGCAGGGAAGCCTCAAAATTAGTCTGAGGCAGGCTTACCTAATGTAGATGTGCTATCTGGACTTAGAGACCCAGGAGGCACTGGGGAAGAATAACTTAGAATGGCCCTGGGGAGGGGCTATTTCAAAATAGCAGAAGTGGAGTGTCTACACACACCTTATTTCAAAATAGCTATTTCGGAATAGGCATTATTTCTCATAGAATGAAGTTTACAGATTTCAGAATAAGCCGTCCGTTATTTTGAAATAATGAAATGACTGTGTAGATGCTCACATTAGCATTATTTTGAAATAACGTTAGTTATTGTGAAATAACAGTGCAGTGTAGACGCACCCGAACAGTACCCAGAGATGTTGTGTTTCATTCAGTTACTCTGTAACCCCTAGTAACCAAATATGCTTTATCAAGTTTATCTTTCTGTTTTGTTAATAAAATTATCCTTTTTAAGGCAATGATTTGATTCTTGTGTCCTGGAAAGAAACAGAAGGTCTGTTGAGTGTGTGTCTGCCTAGCCTGAGAGGTCCACTGTCAAAGACACAGTTTGTTTTCTCGTTTCTTTTTTCAAGCTCTCTTGTGGCAGAGGAGCTTGGGGTACCCCTGCGGAAGGAAGTCCACATGCTTTCTTCCTGGATTCAAGGAGAAAGGGGTTTGGCGGCGGCAGTTAACCCCCAAAGTCAGTAAATCCGTGACTGGGAAGTTTTTGTAAGCAGAGCCTATAGAGGCAAGGTATTTAAGGTCTTTTGCGGGCCCTCATCTTCTGCACTCAGAGTGGGGAACAGCCCTGACAGGGTTGAACATGGATTTTGGTACTACCATGATACTGAATATTCAGTAGAGAGAGCCTGTCATAGTCAACATTGTATCAGCTGGTTGTGGCTAACCATAGGATGTTTAATACTGTATGAGTTATTATGACTATATTATGTATTGTATTAGCTTGATGTTGAACCACAGTGACTATTTCAATACAGAAGAAACCTAAAAAGAGCCACAGGAGGCCAGTGTGGCTGCACAAGGAGTTTTTTTTTAAAGCTATCTAAAACCAAAAGAGATACCTAATGGCAGAACTGTTCCTGGGAGGGGGGGAAAGCCTGGTACTTGGGACAAATCAGTCTCCCCGCTAGTCTCTTCGCTGTCTGCCCAGAGTCCACTCACTTGGCCGCCGTTTGCCTCCTCACCCCTCCCTAGCTCACTCCTCTTGCTGTCTACCCACCTGCCTCTCCACTAGTCTCCTTGCCATCTGTCTGATGTGCTCCCCACTCCACCTGCCTGCCTTTCTTCTTTGCCATCTACCTGCTGCCTACCTGCCTGCCACTCACCGCCTTAACCACCTGCCCATCACTCGCCTTCCTGCTCTTCTCACCATCCATCTGGCATGCCACCCAGTCTACCAGACTGCTGCTCTTTGCCTTACCATATGCCCACTTGCCCACCTCCTCAGTCCCTCCCACCTGCCTCTCTGCTGCTCATCTCCCTGTTCACCTCCTTACCTGCACACTTCCCACCTCACTACCCTGCCACCTACCTATCTGAATATCAGGTCAAATGGTATCCCAGCTGTAAATCAGCCAGGACAGAGAGACAAATAATGTCGGTACTGATTTTGTCAAAGTGCTGGGTCCACCAAAGCGAAGGACCCAGGGATGTCGCCCTAACTCACTGTGCCCAAAGGACAGCTTGACTTATTGGACATTGAAGGGGGGGCATGTCATCAAGGAAGTATAGATGGGAATAGCATGAGCATGTAGACAAAATCTGGAAAGCCAAGGCCATGGCAGCTGTTAATACAAGCAAGGGAAGGCACAGTCTTCCCAAAATTGCCTACATGCCCAGCTGCCACGCTGGGCCTTCTCCAGTTGGGCCTTCACCCACTTCCCATGGCCAAGGTAAAGAATACGTTACAGTTGGCCAGGAATGTTAGACAAGAAGGACTCCTTCAAATGTCTCAGACAAAAAAGAAAGATCAAGGATAGTGTGGCTCTGTTGCTCCATGGAGAAGGTGAGCTGGTAATAAAGATGATAGGGCAGGATAAGAGGCAGTGGGTTCTAATGACAGCCTAGCAAATTTAATTAAATCTCAGGAAAAAAATTCTAGTTATAAGAACAGTAGAACAATGGAACAGACACCTATAAAGGTTGTGGAAGCTCCTTCATTCGAGGTTTTCAAAAGGATACTGGACAGCCATCTGTCTGGGATGGGTTAGACACAAAAAAGGGGTTTGCATCATGGAAAGGGGTTAGACTAGATGACTTTTGCGGTCCCTTCTAACCCTATGATTTTATGGCTCCTCGAGTTTGTGTCCTAACAGTGTAATTTCCCAGTGTAAATAACTAAGAGACGGGGGAAAGAACTGTAACTTCAAACTATGCCTCCTGTGACATCACTATTAAGGATATTATTGATATTTTATACACATTCAAAATAAATACCAAAAATGTCTTCTAGAAAGAAAAAAAAATAGGAGATCACCCTTATAGCAGGAGTAAAGGATAAATAACACTGCTCTACACCCAAAATGCTTCTGAAATAAATGTAGTCAAACTTTACTAATTCTGGGTCACTGAGAACGAACATGATGCTTAAAATTGTTGATTGGCTCTAGTTGTCAAGATATGCTATTGGGTCAGTATATACGACCCTTGACTTGGGAATGGCGGAGGATAAGTGAGTTACAAAGGGAAGGGACAAATAAGAGTGACCTCATAACTTGTAGAAAGTGTCCTAAAGAAAATATAACACTCTTTGCTAATACCATACAGCAAACTGTTAGTTTCTTCTTTCATCTTCACTCTCAGTACAGTAGAGTCACTGCCAATAGCTCTTCTACTGTGTGGCAATTCCATATTATGCAATTGCTTATCAGGACTGATTCAGCTTTCTACTCCTCTAAGACGCAATATTTTTCATTCAGCTCCAGCCCAGACACTCTGGAAGTCATGCCAGCACTACAGACTGACTACAAATTCAAAACAAAGGAGCCAGTAATCCAGCTTTTATACCAATACTGTGTTCTTTGAGCAGTGAATTCTAAAGTGCCTATCCTGTTGTGGCTGAAGTAATTATATCTAAAGGTAACTTAAAAAAATATATATCTAGTTTTTTCGTTTCTATTAGTAGTGCACATCTGCACATTACCTCAATATTGGTGCACATAATAAAATTCATTTCCTCTTAATTTTTTCCATATGTGCACAAAACACTGGTCAGGGGTCTCCTGGCATAGGGCTTGATCTTTTGGAGGCTTGTGCAACCAAATCAAGAGATCGGCCATTAACAGTCCAGCAGGCCCTGGCACTGTGCCACTCCTGGAAGCTGCTGGCACATTCCTATGGCCCCTGGGGAAGGTGGGAGCAGCAGGTCTCCACTTGCTTCCCTTGCCTGCAGGCACTGTCCCTGCAGCTCCAATAGGCCAATAACATGGAACCACAGCCAATGGAAGGTGTGGGGACCGGTGCTTGAGGATGGGAGGAAGCATATGGAATCATCTGCCCCTCCCTCCCCACAAGCTGCTGCTGGACATGTGGGCTGCTTTCAGGAGTGGCCCAGGCCCAGGGTGCAGTGAGCCTGCCTTAATTCCACTGCTGCACCATCACCCAGGAGCTGCTTGAGATAAGCCGTACTTAACCAGAGTCCACATCCTGAACCTCTGCCCCAGCCCTGAGCTCCTTCAACAACCAAACTTCCTCGCAGCGCCTGTACCCTGAACTATTCCTGCACCCCAACCCTCCTCACACACTCTGAACCCCTAGACTAAAGGACAGAGCCCCCATCCCCTGCACCCCAATACCCTGCCCCATTCCGGTGAAAGTGAGTGAAGGGGGGGGTGGTGGAATGAGCAGAGCAGAGCCTCAGAGACGGGGCAGAGCATGGGTAGAGCATCAGAAAAGGGGTGGGGTAGAAAGCGGAACAAGGATATTTGGGTTTGAGGTAGCTCCTGGATCAGACAAATTCAAGAGGTGATTGTGTGCTTAAAAATTGGAGACCACTGCTCAAGAAACTACTTTGCTGTGTGTTGTTGGTATTGTCCCCTGCCTCCATACTTTGGGGGATGGTAGTTCTTGGTCTCCTTCGTGCCAAATTGGGTGGAGGCCATTTAGGCCAGGTCTACATTACATAGGAAAATCGAATTAACATACCCAATTCCAGTCGACTGGTCAGAGTCCGAAATGGTCAGCCCTCATATCAGGGCAATACAGCCTAGTGGCCAGAGTCAGTGGTGGGCCCTTGTCTCAGGACAGCACAGAGTCAGTAAGTAGCCCTTGTCTCAGGGTAGTATAACCTAACGGCCAGAGTCAGTAGGGTTGGGGCAAGCACCCTGGTAGGGGGACCCGGGCCCACTCTGCTCCACCAGGTCCCAGCCCAGGGCCCTGTGAACAGCAGACTACTTTACTGCTCCCTCAGCAGGGAATCCAGCCAAAACACGCCAAGTATACCTGGGTGGGAGAGGCCACTCCTGCACCCTTCCTGGGTCACTTCCTACTGATTCTGGCAGGTCAACGTCCCATGTAGCAGCTGGGTCCCATTCCCCAGCAGCAGCTTCTCCCTGGACGCCACAGGGGTTGCATAGTAGCCATCTCCTGGGACTCCAGGTCTTGCTGTCTGGGTTGCTACTGAAACTCAGGAGCTCTGGCTGGAGGTCCTTGTCCTTCACTGGCCAGCCCAGACTGAGCTGCTCTCTTGCCTTTTATGCTGCCCCAGCACTTGGAGCATGCCTAGTCTAGTTGAAGGGGTGGGGCTTCCTCAACCCACAGGGTTTTCACTCGCGGTGTTCCAGTGTAGGGTATGCTCACCCCATCACATACAGGTATGGTGAATGATGGTATTGCCTCAGTGTGACCATTGTGAGCCTGAAGCTGCAATAGTTCCTATAGTTGCTTGTTTCCAACCCTGTTTCTGCCTTGTTCCGTTCCTGTTGCTTCCTTTCTGACTTTGTTCCAGCCTGACTCCTGCCTTGGCCGTGCCTTGACTCACTCCAGATAAACCAGTTCTGACTTTAAGCTCTGATTCCAGACTTCTGCTCTAATCTTTGGTTCTGGCAGCTGGCCTCTGACTTTCGTGACATAGGCTCTGGCTCTTGATGCTAGCTGCCATGCTTTGGCTCTAGCACATGGCCTCTAACTCCAGCTCTGACCTTGGGCTCTGATTGCTGGTTACTATCTCTTATTCAGCCTGACTCCTGCTCCAGTCACTAGCCATGACCAAACCACATGCTGGTCAAGGTGAGGCTTCCATTGATGGCACCTACGTGCCAATACATTGCCCACCAAAAAGGGCAAGTGAACATGCAAACCATAAAGATTATTATTCACCCATTCTGCAAGATTTAGTGGAGTAGAGAGGCAGATTCAAGAATAAAACTATGGGAAACATTGGCGAGTTTTGTAATACCAGGCTGTTGAAGAGATCAGGATTCTATTTGAAGGGGAAGGAAAGGACTTAATTCTACATAAGCATTATTGTTCTTGGTGGTAGGTCTGTGCCTCCCATTATTTTGCGACCAACCCACATGTGACTAGGCTCATGGAAGACCCTGGAAAAAGGGAATTCAAATACAAACTCCAGGCTCGTCTACACTTACAGCATTGTGGCTTCTCAGTTACATAGATGTAGCTGTGCCGCTGTAGCACTTAGTGAAGATACTACCTACACTGACAGGAGGGCTTCTCCTCTTGGCACATGTATTCCATTTCCCTGAGAGGGGTAGCTATGCCAATGGGAGACACTCTCCCATCGATATAGCACTGTCTATATCAGAAGTTCAGGCTGTATAACTAGGAGGATGAGGAGACTCCTGAGTGACACAGTTAAACCACCATAAGTTTGTTGTGTAGACCAGGGCTCACTTGTTGCAGAATGGTCATGGAGTGCATATTTGGCAGACTGAAATCTCGTTGGAGCAATGTAGTGGTCTCTCACTCTCCAGCGGGGAGAGAGGCCATTCTGCCTCCTCGTCTTTGGGCTTGTATCACAATGGCAAGGCTGAGCCATACTCCGTCTATGACCTGGGCCTGTCTAACAGAGGCAAACAAACAGCAGTCTGGGGCTTCTATCTCTAGCCATGGGAAGGGCAATGTGTAACATAGTCTATAGCTTGCAGTATCTCAGCTGGGGCTGACACCAATTAGGAGTCTTGAGTCCTAGACCTCAGGGCACTGCTGGACTGATGCCCATCTGTAGCCTTCCAGGGCTATGGCAGCAGTCAAACACAGCCAGTCAATAGCTCAAGCCCATTGGGAGAGGCAGAGCAGGGAGCAGTAAGCAAAGGCTTCCAGCCAACATATACCATTTGAGGGGTCACCATCATAGTAGATAGGTAAGGGGGGCATATGTGAGGTCACCAGCTCCCCTATATGGGTCGCATGGCTTCCCTAGATTTTAATTGCTGAAGCTGGGTGCCCTCACCCTGACCCCTCTCCGCCCCAGGTTTGGGTCACCTCAGAGGTTGAACACCCAATGAGCAGCCTAGGATAGAATCACAGAATAGTAGAATTGGAAGGGATCTTGAGAGGTCAACAAGTCCCGTCCCCTGCCCTCATGGGAGAACCAAGCACCATCTAGATCATCCATGACAGATGTCTGTCTAATCTGCTCTTAAATATCTCCAATGATGGAGATTCCACAACCTCCCTAGGCAATTTATTCCAGTGTTTAACCACCCTAACAAGTTTTTCCTAATGTCCAACTAAAATCTCCCTTGCTGCAATTTTAGCCCATTGCTTCTTATCCTATCCTTGGGGCTAACAAAAGCAATCCTTGGATCAAACTTTTAGGTACTTAAAAGCTGATATTATGTCCCCTCTCAGTCTTCTCTTTTTCAGACTAAACAAACCCATAGGATGTTAACAGGGGTGTGAGTCAAGGAGGACAGGCCTCCTGCCCTAACATTGGGAGTCAGCCACCCCAGGGTTGGGCTCTGGGTAAAGGAGACCCTTCCACCTCACAACAAGCAGCCTACACAGCCACGTGGATGCCAATGTGGAAAACTCCATGGCTATGTCTACTCTTGCAGCTTCTTGCGCGAGAAATATGCAAATGAGGCTGTGTGGAATATCGCTGAGCCTCATTTGCATACCTAATGAGCCACCATTTTTGCAGAAGAGGCTCTTGCGCCAGAAAGAGCTGTCTACACTGCCCCTTCTTGTGCAACAAAAGCCCTCTTGCGCAATGCCGTGATTCCTGAAAATAATAAGTGTAGCGGCATTGCGCAAGAGGTTTTTGTTGCGCAAGAAGGAGCAGTGTAGACAGCTCTTTCTGGCGCAAGAGCCTCTTCCGCAAAAATGGTGGTTCATTAGGTATGCAAATGAGGCTCAGCGATATTCCACGCTTAGCGTCATTTGCATATTTCTCGTGCAAGAAGCTGCGAGTAGATATAGACCATTTGTGTAGCCATCACTTGCTGTACTTGCCATAGTGTACATGACAGTAAATGGAAATGCCACTGTCCTGAGTGGCCTTAGCTCAAGTACAGTTTACAAACACTGTACAGGCAAGCAGACCACACTACTGTGCACACTAGTACTAGTAACCAGGGGGCAAGGGCAATCAAGGATCCTATATGTGTGCACATCTTGGCACAGCAGGGAGGCACAGGGTGACACATATTTGTGCCAAGGAACATCTTCACACCTATGCAATGCTAGAAAAGCACATGAATGCACACTGGCACAGACATGTGGGGCTATGTACCTTTGTGAGGGTTTTGTTCCCATTCCTGAGACAATTCACACATTTGTGGAGGAGAGCAGCCAGATTATAATGCAGTCTTTATGCAATGCTTTCCTCTTTCTTATTCATACCTGTTTGCAAACTTCTGTTAATGAAAGGACTCAATCAGTCTGAAAGGCCTTTATCAACATTTGCTTTGGAGAGGGTGCATCAGGTTTTTGTTTTCTGTTCTTTGTCAGTGGGGTTAAAGGCCTTTATTGAGCACTAAGATTGCTGTTAAGGTAGAAACTGGGCAAGGTTTGGGGAGGCGGGGAGAAAGGAGGGATTGTTTAATCAGTGGGCAGTGGCAAATGCCTGTATTACTACTTGAATTGGGTTTTGATTTACTGCTAGCCATAAAGAGTCTTATCTACCCACTTTCAGTGTCCTCCTGACCTCGGCTGCACTGTGAACTGGCAGTGCTTTCTGTAAGCACATAACACTGACTGCACTTTCCCTGTCCTTCTGTGTATCCATGGGACTCTGGATATTTCTGAACCTGGATGGAGGGGAGGAGCTGTGGGTGTGGGACAGACAGAAAAGTGTTTGCAGTATCATGGCAACAGCTAGTTACACCCTTCCAATTTATGTGCTGTGAATTGTGGGGCCCAGTTCTGAACTGGAAAATATCTTATTTTCATCCTTAGGAAAAAGGTTCCACACGTGAGTGAAAGAAACTATAACATGAAAAGTATTATAGAACACATAAGTACATTATTTTAAAGATGTAAACCAACAAAACATAATGGGACAGAATCCGTGCACAATGACATGTTAATGCTTCTGCCCCTGTCTCTTAAGCCTTCTCTTTTTACATCAGTAGATTCCCTTCTGACCTTCCCTCTATATGGCTTCAATTGCATAGCATACAACATTGATTCACTGTCCCTTTTTCATCCTTTACCCAAATAAAGTTTAGGTCAGTGTTATGGAGTGGACACACCTGTCCTCCTCCACAGTTGGGCATTAGGCCTCTGAGGCCGCTCAAAGGGTGTTCTACCCCACATGTGTATCAGCACCAACCGCATAGGGCCAATAACCACACCTCGTCTCTGTGAGGCAGTCAGGCCTAGCTGCCAGTCAATAAAACTACACCCTTCCATCAGGGCGGTGAAGCCTAGTGACCAGAATTAGTAACACCCTGTATTGCCAGCAATAGTTCTTCCCTTAAGGGATTCGGAGGCAATTAGTACACAAATTGGGTGAAGGCTTAAAGATTTTACTAAGCAAATATTAAGGTAAAATACAATACTTAATATTAGAGTAAAATGCAATGAAGCAAATATTAGAATAAAATACAATAATTAAGCCTAAGCAAACCTCAAAATAAAATGCAATGCTTATTAAAACAATACAATGCTTATTAAGCCTAAGCAAACCTTAGAATAAAATGCAATGCTTATTAAGAAAATACAATACTTATTAAGCCTAAGCCGATCTCAGAATAAAATGCAATGCCTACGTCCCTTCTGCTGCCGGGACCCCCCTGAAGAAGGACAGCGGATGGACCCTAGTGGCCGGTACGTAGAACCTTCTGTAGCTTCGGTCTACGCCAAGGTTCCAATGTTAGGAATATTCCTGGCCTTTATATACTGTTGGATCTACAGTAATCACACCTGTTGTTTTGAGAACCTAACAAGATCATTGATACATTGCATATTTTCCCAGATCCAATAATTAGCTTGTTGATACTTTGCATACATTCCCAGGCCAACTAATTAGCATTATCAGGTGGGAAACATTCAGCATACTTAGCTATGTGATCTTCCCAAGCGCTCCTGCACTCCCATGCCAGGTGGCTGTGTGACCGGGAGATGGACCCCCGCACTGGAGGCTGCCTGAGCGCGGCTTTTTGGGGCACGCAGACCAGCAGATGCCAAGCCTGCCGGGCATGCGCGGGGGCATTCTTGCCCAAACATGGTGGCGCTAGGATCCCGAGGCCACCGGCTGTCCTTAGCGTAGGGACGCCGGACAGCGTAACGCGGGGTATTCAAAAGGGAGGGGGGAATGGAGAGGTGGGGGGAGAGCAGGGGCTGGTTGTGCTTTAATCCCCCAGGAAGCCCAGAGAAGGTAGTCCATAAGGAAGGGGCGGACGCGACTGAGACAGAGCTTCCTGGGCC
This sequence comes from Apalone spinifera, assembly GCA_030068395.1. Lineage (NCBI taxonomy): Eukaryota > Metazoa > Chordata > Testudines > Trionychidae > Apalone > Apalone spinifera. The sequence continues at coordinate 19,248,164 of JANRFK010001605.1, forward strand.
TGGCAAAGGAGGAGGACTCGAAGGAACCCGAACTGATACTTGCAACTGGGCATGAACTTGCAGTGCCTGTGGGACGGGGCACACTAAAAAGTGATAAAAGGAGACAGAGGCAGAGCGGAGGGGGGGCCTTAGGGCACCCCGAACCCTGACTATGCTACACTGGTGGCAAATGTGGGCACGGGTATAAGAAAAAAACCCCCCACAGCGGTTCAGACAGGGAAGGAGGGTGGAGAGGGATACGGGGAAGCTGCTGGAATGGCTGGCTGAGAGTCAGCGACAGCAGCAGCAACAGCAGACCCAGTTGCTCCAAGAAATGACCAGCCAACAGAGAGAGCAACAGCAGTTAGTAAGAGAGCTGATGGAACATCAGCAGAGACAGCAGGAACAATGGTCAAAGCAGTGGGCTGTGGCCTCAGGAGCAGGCCCGGCAGGGGCACCTCTGGAAGGACAGGGGGTGGGCTCAGCCCTGGCACTGCTGTTTAAACTAGTAAAGATGACTCCCGGAGATGACCCCGAGGCATTTTTAGTAAATTTTGAGAGGGTGGCTACAGCGGCCCGGTGGCCAGAGGAACATTGGGCCACCCTGTTGGCCCCTTACCTCACAGGCCCAGCCCAGTGGGCATATAGGGGTCTATCCACCCAGGATGCATTACAATATCACAAGGTTAAAGAGGCCATTTTAGACCAGGCGGAAGTGACCCCGGAGACATACAGGCAGTGGTTCTGGGCATAGAAGTATCGGCTGGGAGAACGCCCATGGGCCGTCATTCAGAGGCTCAAAGAGGCAGCCACCCAGTGGCTAGAGCCGGAGAAAAGGTCTGCCAATCAAATTGTAGAAATAATCGTGCTGGATCAGTTTTTACAGATTCTACCTGCGGATGGACGGATGTGCGTGCGCAGACACCAGCCTTCGACCCTCAGAGAAGCTATTGCCATTCTAGAGCACTATATGGCGGCCGATGGGGGTGAAAGTAAGGCTAGAGACTCCCGAGAAGGCCCCAACGCAAAACTGATGAGTGGACGGGCTCGTCCCATGAGGGGCCGGGGGGCATGGACCCCCACCCCGACACCATGGAAAGAATGGGGCGAGGGACTGTGGCAGGAGGCCAGTGAGTGCAAAGGAGAGGAGACACTCTGGCCGATGGAAGGACCGAGGCCCAGTCCTCCTGAACTGGAGAAGCAGGATGCGTGTTACGAGTGCAGGCAGGAAGGACATTTTAGGCGCAATTGCCCCTTCATGGACTGCTCGTACGGGAGGATGATGGCGGCAGACCGACGAGCCTGAGGTTGAGACTTCTCCAAGATAACGGTCCAGGTAAGCCTGGAAGGGGAAAGGTATTGGCCCTGGTAGACTCGGGTTGCCACCAAACCATGGTGCAGGCCGAGTTAATACCAGAAGGAGGCCCGAATGGCCGGCCAGTTGCCATGCAATGTATACACGGGGACTTACGGAACTACTCCACGTGGTAGGATATGCATAGCAGATGGGGTGACAGAAAAGAAGTGCCAAGTGGCAGTAGCCCCAAAGCTAGTATAACCACCAGCAGGCAGATTTGAACCTGGGATCTTGGGAGCTGAGAATAGGAGCCTCTACCCTCTGAGCTAAAAGCCAGCTGGCTCCTAGTCCATGCTGTAGAGGTATCTTGATCTTAACTGTTGCAGTGGTCTAGGTGCCACTTGCATTACTCTGTAACCACACTAGGGCTGTGTCTAGACTGGCGCAATCTTGCGCCAGAGCTATGCAAATGA
>JANRFK010001605.1:19250012-19285626 GCA_030068395.1 Apalone spinifera
TCATTAGCTATGCAAATGAGGCTCGGCGATATTCCACGCTGAGCCTCATTTGCAAAGCTCTGGCGCAAGATCGCACCAGTCTAGACACAGCCTAGGTGTGTGGATTACTCTAGCATACCCGGTGGTATTGGGATGAGACTGGCCAGGTTTTCACCGCCTAATAGAAGAATGGAGAAGGTTGGAGCAGGTAGCTCCAGCCCGGAGACCTGATCCCCGGCTATGAGAGGAGAAATCGCCAGAGGCCCAGGTTGCAGACGCCTCCCCACACCAATCCCAGAATGGAGGTGACTTCCTACGGGAACAGCGGGAGAACCTGTCCCTAATGCATGCATGGAAGCAAGTCGTCACACCCCAAGGTGAGGAGTCAGGGGACAGAGAGGCCCGCTGTGGGGCCCGATTCAAGATAAGAGCGGATTGGCTATATAGGATAGAGGACCGGCTGGGGAAGATGGGGGAAACCAAACAACTATTAGTACCAACTCGATTCCAGTAGTGGGTGATGGATCTGGCCCCTTGCCAACCCCTGAGCGGGACATTTAGGGCATGAAAAGACTTTACAAAGAATCCTGCAATGGTTCTATTGGCCAGGTGTGTATAAGGAAGTGAAAGACTTTTGTGAGTCCTGCCCGGAGTGCCAGCAGGCAGGACCATACCAAAAGCCCTGTTAGTCCCCCTCCCTGCAGTTGACATTCCGTTCAAAAGAATAGCCTTGGACCTGGTGGGCCCACTGGAGAGGTCACGGAGAGGCAACCAGTATATTTTAGTCCTAATAGACTATGCCACAAGATACCCTGAAGCAGTACCCCTCCGAAATACCAAAGCCCACTACTTTGGCTGCTGAGTTGGTGAAAGTATTTTCGAGGGTGGGGATCCCCCAAGAAATTTTAACCAACCAGGGGTCTAACATATCGGGATGGGTAATGGCTGATTTATGCCGGTTAATGAGGGTAAAAAACCCTCCGAACATCTGTATACCACCCACAAACCGATGGGCTTGTGGAACGTTTTAATAGAACCTTAAAGGTGATGTTAAGAAAATTTGTGGGCATAGATCCAAGAGACTGGGACGTCTTTCTACCCGCCCTTCTGTTTGCAGTTAGGGAAGTATCCCAAGCATCCACGGGCTTCTCCCCTTTTGAGTTATTATATGGGAGACAGCACCGAGGAATCCTAGATCTATTAAAAGAAAGTTGGCAGGGACAAGACTCACAGGTAAAAGGGATTATACCGTACATCCTGGATCTAAGGAAAAAGTTGCAGGTGGCGGAGCATTAGCTAAAGGAAACCTGTTACGGGCCCAAGGAAAACAGGCCCAATATTATAATCGGGGGGCAAAACTCCATACATTTACACCGGGAGATAGAGTCTTATTGCTCTTACCCTATACCGAGTCGAAGCTGATGGCCAAATGGCAAGGCCCATGTGAGGTCCTCCAACAGGTGGGACCCGTGGACTACGAAATTAAGTTAACAGGCAGACATAAAAATACCCAAATCTACCATGTGAATTTATTTTAAAAATGGAAGCCGTGAGAGGGCATGTTGATAACACTGCAACCTTCCAAGCCCGAACTAGGACCATGGGGAGGGGACCTGGAGGCACCGGGAGAGGCCTCCTTAGGAGCAGACATGATAGCCCAACAGAAGGAGGAGGTGAGGGCCCTTCTATGGGTATGTACAACTGTCCTCTCAACACCAGGAAAGATACCCCTAGCAAACCACCATATTAAAACAACTCCTGTACAAAAGGTACGTGAACCCTCCAACCCCTACCAAGGAAACTATGGGACCCAGTGTGAGAGGAAATCCAAAAGATGCTGCAGATGGGGGTGATCCAGGAGTCACGAAGTGAATGGAGGAGCCCCATACTCCTGGTTCCTAAGCCCAACGGCTCACTGCGATTCTGCATTGATTTCCAAAAAGTCAATATCATTTCACGCTTCAACGTGTACCCCATGCCTAGGGTAGACGAACTCCTGGAGAGGCTAGGCAAGGCTCAGTATTTGTCCACAATTGACCTCACAAAGGGATACTGGCAAATCCCCTTCACTCCTGCATCACAGGAGAAGACAGCCTTTGCCACTCCTTTTGGGTTGTACACTTTTTAACAATGCCGTTCAGATTAAATGGGGCAGAAGCAACATTCCAGCATTTAATGGACAAAATCTTAACTGACCACCAGATGTATGCCGCAGCCTATATAGACGATATCATCATTTATAGTACGTCATAGGAGGAACACTTAGAACACATTCGAGCCATCCTCAAGACCTTAGCAGAAGCACAGTTAACAGCCAACCCGAGCAAGTGCACATTTGGAAGACCAGAAGTGACATATCTGGGGTATATCATCGGAAGAGGACAACTGAAGCCCCAAGTAGACAAGGTGGAGGCCGTGAGAAATTACCGGACACCTACCATGAAGAAGCAGGTACGTCAATCCTTGGGACTGGCCGGATACTATCGGTGGTTCATACTGCATTTTGCCACAGGAGGGCAGCCCCAAAGGATGCAATGGACTGAACAATGTGAAGAGGCGTTCCAATGATTAAAACAATGGCTCTCAGGGGCCCCTCTATTGACGCAACCCGATTTCTCTGAGACATTCCTAGTGTAAACGGACGCATCGAACGTGGGGATAGGAGCTGTGTTATCCCAGGAACAAGGGGGGAGGGAGCACCCCATTTTATATATAAGCTGCAAACTAATACCACAGGAGCCACTCTATTCAACTTTCGAAAAGGAAGCGTTAGCAGTTAAATGGGCAGTAGAATCCCTCTAGTACTTCCTTCTGGGGAATTCCTTCCAATTGATGACCAACCATGCACTGTTAAAATGGATTCAAACCATGAAAGAGACCAACCCACGCATAATGAGGTGGTATTTATTTTTGCAACAGTATAAATTTCAAGTTTTGCATAGGTCAGGGCGGACTCATGGTAACGCAGATTTCCTGTCTCGGTGCGTAAGCGAGATGGGAGACATAGAGAATAGCGGGTCGCTAAGTGAGGAGGTGTGTGATGGGGGGACGGACCCCCACACTGGAAGCCGCCTGAGTGTGGCTTTTTGGGATGCGCAGACCGGTGGATGCCGAGCCTGCCATGTATGCGTGGGGGGTGCTCCTGCCTGAACGCAGTGGCGCTAGGACCTCGAGGCCACCGGCTGCCCTCAGCATGGGGACACCGGACGGCATAATGCGGGGGATTCAAAAGAGAGGGGGGAATGGAGATGTTAGGGCTGACAGCTTTATTCTTTTTATATTTGCATTTTAGGTTTGGCAATATAGTAATATAGCAATATACATATTTATATATATCAATATACATTTAATATTGCATTGAATTAAGTCCTTTTAGTTAAGTATATAGCTCCTTGTTTTAACGTGTAGTGGGTAAAGAGACAGAGTTCTGGGTATTGTGACTATGTTAATGAGATTAGAAATATTGAAGGCCCGGGCTTTCAATGTGAATTGTTTTGATTTTGCTGTTTCCCTTTGAAGGATTCTGTGAGAAAGGGTGTGAAGGTCATTGTTAGAGCCAGATGGTCAAGAGGGAAGGGGGAGAATGTGGGGTGAAGACAGACTGCGAAGACATACTGGCATCACGTCACAGAAACCATCAGTGTGTACCCACATCAAGAATGGATCAGATTGGCAGAATTGACGGCTCTAAAGGTGAAGGGTGGGCATCCCTGAAAACAACTGATTTAATCCAGGACAGGATGAGCCTTGAAGAGATGTTTGGGAATGACTGACATCAAGATAACAGTCTGGTCACAAGCTGACAGAGCGGGATACATGGATTTTAACAGAGAAGAAGGATTATATAAAGCAGGGTGCTTTGCTATGGAACTTTGGGTTCTGTCCTGCCAAGACACCATCTCCAGAGGAGCATCGGCTTGATCGACCAACAAAGCCCCACTCCCCCCTGTGCTTGATATAGCTGGTCACTAGATTGACAGAGACTGGTAACTATGATATCATTTGGCAGGATGATGTGTGCATGATGTTTTGTGTGTGTGTGTGATTGAAAAGCATATGCAACTGTTGTAGTCTCAATAAATGCGGCATACTGCCTTTTCCCCTATAAAAGATGTTGTGTGCTTTGTTTAAGCATAACAGAGAGGCAGGAGGAGAACAGGGGTTGGTTATGCTCTCACCCCCAGGAAGCCCAGAGAAGGTAGCCCGCAAGAAAGAGGCAGATGCGACTGAGACGGAGCTTCCCGGGCCTGGCAAAGGAGTTGGATAGAAGGAGGACTCGAAGGAACCCGAACTTACACTTGCAACCGGGCATGAACTTGCGGTGACTGTGGGATGGGGCACACTAAAAAATGATGGACAGAGGCAGAGCAAAGGGCAGGGGGAGCGGGCTTAGGGCACCCCGAACTCTGACTTTGCTACAGCCTGGCCTTGGGACTTGTCCCAGAACTTGTTGAAAGTCAACACTGTACCATCTTGAGCAAACAGCAAACTCTTTGAGAATAACAAAAGAATAATAAGAAGCACAAATGGCTGCCTAGAGCATCCAGGCCTGACAGGAGATGCAGGCACAAAAGGAGTGATTGTGGTACACCACCTAATTTCCTCGACCTCACAATCGTCTTCTGCATTTCCACTACACTCCCCTTCCTCCCTTCCAGGTAGTGATGCCTAGTGGTCAGAGTCAGTAGCAACACTTCCTGGCAATGAGGCCTAACAGCCAGAGTCAGTAGCCACACTCCTTTCCCTCTGGGTAGTTTGGCCTAACGGCTAGAGTCAGTAGCAACACTCCATGCTCTCAGGGTAGTGGGGCCTAGCAGTCAGTTAGTAATCACCCCCTGCCTTCAGGGAAGTGGGTCCTAGAGGCTGTAGTCACACCATCACTATCAACACCCTTTCACACAGGGCAGCATGGCCTAGCAGCCAGAGTCTCCAGCAACAGTTGTAGCGCCCCCCCCCCCCCCTTCCTGCCCCTAATGGAGATGGGGTAGGGAGACCCGGGCCTACCCTCTCATCGGGTCAGCGGTGGAGTGACCCACCACTCACTCACTGGGAAATCCACCTGAAACACACTGAACTCTCAGAAGTAACTCCCCACCATGAGCTGCTTCCTACCAGACTCATGACTGCAGGCTTCTTCACCACTTTACTCCTACTGGGGGCTTCTCTGGCTGTTTCCTGCTGACTGGCCTCTGTGGTTTAGTCTGTCTGTAGCTCTTCCTCAGCAGCTCTAACACTTTTCCTCAGTGGCAGTCAGCCCAGACTGAGCTGATCCACAGGCTTTTATAGCAGGCCTCCAGCTGGAGTATGCCCAGCAGGGCTGCGGGGATGGGGGCTCTCTCAGCCAGAAAGTCCTGGTTAACCCTTGCAGGTCCAGGGTACCCATACATCCCATCACAATCAGTTTAACTGTGTTGCTCAGTGACACCCTGAGTGACATAGTTATAGTGTCCTGATTTCCTAGTGTAGATGAGGCTCGAGTCTCAGTCAACTTAGATATCAATCCTGTTAAATGGTTCCTCTGACAGGTAGTGGTAGCTTCTGTGTTATTCATGTTTTTCCTAATAGAACTTACAAGATGTTTCATACGCCTCATTTTTTTTTAAATTATCAGCACTCTTTGACATTTACACTTGTAACACTTGCACAACTCCAATAGTCTAGTCTTATCCAGACTCCGCAGTGTTCTTAGAGTCTGTATAGGACCACGTCTACACTACAAAAATAGTGACATTAGCATACCAACACTGCAGTAATTATCTTGCCTGTCCATGTCTACATTTTTCTTCTTATGTCTGCACTGCATGTCCTATCAGTGTGCAGCATTATAGGCTCCTAAAAACCAATAATGGTCGACATAGGAAGCATAGGTAGTGACACTGCGTTGACCTAACTACATCGATTTTGAGTCTACATTGTTTGTGGAGATGGAGTTATTAAATCGGTTTAATGGGGCAGTTACATTGGTAAAAGTGAAATTTAAGATACTTCCATAGTTAGGTTAACATAAGTTGCCTTGCATCAACCTAACTTTTGTGTAGATAAGACCCAAAACTCCTTTTAACAATGTCACATTCCTTTTTCTTAAAATCACTTTGCCCAAAAAGTTAACAAAATTAAAGCTGAGTGATGTAGTTGTCAGCCAATGTATTCTATAGTTTTTAGCTTTATTTTTTTTAACTTTTTGGGCAGAGTGATGTAGTTTTCAGCCAATATATTCTATAGTTTTTAAGGTTCTCAGTGCCATTTATACTCATTTTTCAGTGTAGCTTGTTTTGTAACTGTGTCTGCAAAGCTCTACTCCAGACATAGCCCTTATAGCAGAGCTGCACTTCGCTGTTTTGGGCAGTCAATAACTACACAAATTGAGTCCCCACATTTCTAGAGCAAAGAATCCTGATGCTGGGAAGAGGGACCCAGTCCCACAACCTGGAAACACATCCATATTCCCACACTCAAAACTTCAAATTTCAGTCAAACACTTCAGGAAGCAGTATGCAAAGTCTAGAACCTCAGCATCTGTCACTCGCTTTCTCTAATGTAAAAAATAAACCCTTATAACTCTAAATACTGTGGTGAGCCATTGGTGTGGACATGTTCTCATTGGCCTGTGATGAATTCCACAGCAAAAGGTTAGCCAAATCCATCTTACAACCCCTGGGTTTTCACGAAGTCTGCTCCTAACATTTCCCTACAAGCATCAGCCACAAAGACATGAGTGACAGAAAAGCCACACGCCATGACAGGAAAGCCACACACTATGACATCAAAGGGTTTAGTAAGCTAATGAGTGGCTCTCTGCTTTGTCACGCCAGTCATAGTAATACACTGTTTTGTGACATCTCTCACCTGAATTCTAGATGATAAAGAGACAGATACTAACAAGCAAAACTTACTTATGAATGCTTCCTCTAACTGATGATATGTTGGGACATTCCCACCCATCAAGATAGTTCAAGTAAGAATCCTGGATGAGTGGGAGGAGACTCAGAACCCCTATTGGGGGGTTGGAGGGAATGATTCCAGCTGGCATACCTCTTCCCATCCCCAGGGTCAGCTCCTGAAGCCTCTGCACCTCATACAAAGTGATCCATAGATGACCATGACCACCTGACCCACACTTTCTCCCATAATCAGGGATTCTTATACCATTCTCAGAATTGAGTTGCTGCCACTTTCAGCCTGGAATACCTTGTCTACTGTGTCCTTATTCTTACCCTCTTATCAGGGCAAAGTGAAAAGCACATTCTGCTTTTTCAATCAAAGTCTGAACATTAGTAATCAAACACCATTTTAATTGCCTCTTTAACCTATACAAGTAGCCAATTTATAACAAGTTGTTGCTGGTCTGGATCATCACAAGAGAGATTATTTGTGACCAAATAATAAACAAAGTAAAGTCACTTGTCATATTTTGCAGGGGATTCCTCTGTTTTCAGCTTCACAGCACCAGCAATGGTAGTTGTTCTGTCAGATCCAAATAAAATTCAGATAATCTCTGAACATAAGAATTGTCTGTGTCCTTGATGCTATAGTCCTATGGAACATGCAGCCAGACCCCAGGGCTCACTGCCATCTCCAAAATTGTCTCCCATTTCCCTCTATCATCCTAATTTTCATAAACCACTTTAAAACTTCCTCTGTGCTCCTGCTTCTGGGACAAGGACCTATTACTTTCAATATGGCTGATATCGCCACTGGTGAAAGATTTTTCTTCTTCACTTACATTTATGTGCCACCCTGATTATTTTGGTCTGTGACAAGCATCTAAGGTGAAACCTCCTCAGAAAATATAACACTGTTTAATTCCATATCCATGCTTTCGCCTTTCCAAAATGTTCACTGTCTGATTAAAAGTGCTTAACAGTTCTCTATTCTCCAACTGCACTGTGTGGCAGGGTCAGACCCACTCCTGGGTCCAGACCCCTGCTCTGTCCACAATCCCAGTCTCACTGCCCTTTCCAGCATTTGTGCTTCTGTCCCTTGGCTACATAGGCACTGGGGCTCACACCCTGGGCTGAATAACCAGTTCCCCTCAGTCACTAGCTGGGCACTCAGCCACTTGGGGAAGGAAGCCCAGCCATTCCTTGTCAGGGCCCCTTACCTTCCTCATCTATTTTGGCAATGCTGGCAGTTCTGTTTTTCAGTTTCTCTATCTTTTTCTGCATTAGCCCTCACTTCCCTCCATTTCCTCCAAACTCCTTTTCCACTCTCCCCTGCCTTCCCCAAAGGGAAGGTTTTTAAAGAGGTCCCATGTCAGCTCACCTAGCCCTTCATTGATTTATAACAGCCCTGTCTCAGCTGCCCCTAATTAACTAGGGCCCTTGGTGTTTTTCAGAGCTGCCTCTCGCCCCTTCCATCAAGCCCTCTAACCTGCCCTGTCACAACTGGGCTTGCAGAATGCATTCTGCTCCTTCACAGACTCATGTTCCTGAGGTTTCTCATTCAAATCCTCAGAACTTGTCGTGTCCTCTGTCTATAGCTCATTGACCTTGTTCCTCAGCTCTTGTATCTCGGCCTTTTGCAATTTCTTTAACTTGAGTTTCATATTTTCGGAGTTCCGGTTGTGTTACAGAAACTCTGGCCAAGAGCACCATTTATGAGGGGCTAGGAGGGCAGTAGTCCCCTCCCCTGAGTTTGAACCCCCTAGATTTCATACTTGAGGTCTGCTTAAAACTGCATGCCCTGACTCCAGAAGCAGTTCTTAAATGGAACAGAGTTTGAGCTGCTTGCAGCTTTGCCTTTGAGGCAGGGACTTTGTTATGAAAAGAAGGAGGCAGGGTGATTAAGAATAACAAAACGCTGGGCATTCCAGTAATAGAAGGATTGTTAGATCATCATGCAAACATTGCTGGGTACTTCACTTAAAAGATAGGGAGAGAAAGGTATGGGAATGGGTGTTGTGTTGCTGAGATTTGCATTTGGATTACTGTGTTAAATTTACAAATGTTCTTGAAAAAAGGGTGAACAGGGACTAATCCAAAGGTGACTACAATGAGCTACCAAGGGATTTCACAAAATTGGGTGACTGGGCAACACAAAGGCAGATGGAATTCAGTGTTGATAAGTGCAAAGTAATGCACATGGAAAAATATGCTCCTAACTATAGATACAAAATAGCTGTTACCGCTCAAGAAAGCAATATTGGAATAATTGTGGATAGTTCTCTGAAAACATTTGTTCAATGTGCCATGGCAGTCTAAAAACTAAAAAGCTAACAGAATATTGGGAATCATTAGGAAAGGAATAGATAAGAAGACAAAATACCATATTGCCTCTACATAAAGTCATTGTATGTCCACATCTTGAATACTGTATGCAGATCTGGTCAACCTGTCTAAAAAATGATATATTGTATTTGGAAAAGGAACAGGAAAGGCAAGAAAAATTATTAAGGGGTAAGGGACAGCTTTCATATGAGGAGAGATTAACAAGACTGGGACTTTTCAGCTTGGAAAAGAAATGACTAAAGGGTGGGGAGATATGTTAGATGTCTAGAAAATTGTGAATGAATAGAATAAGGAAATGTTATTTATTCTTTCACTAACATAACACAAGAAGCTGACCCAATTAAATTTATAGGTGGCAGATTTAAAACAAACTAAATAAATTATTTTTTCACATCAACTTATAGAACTCTTTGCCAGGAAATGGTGGAAAAACCAAACTGTAACAGGGGTCCAATAAGAACAAAATAAGTTCAAGGAGGATAGGTCCATCAATGGCTACTAGTCAGAATGGGCAGGGATGGTGTCCTTAGCTTCTGTTTGCCAGGGGATGGATCATGATGATTGCCTCATCTGTTTATTCCTTCTGAAGCACCAGGTATTGGCCACTGTTGGAAGATAGGACACTGGGCTAGAAGGACCTTTGATCTGACCCAGTATATCCATTCTGATGTTCTTATATAGAGCTGAAATATATCTGCCCCTTGCTGTAACCCACTAGACCCCACTCCCCTTCCAGAGCTGAGATAGCGCCCAAGAGTCCTGATGGGGTCTCTCTCTCTCTCCACAGAGTTAATAACAAAGTAAGAATATATATATTACAATTTTAAGGCTAGACAGTGTCCCTTAAGTGACTTGCCACAAGATGTCAGACTATGTTAGTGTTAGAGCTTAGTGGATCTAATATTTATTTAATTTTCTTTCTTTTATATAGGGATTAGATACACTGCTCCTGTCAGCTAACTGCTAAGTTGTCTGACAAAAAAAAAGGAGTTTTCCATAGGGATGTCAACGGCTAGTCGAGTAGTCGACTACCCAATAAGCCTACTCGACTACTCGCTTCCCCCACTTGCTGCCTCTGTATCAGAAGCAGCAAGGGTGGGGGGCAGGAGCCAGTGCAGGGGGGGGGGGCATGGCATGGCTCTCACTACATTTAAAAAGCAGAGGCACAGCAGTTCCAGAGCTGGCGTGAGCCGGGACTGAACCAGTCCCGGCTCACACCGGGTCCCCCACTGTGGCCCTGCCTTTTAAATGCCAGGTGGCTCTTACTACATTTAAAAGGCAGAGGTGCAGTGATCCCAGCACTGGCACAAGCGGGGACCCCCAGGAGCGAACCCCTCTGCAGTTCTGCAATTTAAATGTGGTAGGAGCTGGGCTGCCAGCATGCAGAGCTGTAGCAGGGGTAGCGAGCACCCTCCCACCTCCTTATTGACTAATCGAGTAGTTGATGGAAATTCCACTGACTATTCAATTAGATAATTAAATGCTACTTAACATCCCTAGTTTTCCAGTAACTTAGTCCCTGGATAGAGTTGATGCTTGTGGGAGGTGGGGGAGGGTGGATGGGGTTGGTTTCCCCCACCCCATTTGGTGCTTGGCTAGTACTGAACATGCTCAGTAATACTGCTGAAGCCTCTGTCCTCAGTCTGCCCTCGCTCCATGCTCTTATTCTCCACCTTCCATCACGGCATGCACAGGCCTCCCCCCTGCATCTGAAATGGCACCCCTGGTTCCTTTGGCTGCCACTCTCAAACCCTAAACTGTGGCTTTTACTTTTTTTTCAGCAACGTTTTGTTGCCAAAACAGTAGTTTTCCAGCAGATTAACCGCTCCCTCAAGAAGACTCTCACTTGGGAGGGTATCCACCACTGCAGGAGGACCCCCAAATGTCCACCCAGATTCTTATCTGTGTATCTCACCAGTGATTCCACCATCACTTACAAATTTCTTAAACCCCTCAACAGTGTTAGACATTGGGTGTCCCAGGATTGCCCTGCGAAATTGGCTCTTAATTCCAATCAACATGCTGGCTGGCTTGTCACAATGTTGGATTGAGATTCACTTAACTCCCAACACTGGCCACTCTTGGAGAGGAAAACAAAATACTGGGTTAGGCAGACCATTGTTCTAACCCTTTATGACTATTCTTATGATCTGATAACATAACTTTGCAGCAGAAGGCCACATTTTTGATACTTTTCAGTATTCCAGAAATCTTTGGTTCTCTGATAACTTTTGCAATCCATGAGGAAGGAGTACAGGCTACTAATGGTAAAAAAAGGGTAGTAATGTTTTAAAAACATGTAGGTAGCAATTCCTCCTAGGGACTATGTTATCAATTTGAAATTTCTTCTTTAAAGGCTGGACAACTTTTGAAGAACATGGTGTTACACATTACTGTTAAAGGTCATTGTTCGGGACTGGGGGTTTCTTTTAGCTTCCGTTGCTAACGTTGCTCCTCTCCGACCGGGAGAGGCGGGGTAGGGAGACCTGGGCCTTCTCTCACTCCTGGGTCCTGACCCAGGGCCCTAAGGCAGGGATGTCCATTCCCCTTGCCTGACTGATGGGGGAGTCGCCCCTAAGCGCGCCAGTCCGCAGGCTCCACGACCCCACTCTGGGCCACTTCCTACCCACCTCCTCTGCATACCTCCATGCTCAACTGGAGCTTCCCTTGGCGCTCCTCCCTCCAGGTCTGTGGGCGCCCTTTTTGAACATCCCATCTCCCGTTCACATCCACCGTGAGATTCCTGAATGTGGGCGGTGACATCCCCGCCATGCTGGCGGGCGATGTCATCACCCGGCATCCATATCTCCTACCAGCTCCGTGCTTACCGCACCTGCACCATTGGTCTCCCCTTCAGCCCCGATCAGCCTTCCGCCGGGGTCCAGAGCAGCTTCTTCGGCCAGCTGCTCGGGGTGGACCTCCTCGTCCAGCCCCACTTCCCGCGGTTCACGGGGCCCCAGTCTAGTGCAGGGTTGCTTCACCCCGTTACACATGGCAATTTTCAAGATACCAGAATGGAAAAGAGAGGTGGCTTTCTAGTCACATGGAGATATATGGTAATCTATGCCAGAGAGAAGTTATTGCTAATGTTCAGCCCTCCAGATATTGCTGAGTGGAGAGATATGCTCAGCTGTGAAGGTCGATGGAGCAGATTTGCACTGCTGTTGAACCTCAAGACCAGTGTTCCCTCTAACCTGTGAGGCAGCACAGTTTCACAGGTGATTCATCAGCCCCACCCAGTCAGAGGCTCAGGGCTCTATGCGCTGAGCTCACTGACTGGGTGGGGCTGATTAATCACCTGTGAAGTTGTGCTGCCATGCAGCTTAGAGGAAACACTGCTCAAGACCCAGATGTAGTTTCTGATACCTCAAAAAATTGCTAATAAGATTGGAAGGTGATTTGACTAGAAATTGAAATTTTTCTGAGGTGGCATCACCAGAAAATTCCTTCCTAACAACAGAGAAATGGCTAGTGAAAGGAAGACAAGATGGGTGATGTACTGGAATAAATATTCTGTGTAAGTGCAAAAGCTTGTCTCTCTCACCAACAGAAGTTGATCCAGTAAAAATATTACCTCATCCACCATGTCTCTTTAATATCCTGGAATGATCACAGCTACAACAACACTGCATACAGAGAAAAGAAAGAGAACACTGCAACTTTATTTGGTTCCCTGAAGCTTCAGATCAGCATCACAAGTTCTGTGCATCTCTACTGCAAAGGGAAACCACCCTGTGTTTATCCACCTGCTAGTCCAGATCCTTTTCTTACCCCAATTTCCTTCAGGTTGTGCAGCTAGAGCCATCCTGACCATGAGATGTTTGGGGTGGCTGCTCAAGGCCCCACTCTTTGGGGATCCCCTGCAGTGGCTGCCTCAACCATCCTATGGACAGTGCCCAGGATGGCCTAAGGGATTACCTGGGGGTCTGATGCTCACATTGCTCAGAGGAGGGGCTTTGGGCAAGAGGGTGAAGCAGGAATGGGAAGGGGTGGGACAGGTGTGCAACAGGAATAGGGTTTGGGAGAAGGGGTGGCGTGGGGGCAGGGCATGGGTGGAGCTGGGATGGAGCAGGGGCAGGGCATGGGTGGAGCTGAGATGGAGCAGGTACAGGGCCTGAGATAAAGGGGATTGCCCCAGGCCTCCCCCTCAGATGGCTCTGTGTGCAGCATGGTTAACTGTGAGGAGAGGCCAGGTACAGGGATGGTAAAAATGTTGTAATCTTCCAAGGGAGAGAAAGGACTGCTGTGACTAACTTTTCCTCAGATAATCAGAATGCTCCCTTCCCCTTCTTGGAGCTAATCTCACTCCACCTGAGCCCCTCCCCTCCCCCCGCCCGCTTTTTTTTTTTGAGGATTCCATTTGTAAAGGGATGGTAAAGTGGCAGTGGGGGAAAGGTGGAGAAGAGGTGAGAGTGGTAGAAGCAGTGAAACGGGTAATCTTCCAAGGAACAAAAGACAGCTGTTACTACATTTACACAAATACTTGTCAGTTTCCTACAATGTCCCACTCACAACTAAATCTGCCCTCTCCCTTCCCTAGTTCATGTTCTCCCTGGGACCATTTCTGCCTGTGTGCTGGCTGAGAAATGCACAAACATAGAGGCACAATGATTTTACTTAATCTGTTTTTGCAGACATTTTCTGCTAAGGGCTTAATAGTGGTTCATCAGAAATCAATAAAAGAATTAATTTATAGCTGTATCTTGCCAGGCACAATTCAAGAGTTGAAGTGTAGCATGGGCTGGGCTTAAAATGAGGAATGTATCAATAAAGCAATAGGGGATATTGGCCTTTGTAATTTGCCTGTCTTGGTTTCTGCCATCACTCTGGGTTCTCCTCCGGTTCATTGTGAGAATGCTTCCTTAACTGGCTTTTCTGAGTAGAGGGGCAAAATCACATGATCCTTGTCCTCTGGTCTTTCAGAGTTCAGGGTACCCTCTGTGGTCCTGCTGTCTCTTCACTCTGACCCTCATTACGATTGGGCAATGAGGCTAGCGGATTAGAAGGGATCATGAGCCACTTCAGGAGCTGTACTGGAAACTCTTGATAGCACCCAGGCCAACACATCGTAGAAGAGTGATATGTACAATGAACTCCCTTGGAGCAACTGTTTGAGTCTTTGGCCTTTCTGTACAAGCATGGGGCTGAATGTATTCTCCTGTATTGATCTGTAAAGAGTGCAGCAGAAAGCTTTTCTGATGTGGTCAGTGTAGTTTACTACTACAGGTGAAAATGCGGATCAGGAACCTTTACAGATTGGGTCAGGGTCAAGAAAAAAAGGCTTCAGTGCATTATGGGACTGGAGTGGAAGACTATTGAAACTCAAGGCCTGTTTCACACTCTGGCCCTTATGTGCACTGTACAGTGGTACATGTATGGTGCTGTGACAACTCTGAAGACATGTACGGATCCGGTCTTTTCAGGAATGCTAGCTTACACACCTTCAGGTACCTGCTTTTGGGGTTTAGATGTGGACGCTAGGGGAGTTCTCACAAAACCATGTGCATGAACACATGTAGAGTTACTAATGTAGATGGAGCTAAAGTGTTCAGTTGGGATCCCCAGGAATGTATAAATATAATTTAAAAATACTAAGAAGAAAGACGTTGCTGTGCAATTGATTAACTATATAATATGTTTCTTAGTCAATGTCTTTCATTTTATGAGTTTTGCAAATAATTTTAAAATGGCTGCTGCAATATTGCTCCCCTGAAACCATAGGGGAATTGACTCTACTGTTGTAGCACCCCTTTCCACAATCTATGCTGGCTGAAATTTAACAGATACAATATGGCTTGTTACATAGTATTAATTATAATTTTACTATTATGCATGTTTTTCACAGAGCACTTTATTTAATCTACAGACCTCAATCTGTTCTCAGTGACACTGCTGTCAAATAAAAGTAATTCTGCTGAGTACTAACTTCTTTGGAAACCATTCACTTTAATGGAATTATTCAGCTTTATGTAAGCCCTGATTTACACTAAGGAGTTATTTCAAAATAACCCCCCCCTCCCATTTTGAAATAATAAGCAGAACATCCAAATTACCAAGGTTATTATTTTGAAATAACAGGCAGGTTATTTTGAAATCTGTACTCCTGCTTTCCTCAGGAAATAACACTTATTTCGAAATAGTAATTTCAAAATAGCATTAGTGTGGATGCTCCGCTGTTATTTTGAAATAACTACTCCCCAGAGTAATTTGAAGTAATTGCTCCCCAGTGCTCCCTGGAGCTCTAAATTGAGATAGTTTGTCCACAATAACGGAGCCTACTTTGGATTAATTTTGAGGCTCCCCCATAGTGGGGACACATTATTTTGATTTTCTTATTTTGGGAGCTATTATTTTGAATGTAGTTATTTCAAAATAATTTCCTAGTGTAGACATGTCCTGAGGGTAGTTACAGATTGTATGTAGCCCCTTGGTGTAGAACATTGAAAGTAATCTGCATTTAATGAACAGATCATATGGAAGTATAGTTTATATTTGCCGGCCTCATGTATTCCAGGATATAAACCCAAGTTCTACATCAGGAACCCATACATGCAAACGTAAGTATAATATATTAACTTACATTGGAGACCCGTAATACCCATATTTTAATAGCATGTTTTAAAAATGTATTAAGGGAAAATATAAATGGTAACACAACTGATACAATTACTTTCTACTGAATCAGAGGACTGCTGCTCAGTATAAACTGTCCTCTAAATGACCTTGATGCCATAGGATAAAAATTCCTACAAATAATATCAACTTTTCCCAAGTAATATTTTAAATAAGTGATCAGTTGAAAACTTGTTAGTAATTGGAACAGATGTGTGAGTAGATAAAATGCCTTTTCCTCTTGTCATCTACATCAATAGGGGAAGTTACAAGATGCTATTTTTGTTATTAGTGTTCCATTTACTGTATATTTACCATATCACTCAAAAAAACTATTGTAAGATTTCTTGGAACTAGATGAACAAAATTTGCAATAGCAACAGCAATCTAGAATGTATGAGTGTGTTATCTTATGAAGTCCATTGCTTCAGTTTGCTTATGTATTAATGTAAAGAAGATTAAGTAAACATCGGTTTTGGATGAAATGCAGCAGGCCCACACTCAGGGTGTGTGTGAAGGGTGTAAAAGCACCTCCATGGTCCCCCAAGTAAGCATGTTTTGGCTGGCCAGAGAAAGGTAGAGTGACGCGCTGCCCGAGCCTCCCTCCCCCATGCTCTGGCCAGCCGGGGGAAGGCTGGG
The DNA here is from genome assembly GCA_030068395.1 of Apalone spinifera. Lineage (NCBI taxonomy): Eukaryota > Metazoa > Chordata > Testudines > Trionychidae > Apalone > Apalone spinifera. The sequence goes on from JANRFK010001605.1 coordinate 19,266,470, forward strand.
GATGATTTTCCCACTTATTTGGGAGATCATGGGGATGCATTCACAACCTTGCAGTCCACATTTACAAAAAAAGCACCCTACCACAGAAATTCCTGCATATGGGCCTGTGCAGGTAAGTTGTACAATGTGTAGGAGTCATAATTGCGTAGAAGTGTTATCTTTGTCAGGATTCTAGGAATCCTTTGCAATCTTTAGGAGGCTCCCACTTGCAGTAATCAAACAACAGAATCTTGGTAGATTGTGTTTCTCTGCTCCAGTCAAATATTGTTTTTCTCCTTGGCCTCACCAAACTAGGAATGATTAGCATCTCTTTCCCTCACCTTAGCTACAATGATGATGGATTTTCTTTCAATATGTGGTTCTGTTATGGGTTTACATAGAGCTGTGGAGCCAAGAAAATGGCTTTTAGCTTCGCCATTACTCCTTAGCATGCATAAGAGTTTTTAGAAAAGTTATGCTGGGTAAGGCAGCAAACTAGTGGGGGTTGGAAGATGTAATGTGTTATCTTATTTAAGCACGGTAGAAGTATGCCAGCTACTCTTTACTATAATTAAAAGTAATATTTGGACTAATAAATTTACATATTAAGTCAGTAAATCATTAGGATAAATATTGAAACTTAGCAAAAGAATTAGTGACGTCAATCAGCTCCAAAATTCTTCATTGAAAAGAACATTGACAGTGTTGTCTAATGGGCTAAGCACATTGCTAGAAGTCAGAAGCCTAGAGCCCTACTTCCAAAACTCCCACTTAATCATTTTGTGACAATGGACAAGTGACTTAAATGTACATTTTTAAAAATGGCTTCTAATTTGGGGTGGGGGTGCTTAATTTTGGATATCCAGCTTTACACACCTCCAGCTTTATTTTCAAAAGTGCTGAACATCTGTAGCTCCCATTAACATCAATCCTGGGCTATAGGTATCTAAATCTAGGATCCAAAATCTGAGAATAGCAAACTTAAAAGCCAAGTTTGAAAACGTGAGCCTCAGTTTCCCTGTACTTCAGCTATGTCCTCTGTAAAATGGAGATTAAATGTTTTTTATCTACTTCTGTATATCTCAAAGCACCTTGAGATATACAGATGAAAAAGTGGTATGTGACAAGTATTATTATTATAAAATCTCATGGATAATAATGAAAAGTTTAATTATTACTTTAAAAACTATCACAAGGTAGTCATTTCACAATGTAGTCATTTTAAGTTATTAAATACAAATAGTTCAATTATATATTTAATAGTGCTTGGCACTTATATAGCACTTTATTGTTTGTACGGTGATTTCAAAATGTAATTAACCAACCATTATTATCCTTGTTTTACAAGAGAAGAAAATGAGACTCTGGTTAAATTATTTCCACAAGACCACACAGAGTTAGAAGCAGATTCATGACTGGAATCCAATTCTAATATAATCTAACAACAAAATCAGCAATGCTCAAATAGTGGACTATAGCTAGAGGTTGGTCATGTGGTGCTGGTTTTCTTTCTTGTGCCCAGATGATAAATCACATTAAAAGAAAGCTAAAAATACATCCTTAATATTACCTTTCCCCATAGGCAACTATTGTAGTTGCTGCAATAATTTTATGAAATCATGAATATGGGAGGAGGCAATCTGCTTCATTATCAGTGATCCATAAGACTCTCTCTTTGAAAGTAAGAGAATCTTTGTGGTAAATATTTCTGGCACTCCAGTAAAATGTGATTTTGTCTTTACTATTTTAAATCTAGTTCTTCAGTTTGCTGAATATCAAATGCGACTGGATAACTTTTTCTATTTAAATACCAAAAGAAACAGAATGAAGACAACAAATGAAAGGATTTATAACACCTTGAGTTATAAATGGTTTTTTTCTGCAAAACTGATTCAAGTATGTGAGTTGCAGCTTAATCATCATAATTTATAATATTTCCCTTAAACTGCTAAGCATTTGAAAGCTAGTAAGCAGAAACCTGTTACACACACAGCACCTACCCAAGGTTACAATTTGTGACAGTCAGAATGTTGTGATGCATTATGATGACGCTGGATCACATCACATGAAAATGTAATTATGTTGTAATTCAACCTTGTGATGTCTCTGCCTTCGAATTTATTCTGGAACCTTGGGATGTCCTGCAAGTACTGCCTGAGGGATGCAAAACCACACCAATGAGTTCAGGCCTATCCAATAAAAAGCTAGAAGCGGCAATATGATAATTGAGTCTGCTTATTTACCAACACAACTGCAGTTTAATGACTGATATTAACAAGGCCGTCATGCCATTGTTCAATCTGGGATACAATACATAAATAAGAGAAATAAGAGCAATTGGACCTATGAGCATCTTTGCTGATTCTTTGCCTCAAGTGTATTAGATTTCATGAAAACTTGAGGACTACTCAGAAACCACAGGAAAATATACTCAGGGATCAGGGTTACCAAATAAGTCAATGAAACTACTGGACTTGGAAGAGAAAAAAAAATGGAGTCACACTCTGTCTCCACTTAACCTGCTGCAATTGTGCTACTGTAGTACTTCAGTGTAGAGACCCTCTTTAGTGAGAGAGGAAGCACTCTTATTGCTGTAGTTAATCTACTGCCTCAAGAAGTGGTAGATGGTTCATTAACCTAGTACTGTCTACAAGGTTAGGTTGGCATAACTATGTTACTCAGGGTGTGGATTTTTCATGCCAGTGGCCTAACTGGGTTGACTTAATTTATTGTAGATGCAGCCCTAACATCTTCCTTGAATATGTATCCCATGGTACAGGTTTTCACATTCTTTCAAGTGTGGACCATGTTATAATAGGCCAAAATTTACTTGCAGATTTGTCTCCCCTCCCATTTTCAGTCACATCCTTGTGGCAACGACTACCACTACCAAGTGTCATGTATTTTTTAGCTCTTTTAACATGCCTTTTTAGCAGCTGGAAGTAAAAATGGAGAAACCAGCAGAGAGGGGGTTGCGTGCTCCCTGCTGACCACCCCCCTATTACTCTGTAGCACCAGTTTATGAACTTTTGGCCTACATTTGGGAGAAACACGCTCAGCATGGATTGGCTTGGGTAGGAAGGAGAACCCTCCAAGTATGTGGAAATAAGCTAGGGAGCTACTTTTTGAGGAGCAGTCCTCTCAGTATGAGTGGGAGAGGACAACAAACCCTACCCTAATGGGAAAGGGAGAGGCTCTCAGCACAGGGTGACCCCTCCCAAGTATTAAACCCCGCTCAGTGCGGGTAGGGAACAGGCGGCTCCCCCCCCAACACACCAAAGGATGGGGGGTATGAAGACTCCTCTTGAGTTACTCCGTGGGGCGCCCCTCTTCCAGGGCCAGAGGCTCCTCTGGGCAGCGTCCCGCGCTGAGGAGCTGCCCTAGGTGGGTTCCCTCTCAGCGTGCGGGAGGGGCTAGCGAAGCCGGGGGCGAGGATCACGGCGTGCGGGGGCGGCCCAGTATGCTGGGGGTGGGGGTTCCACGCGACCCCGCGGGCTGACCCCGCTCGCTCGCTGCTGTCCCATGGTGCCCCGCGGAGGGCGGGCGGGCGAGCGGGGCGGCCCCATGGCCCGCGATCCCGGCATGCCGTTCGGCCAGGCAGCAGCAGCAGGCGGAGCTGCCGCCGCTGTCGTCTCCTCCTTCAGTGTGAGACAGCAGCCGCCTGAGCAGCGCGAGTGAGGAGCCGCCGCCGCCGCCGCCCTTGCCCTGCTGCCCGGCCGGCCATGCCCTCTCGGGCAAGGTAATGAGCCGCAGAGCCCCGGGGTCTCGGCTGAGCGGCATCGGCACCAGGCAGCACTATCACCCGCGGAGCTGGAATGACTGGCAACCCAGGTGGGCTGGGCTCGGGCAGGGGGAGGCGCGGCCTAGGCGGCCCCCGGGGGCGGAGGAGAGTGTGTGGGGGAGTCCGGCCTGCTCCCGCTGTGCTGGGCCTCGCGGGGATTGGCGGGGGGGAGAGGAGAAAACCCCGGCTTTCTGCGTAGGCAGGCCCAGCTTCCTGAGTGCTGGGGCCTAGAGGGAGCTGCGGCGGGAGTGACCCACCCCTCCACTCTTGGGGGCCTACCGGGGAATGTGGGGTGGGCAGGAGTGACCTACTCCCCGACTTTGGGGGGCCTGCGGGGAGATGTGGGGAGGGGGTGGAGTAACCCAGCCCCTGACTCTTGGGGGGGGGCCTAGAAGGAGATGGGTGGCGGAGTGAGCCAGCTCCCGACTTTTTGGACCTAGCAGGAGATATGGGGTGTGTGTGTGTGTGTGTGTGTGTGTGGAGTGACCCCCCTTACATTTGGGGCCTAGAGGCAGATATGGGGGCGGGACAGAGTGACCCAGCTCCTGATTCTAATGTAGCCTATTCAGGTGGGAGATGAAACCCAGAACACCTCTGGTATAAAGGAGATCACGTCGCCTCCCTCTATCACCTCCCCATAGACTCTGTTATGACCTGGAAAGAGTTGGGGTAGGATGTGTGGATAGTGGAGGGTATTTCCTGCTGTATAAGCAATTCCTTATCTGTTAGTGGCTAGAGACAAAATGCTTCTGTGTCACACAACTCATAACTTTGTAGGAACTTAGTTTGATTGGCTTTATGTTGCTTTAGTCCAGGTTCTCCTTCCCCTTTCAGGGTTTTTTCTTAGGTGATTTATAGTTTAAGATGATTTTCAGACATTTCAGTTAATCTTTTGCTGGCTCTCTCAGTATTATAAGTAGCAACTTTGTTTATAGTAGGAGTCTCTTGAGTGGTAAATAGATGTTTTGAATTGCTTATATTGAAACAGAATTTACGGGAACCTTCAGTAAGTGCATTTTTGTTCTCTTGTATTTAATTGAAAATTCATTGAAGAATGGAGGCTGCAGACATACTGGAAGTCTTTCCAGGGCTAAAAAAAGCACACACAACATAGGGTGTGTGTGTGTGTGTGTGTACATAAATAATATAAAATGCGACTAGGAAAAGTAGTTTAAAGTTGTAAGTAAGCTAATGGAATCTTTGTATGTGATGTGTTGCAGTTGTTACATTTCATTTACATATACAGCTATTTTTCTGACCAATAGAGTATCAGTAGTTATGTCTTATTCAAGTACTGAAAGTGTATTTTGCATCTGATTTATTTCCAGCATGTTTTGTCACTCATGTAGCTGATAAACCACTTTAGCCTACTATAAAGTTTTAATGTAATTTGACATAAAATATCTTAAATTAAACATAGAAACAATAATGAAGTTTTTTTTGGCTTTGAATGTCACTGAAACAAGTTGGCAGAGAAAGGGACTGTAGTCTCTAAAAGATTGCTGTTAATATCACGTAACTTATGAAACTGATGGGATTGTCATTGGAATGGGGAGATTGAATGGATGTGGATCCTCCTATTGTATAAGTGTAATCTTAGTTTCATATATGTACCAAAATTTAAAGTTTGTTTCTCTCAAAATAATCCGCGCACCATATGTTAGTGATGTTAAGTACCCAAAAAGCATGCAACATTTAAATGATCACATGGTCACACCTCACTAAATTCTGCTGTTTCTAGTTGTTAAGGTATACTAAAAATTGCACGTTTAAAAGTTAGAAATTTGCAAACCATCGTTGTGATGTCCTGTTGTGACATCCTGTTTCTTCCTGTCTGGTCCCTTACTTTAGTCCCTAAATTACTACTTGTAGAGTAGGGTTCAGATTCCTGGACTCCATATTGAAAGTCAGCTACTTTTAAGCTCTTGACCCAGAGTTCCACCTTTATGAGAGAGGATTAGATGCATAGTTTGTATCCCTGCTGATATTGTGACAGCTGTGATAATGGCTTCCTGATAAGAAACATTAATTTGCCACAAGGCCCATCTTATTTTCAGCATAGAAAATGGCTTTACAGATGCCGAAGCCTTTTCTATGCTAGGAAGTTTACTTACTGCAGAAAACCATTGAACTGGAGGAGGTGAAAATCGTTTAACTGCTGGTACAGTAAGAACAAAACTGTATTCAACAGTATTACAGAAAATGTAACTAAGAGGCGGTGAACCATTGTCACTGACAAGTGAGTTTCCTAATATGAATGGGGCTTGGTCCCCCACATCTACAGGAACATGCAACTGAAGAGTTTGTAAAGGAATAAGTGAGATCTGTAGCTGTCTTTAGGAGCAACCTGAACCTACAGCAATTAGATTTACACGTTAGTTTAGCTACCTCTATCAACCAAGCACCCCAAAGAGTATAAAAATATTCATAATGACATTTGTGAATTTTAACTTGTACTTGAAATCTAAAAATGTTAGCCTATTATAAAGGTTACATTGACCATATGAATCAACATTTGTTGAGTCTTCAACAAAAAAAAATCTTTGCAAAGGTATGTTGTCAAATATTTAAGGAAATTCTAGCAGAATTTTTTAAATTATGTTCTGATTTTTTTTTTAATTTTAAAAGTAGCTGTGAATTTTTTGCTTCCTTGTTTTATGTATAGAATATTTTTGTAGCAATTATAACACCACAAAAAGTGCTCAGACCTCTTTCTTTTCTTATCCCCTCATTTTCCAGTTTTTCTGTGTATCTGCCTGTCTGCTGCTTTCTGCCTGTTCAAGTCTAGAGCTGTTACTGCTGCTTAATGATAAATAGCTTCATGCAGATCCAGAAGAAGGTTGCATGCAGGCACCAAAACTGCAAAAATTCTATCAAATTTCCAGTGCAAGAAAAAAGAAAATAGAACTTTTTTCCTGAGATTTCGTGGGCAAAACCCACTTCTGATAAATACATACAGATCTTTTTTGGGGGGAGGGGGAGGGGGAATTGTCCATGAAAGCTTATGATATTATCTACATTTTTTTGTTAGTCTCTGAGGTGCTGCAAGACTATTTGTTTTTAAATGTTCCAGGCTTTTTTTTGGTTAGTCTCTAAAGTGCTACAGGACTACTTGTTTTTAAAGTTAATAGACTAACATGGCTACCCTTCTGATACTTTTTTCACGGATGATAGTGTGCACAACACTTTCAAATGGAAATACAATTTTTGAAGTTGACTGTATCCCTTTAATTAGTACATTGTGTCTTGAAGTTTAATTCTGTGTAGAAGTGATGAGATGAAATGTGAACTAAATCCTCAGAATCAAAACCTCCTGAAATTTGAGGTTAGAAAAATCTGATTCTGAATTTTGCAGCTCAGATCTATCTCTAATAAAGTGTAGTTGGTGAAGCAGAGTTTGAATTTTGTTCTCATGTGAAAGCAACAATACCTTTTAGATGTTAGTGGACTGGTCCACATGCAGTTTTTGTAACACTGTATATTGGACAGGAATAAACTATATGACAGGGCTACTCAACTTTGGAAGCCCTGGGGGGATCACAGCGATATTGTCAGAACATGCTGAGGGCCGCAACTTAAGTGTGGTTGCATATGCCTGCAAATATATATGCAAATAGCTTTTCGCACTGACAGGCATGAATACAAAGATTAAGGCAAGACTACACAACATGCAGGCCCAATTTAAGTCAGTTCTGCTGTTATCAATAAAATGCAATATTTACTCGATTTCCACCCATATGATAGCACTTTTAATGAGCAATGACAGTCCAGGAATTTAACTACTAAAATGCATGTCAACAGAAGACCATTATATTGACTCGCCATTGTGGAGTGTGAGTTTCCCATGTTCAAAGGATCCCACCTGTGGATTGCATATTGAGCCCTGTGTAAATCCAAACTGCACCGTGGGCCGTATTGAGTAGCCCTGCTATATGATATGCTGTAAGCTAGGATTTTTAACTGTTCCTTTTTTAAAAACCTTTTTTACATCCCTAGTACTGACAAGATATGAGTGGATGTGGCAGAACTTTGGTCAGGAGATTATCTGATTTAGACCCTCAGTTGCTACCTTTCTGAACTTTTAGACCTCTGCTGCCTTAGTTTTCCTTTCAAGGTTCCACGTCCTTTGGCTTTTGGAAATAGGAAACAAAATACAAATTCATATCACTGTGTAGCTCAGGCTAAGGAATGTGAACGACTAGTAGACTATCCGATAAGCAAATGCTTATTGAATAGTTGACACACTAGTTGTTCCTCTCCCTCTCCCCCCTCCTTGCTGCCTCTATCAGAAAGCGGCAGCAAGGAGTGGGGGAGAGGAGGGCGTCCTTAAAAGTGGCAGTGTTGCGTGGAGCCCAGGGTGTGCTGCTTTGAAATGCTGTGTGCAGCCCAGGGCCAGTTGGTGAGTTCCCAGCTGGTCCCGGGTTACGCGCGGTGTTTCAAAGTGGCAGCGCTGCATGGAGTCGGGGATCAGCTGGGGACTCTCCCGCTGACCCCAGGCTCCATGTGGCACTGGCACCTTGAAATGCCCTGGGGAGCATGGAGCCAGTGGGGGACTGCTTGGCGCACCAGGCCAGGAGGGGACTCATGTGGCACATTCGCCTTTGAAGTGTAGCAACAGTACTGGAGCTGTTGCTACACTTCAAAGGCAGAGATGCCCTTATCGACTAATCAAATAGTCAATGCAAATTGCATTGACTATTTGATTAGCCAATTAATATAAATTTAACATCCCTAGCTCCTGTTAGGTTGTCTGCTGTTAATCTTTAGCATTGGGCTGAATAAACTGTGCAACACTCAGTACTACTTCACACTGACAGGAAAGCGGGTTTTGTGCAACACAGTAGCATTAAGCAAACTAATGTCTACTGATGCAGCATAATGGCAAGAACTAGAGCTGTGGTTTTAACTTTTACCTTTTTAGGCCAGGATAAGAAAGGATAGGTGGATTCTGAAATAATTGGACTTCTCTTTATGAACAGAAAAAGACAATACAGTAGCTGAAGATGTATATGGAGAAGTAAGCTCTGACTGGTATAAGTTCCAAAACTGCTCTGATAGATACAAATTCAATCCTGGAATTTAATTCTTGAAAATGGAATTTATGCTTCTCATGCAATGTAAGTTAGTGTTCTGAATTATTATTAATTATTTGTATTAACATAGCACCTAAAAGCCCTTATCATGAATTAGGGTAGGTGCTGTACAAATACAGAACAAAAATAGGGCCCCTGCCCTCAAAGTGCTTATGGTCTATGCATTAGGCCTGGGTTGCATTAGAAAATTCTGGATCAGAAAATTCACACCTTTGTGTGCTGTAGTTAAGCTGACCTAAACGCCCCTTCCCCCAGTGTAAACAACACTAGATCAGTGGAAAAATTCTTCATTGACCTAGCTACTACTTCCTGGGGAGGTAGATTATTTTCCTTGATGAGAGACTCCCTCTCTTTGAGGTAAGTAGTGTCTACACTGAAGTGCTGCAGTGGTAGTGGAAAAATACATACTCCTGAGAGATGTAGCTGTGCTGATACAAGCCAATGTAAGAGTTTTAGATATGTGAGTGAATAGACAAAGATATATCCTGGATATCGTATAGAAAGAATTGGCAAGACTTATACATAGACTTGATGTGAGGACCTAGAGAGTGATCCAAGATAATGACATGCAGGTTACTGTCCTGAGTGACAGGAAGGAAGGTGGTGTCATTCATTGTGCTTGAGAAAGGAGGTACTGGGGAGGGTTTGATGGAAATGATTAACAGCTCTGCTGTAACTTTATTCAACTTAAGTGACAGTCAGCCACAAGGAGATGTCAGAGTGTGCCTGGGATTTTTGTTTGGACAGAAGGAGACATATCTGACAAGAAAATGTAGATCTGCAATCATAGAGAATGTTGTTTAATTTGTCTTTTTGGATTGTAGCAGGTTAATAGGTAGCAGATTTAAAACAAACAAGAGGAAGTACTTCTTTACGCAACACACATTCAACCTATGGAACTCCTTGCCAGAGGAGAATTAGATAAATTCATGGAGGGATAGGTTCATCAATGGCTATTAGCCAGGGTGGGTAGGAATGGTGTCCTTGGCCCCTGTTTGTCGTAAGCTGGGAATGAGTGACACAGGAGGGATCACTTGATGATTACCTTTTCTGTCCATTACCTTCGGGGGCATCTGGTATTGGCTGCTGTCGGACATTGGACTAAATGGACCTTTGGTCTAACTCAGTATGGCTGTTCTTACGTTCTTATTTTCTTCTTGTATTTCCTAGAGATAAGGTGTAGAACCGTGGTCACCAACCTGTCGATTGGAAGGACTTGACCGGTTGATTGCGAGGTGTTCGGGGAGCCCCCATTTCCCTCCACCCCCGAGAAGCCCCACTACCTACCTCCGGTGACAATGGAGGTAGTGCCGGTTTCCTGCGGGGTGGACGGAAGTCCAGCAGTTGCGCGCCACTTCCAGGGTTTCTGGAAGTGCGCTGGCTGCTCCTCTCCTCCCAGTCTGTTGTGTGCTGGGAACTTGCTGCGTGGGGGGAGAGGGTAGGAGTCCCGGGAGGAGGCGCATGCTGGAGCTTCCCTCCTCTGCGGGGGAATGGGGAGAGGAGTCCCCAGAGGAGGTGCGCACGGAGCTTCCCTTCTCTGCGGGGGGAGGTGCATGCTGAGGACTCCCTGTCCCCTGCCCCAACCAACACCCTGTCCCCTGTTCCCACTGGTACTCTGCCCCCTACCCCCAAACTCTCCCCGGCATCCTGCTCCCACTGGCATCCTGTCCCCTGCTGCAGAACCCTGTCCCCTGCCCCCACTGGAACCCTGTCCCCAGCACCCACTGGCACCCTGCCCCCACTGGCACCCTGTCCCCTGCCCCAGCACCCACTAGCGCCCTTCCCCAGTACCACGTCCCCTGCTCCCACCAGCACAGTTGGGGCCACATTAGTGAGGCTTGGGGGGGGGGGGGGGGGGGGGGGGGGTTGGAGCAGTTGTTTTTTTGCATCTCTCTTGTGTGGCCCCAGCTGACTTTTCTATGGGTCAGAGACCCCTGACTCAAAACAGGTTCCCACCCTTCTCATAAATAAAAACAACGCTGAAACTTTTTGTGTTTGACATTTTATTTAAAAATGAAGCTTGGCCAACAAACCCCTATCTGGCTGCAGCATCATAATACTCCTGCACCCTCCCTCAGACTCTAGATCTGAGCCCACCATACACTTGAACCCCCTGTCCTGAGCCTCTCACATCCCCAAACTCCTGTGCCCCCACATCCTCAGTCTTCTGCCACAACACTCCTACACCATCCACACACCACAAATCTGTGTTCTGAACCCATCATACTCCTAACCTCCCTGCTCTGAGCCTCTCACATCCCTGAACCCAAACTCCTGCACCCTCATATCCACAAGCCTGTGGCTTGCTCAGTATCCCAACCCTCCACCTGACCCCAACACTCCCCAGCCTGGAACCCCCTCCCTGAGCCAGCATCCCCTTCTCTACCTCCTCCTGCATCCAAATTCCCTCCTAGAGCTTGCACCTCTCACCCCTTCCCACACTCAAATCTCTCATTCCCACCCCAGAGCTCACACATCCTGTCTCAACCCAGTGAGGGTCTGGCTAGACTGCAGGAGTTTTTCCAGGATTCCAGAGGTAGCCTGGAAAAATTCTTCTGTGTCCAGGGATGCGTTTGTTCTTCCACTTTTTTTAGTGGAAGAGCAAACAAGCTCTTTCGGTAACCCCTGTATTCCTTGTTCCACGAGGAATAAGGGGGCTTCCAAAAGAAGGGTTTTTTCTGACATTTGGCCCAGTCTACACAGGCCAAATATTGGAAAAACCTCCTCTTACAGAAGAATCGAAAAAAAAGTGGCAGTGTAGCCGTACCCTGAGAGTGTATAAGGGCTGGGGATAGTAAGTGATGGAGAGGAGGAGAACAGAGAGGGCCGGGCTTCAAGGAAGGGGTGTGGTCTTGGCTTGTTCTGACAATTAAAGTGATCTTGAGCATAAAAAGGTTGGAGACCACTGGTGTAGAAAGAGAGAAGAGAAGGGGCTGAGTACATAACCCTATGGAACTCCCACAGAAAATTGTACAGATGATGCACAGGATTTACCAAGAGATCTGCTGAATTACCAGTTATAGAGATAGGAGGAACATTAGGAGAGGGCAGAAGCATAAAAGACAAGGGAGGACAGGGTTTCAAGAAAAGCTTGGTTGACCATGTTGAGGGTGGCTTACAGGACAAGAAGGATAAGGATGAAGTACTGGTTCTAAATTTTGATTAGGAAGAGGTTGTTGGAGATTTTGGCGAGAATGATTTCACTGGAGTACAAGGGACTGAAGCCAGATTGGAGGGGGTCCAGGATGGAACTGGAGAAAAGGAAACAGTTGTAAACAGCGTATTCAGTGAACTTACAGATAGATGGTAGAAGGGGTAACAGTTGGAGAGGCTAATGGGGTGAAAGTTTTTTTTGTTTTTTTTTGTTTTTTGTTTTTTTAAGAAAAACTAAAGAAGTAGCTCTCAACCATTCCAGACTACTGTATCCCTTTCGGGAGTGTGACTTGTCTTGCATACCCCCAGTTTCAGCTCACTTAAAAATTATTTGCTTATAAAATCAGACCTAAAATACAAAAGTGACACAGCATGCTAATGATTGACAAATTGCTTACTTTCATTTTTTTTTGTTATAAAATAAAATCAATTGGAATATATATGTTGTGCTTGCATTTCACTGTATTGTACGCAGACAAGTATAAACAAATCATTATATGAAATTTTAGTTTGTACTGACTGGGCACGTAGAATCCCATTTAAAATATTAACTGATTAAACTATATGTTTCACCCACAAATGCACTGCATTATGGATAGAGGGCTGCTCTAGCTGAGCTGGGCACCAGTTACCCCTGGTAAGTATGACAGTAAGGCAATGCTTACTGGGTAACTGGTTAACTTGTTAACCCTTTACATCCTTAAGTACTGACTTAGCTAGTGCTTTCAGTGCAGTCTGTTGTAAAACTAAGCAAATGTTTAAATGAGTTGGTGTACCCTCTGGAAGATGTCTGAGTACCCCTAATGGATTAGAGTATGTTTTTATTGTGAGGGGAAGAGTGAGAGGAGGGTGACAGGTTGAGAAGAAGAAATAAGGGAACGAGAGTGCATGTGAAGAGATCAGGAGATGGCATGAGATTGGTTTACTGAGGCTTAGAGGAGAAGAGCAGACTAACTTCTGTATTTCCAACAGGAGAGAAACAGAGATCTATAGGAGCAGATTGGGAAAAGAAGGAAGTCTAGGGGAGAGGGAAAAGTCATTTTGCCTATGTTAAGTTTTTCTTCAAATTCTGCAACATCCTGTGCAGAGAGGGAAAGGGAGATGGGAAGAGAGGAGGGTTTGAGCAGTGTGTGCAAGATGTTAAAAAGATGGCTGGGCTGGAGGACAGACATGACCAGTGTTCCCTCTAATTTTTTCCATCCATGTGCAGGATAAATTTTATGTGCACTGAGGCATATGTGGATGTGCATCACCTGTTGAAACACATGCTGACAACTGTGAGAAATCTGCTAATCAGCTAACCAGCATTTGAATCTCTTTTGGGTGGCCGCCCAAGTGCACCGCTTACACAGAACAATGAACAGAACGTTCAGTTAAGTTGGAGAAATAGAATTTCTTGGGAAGGTGGCAGAAGTGAAAGAGAGAATGCATTTGTAGTGAAGCAAGTTAACCTGTGATCCTCAGCTATGTAAGAGCAGGTGCAAAAGGAAATAGATGTTATGGCTGAGCCCAGGCTGCAAATTGACAGGATGAATCTTGCCAAAGAATCAAAGTGTGGAGGGGAATGAAGCCTGGAGAGAATTGTCCATCACATTCTTCTGCTCTACTCTGTGCTTATTAGGCCTCAGCTGGAATGCTGTGTCCAGTTCTGGGTACCACTTTTCAGGTAAGATGTGGACAGATTGGAGAAGGTCCAGAGAAGAGCAATAAAATGATTAAAGGTCTAGAAAACATGACCTATGAGGGAAGACTGAAAGAATTTGGATTTTTAGTTTGGAAAAGAGAAGACTGAGAAGGGATGTAACATAGCTGAAAGCTGTTACAAGGAGGATGGAGAGAAATTATTCTCCTCTGATAAGACAAAAAGCAGTGTGCAAAAATTGCACAAGGGAGGTTTAGGTTGGACAGTAGGAAAAAGTTCCCAATGGTCAGGGTGCTGGAGCACTGGAATAAATTACCTAGGAAGGGTGTGGAATATCATTGGAGATTTTTAAGTGCAGTTGGACAAACACCTATCGGGGATAGTCTAGATACTGCTTTATCCTGCTCCTGTCTGGCCCCCTTTCCATCCCGCCACCTGTGCTGTTGCTTTTCTATCAGAGGCAGCAGTAGGGGCGGGGTGTGGGGAGCCAGCTCTGTGGGAGCTGCTACTCATGGGCAGCTGGCTTAGAAAAGCTGGTTTCCCGCGTTTGTCGGCTCCCGCCTGCCCTGCCCTCCCCACCCATCCCTTGGGCTGCTACCTCTATGGGAGGCAGCAGCTGGGGAGGCGGGCAGGCCACTTGACAGGAACTGATATGCATGGGGAGGTGGCTCTAATGTTAGCTCTCAATGTGTGTCAGCTCTGTGGAGCCATGCCCTCTCCTTGCTGCCATCCACAGAGGCAGCAGTGGAGCGGGGGCCAAGGCGGGAGCTAGTATGCGTGGGGAGCTGACTTTTAAGCTGTCTCTCCATGCGTGCCTGCTTCCACAGATACAGAGGCAGAAAGAAGGGGGGTATGCATGTAGTTACACAATTAACCGATAAGGCTGGACTTACCGATTAATCATAACTGACTATACACATATATCCCTAGTTCATGGAAGCCCTTGAGTTGAGCAAACTGGAAATGCTGCTGGCATTCAATTCTCTGGAAGCAATGGAATGCTGGTTCTGGTGCTGTCAGACAAGCACAGACTGGTGGGACTCCATAGTGCTGCAGATATGGGACTGCAAAACATCCAAATGCACAAGGCCACTTTCATGGAACTTTGACTTGCTTTCCCCTGCCCTGAGGTGCAGAAACACCTGAATGAGACCTGCTCTGACAGTGGAGAAGCGTGTGACATTTGCCCCGTGTAAGCTTTCAATACCAGACAGCTGCCAGTCAGTTGGGAATCAGTTTGAAGTGGGGAAATCTACAGTGGCAGCTGCTGTTATCCAAGTAGCCAAAGCAATCAAAACCATTCTGCTACAAAGGATAGTGACTCTGGGAAATGTGGCTGCTACAGTGGAGGGCTTTGTTGTGATAAGGTGCCCTAACAGTGGTGGGGTATTAGATGGAACGTACATCCCCATCTTGGCATCCGACCACCTTGCCAAAGAATACATAAATCACAACGGGTACTTCTCAATGGTGCTGTATGGCACTGGTGGATCTCAAGGTACCAATGTGGTATTGTTGGGAAAGATGCACGATGTATGCAACTTTAGGAACATCTTTAGCCCGGCTGGGCTCTTGCTACAGTTCAAAGGTGGAGGCGCCCTGATAGACTAATCCAATAGTTGATAGAAATCCCATTGACTGTTCAATTAATTAATTAATCTCAATTTAACATCCCTACTGCTAACTAGGTTAGACCTCAGTGAGTGCAACATTTCCTTTGTGTTGATAGCCTTCTGTGTGCTCCATAATATTTGTGAGATCAAGGAGGAAAGTTATCTAACAAGGTGGGAGGCTGAGGCACAGTGCCTATCTAGAAATTTTGAGCAGACAGACACCAGGGCAATAAGGAGATCACAGTGTGGGGCAGTGCAAATGAGTGAGGCTTTGAAAGAAAGTTTTATGAATGGCCAGTTTGGAGAGTCATACATGTTGCCCTCAATGAGGTACTCCTGCATTCAGTGTCTTCACCTGTAAACCTCGCTTGCTACCCCTACAATACAGGCAACAGAGAGACTGTTGTTCAGAAATCATGCATTTTTATTTAGGGAATACAGCAGGGACAGATGAGCAGTCGGGGGGGGGGGAGGGAGAGGGAGGGGTGAAGGGAAAGAAATGCAACAAGGACCATATTTTGCTTTGTGATGCCCTAGCGGTTGAGTGTGAGGCTGCCCTTGAGTCCTCATCGTCTTCCTCCTCCTCCCCCCACTCGTGTCCCAGTATGCCTGGGGGAGGAGGCTACAGAACTCCTCCAGGATGAGGAGGGAAAGTTGTTCTACAATGGTGGGGGAGCTGCTAGGTATGTATCTTGGAGCACATGGCGGCTTTCCATCATGGATGTCAGGGATGACAAGATTGTCTCCTGATACTTCACTTGTAATTCTCTGCACACACTCATTCCTGACGCTCCAGTAGTGTACTCTTCCATTTTGTATGCACTTCCTGCTGGATGGGAAAGTAGCACTCTCCCAGCAAGCAGGGTATGCTAGACATAGAGGGAAACAGCGTGAACCATCATCCAGCCCGGCCGACACAGCTGGACCCCAGTCCTCCCTCTGCATGCAGGCTCCTTGAACATGTCTTCCTTTGTCTGTTTTTGCCTTCGGATTTGTGTGAGTCAGATAGCTGGTAGAGCCAGGGGAGTACACAGCAAGCTCCCTTCTGTTCTCACTATAATGAAAAGTTACAAGGGCACCTATGACAGGAGATACATTGTGGCGCCTAAAACATAATCTGTTAACCTGCAGTGAAGGTCTTTCTAAAGACAATGGAGATATGTTCTGTGCAAGGCCAAACTTGTGCACTGTACAGCAGGTACACAACAGAGGGCACATCTGGACTCTTGTGGTTTGGTGGCAGGCATGATAAAGGACCTCCTGGGAGAAGGGGAGACTGGGATCTGGTCATGTGTGCAGGGTTGGGCTGGACTGGACGGTGGCTCACACTGTTTCCCTGTGTATCCAGCACACCTCACTTGCTGGGGAAAAATAGAGGTTAGCAGCAGAGGCAGCAACTAATAGCTTCCCCTCCTTCATCTAGGATGATGAGAGATATTACATCCTTGCTGGCCATATTAGTACTGTTTAGGGTTGTAAAAATCCTGTTCAGTTGGTTAAATGCAGTGCTTAACCATTTAACGAGGGATGGGTGATGGGACTGGAGTAACCCTTCACCCGCAGCAGGTTGCTCCCTGGGTACCAGTTAATCATTACATGATTACCCATTAAAATCCCTAGTGGCTATGCCAGCAAATTTCTTCTGTATAGGCAAGGAAACCCTGCTTCTGGCTGTCCTAAAAATGTGCAAGTTTTAGTTCCACCCAGCTATTGTAACAGGTTATTTTATCAATATAATCATCTAGGAGGAAAGAAACAAATCTCTTTGTAAGGTCACTGACCCTCTGGTCCTTCACAGGTTGATGTAGTCCCTCATTCATAATGGTTTTAGAGGTAGTTGTGTGTGTTTGTTTCAGCAAAAATAACAAGGAGGCTAGTGTCACCTTAAAGACTGACAAATTTATTATGGCATAAGCTCAATCATGAATTTGTGGAATTAGAACATGACTCAACTGATGACAAGGGATGTTAAAATACGTATATTTGTGTAAATTAGGGATGTAATAGTGTAGCTGATTAAGCAATAAGCAAACGCTTTTATGTTAATTCTATAGGTTATGTGCATCCCCCCCCTACACGCTGGTAAATTTTTTTTAGCAGGCTGGCCAGCAGCCAGGCTCAGTTCTGTCTTGCAACTGGTCCAGGACCTACCCCTGCTGTGGCTCTGCATTTAAAGTGTTTTAGGAGCCAGGCAGGCAACCCAGCTCAGTTCTGGCTCATGCTGGGTCTGGGAGCTCAGACCCACCACTTGATAGGGACTGCTGCCATCCCACGCTGCTGCTACTGTATCAGAGGCAGCAATGCAGGGTGGTAGGCAGCCAGTCCGTGAGGGGAGTTGGTTTTTAAATTGGCTCCCCTTGCGGACTAGCTGCTTCCTGGCATTCCAGGCACTCTGATACAGAGGTGGTAGGGGACTCCTCAGGAGTGAGGCTGGAGTGCACTGGCCACTGGCCCCGCTCCTGGGGACACTAGGATAGTCAATTAACTGATAAGAATTCATGAAATTACTTGACTATTCAGTTAACTGATATTTAACATCCCTTGTGTAAATGTGTAACCATTGAAATTTTTAGCGTTTAGTCGTTTACGTGTGGCGGGGGAGGGCAGGAGATTTTAAGACAGCTCCCTGACAGTCCTGGCTCTTGTCTGCCCTTGCTGCTGCCTCTGACAGAGAGGCAGCAGCAGAGGGGGCAGGTGGCTCCCCATGTGTACCAGCTCCCGTCCCCTCCCATCCTTCCCCCCCGCTGAGGGCTCTGATACAAAGGCAGCAGTCGGGGGGAGGGGCAGTTGACACATGGGGAGCTGGCTTGAAAGCAGACTCCTCGCATGTACCGGCCCCCCACTCTTCCAACCCCCAGCTGCTTCTGATACATTGGCAGCAGGGAGTGTGTGCACGCACATGTAACCGTGCTGGTTAGCCAATAAGCCCAGGATTATTGGTTAACCATGTACATGAATACACATTGACATCCCTACTTTTGACTGGAAATTAATGAACTCCTTTTCCAAAGAAATGTCTGCCTTTCTCCTTACTTATGTGAGTACAGTAACTTTTGCAAACATGCAGTGACTATTTGAGTGTTTACTAAACTATTCCCTTTTTAATAGGTGAGGAAAGAGTTCCGAATGGTGTTTTGTGAGTGTGAGCTTCACAGTGTAAAAGTGCAGCACTGAAACAAGCACAGTATGGGCAAGAAAATTGCTCAGTAGACAACTTTGCTGATTTCCTTTCTCGTCTGTTACCAGATAGTGTCTCGAGCCATAATCTTCTGTATTCTTTGTCTATTCTTTAGTCATGAGTTATCATATAGAAACAAAAACTTGAAAGTATTTAATTCGCACTGCCTTGTGGAAGTGCATCTAGCACCTTTTAGGGTAGTTATGGTTATCCACCTTCATTTGGTTTCTTACTTTTCATTCCAACTGATCAATTTTTATTCTGATATCTCATCTTGTATTTGTGACTGAGCTGGGGTACTGACATCATTGCATAATGGTTTGGTTAGCACACAATGTGTGTGTGTTCTCTTACGCAGTCATGTCAAAATATGAGAGTGATTGTAAAATTGGCCTTCCACAAGACTTTGATAAGGCATTAACAGAGTTGTGTTCATTACTCAAACTTACCTGCCTGACACAAACTAGTCAAAATATAAGTACACTAAGGATGTTAACAAGCAATGAATTTACTAGTCAAGTAGTCGAGGGAATTTCCATCGACTAGTTGATAGGCACTTCCACATTATGCCTTTGAAATGTACAAGAGCCCCAGCAGGAGCTCTTGTGCATTTTGAAGTGGAAGGCCCCGCTAAGGATGTTAAGTATTGATTAATTTACTAGTTTAGTACAGCCGCTCCCCGAGTTACGACCACCTCCACTTACGACCATCCACACTT
>JANRFK010001605.1:19298836-19329902 GCA_030068395.1 Apalone spinifera
AGCTGTTTAAACAGGTAACCGATAAGATCGTGCTTGTCAGTTAATTAAATGGCTACATGCTGCTCCCAGGGAGCTGCCTGCCATCCTGTACTGCTGTCTTTGATACGAAGACAGCAGCACGGGGCGACAAGTGGGAGTCAGCGTGCATGGGGAGCCGGCAGCCGGGGAGCTGGCTGCTGCCTCACGTGTGTGTAAGAGTAAGTACTGAAATTTGTGTCCAAACACCAGAGTAAGGGCAGATAAAATCATCCATAATTCATGTACATTTGCACAAGTGTGGGATTTTCACCAGTATGATACAGATAAACATAAACTTGTATGGAGTTCATGTTCCCTCTGTCCTTGTTTGTCCTCATAGTAATAAAGCTATGATCTTCCTTCGATCCCTATGTCATGATAGATTGGTAGTTCAATCCCCTCAGTGCTTTTCTCTGACAAAAGTATTTACTGAAAATTCATTTAGATTTCCCTGAAGTTTCAGGATGCATTTTATTTATCGACGTCTTTTTCACCTCCTCATGACCTGACTTATACTGAGGGATCTCTGGGGAAACACAAAATAAATCTGACAAATTTTAGACAACTTCAGGGTCATCAAGAGTCCTGAAGATAGTAGTTTACCATCTTATTTAGGGCTCCAAATCAACTATCAATAATAATATTATGGACCAGGGGATGGTACATCTCAAATCAAATTAGTGAATGATCAATTTACTACATAACCAATGAACAATCTAAAACTTATGTGGAGTCCATAACCAGCACAACATTTGGATGAGAGAGAGAGGTCTGTGAAATGAGTGTGTGTGTAGTCTGTGAAATGGGCAGCATTTGATAGCATATACGAGCTATAAATTGTTTACCTTTTGTATTTTTTTTCTGTTTCTTTATGGAAACTAATAAAAATTAATGTAAACAAATCTGCATTGCACTGAATTACTAAAAGCATGTGATCATTCCGTTCTAAATAAAATCTTTCCCTTATAGGATACCAGCTTCTAAGATTTCACTTTAAGATCTTTGGACCTTACTATCCCAGAGATTAGGAAAGTTATAGTCACCTGAAAACTTCTTTTTTTAATAGTCATGGAGAATAGGATTAGTGGAGACATAATTACAATAAAGATATTCTGTTTTGAACATCTGTTTATCTGCCTTTGCAGCTGGATCTTCTATTTAAATAAGAGTTAACTTGTTCTTAGTTAATCATCAAATTTAAGTTTATTTCAGTTTTGAAAGTTATTGCACTGACAGGCTCTTCAACAGTCAGGTTTAGCCCAATGATATAACCACAGGTTTCACTCTGCCTCAGAGCAGCAGGGAGACAGAAAAGGCATTATAGGGTGTCTCCTATCTGCTAGAAGAGAAGAAATTTTCAGGTATTTAAACCCATTTTCTTTCTTTTTGTAAATTTCAAGTCAAGTTTAAAACAAGAAAAAACAAAATCCAGTTTTATTTTTAAAGAATAGTTGTGGTTTTAAAATATACCCTTGAATTCAAGTTCTGTTTTCTTATTAAATACTTATGCACCATATGTAGAGAATAAAATATTATTTTTCAGAGCGATCGTTGTCTTATTCTGACGAGTCTCGACTGTCAAATCTTCTTCGGAGGATTACTCGGGAAGATGACAGAGACCGAAGACTGGCTACTGTAAAGCAATTGAAAGAATTTATTCAGCAACCAGAAAACAAACTGGTTAGTAATGTTAACATGCTGTACCCTATAATGCTAAAATGTATAGTGTGCTCTTTTTCTAAATCATTTTTATAGAAGGCTCTCTTAAAATATGAGGGTAAGATGTTACAAACTATTTTTAAGGGTAAATATTTCTGGGCCATGTGTCCTTTCTACAGTGTTCAAGAAGTCATTTATAGCTTGATTACCTAAGATATCTGTCCCAAAGCAAAACCACAAAATATGGTGTGCCCTATGTGTAAATGTGACATCTATTGTACAACAGTCAGTCTGTTATTTTTGCTCCTGGAAATGTCATCTTTATGCAATAAATGCATCTTCACTTGCATTGAAATGGTCTTACATTCAAAAATGTACTTAATGTGAATAGTTTAATAAACAATGAATATATGTATACACCATGGATTACTATGGCTAGGTTCACATTTGGGGAAAATTGTTTTCTAAGAAATATAGATGGGGAGTAGGGAGTACTTCCTACAATGGTACCAGAAATACCCTCTCCATAAATAGGAACCAGAAGTACCCTCTCTGCACTTCCATTGTGAACTAGCTTGATGCACATGTAACCCACACACCTAGTGGGGGGTGCTATTCACTGTCCCACGTAGTGGCACTTAGACCACTTACAGTAAGAGATAAGAATGAGTGAGCTCTACAGTCTAAGCTGAGAGCCAACTGGCTTTATAGATCAAGCTGTAGAGGCTCCTACATTAAGCATCAGAGGTTCCAGGTTTGAATCCGCGTGGTGGTGATTACACGCATACAGGTTGGATCTCCTTGATCCAGCATCCTGGGGACCTGAGGGGTCCTGAACAAAGGAGTTTGCTAGACTGGGGAGGTCATGCCTCCTGGGGCTCTCCCGGAGCTCCCTTCCTGGCTGTGGCCTTGGCTAGTGCGCTTCCACCAGCCCATCTGGTGGGCTCTGCTGCCTTCAGCCCTCTGGTAGAGTTCATCTCTGGGTTGCCAGGCACACTCTGGCTGGTGGGGCTCCCTGCCTCTGGCCAGCGGAACTCTACCCCAGGCCAGCCTCACTGTGGCTACAGCAGGGCTCCCTGCCTCTGGCCAGAGTGGGGCCAGCAGCCAGAGGGATGGGGTGGAGATCCCTGACCCCAGTCCTCAGCCTGCTGGTTGGTATCCCAGCCTCTAGACCATGGGCCTTGTGGGCTCCCAGCCACTGGCAACTAGAGAGTCCTGGACCACAGAGGTGGCCAGTGGTCTAGAGTTAGGAGTATCGCTGTCTCTCCAGAATCTTCCCAGCTGTTCAACAGGGACAGGTGATAGATACGAATCCTGTGAAACCTGCATGATGGATTATTTCAGAAAAATGAGCGTTTGCTCATCACCAACCTCTCAGATCTCCCTGAAGGGGAAAAATAGAACCACTGAAGCATTAACCTTATACCTATGCCAGGGATCACAGCCAAGTTAGCAAAAGCTCATAGTTACCTGTAAATACTATAATAAATCTGATTTCTGTTTATTACCAGATTAGAGTGACAGTTACTGACTAAGGGCAGCCTCTGTGTTGCCAACCAGGCTCAAAGCCAGTGAAAACGGGCATGGTCATACAAGGGCTCCATATGAAGTTACTTTTGTCACAGCTGTCATAATATCTTTGCCCAAAAAGGAAAGATTGTGGCAAAATAGCTTTGATTCCACTTGCAGCCCTCTAACTTACTTCATCCATGACCCTATGTAAAAGGCTAGCTTCTGCCTTTTAAAGATGAAAGGCCTGGGGCCAGACAATCTTAGGCTCTATCTACACTGGCAGATGTAAAGCGCTCACAGTTACAACGCTGCTCACAGAGCACTGCAGGGAAACTACTGTGGTATGTCCACATTGTGCTCCTTGTTATGGTAGAGCCTGTCCACATTAGCCGCCCTTGCAATGCCACAGAGAGAAGTGCATTGTGTTAGCTAGCTCACTGTGCAACAGGCTATAGGGTGCTTTAGGAAGGGTTTGCAATGCTGCATGGGGAAGGCAGTGTTACAAGATGCAGATTTCCCAATCCCATTGATCCATGGTCATTCTACTACTTTGACAGCTGCTTTTCAAGAGGAGTCTGGGGCAGAGTGTGATAGGGAGTGTGTGTCTGTATCGGGGGTGGGGGAAGAGAAGACAGTATGTTTTGGGGATGCCAGCATGTTGTCTTGTAAGGTCAGACAGTGACAGGAAACAACCTGTCCTGAGGCAGGAAAAGGGGGAAACCATTCTTGAGAAGTATACACATCTCCAGGGCTTGACAAACAGTGGTGAAAACTGCTCGCCAGCCCCGCACTGCGCATGCGCCAGACCCGCATTGCGCATGCGCGTGCTGCCAGTGAACGGGTGAGTAGATTCTATAGTTTGTCAAGCCCTGCACATCTCAAAGAAATTGTGGTGGTTCTTTCTTCTTGAAGATAGTGTTTTGCCTCCTCTGAATCACTGTTAAACACAATAAGGCTATGTCTACACTGCAGGCTTCTTGTGCATTAACTTTTTGCGCAAGATCGTGTCCACGCTGCCATGTGCTTTTGCACAAGAATGTCCAGGGCAGTATGAATGCTCTCTTGCGCAAGAAAGCTCTGATGGCCATTTTAGCCATTGGGGTTTCTTGCGCAAGAAACCCTTGTTGCCGGTCCATGCATACCTTTTTGTGCAAGAACTCTTATGCAAAAAGGCTTCTTCTTCATAGAAAGAGGAATAACTCTTGCGCAAAAAGCCCTGTGTTCTTACGATGTACTGTACTTTTTTTTGCACAAGAATGGACATGTTGTGTGGACGCTCCTCAAGTTTTGCACAAAACCAACTGTTTTTGTGCAAAAACTCAGCAGTGTAGACATAGCCTAAAAGTCTTCTAATCAAATTCTGTAATTTAGAAAGATTTGGCATTATAGACCTGAGAAGTGTGAATCTTAGATCAAATTTGCCATTATTTACATATTGGCAGACATCTATCCAGGATATATACAAATCTCTTGTTCTGCAACAATTGGTACTGAGTCAGCAGCCTTGCCATCAACATCAGAAGCTTCTTTTGAAGATTGTATAGATGTTGTCTTAAATTTTAAACCAATGAGCCTTTCTCATGCAAATGAGGGATAAATCAGTTACTCTCCTTTAGCTTAACAATAACTGAAAAGTCTCTTTCTGAAAATCAGTGTGGTGATTCTTGCATCATATTGAATCTTTTTTTTTTTTTTTGTAAAGAAATCTTGTGTTAGGTTTTGATAATTAAACTCCAGGAAATGCGTACTTCATTAAGGATTCCTGTTATCCATCAGACATGTAAGAGGAGCTACTGTTTATGTACGTGTGTGTGTATAATTTCTTAAAAGACTAAGGCAGTGATCTCCAACCTTTTTAAGCACAAGGTCACTTTTTCCATTTAAGTCAATCCAGCATCTATCTGAAATCCAAATATACTTGTCCCACCTCCTTCCCCACCCTTTTTACAAGGCCCCACCCTCCTCATTCTGTGAAGACTGGGTACAAGTGTGGAGGGAGGATGATATCCTGCCATCAGCACCCCCCTCTTCTGCTTCCCCTCCCCTACACAGCCAGCAGCTCCAAGGCAAAGGGCAGGAGCAGCATGGCAGTGGGGGAAGGGGCAGCTGACATATTGCACTTGGTAACCTCTTGGCCATACCAGTCAGGATCACCAGTCAGAGGCTCCAAGATTTACTAGTAGATCCCGATCTACTGGTTGGTGACCACTGGACTAAGGCATAAGAACACTCTGAAGTGCATATGTTTTGTGCTTTTCATAGCCATAATGCAGTTAAAACTTCTGAAAGAACCTACTGTTCATAAAAACTCTTATATGATGCTGATTGGAATAAAAATTAAGCATAAGCATTTAGGATAGGGTTATCAGGCAGTCAAGTCAACTACAGAGGCAGCAAGGGGTGGGAAGCAGGAGACAGTGCTGGGGGAGTTGGTTTAAAAGCTGGTTTCCCCCCAGCACTGTCTCCGCAGTGCCTCTTCCCCCCCGCCTCCCCCCCCCAATGATGCTGCCTCTACATTTAAACTGCAGAGCCACAGTGGGGATAGCTCCTGGACCCACCACAAGCCAGGAGTGAGACTTTCCTTATCAACTAATTGTGTTGTCAATACAAATTGTACCGACTACACAATTAGCCTATTACCTGCCTCTTAATATCCTTAGTTAGGAGGCCAGACTACTCTTACATGTGAATTTTAGTTCACATGTATTAGTTTTGGAATCTAACATAAGCCTGCTTTCTTTCCCACCCTCCTTCCCTGGTATGTAGCTCTTTCATGTTTTAGGCTTAATTATCTCTTAAGCTCTTCAATGGCCTCAAGATTTTATCATAAATACACTCAGAAGACAATCCTGGTGGTCGTCTGTGAGCATTTAATATTATTTATTTTGGGGTGGCATATAAATGTGGTGAGTGTTTTTTAACATGTAGGAGATGTTAAAAGATTCCTTAAAGTGGGACTGTTGGGAGCACTGTCATTTTAGTTTCCTTGCACAGTGTCAGGATTTCAAAATTAGGAGTTAGCCTAGTTGAAAACGTGAGGACTTGCCACGAATCTCTTCTCAAATCTAATTCATTGGACATTGGCTCAGGCTCTTATTATTTATTAGATAATCTCAATTTAGCCTTTTCATAACACTGGGGAAGATACAATAGATTTTCAACTGTGTTTCTCAGAATATGATGATAATGACCATATAATTTGTCCTTAATTCAACTGTGAAGGAAATTTCAGAGTAGACCCACAAACAATTTGAACAATAAGTATCACTTCTCATATGTGGCCTAAAGCCTCTTCACCTTTAATATTTTTATAAAAGAAAATTTTTACTTAGGCAATTCCAGGAAGTACACTTGTGAACTAAATTTTAGTTATGAGCAGGTAATGTTCTTGTCATATAACCTTGAGCCAAAACTTTAAAACATACTTAAGACAATGATTTTTAGTGAGACTTAATGTTTGTAAGCACTAGGTGCAACCACTGGTTTTTCATTCTGTATCCACAAAGCCAAGTGTTTCCTCTCCTTGTTCCCTTTTCATACTTTCTTTCCCAGAAGCAAAGTCTGTCCAATGTGTTTTTCCTCCCGGGCGACAGAATTATGTCATCAGTGTCAATAAGCTTTCTCAGTGAAGTGAAAGCAGCCAGAGAAAGGGGGGCAGGCGAGTGTAGCGAACAGAGAGCGCAGCCCCCTAATAATGACATAATGGAATTCTGAGGGAATCAAGCACACAGACCCTCTTATTTGCCATTGTTTTCTGAAATGGATTAGTATTGATAAGAATATAAGATTTTTGAAGTGACCATGCACTTTTTCTCCATAGCGCATTAAAAAGTAAACATTATGTCTTATAAAGAAAACATAAAAGTAGTTTTTCTTTTTAAATGTCATGGGGTTTTTTTGCTTAACGCTATTGCAATCAGTGAATTATTGTTTGACAGTGCACTACAATATGCATCATGCAGATAACTGTTCCTCTAGCTTCAGCAATAATTCCTTTTGCACAGTAAGAAATGTTCTTTACTATTTTCCAAAGCTAGGAATCATCTAATAAAACATGTTATACACCACAGCCAATTCAAGGGTTATTCTGTTGACATACCTGATGGTCAGCACAAAAGTGCTATAGAAGATATTACAGTAGAACCTCCTTTACGAGCACTTCAGAAATTGAGGTTGCTCATAACACTGAAATGTTCAGAATTCTGAACAAAACTTTATGCTTGTACTTTGAAAAGTTTGCAAGTGAACATTGACTTAATACAGCTTTGAAACTTTATTATGCAGAACAACAATGCCACTTTCCCTTTATTTTTTTAGTAGTTTATGTTAAACACATTATTGTACTGTAATAGTGTTTCGGGGAGGGATTGAGTTTTTTTGTTTTGTTTTTTTGTATTGTTTTGTCTGATGCTGCCTCATTGCATACTTCCAGTTCCAAATGAGGTGTTTGGTTCACTGGACTGTTTGTAATTCTGATGTTCATAACTCTGAAATTCTACTGTACTGGAGATAAGGCTCTTCATGTTTGTGATGCAACAATATTAGCAAGAACTTTGTTTAGGCATAATAGCAGTGTAAAGCTTTCCTAGCCAGTGTAGATAGGTATGAAACAATCTATGGCACAGTATTATAAATCTACTTAAAATAATTCATAGCTGTGTATGATGACCAGGGAAGATATAATAGTATCCAGCTTGCAAATGCTGTTGCAAATAATGTTTTAATGTGGGTTTAGGAAGTACCTAATTACAGTAACAATTATGACAGCTTTAAGTGTATATTTAACTGTTGCAGGTACTAGTTAAACAGCTGGATAATATCCTG
This sequence comes from Apalone spinifera, assembly GCA_030068395.1. Lineage (NCBI taxonomy): Eukaryota > Metazoa > Chordata > Testudines > Trionychidae > Apalone > Apalone spinifera. Next base: position 19,306,850 of record JANRFK010001605.1, read on the forward strand.
ACTGCCATACATGATGTGCTTAATGAAAGGTAAGCTGCAATAAGCTAGAAAAACTAAGCAGTTCAAAAGTTTTAAAGGAAAATGGTCAACTTCAGTGTTTGCAAACTGACTAATTTCGAAAATGTTTTCTGATGGAGCACTTTTTCAAATAGTGTTTCCTAACTTAAAAATATTTAAAGGATTTAAAAAAAAATGTTTGTGTTTTTCTGCTCCTGCGTTGATTACAAGGGGAAACTGACCATTGGAAAGAAGCGTGTAGAGTTAGTTTCACAAAGTAAACAAAACAAAAAGACGTTTTTCACTACCTGTCAATGGAGTAATACTTTATAGGCAGGACAAGTTATACAACAAGAGTGGGATTTCCAAAATTCTTGAGGGGAGTCAGGGTTCCAACTAGGGATGTTAGTGAGTAGTTAACTAGAGTATTGACTACTCGCGTCCCCTCCCCCCCCCTTACTGCCTTTATAAGAGGCAGCAAGGGGGGATCAGGAGCTGGTACTGGAGGGAACCGGCTTAAAAGCCAGTTCCACAGTGGAGGCTGCTCTGGCAGCTGCCCCTATCTGTGGGGAGCTGGGTCCCCTCCCTCGCAGACAGGGACTGCTGCTGCCAATCAGTTCCTGTTCGCAGTGGTCCAGGCTGGCCGTGGCGGCTGCCATGAACAGAGGCTGGTGGACTCAGTGTGAGCTGGGACTGAGCAGTCCCAGCTCACACTGGTCCGGGACGCTTCACTTCTGCATTTGAAATGTAGTAAGAGACTGGCGGCTCTTACTACATTTAAAATGCAGAGCCTCAGTGCGGGTGGCTCCCAGAGCTGGCTCCTGGAGCCACCCCCGCTAAGTCTCTGCAGAGTGGTCCTTATCATGTAGTCAATGCAAATTGTATGGAATACATAAGTCAGATAACTGCAATTTAACACCCCTAGTTCCAGCTCCTTGGGCACTTCAGAAAAATCCTACGTGAGGTGTTTCTCTTTTTTAAAGAAATACATCTGCGATTTGCATCACTTCATAATAATTTCTATTCCTTAATTTATATAGTAGCTTTTTTCCAAAAATTCTACAGCCATCAAATCCAGCTCGTCTCTATGGCTATGAAGGGAACATTACATATGGTTACAAGGAAGTAAAATTTTACACAACATATACCTCACCTTAGGAACTAAATGCAACTAGAAATCATTGCATCTTAAGAATTTCAGTAGAATTCAAACAATGATGATCCATTTGTACTGGTAAATAAGAACATTCATGTAGGGAATTTCCATTGACTATTCGATTAATCAATAAGGGGGCTTCCAATTTGAAATGTGGCTGGAGCCCACCCTGCTGTTGCTACATTTCAAAGGTGGAAGTGCTGCGCAGCATTCTGCCTTTGAAATGTACAAGAGCCCCAGAAGTTCATTTCAAAGATTAAAATGCTGCATGGAGCCACAGGTTCCATGCGGTGCTTCTACTTTGAAATGTACAAGAGTCCCAGCGGGGGCTCTTGTACATTTCAAATGAGGAACGCTGCCCCCGCACCCTTGCCCCCTCCCACGAAGCTGGAGCTGGGGGGAACTGGCTTTTAAGCCGGCTCCCCCCAGCACCCACTCCTATCCCCCCACCCTTGATGCCTCTTTCTGATAGAGGCAGCAAGGGGCAGGATAGCAACTAAATCAGCTAGTGTGTTGACTATCTGATGACCATCTGATAAGCAAAAGTTTAACTAGTCGTTAGTTGCTTACATCCCTACATCCAGGGTTACATCAAATACAAAATACCTTTTTAGAAGAAACACATATTTTCATGCTTTAGGTCATAAACAAGTCACTATGGGTATATCTACACTACAGAGTTTTTTCAGAAAAACCTTAAATTACATCCACACTGCAGTCGCATTCTTTCGAAAGAAAATTGAAAGAACAGAGGGTTTTTTCCGGCATTGATAATCCTTTTTCTACAAGGATGAAGCCTTTTCTGAAAGAGCTCTTTCAGAAAAAGGCGTGTGTGGATGGGTAAGGAGGAGTTCTTTCGGAAGAAGAGAAAAGAGGGAAAAGCACAGGTGCCCTGGTGGCCACTCCATCCATAATAATCACAGTTTAAATGTGAGATAGCGTCCATTCAGTGTGGACTCTATCTTTCGAAAAAGCAGATGGCTTTTTTGCTGCACTTTGGCATTATGGACGTGCTCTTTCAGAAGATGTTTTTTCAGAAGATCTCTTCTGGAAAAGCTTCTTCCAAAAGAAGTTTGCAGTCTAGACATAGCCTAAGTGACGGGGGTTAGGAGGAAGTTTCTTTTGGCTATGTCTACACTGCGCGCTTATTTTGAAAAATTCGTATTATTTCGAAATAAGAGTGCGTGTCTACACAGCAAGCCCATTATTTCAAAATAATTTTGAAATAATGGGCTTCTTTACTTTGTCTTCTGTAACCCTCATTTCACAAGGAGTAAGGGAAGTTGAAGGGAGAGTGTTCTTCCTTCGACTTCCTGCTGTGGAGACGGCGCCAAAAGTCAAATAAAGGTACTTCGACTTCAGCTACTCAATTAATGTAGCTGAAGTTGCATACCTTAACTCAACTTTAGTCCGCAGTGTAGACATACACTTTGTGAGCAAACTGTTCCATCATTGTCTACTGTTGGTTTTTCCCTGAAGCATCTGTGCAGCTGTTAAACAGGATACTGAATTACACAGACTGCTGATTTGATCTGGTGTTGTCCATAATTCCTAGGTTCCTAATAATGAAAATAAGGCATATTTTAAGCATAAGCTTTTTAAACTTGAAAATTCATTTTCAGTACACTAGCTTTTGAATGTCAATTTTATTTTGCTGTTTTCTACTGGCTGAATTAAGTAGTTTGACCCTACAGTTTTTAAAATTTTATACATAGAGTAACTGTAACTTTATTATAACATAAAGGAAATAAGTTATCCTTGGGGGATTGGAAGCAAGAGAATCCAAGATTTTTTTTTTCACATGAATGTCTAATTAGAGGAATGTACAGATTACAGAAATTCTGTGCCAAATGCAACCTTGGTACCTATATGCTCTAATTTTAATATTTATTTTGTGCTACTCAGTATTAAGTCTTCTCCATTGGCCAATAGACAAACTTCATACAAGTGAAGAAACATAATCCAAGAAACATAAAAGCTAGATCAAAACTGTTTTATGTGATTTCTGGGACGTGTCCTGACATAAGCGCTTATGTAGTGTGACGAGGAAATGAGTTACAGTGGATCACCCATTTTGAATGTATAGCCACAGACCACAGTGTGATAATTTTGGAGGGTTGCCAGAAGAGTACTTGAGCCAGTAGAATGTATTTCATATAAAGTATGGGAGAGAGATGGTGTCTGAGATAGCCAGGTCCTCAACTTTCTGTGCTATAACTAATCTAAATGGCTAGTGCAGCTATTTAATGAAGAAATACAGTAGCTTCATATATATGTGCCTTTCTGCTTTAGGAAGGATTGCTTATGTAAAACTTTACTTAGTATGTTCAGATTTTTTTGTGCTTGCACTTATTTTTCACTGTATAAAAGGTCCAGCTGTTTTACCCTCTTAAAGCTCTCTTTTTTTTTTTAATGCAGTAGCAAATTGCTTCAAGAACTGAGACAAGAGGGAGCTTGCTGTCTTGGCCTTCTTTGTGCTTCTTTGAGCTATGAGGCTGAGAAGATCTTTAAATGGATTTTTAGCAAATTTACCTCATCCACTAAAGATGAAGTTAAACTTCTTTATTTGCGTGCAACTTACAAAGCACTAGAGACTGTGGGAGAAAAGAAAGCATTTTCATCTGTAATGCAGGTAAAAATAAAAGTAAAATTGGGACATTATTGCTTTTCCAGTATTGTATTGATTCACTGCTTGAATCAAATAATTGCTCTTACTAAAATGAAAAAATAACAAATGAAGGATAAGCAGCCAGGATCTTAGAGTAATAGATAAAAAGTTTCATATTTTATCACATTTAAACTTTGTATTTCTTTTAAAAATGTGTTTTGAATTTGAAATCCAGATTATAGTTTGAAAAATCTTGAAACACTATCTTACACATAGTAAGGATGTGTAAAATGTCCTTTATTCGGTTCTTGGTTAATCTCTGGTCTGTAAGTATTTTGGAACTAAAATGATTATTGTAATTCACTTGTGACATTGCTGCTTGCTCTTGATTTTGATAGCACTTTTTTTCATCTTATTACTTTAATTAAACTGGAAAACTTGGTAGCAAAACTTGAAAAGCCCTCCCTTCCCTTGAAAAATTGTTTTCATGCACAGATAAATATGAAATATCACTCATCCAGAATGAGGGCTGTGAAGTATTTTAAAATAGGCTTGGTGTCTGGGAGATCCAACAGAGCATTAGCTTGTATTTGCCTGGTATTTTAATTTCACCTTTTTACTCTTCATCTCAGTTTATTATGAGTTTTAATGATCTTGACAGTTCCCAGGTTGGTTTTTGGTAAGGAGACCTTACCTGCACTTAAAATAGTTTGCTGGTTGAGTTATGGTGGCAAACTCCCATAATTGGAGGTTTTCTTTTGCTAGTATAGATTAAATCAGTTTCTAAAATAAAGTAAGGTTTGGTCTGTATTCAGTTTTTTCTGGTTTAATTATGACTGACATAGTTATGCTGGCAAAAGCTTTAGCATAGATAGTCATTCTGGCTAACCCTTCTAGTGTAGATGGAAATTGTATCAGTAAAAGCTCTTTTGCCAATATAGCTTACACTAGTTCCCAAAAAAGCATAGTTGCATCCACACTATGGGTGGGTTTTTTCCCTTCTCTTATCCTTGATTGATTTAGCTATGCAGGCAGAAGCCAGAATATAGAACAGTGGTCTCCAGCGTTTTTACGCCCAAGGTCACTTTTTAAATGTCAGGGCAGGCCTGGATCTATCCCATTCCTTCCCTGAGACCCCATCCCTTTCTTGAGGCCCCTCCCTTTCCAAACCCTTTTGCACACTACCTGTTGCTAATGGAAACTCACCGTTAATTTCATAATTACACTGGAGCCATTTTGCTAGTGCTGCAGCTGGGGAGAACAGTTTAATTTAAATGATTAAACAGATTAAGCTTTTTAACTTCCTTATGTTAGTTTATCAAACTTCATTTTAAATAACATAAAACATTATGTCTAACACACAAGGTTTTAATGTTTTCTTTATTTATGGCAGGTGTGGGGAACATTTTTGGGTTGGGGGCCACTGACCCACAGAAAAATCAGTTGGGGACCACACAAGTGAGAAGCAAAAAAACTCCCAAAACCCCCAATCTTCAATGATATGGCCCCCAGTTGAGACACCTCACTCTTCTGGCACTCCAGCCCCCACCGGGTGAGGGGAAGAGACAGGGAGAACTGAGGTTCAGGGCTTCCCATAGGCCAGATTCACTCTTCTGGGGTTCCACATTTAGTGGATTTTGTGGACCCCCTTAAGCTCTCAGGTAGGAACAAAAATGAGGGGCTCAATGTGCAGGACAGGACTGTCAGTGAGTGGGATGGGGATGCAGGATCTGGGAGGGAGGTGGGGTGCAGGATGTGGTGAGGAAGTCAGGATCCGGAAGGGAGTTTAGCAGAAGGAGAGGGAGTGGGGTAGGGGTATTGGAAGGAGTTTGGAGGTGGGAGGGGTTGGGGCAGTAACGCAGAAAAGATGAAAGGGTGAGAATGCAGCCAAATAGCTAGTTAGCGAGAGAGGCAAAGAAGTGGGGAGTAAAGGAAAGTGCAGCTTCTGCAAAGTAAAATTGTATCTCCCCTCACATCTTCCCTCTGCTCCAGCCTCATTCTCCTCAGCCCCATGACCTCCCTCCCGCCCCCCCCCCAGCTTGATTCCCTGCATCGTCCCATGCCCCTAACTGCAACCTCTGTCCTCTGCCATCCTGCCCCCACATCCCTGTGTCCTCAGCACACTCACCAGCAGGACAGCAGTGCTGAGACTCTCAGCTTCCAGGGAGCAACACCAGGGTGAGGATGGGGAAGAGGCACAGTCTCTTCCCTGCCAGCAGTGGTGCTGGGCTGGACCAGGCAGAGCCCAGGCTGCCCAGGGCTAGCTTCAGCCTGGCCAGGCGCAGCAGGGCACTGGGGAATGGGCTCCCCAACCCTGCACACAGCCTGTGGGGAGTAGCCCTGTTCCCTGTGCACCACGTGTGCCAGCTGCCCAGCATCTCCTGCTCCGGGACGGGAAGAGGGGGGATGCATTCTATTTGCAGGCACACCTCTTCCTCCTTCCCAGCCAGCAAGTTTACAAAGAGGGCCAGCCTCCAGGACAGCTCCCCCTCTTTGATCCAGCCCAGCTGGAGCCTGGATCAGACTTGTGGGCCGTGACTTTCAGTCTGCTGAGGTTGTGCCGCACTTCAGCTGGGCTGGATCAAAGAGGGCAGCCACGCGCAGCTGCCCCTCTTTAACTCAGTCCAGCTGGAGCATGGCGCAGCCTCGGCGGGCTGAAAGCCGAGGCCAGCTGGCTGAGTGGCTGTCCCTGTTTGCTCCAGCCCAACTGGCTGTGGCATTCAGTCAGCCAAGGCTGGCTAAATGCCGTGGTCAGTGAGGCTGTGCCGTGCTCAATCTGAGCTGGATCAAAGAGGGGCTGCTGCCTGGCCAGGTGGCTACAGCAATCGACCCCTATGGGTGCCATGATCGACCAGTCAGTCATGATTGACCAGTTGATGACCACTGGTATAGAAGCAGTTATGCTGGCAGAAAAGTCCCCTTGCCTGTGTAGAGTATTTTGTTTAGGGAACTGGAAAGCATTATACTGTAGTTTATTGGTAATCCTAATAGCATGCATCCCCTCTCCTGGTAGTCTTATTTTGTTTCTGTAATTCCTAGTGAGCTTTAAATAAGTTTATCATTGTTAACCTACCATTTCCTTCCTTTCACACCTTGCCAATCCCTCTTTTCATAGGCAAGCAGAAAATATATACCATACATCAAAATGCTATGCAAATACTTGCTTGAATCCTAAAAATGTTATCATGAGTAGCCATCTGTTTTGTAGCAGACCTTTATTATTTTATCTGACTTGTCAAGGTTATAATAGATTTAATCAAAATTCATGATTTGTAAATGTTTTTGAATAAAATGAAACAATTAGTAGCTTTTTAAATTTGTGATTGTGTTTTTAAGCTTGTAATGACTAGCCTGCAGTCCATTCTAGAAAATGTGGATACACCAGAGTTACTGTGCAAATGTGTCAAATGCATCCTTCTGGTGTCCCGATGTTACCCACATATTTTCAGCACCAATTTTAGGGTAAGCTTGTACCTGACTTTCTTCTGTCCCCTTCTTTTGTATAAAACATTGCCATACCACATCACATAGGTGATTTACCTATTTCATTACTTTCAAGGACACAGTTGACATATTGGTTGGATGGCATATAGATCACACTCAGAAACCTTCTCTGACACAGCAGGTGTCTGGTAAGTGTGACCTATAAAATCATTGCATGTCGTGACTAGTGTTCTGCCCCACGTTGTATAGAATGTGGACTTATTTCTAAGTGTTGCTCAGTTCCATTGTGATCACACTGCTGTGAAGGTAACCTATCTGATCCCCAAGCAGAAGATGCCTTTGTCACGCAGTGGCAATCCCTACAGGTAAGTGGCATTCATGAGTTATTAAAAGTCCAATGCAGTTCCTCCCCATATGGATTAAATTAATTTATATGGGAGACTTAATGTATTAATAGAACTCAGAATCAAAACACTTCTTGCCATGTATTCTGCGCATCAGTTAATTTTAATTTAAAGGACTTTTTAGCCCGTATATATTTAAATATCATTTGCTTTTCCTTTAAATGTCAAAAATTAAATCATTCTTATAGTTATCAAACCTCAAGTTAATTTCTGAAAACATAGCATCCTTTTTGTGCACCTTTAAAATAATGTTGTGTTGGAAAAGAGGAGGATGGTTTGGGATTCCAGATACTGAAATTAATTTCCTGGCTTTACCACTGACTTCCTGTGGTGATTTTGGGCATGTGATTTAATCTCTCTGTGCTTCATGTGCTCATTTGTAAAAGGAGACTAGTGTTTTCTTTATCTGTTTAAATGGTAGACTCTTTCTTACAATGTATTTATGCAGTACCTCGTCCAATGGAACCCCATCTCCTGGAGGCTACTTTTGTTACTTTAATATACATAATTATAAATAAAAATTTTGTTCTAAAGATTAAATTAGTAATCTTTTCCGTCCCCTTGCTAATATGTACCTGAAATTGTATACTTATGTTCTATTTTGCTTGTAACAATCTGTTTCACTTGGTCTGACTTACACAGGATGGCTACAGAGCTTGGAACCATTTTGGGTAGCTGATCTGGCTTTTTCCACTACACTTTTGGGGCAATTTCTAGAGGATATGGAGGCATATGCAGAGGTATACAAAATTTATTGTGCAGCAGCCTTAACAGGTCTAAAATAATTCAGGTATAATATAGCCATAAAGTACTGCTTGAAGAGCTTTTTGTTAAGTTTGAAAGCTTGTTTATCCTACATAAGTATATCCAATAAAATTATTACCTCATCCGCTGTGTGTGTGTTTGTGTTTCCTTGTTTTGTAACATTTATAGGAAATATGCTGAGAGTAAGGTGTGTGGTTGATGAGAGGGGACTCAAATGCTACATATACTTACAGAATATAAAATAAAGATGCTTGCATACTACTTGGATGAAATCTTAGTGGTATTAAAGTGATCCCCTCTTGTTTTTAGGAGGAATGTAGTTTTGAGGATAGGAATAGGGAAGTAATAGTGATCTCTTTTAACATATTAGCCAGTAGCTCTTAGATGTATTTTAAACATGGTTTTTAAAACACTGGAATGCAATATTGCATTTTCTTTGACGCAAGGTGGATGAGGTATCTTTTATTGGACCAACTTCTATTGGTAAGAGAGCCAAATTTTTCTTAGCATTTCCTTCTAGTTTGTAATCTTGTCATGATTTCCTGTTTAAAACAGATGAGATGATGTTGAGACATCACAGTAATTGAAAAAACTTTTAAAAAAAAAAAGTTGCTTCTTAAATCTGACATAATATGGTAACTGGATTTGTTTTGCTGTAAATTACAACAATAGTACATCTGTAATTTGTACATCAGTAATTTATCTCAACATTTATCAGTAATTTATCTCAACATTCACAAAGCTAATATAAATACAGTTTTCTAGATATTTTGTGTTGCTTGTAATCTTTAACAAGTATAATTACAGCTTTATGAAGCTATGTAGAAAGAGAAAATTCAGGGTTTCTTAGTGTTGTCATATATATTATATATAGGGGATATGTATGATATTAAAATTGCATTTTAGAATATATTTTGTTTATTAGAAATGCTTATGCTTACTACATAGGTATGCTTAATGACATATGTTTCCACATCTAGGACCTAAGCCATGTGGCCTCTGGGGAATCAGTGGACGAAGATATTCCTCCTCCTTCAGTATCATTACCTAAATTAGCTGCACTTCTTCGGGTTTTCAGCACTGTGGTGAGGAGTATTGGGGAACGCTTCAGCCCTATTAGAGGACCACCAATTACTGAAGCATATGTAACTGATGTAAGATTTTAGTACCTGTTTTGTGCTATTTATTAAGAAATACTTGCTGATAAATTGATTACAAATAATAATGAAACCCAGTATTGCATATTTTTGCAGTATTTGGCAACATACAAATATACTGGCAGCGGTGCCAGTAATTGCTGCCAGTTCCACTTTTCCTTCCAAGTTCTGGGCCCTGATGCTCTGCAACCCACCAGGGAATCACTGCCTGCCTCAGGCTACTGCCTGCCTGGTGTTCCAGCCTCGTCGTCCCTCACCCCCAAGATTACAGCACCAGCTTCCTGTGAGGAGGGGGGAGGAGAAAGCCCCAATCTGGCTTACAAGGAAGCATGCACGCTGTTGAGGGGAAGGGAGGAGCAGCACTCATGCTTCCCCGCCAAGCTGAATCTGGCGCAGAGCCTCGGGATACTCCCCCCCCCCCCCCCCCCCCCCCCCCCCCCGCAGGAAGCTGGCGCTGTAATCTTGCAGGGGGGCATGAGGCTGGAGTGCCAGGCAGACAGTTCCCCGCTGTCTGGGTGGTGGTGCATCAGGTCCCCATACCCAATAGTAGAAGTGGAGCTGGAGGCGGCTTCGCCATTGGAGCAGCGGGGAAAGCCTCTGGTCCCCGGGAGTGGTGTGTGGCACAAAAAAAGTAAGTGCCCCCTGCTCTTCATGCCGAGACCCTGCACCCCTGTTCTGCTCCTGCCCCCTTCCTCCATCCAGACATCCTGCCCTCTCTCCCTTGGCCAGACACCCTGCTGCCAGCCCGCTCCTGCCCCCCTTTCCTGGCCAGACACCCTGTCCCAAGTCTGCATTTCTATTATTCTGTGTAGTAGCAAGTAGATGTGGGTTTTCCCCTATGCTTAAGTAACATCTAATACTAGTTTTGGCTAAACTGACTTGAATTCACTTTTCTTTTTTTCCAGGTTCTGTACAGAGTAATGAGATGTGTAACCACAGCAAACCAAGTGTTCTTCTCTGAGGCTGTACTGACAGCTGCCAATGAGTGTGTTGGGGTTTTACTTGGTAGTCTGGACCCTAGTATGACTATACACTGTGACATGGTCATTACATATGGGTTAGATCAACTGGAGAATTGCCAGACTTGTGGTACCGATTATATCATCTCAGTCTTGAATTTATTGACACTGGTACATACAAATTCTCATTTTTGTGGGGATTTTTAACTAGAAAAAATATTTCTCACATCTCATTCAGGCACCTGAATTACAAACTGATTTAACAATAAATCATAATATTTGCTTCCTTTCTTTCTGTTTCAATATCTTGTATTCCCCTTGCCCAAACCAAACCAACCAAGCAAACAAAATCTATCAAATCCATGTAATCATTTTGAAAAGCTGGTAGAGCTTGTGGTGATAGTCTTCTGATTTAATCCTGTTATTGCAGGAGTGGGCAATAATTTTTGCCCGGGGGCCACTTCAAAAATTTTTGAGGTAGCTCTGGGCCACCCCGGAAGGGGTGGGGCCTAAATGGAAAGGGGCGGGATTACCCCATGATTGGTCCGGGAGTGGGGGAGCCCCTTTGCCCCCCCTTCCCACTAGACACCCATGCCCTGGAAGAGGCTTGGCACTCGTGAAGCCTCCTTCTGCCCTGTGAGGAGCACATGAAGTCTCCTTCCGCCCTGCAAGGAGCATGTGGCACTTTAAAGTGCTGCGGGCTCCTCACAGGGCTGGAGCAGGGCAAAGGAAGCTTCATGCAGCTTCTCTTTCCCCTCCCCCGCTTGATTGGCCTGGGGGCAGGGAGCGCCCAAAGCCTTTTCCACTCTCCCTCCCCCCGCCCTACGAGCGGCGCTTTGAAGCCTGGGGGTGGGGGAGCAGCAGGGCCTCCATGGGCCAGATCCACCTGCTTGGCGGGCCGAATCCGGCCCACAGAGGCCCTTTTACCCACCTCTGCATTATTGATTGGTGTCCAGTTTGTCCAAAATAATTTCCTTTGATCTTTGGATCATAACTTTTCTTTAACCAATATTAATATTTGGTGGTAGTATTTTTGCCGAAAGGCCAGAGAGACTGGGTTTTAGCGTGTTTATGCAACTGCTCTGCCCTGGCTGAAGTTGGATACCGGACTACTGCAGAATATTAATCTGAACACCCAGGGTGTTGACTAAGCGTTCTGTTGGCTAACCGGCCATATTATCACATTACCAAACTTACGTCTAGCAACCTATATTGGTCATATTCTTGAATTCCGCTTAGGTTGACAAGATAGCATAAAAATACCCCGTCCTCTCAATATTGAATTTTGGAAAGCAGTTGCACGTTAATGAAAAAATATATACATATAGTTATTTCTGTAACTGATTTCTTAACTTAAATGTAATTAAATGTCTATAAATATCTTAAGGGGTTCTGATGTATTAAATTCTATAAATTAGTGCCATAAATATGTGTGTTTGAAAAAATAATTCAGATGATTGAAGATATACATTATCACTGATTATGTTTTGTCTCTAGATTGTTGAACAAATAAATACAAAATTGCCATCGACATTTGTAGAGAAACTGTTTATACCAGAATCTAAACTACTTGTTCTTCGTTACCATAAGGAGAAAGAGGTAAGGAGTGGATGGCTGCTACCAATATGCTTCCGCAGTTCGGATACTATTTTAGCACACTGGCATATTATGGAATTATGGCATATTCCTAAAAAAGTTGGCTAGATGTCTGAACTCATTTAGGAAAGCAGAAGCCCAAACGCAGGTTTGGCTATTATTCATTTGGTTGTGGCACATAAGGAAAAATATTTTGATCTCACATACCAGACAGAAGAAAAATCTTTTCTAAAACTGTTTTTATAAATTGCATATGCAGCATATGGTGTAAATGTAAATTGGAAGGTGGAAAAAAAAATGCCAGTTACAATGTTGGTTTTTTTTGTATGCGCTAAATATAACTTAACTCAAAGTTTTATTCAGGAGGGATTTTAGCATGTATTTAAACTTAATTCAGTTTTTAGTTTTGCAGTTGATGCTTAATGGAAATTGACCCACTTGTCTTAATTTGTTTTACTATTGGCTGGCATGGTTTTGATATCCTAAAATGGTAATCTGCTTAATTTGCCTAGAAAAATTAAGGAAACAGTTGAGAGGCACTGTCATAACATGCATGTTTATAAGTCTTTCATGTAACAAGAATGCTTCGCTTCAGAAATATCACACGGTTAAATGATACTTTGAATCACTTCATTTTCAAGGTTGTTGGAGCAGCCCATGCTGTCTATCAAGCAGTATTGAGCCTGAAGAATATTCCTGTTTTGGAGACTGCTTACCGGCTGATTCTGGGAGAAATGACCTGTGCTCTAAATAGTCTCCTTTGTAGCCTACAGCTTCCTGAGGCATGTTCTGAAATCCAGCATGATGCTTTTAAGAATCATTTATTCAATGTGGCTAATGCAAAATTTGTAATTATATTTGACCTCAGTGCCCTAACTACTATTGGAAATGCTAAAAACTCATTGATTGGGGTAAGTATTTAATGGTAATAAAGTAATTTTTACTCAATAAATGATATATATTTTTTGGCTCTTTTTGATGGTCATAAGTCTTTGTGGATTCATGTAATGCACCTAATCTTTAGAGCCCTGTGCGGATAGAAATGTCTATCTATACATGCAGATATGCACGGACAGACATTGTGATCCACAGATCTTCAAGTCTGTGCTCTCGAGCCTTTGCTGCCAATGAAGAGAACCGTTGTATCACATCAGGGAGCAAGCACCCCACACCAGCAGCTTTTCCCAGCAGCGTGTCTAAACCTTCTTCAACTCTGCCCTCAGTGGATCTGTGTGACCTGGAATAGGAGATGCCATGGCTGGGGGCAGGGCTAGGAGTGGGACAGCCATATTGTCAGGAGGAGCTGCTGGTGCGGGGCGCTGGCTCCCTGCAACAGGGTAACAATCCTCTCAGGGCCAGCCCACAACATTTTGGCACCTGAGGTGGGGAGCTCAAATGATGCCCCCATGCCACCTTTTCTCCTGCCTGCCTGTTATGTCTCTTGTGCCCTCCTTCCTCCAGCACAGCACTCCACCATCTCTGTGCATCTAGAGCAGAGAGAATACATATGCACCAGCAGCAGACACAATCTTCTACACTCTGGGTCCTAGTGGTGCCTTTCCCTCTCCTTCCCCCCCCCCCTCCCCCAAGTCTGGCATCTGAGGTGGCTGTCTCAGTTCTCCTCATGATAAGACCAGCCCTGAATCCTCTCCTTTGGCCAAAGTGGCTCTTTGGAGTGGAGCCCTGCAGATCGCAATGTCAGTCTGCAGATAGACATTTCTATCTGCGCAGGGCTCTACTAATTTTCATTTTATACATGCATACTTGTATTTAAGGTGTCTTTTTTTTTCTTGATTTCTCATCACAGTTAACGGGGGAGTTTTAATATTTATTTCAGTGGTGCAAAATTTGTTGAGAATTATTTCTAATCTTAAAGATCTGTTGAAATGTTATTTCCACATTATAGTACTTTATTGGAGTGATGGTATATTGCTTCTGATACTGTTGACAGAACATTTACCATCTTGATGAGAAAAGAGAGAGAGAAATAATTTTGGCATATCTTGCAGTGATCTTCACTGACCGTATAATGCTACCTTGCATTTGATATGTGTTCTGTCTTTTCAAGGTAGAATATAAAACTTTTGGGGCAGCATATGTACAGAGTGCTTTTTAAAAAATGGGGACAGCAAAATAGAAGATTAGCAAACAAAGTCGGAAATATGTACGATAGATTTGTCTATTCATATTTTAAATGATTTAATGAAAGAAAATATAGTATTTGAGTACAATATATGAAAATTACTGAGTAGGAAAGAAAAATATAGAAGCCTGCACTATTTCCAACTTTTGTATTGTACCACTTTGATTCAAACTAACCTTGCATTACCTAAAAGAAAACTTTTACATCAGAAAAGACTGATGTGTGTTGTTTCAATCATGAGCAGGAAAGCATTCATATTTGAGAAACTCTAGATAGACAAAACAGTAAAGAGTACTAGTAAAAATGTCTTAATCTCAGCAGGTTTTTTTGTGATTTCAGCATTAGATTTTTGTTTCAAGCAAATGTATAACCATTTATTTCTTTATAAACCAGACACATACATATATATATGACTAATTGCAATATGCTTTACACTTATATTTTTATGCTTTTATTATAATTGTTTTATAGATGTGGGCCCTTTCTCCAACTGTTTTTGCACTGCTAAGTAAGAATTTGATGATTGTTCACAGTGATATAGCAGTTCATTTTCCTGCTGTCCAGTATGCAGTTCTCTACACTTTATATTCACATTGTACCAGGTAGGAAGATCACTAAGGCATTAATATTTACGATTATAAATAGATTTTAAACTGTATTTGAGTTTTAAGGAAGAATTTTACTATAGCAGTACTGATATTAGTGTAAGCAATGTTTTGGCACCATTTGGGAGAAAACAAAAAAAGCAGTCATGTAGCACTTTAAAAACTACATGTTGCCAGCATGTTGTCTTGTAAGGTCAGACAGTGACAGGAAACAACCTGTCCTTCTTTTTGTAAATTTGAAGTCAAGTTTAAAACAAGAAAAAACAAAATCCAGTTTTATTTTTAAGGAATAGTTGTGGTTTTAAAATATACCCTTGAATTCAAGTTCTGTTTTCTTATTAAATACTTATGCACCATATGTAGAGAATAAAATATTATTTTTCAGAGCGATCGTTGTCTTATTCTGACGAGTACTATATCTTAGACAGAATTGGGAGAGGTAGATACGTTGGAGAGTAGGGATAGGGTCTGAAGTAATCTAGACAAATTGGAGGATTGGGCCAAAAGAAATCTAATGAGGTTCAACAAGGATGAGTGCAGAGTCCTGTACTTGGGATGGAAGAATCCCAAGCACTGTTACAGGCTGGGGACTGACTGGCTAAACTGCAGTTCAGCAGAAAAGGACCTGGGGATTACCGTGGATGAGAAGCTGGATATGAGTCAACAGTGTGCCCTTCTAGCCAAGAAGGCTAATCCAAGCATGTATTAGGAAGAGCATTGCAAGCAGATCTAGAGAAGTGATTATTTGGCACTGGTGAGGTGACATCTGGATTACTGTGACCAATTCTGGGCCTCCTATTACAGAAAGGATGGGGACATATTGGAGAAAGTCCAGCAGAGTGCAACAAAAATTATTAGGGGGCTGGAGCGCATGGCTTACGAAGAGAAGCTGGGGGATTTGGGCTTGTTTAGTCCACAGAAGAGAAGAGTGAGGAGGTATTTGATAGCAGCCTTTAACTACCTGAAGAGAGATTCCAAAGAGGTTGGAGAGAGACTGTTCTCATAGTGATAGATCACAAAATGAGGAGTATTTGTCTCGGGTTGCAGTGTGGGAGGATATTAGGAAAAACTGTTTTACTAGGAGAGTAATGAAGCACTGGAATGGGTTACCCAAGGAGTCGATAGAATCTCCATTCCTAGAGTTTGTCCTACCTTGACAAAGTCCTGGCTGGGATGATTTAGTTAGGGTTGGGCCTGCTTTGGGCAGGGGGTTGGATTCAACCTCCTGAGGTCTCTTCCAACCCTATGATATTATTCTCTTATAAATCCTTATTTTTGTTGATTTTATTTTCACAAGTACTATATCTCATCCATGAAAAATGGTTCCAGGTTGAAATTGGCCATGCATATTCTGTTTCCTAAAAATCTTGAGCAAAATGTAATTTTAGATATTTTTAAGATGGCAAATTAAGGTTTATTTTATAATTTGTGTGTCAAAATAAGTAAGCAAACTTATTTTGATATGGACTAATGATTTTCCTTTTTAGTTAAAAAAAAACCCTCTAGTACATTACATGATTCCTCTTGTATTTAGTGTACTCTTTCCAGTATGCATTAAACAGTGTCATTTTGTATGTGTGGAATCTAGCATGAAAGCATTAACAAAAGCATTGCATGTTACAGCTACAAAAATTGAAGTAGATTTTAATTGTTGTATTAGGGATAAAATGCCTGTGAATAGAAAACTTTTAGATTTCAGATCAGCAAGTAGTCATAACATGAGTGAGACTGCAAGGGTGAAAATCCCAGAGCGGTAGCCATGTTAGTCTGTAACTTTAAAAACAAGTAATCCTCTGGCACCTTAGAGACTCACAAAAATAGTATCATAGTTTCTTCTTCGAGTAGTGCTGGGTGCTGGTGTGTCCTTGCGCCAGCGACCAGAGATTTTTCTAGC
This sequence comes from Apalone spinifera, assembly GCA_030068395.1. Taxonomy (NCBI): domain Eukaryota; kingdom Metazoa; phylum Chordata; order Testudines; family Trionychidae; genus Apalone; species Apalone spinifera. Next base: position 19,323,578 of record JANRFK010001605.1, read on the forward strand.
AGTGTCAGCCGTGCATATGCTGTGGTGCCCCCTCATGCCGTTGGTGTCAGTTAGGCACATGTGCAGCTCCCTCAGTTCCTTCTTTGTCGTCTTTGGCAGCAGATGGAGCTTCTTTCCTTCCCACTATTCTACAGAGAAATGCCCCCCCCCCAAAAAATGTTTAATTCCCCTTAGTTTCCTCACATTTCCAAGCTTTAACCCCCCTCCCCCGCCGCAAAAATTTCCGTCGTCCTGCTGCTTTTCGTTGCACCTAATGCTGGGATCTCCCGGTTTCAAGAGGTGTGAGTCGGGCCGGGATGCTATGGCTCTCTCTGATGGGCATTCTGCGTGTATAAAGTGCCTTGGAGAATGGCACCAAACACAAAAATGCCCTCATTGCTCCAAATTGATGGCCAGAGTATGCCGCGACCGTGCTAACAAACTAAAGACCTTCCTCTACGAAAAGTCTCTCCAACTATCTTCAGAGGACACAACAACTGCCTCAAAATCATCATCAGAGCCGAAAGGTTTGGATAAATCACGTCCCTTTACCTCTTCTGGCAAGTGCGTCTCACAAATGAGACTATCTCCAACCCAATCCTTACCCATGGCACCAACTGCCTTGAGGGTCAGCACCGCGGACAGGCACAGCACATCGGGCATGGCACCAGCCAAGATGCTGGTACCACATAAGAGGGTCCACTCAGAACCCAAACAAAAACAAGTGGCACCGGTGGCACTGACTGCATGGTCTGACCAACAGAAACACTGCTCAGCACTGAAGCAGCCAACTCACTCGGCACCGGCACCCAAGAAACCCTGTGCCAATATGCCACCTCCGGGCCAATCAGCTCCGCCTACTCCCATGCCACAGCAATGAGAGAACCTTGGCATCAACCCAGGAGCATTGGTGGTACGATTCTCCTATTTGGAACCGCCCCTCACCGGCATTGGAATCCCCAGGCTCCTCCATACAATCGGTGCACTCTCGCAGGTCGGTGAATGTGTCTCACTCCCCAACTGAAGCCAGCACCAAGCCATGCAGCAATTTTTCTTCCCAGCACTCCAGCCCAGCACACAGAGCCCCATCCTTGGATACTGGGCCTGCCGCCGCCACCAGCACTACCCTGGTATGCGCATCATTATACATATCCACCATCCTCTTACCCGGGACAATGGAAATCATGGGAGTCATGTCCTCATGTGAAGACTCATCACATCGCATGTTCCATAACATCCAGGGAACCACCTCATTCTCCCCAACTCTCTACCTCGATGACAATGCCTAACTTCCCAGTCCAGACTGAGATGGAGGACTCTTTGTTGGAGGGTGAAAAGAGGTCGCCTATCCATAATTTGTCATCCTCACCAGATGAGGTGGTAATATCCACCACCCCGCCACTGCCGGTCAACTCAAAGAAGTTCCAAGAACTTTTTAAAAAGGTCTTTGTCTCAAGAACAAGACTTGCAGGAAGTTCAAGAAAAGCAGTATAGTTTCTTGCGAACCTTGCAGCTTCCTATCTCCTCCAAAATTGCCCTCCGCATGGACGAGGCTATTATGGACCCAGCAGACAACATCTGGCAGACCCCGGCATCCATCACTCCAAGCAATAAGAGAGCAGATTGAAAATACTTCATCACACCAAAGGGAATGGATTTTCTTTTTACTCACCCTCCACCAAACTCCCTGGTAGTCGTTTCTGTTTGACACAGAGTCAAACAGCCAAACATGAGATCAATGTCACACGACAAGGACCACAAAAAAAGGACGTTATGGGACGCAAAGTATATTCCTCGACCACTCTGCTGCTCAGAGCAGCGAATTATACCGCCATGTTAGCGGATTCTGATTATTCCCCACACCAAGAATTTACACCATGCTTACCCGACCATAAGATGCCTATCCTCCTCAACATTATGCAGGAGGGCCATACAGTTTCTCGCATGGCACTACAGTCCAGGATGAATGTGGCAGACATGGCTGCACGTGTTACCGCCTCAGTGGTTGTGATGCAGAGAATATCTTAGGTCCAAGCATCAGGGGTGCCTAGGGATTTGCAGTAGAAAGTTGAAGGCCTACCTTTTGATGAGACCAACCTCTTCACTGCAAAAACCGATGCAGTACTTCACTTGATGAAGGTCTCCCTCACCACTCTCCAGACCCTGGGGATGTATACGCCCCCATTTAAGAGAGCCAGATACAACAATTACCAGAGGCCCAGGGAGCCATACAGACAGCAACTAAGATATGACTTCCGACAAAAGCAAAGACCCTAATGACATAGGCCTCAATGCCAGCAACAACATCAAACGGCAGCAACCCAACCCTCCACATCCAAACAGCAAATTTGAAGGTTCGGTCGGCAGCCAGAAAGACATTCTCCTTGTGGTTACACCATCAGCCAACCATCCACAATTCAATCACTGCCTCCGCCCCTTCTTTCAACAATGGGCTCAAATAACATCGGACAAATGGGTCCTAGAGCTCATCCACTGTGGTTACTCCATTCCTTTCATTTCTCTTACCCCTACCCAGCCTCCCTCCCTCCCTCCCCATCCCTCTTCAGGGACCCTTCTCACGAGACCTTCCTTCGCTTCCGCTTAGGCGCCATGGAACCGGTACCAACAGCGTTCCATGGCCGAGGGTTTTACTCAATTTATTTTCTGATACAGAAAAAGAATGGGGGATGGAGTCCCATTCTAGATTTATGGAAGCTCAACAAATATGTCGCTTACCAACGGTTCAAGATGGTGACCCTAGCAACAATAATCTCAGCATTGGACAAAGAAGACTGGCTTTCGACTCTTGACCTTCAAGATGCATATTTCCACATAACAATCCATCCCGCCCACAGACGTTTTCTACAATTCACGATTGGCCGTCGTCAGTACCAGTACCAAGTGCTCCCTTTTGGCCTTTCAGTGGCTCCCAGAGTATTTTCCAAAACTCTAGCCATTGTAGCAGCATGCCTATGTCGTCAGGGAGACATAATATTTCCATGCTTAGATGACTGCCTCATAAAAATCACATCCCTCCAAGAAACAAAACACACGATCGAGACTACCACAATCCTTTTGCTCCGCCTTGACTTCCATATAAACTACGAAAAATTCATGCTCCATCCCACACAGGTGCTAAAATTTATAGGAGCACACACATCGATACTGTCACAGCCAAAGCGAATTTACTGATGCACAGATTCCACACCCTATGCAACCTCATAGTGGTAGCATGAGCGACCTGTACTACGACAGTTTGCAAATGCTTAAAAATTTTGGGCCACATGGCTGCCACAGTGTGCGTTGTCAGGCTAGCGAGGCTCCACATGAGATGAATCTTGGTTGGCCAAATTTTACGCCCCATCCAGAGACCCGCTGTCCAAGTCAGTTCCATTCCACCACGGGTCCTCAACTCCCTGCACTGGTGGACAGATTCACACAATGTGTTAACCGGCATTCCATTCTATCAGCTTACCATTACGACACATGCATCGCACGTGGGATGGGGTGCTCACGTAGGAGCCCTCACGGCCCAGGACAAATGTACCTTCGCAGAGCAAACCCTCCATATCAACCTTTTGGAAATGAGAGCAGTGTGATATGCATGCCAGCATTTCCTACACTACATAGCTCACAAGACTATCAACATCTTGACCAGCAACACCACTTCCATGTATTATATCAATTGGCAAGACGATGCACAATCCCTGTCCCTATGTACAGAGGCTCTCAAGCTATGGAATTGGTGCCTGGCGCACCAGATTACCCCCGTTGCCAATTCCCTCCCAGGGGTGTTAAATGTTAAAGTAGATCCCCTCAGTCTCAAGTTTTACAACCGGGGAATAGACATGCATGCCCTTGGTTGCATGTTTCGCCAATGGGGTCAACCAGACACAGATCTTTTCATGACCAGGAACAATCACAAATGCCACCTTTACTGTTCCAGAGCAGCCTCAGGGAAGCACTCCCTGAGGGATGCTTTCTCCATCAAATGGGATGCACTGCTACTCTGTGTTCCCATCCCTTCCCATACTTCACAAGGTAATCATCAAAATCAGAACAGATTGAGCTCATTTGATTCTCATCGCACCAGCATGGTCGAGACACACATGGTATTCTTACCTCCACAGAATGACAGTGACAGATCGATATGCTTTTCCGCCTCAACATAGTGTTCTCTCCCAGAATCACGGTGCAGTTCTCGACCCCAAACTGTACAAACTCCACCTCCACACTTGGCTTTTTCATGGCTCCAGGATGCCAAGAATGCCTGCTGTGAAAGAGTAAAAGAAATATTAATCAACAGTAGAAGAGTCCACGAGGAAAACTTCCCTCTACAAATGAAACAGATTCTCCCAGTGGCTTAAACGTACTCATACCATACCCCCCTGAGACCACCACCCCTCTCTCTGTCCTACTGGGCTACCTCTTTCACCTTAGGGAGTCAGGCCTGGCAATAAGTACTATCAAGGTTCATGCAGCTGCTATAGCAGCCTTCCACCGCACCACTTATGGTGATTCTTTCCTTTTGAACCCAATCACCAAAAGATTCCTCACTGGTCTACAAAACGCCTTTCTGTCCATTAGCCCACCAGTTCGCATCTGGGACCTAAATCACGTACTCAAGAGCTTGACGAAGCTGCCTTTTGAGCCTTTGGCAACCTGTCCTTGGTCATACCTATCTATGAAGATTTCCTTTCTAGTTGCAATAACCTCCAATAGGAGAGTGGGGGAACTTGCAGCGCTAATGGCGGAACCCCTCCCCTTGTACAATTTTCATCAAGGACAGAGTGACACTTCGACCCCACTCCAAATTTCTCCTAAAAGTTCCCTCTCCCTTCCACATCAACGAACTGATACTTACCTCGTTTTTCCCCAAGCTGCATACTGATCCATCACACGCAGCATGGCACACCCTCAACGTCTGCAGAGTGCTCACGTTCTATATTGATCATATGAGAGCCTGGTGGATATCTCCTAGAGTGTTCCTATCCTTTTCGTAAAGATCTAAAGGGCAGGCGTCTCTTCGCAGAAAATCTCGACATGGATCTCTTTGTGCATCCACACATGCTACATCATCCTTAACAAAGAATCACCGGGTACCATCACTGCCCATTCCACCAGGGCCATGTTCTCTTCAATCACTTTCCGCAAAAATGTACCTCTCCAGGACATTTGCAATGCAGCCACTTGGTCATTAGACCGCATATTTGCACAATATTATGCTCTGGCGTCCTCCATAGCATCATCCATGGCTGTCGGACAAGCAGTATTATCCTTCGTGACAACAGCAAGGCTCCAAACCTGCCTCCACGAGCCGACTACTGCTTTATAGTCACCCAGAGTAGAGCGCTCACAGGGTTGCCAGACCGTGCATGCGCGACAGCCATCTTGCGGCTTTTCACATCGTTTCTCGTCGCGCGGTCCGGCTTCCACCAGTCCCTCCTGACCGTCTTCGGGCATAGATGGAGAAACAGCTCCCTCTCGCGTAATCCTGTCAGGACTGAGAGAGGAGAATTTGTACATAGTTAGGCTTTATAGTTAGTGTTATACTTGGTATTATAATAGTATTTTAGATTCTAGTTTAGTTAGCGCATTTAAAGAAAAAAATTCTTTTTCCACATGCAGGATCACATGCAAAGGAGAATGCCTGACATGCCAGGAGTCAGTGCCTGCATGGGAGGTACACTCCTCATGCATAAGGTGCCTGGGGGAAGGACATATTCCCCAAAAGTGCCCACATTGTTCAAAACTGATAGCCAAGGCATGGTGTGACTGGGAAATGCGGCTCAAGATGCTTTTTTTGATAAGGCTCTTCAACCGTAGGCGGAACTCACGCCGTCTCTCCCGACCACGACTCCTCGACCTTCTCTGAAGGTGATGAGCACAGAAAAGAACCAGTCACCGAGGAGCAAAGTGCCGCCGCCGGGGAGGGGGAAGTGTGGTGATTCTTGCCACCGGGCTGCCTGCATGCACCGGGCAAGCCAAAGTGTGGGACGTCGGCAGATGCCAGGATGCTGGTGTGACGTGGCCCCACCGATTTTAAAGGTCTGCGGCAGCTAGGGTCTGGCCGTGTGTCCCCGGGAGCTGCGCCGCGGCGCAGCCAGGCCCCACCCTGCCATCTCCAGTCCTGCCACGGCCCCAGTCCCCTCGCCGGCGAGAGACCGCTCCCTGTCGACCGCCTAGCTCGCTGTGCCTGCCCCGTGCCCCTTTGTCTCTGCGCCACCCGTTCCCCATGCCTCCCCTGCAACCCGGACCCCCTGCTCTCCCTCTTCCCTGCGACTCTCTGGCTCTGAGCCACTCTTACACCCCACACCCTGCCCCTCCCGTTCTCTGCCCCCCCCAG
>JANRFK010001605.1:19330002-19345865 GCA_030068395.1 Apalone spinifera
TAACTTATTAGTAATTACTGTTATTCTTATTAGGAATTTATGCCATTAAAAAACCACTTTTTGCGGGGGAGGGTGGCAAGTCCCTTTTTTGTCTGAGTAGGCTTTTCCATGATTTGTTGAGCCCTGCCGGTTCAGCCCGCACCTCATGTCCCGGCGCTGACCACTCTGGCACTGGGGCAATTTGAAACTACGCACAGGACACCAGCTCCACTGGCACCCACACCCAAGACACCAACACAATTGGCACCGACACATTCAGCACTGGAGTCATCGGCACCACCACACCACTCTCCAACACCTCCATACTCGCGCCGACTATCAATCCTTAGCGCGACACCACCCACGCCTTCCATGCACCGCTCTCCCTCTTCCATGGGCAGAAGAGGAACAGCAAGCCCGGAACAGGGGACCTTTTCCCCTGAACCCCTCTCTCCATCTCTAATCCACCATGAATCCAGGCGACTCCCACCTAGTGCCTCCCCTCGGCCAAGATGCCACCATCGTCATTACTATCACTCGCCGTCTCCTTCCTACTCTCGATACAGATCCCCAAGGTCTCCCTCATACTCCAGGAGCTCTAGATACAGGGATGACCATAGACGTAGATACCACCAACCTTACTATGATGACCACTGACATACACACCATAGCCACCGAGAGCGATACTCGCATTCAACTCGCACCTCACCTTCACCAGCTCCGTCATTTACGACTCGCGACAGGAGCAGGTCCCCTACCCTGCCCACAGCCAGACCACCTACCCCATCCGGTGATCAACCAACAATGGAACAGCCTACTGTGGAAGTAGCGCATACTTCTGACATGGAGGCATCACATCACAGGTCCCCTATAGACATAGCCTCTTCTTCTCCAGACAATGCCATCCTCACCGGAGACACCTCTCCTTCAGATGATCTGAAGGAATTTCAGGAGCTCTTCAAGCGAGTAGCCGACAGCCAAAATGTACAGTTGGCGGAGGTTTAGCATAAACAATATCATCTGTTGAGAAATTTACACCCCTCCTCACATTCATCCAAGGTCGCTCTCCCACTGGATGAGGCGATACTTGAAATTGCCAATAGATATGGCAAACTCCTGCCACAATGCCGCCAACCAATAAAGGAGTTAGCCAGCCTAACTCCTTAGTCGTCGATGCAGCTCAACAAAGGACCAAAGCCCCCCAATACAAAACCACCACTGGAGGCCAGGACAATCAACACCTAGATTTCTTCGGCAGAAAGAAATCTAAAAGAAATCTGAATTTCTTCGGCCATGCTAACACTCCAAAAAGCCAATTATGCAGCACTGTTAGCAAATCACAATTTCAACAGTTACGCGAAATTAGTTCCCCTACTTGACCAGCTTCCAGACACTAAGCGGCAGCTGCTTAAAGCTATTATTCAAGAGGGCTACACCACCTCTCGTTCAGCACTCCACATTGCACTGGATGCAGCGGCAAGGACAACAGCAACATCCGTTGTAATGCGCGGGCCCTCATGGCTCCACATGTCAGCAGTTCCACGGGAACTTCAGTCAAAAGTTGAGGACTTGCCCTTTGACAGACAAGGCCTCTTTGCGGACAAGACAGATCAGCTGCTTCACTCAGGGAAAGATTCACGCACCACGCTCAGGACCTTAGGCATGTATACGCCACCATATCGATTGAAAAAAATACACGTCCTGTCAGAGACAGAGATCTTTCTCTTACACGGCACTACGACCACGACAATATGAGCATCAACGACCCATACAACCACCTCAAAGACGACGGCCACAAATCACCGACAAACCAGTAAGTAACTAAGCAGCAATTTTGATGTGTGGATCGAGGGATTGCAAGCCATTCAAATACCACCCACTTCGAGTGCCAGTACGGTGCTTTTTCACCACCACTTAAGGCCCTTTCAAAACTGCTGGGCTGCAATAACAACAGACAAATGGGTCATGCAGCTAATAACATCAGCTTACTTAATTCCCTTTAAATCCCTTCCCCCACCACCCCTCCTCTCCCGTCCCTCTTCAGGGACCCATCTCATGAACTCCTCCTCAAACAGGAGGTAGCTCACTTGCTCGACATAGGAGCAATAGAGAGGGTACCAGAGCCCTTTGAAGGGAGAGGGTTTTACTCCTGTTATTTTCTAACACAGAAAAAATCCGGGGTTGGAGGCCTATACTGGACCTTCGCCATCTCAACAATACTTACGGAAGCAACGTTTCAAGATGGTGACCCTAACGATCATAATACCGGCACTCGAGCAAGGAGACTGGTTTGCATCCCTCAATTTACAAGACTCCTGTTTCCATGCGACAGTTCATCCAGCTCACAGCTGCTTCCTTTGGTTCCTGGTAGGCTCCGATCACTACCAGTACAAAGTCCTGCCATTCGACCTTTCTTCAGCCCTCAGGGTATTCTCCAAAACACTGGCAGCGGTAGTGGCCTTCCTACATCGACTAGGAATCATCATTTTTTCCCTATCTGGGCGACTGCCTTCTCAGAGCCCAATTGTTCGACACCTTAAATGCCGTCAACACAACAAGACTGCTCTTCGACACCTTGGGTCTTATAATCAATGCTCCAAAGTCGTCCCTCATACCGCAGCAGTGCATACAGTTTATAGGTGCTCGCCTCAACTCTGTCACGGCACGTGCCTACCTACCCAGCTCCAGACTTTGTACTATCCAGGACCTCGTACAAGTTCTCACTATCAGCCCCACAGTCCCTGTACTAACCTATCTGCAGTTGATGGGACACATGGCAGCGACAACATACGTCGTAGCACGTTTTCGATGCCTTCAGCACTGGATATCTACAGTATACACACCTCACAGACACGACGTGCACAGAATGGTCACTGTACCAAGCACGGTCAAGCAATCCCTGAAGTGTTGGACTATCCCCCACAACATGCTGGCAGGTATACCGTTCCACAGACCCCAGCCAACCATCCAGGTCACAACAGACCTGCTCGGCTGGCGGGCCCATATGCAGGACAAAGAAGCTCAAGGTCGCTGGTCGGCCCAGGAATCTCTCTGCCATATAAACCTGCTTGAGTTACGAGCTGTGTACAATGCCTGCATCCACTTTCTCTCCTGGATACGCAACCAGAGGGTGCGAATACTCCCAGACAACATCACAACAGTTTATTATATAAACAGACAGGGAGGAGCCCGCTCCCGTACATTGTGCAATGAAGCCGTGCGTTTATTGAATTGGTGCAACCGACACAATATTATGCTTATGGCAGCATATCTCACTGGGGAGGACAACGCCATAGCAGATACGCTCAGCAGACACTTTGCCCAACAGCACAAATGTGAACTACATCCCGAGGTCCTATGGAGTATATTCTCCCGCTGGGGTCATCCAGCAATAGACCTCTTCGCCACACAGTACAACACAAAGTGCGCCCATTATTGCTTCAGAGTGGGCATTGGCCTCGCATCCAGGGGGGATGCCTTCTTATACAACTGGGGTCAACAACTTCTATATGCATTCCCCCCCTATTCCACTAATCCACAAGGTCCTAGAGAAAGTGCCTGTGGACAGAGCAACATTAATTCTAGTAGCACCATTCTGGCCGCGCCATGTTGACCATGTTCTTTTTACATGATAGTAAAGCTTTAACTCATAATACTTACCTTCATAAATGGAGAAAGTTCCATGAATGGTGCTCACACACGAACTTGAATCCTCATGAAACGCCTCTATATTCCATTCTGGAGTATATTTTGCACCTCAAACACCTTAGACTTCCTCTGTCATCTCTCAAGGTACATTTGGCGGCTATCACATCTTTCCACCAGCCAATCACCCCACTACAAGAAGATTTCTCAAAGTGCTGACCAACCTTTTTCCCGAACACAAACAACCTCCGGACCCCTTGAACCTAGAACTGATCCTAGACAGCCTGATGTGGCCACCGTTTGAACCTTTGGCCACATCTGACTTCAAGTCTTTCACCATGAGGGTTGTGTTTCTTTTAGCAATCACATCTGCACGCAGGGTAGGAGAACTAGCAGTCCTTTTGGCATCACTTCCCTACACCGTTTTCACGCCACAAGGAGTCACCTACACCCACAACCATCATTTTTACCCAAGGTCAATTCCAGCTTCCATATAAATGAACCTATTATCCTACCTGTATTCTGTCCAAAACTACACTCCTCTGAATGCCATGCAAGGCTCCGTTTGCTCAACGTCTGCAGGGCCTTGGCATTCTATATTGAAAGAACCCACAATATAAGAAAATCCCAGCACCTATTAATCTCGCTAGCCGACTGTTCTAAAGGTCGCCCACTCTCATCACAGTGAATATCAAAAATAATTGCGAAATACTATGAACTGAGAAACATCACATTACCTCATACTATTAGAGCCCACTTTACAAGGGCAGTGGCATTATTGACAGCCTTTCTCAAAGGAGTTCCCATCAAGGACATTTGCTGAGCTGCGACTTGGTCCTCTGACCTTACGTTCGCAAACCACTGCGTGCTACCAAAGATCATCATTTCCGACATGACAGTAGCCACTGCGGTCCTTTCCTTAATGGCAGCAAACTGACTCTGCACTCACCGCTGTATTCTGGCTACTGCTGTGGAATCACCCACTAGGACACTACCCGAAGAAGAAGTTACTCACCTTGTGCAGTAACGATGGCAACCTTTCAAAAGTGGCATGCCAAGATTTAACTTTTCACTTCCATTTATGGATCTTTGTGCTGAGGGTAAGGAGCAGGCTGGGTATGGTGACTTTATTTTCTGAACCAATTGCAGCTAGGGAAAAGAGTTTAATTCAAATTATTAAACAGATGAAGCATTTTATCTTTCTCATGTTAATTTATCAAACTCAATTTTAAATAAAGTAAAATGTTAATTTATGTCCAACACAAATGGTTTCAATGTTTTCTTTATTTATAAGCTTCAGAGGGGTAGCAGAGTTAGTCTGTAACAGGAAGAATTTTAAAAACAACGAATAGTCTAGTAGCACTTTAAAGACTAACAAAACATGTAGATGGTATCATGAGCTTTCGTGGGCAAAACCCACTTCTTCAGATGACCGGAGTATAAGAACTCCAGATCCAAGGTGCTAATGGTTCTTAACAGCATCTTGTAACTATATTAGATAGTACTATCTACTCGCTGTCTCTCTCTTTCTTCCTCCCCTCCCCTTTTTCCTTCCCTCCCCCTCCCCCCTTCCCTTATTTGTTCTTGGATCTGGACTCATTATACTTAGGTCATCTGAAGAAGTGGCTTTTGCTCACGAAAGCTCATGAGCCATCTATATGTTTTGTTAGTCTTTGAGGTGTTGTTAGATTATTTGTTGTGTTTTAAGTTTTTCCTGTTACGGGCTAACTCAGCTACCCCTCTGAAGCTTTTGATCGTGCAAGGCACTGCATTCAACTGTATGGAGTGGAAATCTATCAACTGCACAAAGAAACTCGCACAGATCCAAAGAGACATCATCTTCCTTTCCAAGTGCGAACAGATGAATATCATGCCTAAGGGACTAAGGGTGAAAAACCCATTGCAATTGATGTATCCCATAGACTACAGCCAGAGATTATGCCACATTCTCGCCAAGAAACTCAGGAACCACAATATCAGCATTCTATACAACAAACAGAAGAAAATCAAGGAGCTCTCAACATTAGAAACTGTCATAAAAAACCAAGCTTCCCCACACACTTCATCTTTTCCAGACTTTACTAAAATTCAACAAACCACCTACAAGATCACTTCTTCACCCTTCAGAAGAAAAAGGACAATAAACTATCCAAACTGCTACATGCCTTCTTAGGATGTCTCATTCCCGATACTTTCAACTCACCTAGCAACATTGTCAACCTGTCCAATCACAATCTTAGGACAGATTCCTCTGCTTAGGCTATCTCGAGGACTTTCCTTCTGCCCCACCACATCCATGACTATGATTCAGTTCTGTGGACATCTTGAAGCCTGTTTTCGCTGCCTCTGCCTAAAGGAATACAGCCTCTCCCCGAGTTACAAACGAGTTACGGACCAAACACTTGGCCGTAACTCGATCTGTTCGTAACTCGGACCCCATTGAGTTACATAGTGACCATGCTGTTTGTAAACGTGGGTTGTATTCGTAACTCGGGGACCGCCTTTATGACTGCTCCATGGGAGCTTTGGTCGTAAATGTGAATGGTTGTAACTCGACTGTTTGCAACTCGGGGACCGGCTGTATTTCCAACACACCAACATACAACACACTGACCTTGTTGCTCCCCTCCTACCAATTCCACAAGAAGAAGGCTTCTATATGGAACCCCTACTAACGGTCATAACGGGAGTCTTGATTTCTACATGGACTGCTTCCGCAAATGTTCTCAAGCTGACGTTGTCAGCAAACAACAACATAGAATATATAACCTCAGTCATGCAGAACGCAATGCTAATACACAGCCTCAAAAACAATTCTAACTTCCTCATCAAAGAGGTTGACACAGTGGGTGCTGTAGTCATCATGAACAGAACAGTTTGTGAACCAGAGGTGACCAGACAACTCACCAACACCAAATTCTACAAGCCTCTTTTCTGTGATCCCACTAAAGAATAATAAAAAAACCCAACAACCACCAAAAACAGCTGCTCATGAGGCTCCCTGATGCTGCTTAGGACCAAATTTACACTAACCCCCTTCCCCCAATCTCTGACCAGGAGTTTTCTATCTGCTACCCAAGATACACAAACCTGGAAATCCTGGATGACCCATCATCTCAAGCATTGGTACACTTACAACAGGATTATTTCGCTTATATTGACTCTCTCCTCAGACCCTATGCTACCACCACTCCTAGCTACCTTCGAGACACCACCGACTTCCTAAGGAAACTACAAAACATCCATAATCTACCTGAAAATACTATCCTGGCCACCATGGACATAGAAGCTCTTTACACCAACAGTCCACATGAAGACCTATTCCAGGCTATCAGGAACACCATCCCTGATGACAGCACTGTACACCTGATTACACAGCTTTGCGACTTTGTCCTAACCCACAACTACTTCCAATTTGGAGACAATTTCTATCTTCAAGTCTGCAGCACCCACATGGCACCACAATATGCCAACGTCTTTACGGCTGACCTTGAACAATGTTTCCTCAGCTCTTGCCCCCCTAAGATCTTTACTCCTGCTTATGCTACATTGATGACATTTTCAATATATGTACCCAAGGGAAAGAAACCCTTAAAGAATTTCACAGGCATTTCAACAACTTCCACCCCACCATCAACCTCAGGCTGAATCAGTCCACACGAGAAATCCACTTCCTTGACACTACAGTACTATTAAATGATGGACAGATTTCCACCACCCTATACCGGAAACCTACTGACCGCTACACTTACCTTCATGCCTCTAGCTTCCATCACAGATACGTTTCCCAATCTATTGTATACAACCAAGCCCTAAGATACAACCGTGTTTGCTCCAATCCCACAGACAAGAGACAAATACCTACAGGATCGATATAAAAGCATTCTTAAAACTGAAATACCCACTTGGAGAAATGAAAAAACAGATTGACGTAGACAAAAAAAACCCAAAAACCCAGATATGAACTACTTCAAGACAGGCCCAGAAGAGAAAACAACAGAATTCCACTTGTCTTCACCTATAATCCACAACTTAAACTCCTACAATGCATTATCAACAATCTACAACCTATCCAGGAAAATGGCCCCTCACTCTGAGGCCTTGGGGGAATGGCCAGTTCTCGCTTATACAACCCCTTAGCCTCAAACAAATTTTTTTGCAGTAACCATGCAACACACCTTCAATCAGCCCCAATACCAACTCTCTCCACACATCTATACCAGTGATTTCATCACTGGAACCAATTATATCAGCCACTGAATCAGAGGCTGCATATCCACTAATGTGATCTATGCCAGCAATGCCCCACTGCAGTGTATATTGGCCAAACTGGACAGTCTCTACGGGAAAGAATTAATGACACGCATCAGATATCCGAAAAGGCAATACACAAAAATCTATTGGAGAACACTTCAATCTTCCTGGACACTCATTAATGGATCTCTAAGTTGCCATTTTGTTTCAGACCAATTCCACAAGCCAAATACACAAAGGAGGATTGGAATTAACTTATTTCACAAGTTTAATTCTTATGCAAATGTTCTGAACCGGAATATAGGATGGCTTGCATACTATCTTCCACTTTTTAATGACTTAACCAACCAACCAGTTGAGGTGCTCATGGTTCTTAACAGCCTCTTGTAACTATTTGAACTATCTATTCACTGTCTTGCTTTTTTTCCCTTCCCTGCCCTTTTTTCTCTACCCCTCCCCCCTTCCCTTATTTATTCTTGGATCTGGACTAACTATGATACCATCTACATATTTTGTTAGTCTTTAAGGTGCTACTAGACTATTTGTTGTTTTTAAGTTTTTCTTTATTTACGGCACGTGGGGAACCTTTTTTGGGTTGGGAACCGCTGATTCACAGAAAAGTCCATTGGGGACCAGACAAGTGAGAAGCAGCAAAACTTCTCCAAAACCCCCCAATCCTCAGTGATGTGGCACCCAATTGAAACACCTCACTCTGGTCTAGCAGCGTTACAAACACTTCCACTGCTGACTGGACTCTTAGAAGATATATGGGGCCAATTATAGCTAAATAACAGCACAAAACACTGAGAGTCAGGACTAGTTGCTATAAACAAAATTTATGGGATCACAGGAAACTTATTCACACCCATAAGTGGAAATGCAGCTAACTAAAATCATGCCAGACCACAGATGTTGCTGGACAATTGAGTGCTGGTTTAGAGAGGTTCAACCTATAATTATTTTTTACCATTTCTTCTTTAGGGAGGCATTTATATGAGTATAACACTGAATTTTTGTGTGTCTGTGTGTGAGTGCGATCGATAGTTAGATATTTGTATGATAAGGTAAAAAATACTTTTTTCTAATTTTCCTTTAGGCATGACCACTTCATATCCAGTAGCCTCAGCTCTTCCTCTCCTTCTCTGTTTGATGGAGCAGTGATTAGCACTGTAACAACAGCTACAAAGAAACATTTCTCTATCATACTCAACCTTTTGGGGTTATTGCTTAAGAAGGATAACCTTATTCAGGACACCAGGTAAGTAGTATTTTTTTCATATCAGAGATGGAGATTTTTTTTTCCCAGGAGGATTATTAGTTTTAATTTAGAACGAAGAAATGTTTGCATAGTTTTTCTTTATAAAAAAAGGGGGGTGAAGAGGAACGACTAAACATTTCAAAGTGTAAGATTTTTGGTTTCAGACAAAACATAAAAACTAATTATTAATGTCCAAACATCTGAAAAAATAAATTTGATCAGTTAATTTTCATATTAATGATGACACCTGAGGTGAAACTCTTCTAGGCCAAACATTAAATATTGAACTTTCAAAACTCAATTGACAGGTAATTTTCACTTATTTTATTGATTACCTTTCACGAACATTTGTCAGCTTGCATTGCCAGGCTGATGCAAAACTCAAGGTATTTAATATTTTATGAGCAACTTTGTCCTAGTATCTAGTTGTATAGAATGACTATTCTGTAACAAATTTTTAGGAAACTACTGATGACCTGGGCTTTGGAAGTGGCTGTTCTAATGAAAAAATCAGAAACATATGCACCATTATTCTCTCTTCCATCTTTCCACAAGTTTTGTAAAGGACTTCTTGGAAACAGTAAGATTGCCAAAATTGTTCCTTCTTTTTGGTTATCCTTTATAAGATGCCATTTACTTCATTGATATGTCCTTGGGTGAAGAAAACTGATAGATACAACTGTGGTCATCTTCTGATCAGCAATTTTTTACTGAGCTCTGGTTGCAGCAGTATAACCATTCCCTTGCCTTTTCCTCTTGTTCCTCAAACTGTCAGTTATTTGGAGAAGATGATAATCTTGCATGAAGGGACTACAGTCGTGAGATTGATAAAGATTCTCTGTAAAATGATAAATATTTAGAAATCAGAATCAGATTGTATGTTTGACAGTGGATAAACAGTCCTACCATAATTTGAGGTATTGTGCTAGAGAAACAACAGGGTTATGGAAATAAGTATATTAGTCCTGCTTTTAACTTTCTTGCCTTGGGTAATTAATTTACTTTCTGTAAAATAGGCAAATGAGTATTATCCCCTTTGCATAGAAGCAATATGAAGATTAACCTTTCAACATTGTTTTAGGACAGAAAGTGCTACCTAAGGGCAAAGGATTAATAATGATGGTTATATGTTTTTAAAATGACACAGTTATATTAAATACACATGGCAGAGATACAATTTCAGCTTTGATTGCCATGAGCCTTCCATCACTATTGATAAAATCCTTACAGTTAAAACAGAATTTTAAAAAAATGATTTTTAAAAAACATAGTAAAGTCCTTAAACTTTCAGAAAAGCAGTGTGGAAATGAATGAGTTTTTCCATCTTAATGAAAATCTTTTATTTCTACCCTTAATATAGCCCTTCTTGAAGATGCGAATGTCTGTCTTCAAGCATGTAGTAGTCTCCATGCCCTGTCAGCTTCCTTGCCAGATGACCTTTTACAAAGGTACTTCCCCAAAAATTCATTAAATGTTCTTAATACTGTAAAAGCTGTTTTTTACTTCACTGACACTTCATCACTCAGAAAACTCTATAAAAGAACATTTATGGCAGTCTTGGAAAATCTGGATTTAGTCCAGTTGACGCAGGTCTGAAGGCACGCTGGCCTGGCTCAGAGTGGCTCCTAGGAAAGTGGCGACATGTCCCTGCTGCTCTTAAAGTTGAGGAACAGCCACAGGGGTTTTGCGCACTACTCCTGAACCATCTCAAGTGCTGGCTTCACAGCTCCCATTGGCTGGGAACTGCAGAGATGGCACCTGTGGATGGAGATAGCACATAGAAGTGTCTAGCCACATCTCTGCCTAGAAGCATTAGGACATGTCCCCACTTTTGGGAGCCACCCAAGGTGAGTGCCACCCGAATCCAGCACCCTGATACTCCTCCCACACCTCAGCCCAGAGTCGCCTCCTGCATCCCAAACTCCTTTTTTGTGGCCCCACCCCAGAGCCTGCACCCCAAGCCAGAACCCTCATCCCTTCCTGTACTTAATCCAGTTAACTCTCAGTTAACTGGAATATTTGACTAACTGGCACCCCCAATTCCACCAACATGCCAGATAACAAAGTTTTACTATTCATTGCTAGTTACACATTGACTGGTTTTACTTATTTAATTTATTTATTTATGCAGGTGTGTTGATGTGTGCCGTGTTCAGCTAGTCCATAGTGGTGCCCGTGTAAGACAAGCTTTTGGAAAACTGTTAAAGTCAATTCCTTTAGATGTGGTTCTGAGGTAACTAGTTTGTTTTAAGTGTGTATCGAGAGATTTTTCCTTCTTTGTTTCACAGTCTAACTTTATTTTAATTTAAAAAAAAATACACTTCTGTAATATATCCAAATAGTTTAACTACACAGAGTTAATTTTTAGAAGGTCATATACAATATGATAATACTGCCAGACTCTCAAAAAGTACTGCAAAAGAGTAAAATTTTTAGTATAAAATGACAGTTATTGAATTTTTAAAAAATTGACATTTCATTTGTTTCCAGGTCAGTATCATTTAGTATTTCAACAATAACATCATCTTGGTCTCTGGGACACAGAGTTCTGGCTTCCAAAAAGCACTTTTCATTCTCATAATCTGAGAACATAATTATTTCCAGCATTTATATCTTTTGTTTTGACTGGGAAGAAGATTGTTGCTTCTGTGCATATCTAGTAAATTCTGATTTTACTATAAGAATAATTGTATTCTTACTCTAGAAAATATGAATGTGTTATCTTCATAATTTCTTTTGGTATGAAAGAGCCTCTCTCTAGAGTCAAATATTAACAGTGTATAGTATCTGAGTTGATATTTTTTTTTTGATCCTTTGACCACCTGATAATAAGATGATTCAACTTGTGTAATCAGAGAATTTGAAATCTAGAAATGCTTCTAGTATCTGGTAAATTTACCAAAGTATCAAGTCCCTCAAACCTTATATAAATCTTTTGATCCTACATTACGATATATTTGTGACCTGTTTTTTTCTACGATAATTAAATCATTTGTAGTTTTAGAAATTCCTTACTTTAATTATTCCTATTCTGCTAGAGATTGCCATCTTTTCTTAAGTTGTTCAATTGATTCTTTTGCCTCATCAAAACAAGTGTCAATATTTTATATACAACAATTTTTTACAAAATTAAGTAATTTGTGGTATTATCCTAGTTATATCTACAGGAAAATTGACAAATTAATAAGGTATGTCTGGCAGAGACCGCCGAGAGAGACAGACACTCACTCCTCACCTCCCATTCCAGAAATATATACTAGAAGACTTACCCAAGCATTGTTCTGGTCCTTTAGGGCAGGGGGCTGGCATTGTGTGTGGGGGGAGGAGATGGGGGGGAGGGTCAAGGCAGAGAGAGTCAAGGCAGAGCCTTGGAGTTGAGGGGAGCAGGGCATGAGGCTCGGAGTGGGTGAGGGTGCAGGAATCAGGGTAGGGCATTGAGGAGGGGCTCAGGGCAGGGGCCTGGGGACATGGGTGTTTTTGAGGGTGGGACTTATCTGGAAATTTTGTCTCTAAGAAGTTCTTCAGAAACTCAAATGTTTATCTCAAAGAAATCTTCCAATATAAAATTCTACACATTTATTTATTAAAGTTATCCCCAAACCTCTAAATAATAATGTACAGAACAAAAAAGCCTTTGCTTTACTCCAAAGGGTAACTGTAATGTCAAAATTATAGTTATAAAACCAAATATAATCCTTAACTTCAAACTTTCACTGAGGAGTTTCTCAACTATTTACTATAGTAACTTTTGAAGAAACCCAGTCAAGTCTTAATATTTTCATCTGTATTTGTGACATAAAACAGGTACAAAAGCAGTTCAACAAATTATACTGCAAAATAAAATATGTAGTTCTACTTGGTTGAGATCACTGAGTTGAAAGAAGGGAAAAGAGATAATCACACATGTAGACTAATGGGGAATAAAGCACATTACTTTTTCAGTTTTACTTATTCCTTCTATCTAAGCCTATGTAAAATGAGATTGCTCAATGAGCTTTAGGGATCTAGGGGAAAAACGTAACTAGTTTTTGTATAAAGTTAGTACATTCTGAGACTAATTTAAATTTGTTTTGTGATCTTCCTTCTATTATAGTTTGGTCTAAAGATAATCAGACATCTTAACATGTTTTTCTGTTCGTAGTAACAGCAACCACACAGAAATACAGGAAATCTCTTTGGCTGTAAGAAATCACATGAGCAAAGCTCCAAGTAATACATTCCACCCACAGGACTTCTCTGATGTCATTAGTTTTATTTTGTATGGAAGCTGTCACAGAACAGGGTAAGAATTTTTTGTATCTTTTAAAATAAAAAAAAAAAAAGTAAAATCCCCACTTGTTTATTTACTAATATATCCCTATTTTATTGAATGAGCTTTTAATATGTTGGTTTGTATTGGTTACCTTGAATCCTGAAATATGAAATTAGCTCATCAATAGACCTAGTTCAAAAGTAGTAACTAATTTATAACTGGTTTTGCTTCATGACATAGAAATTACCACTGATTGAACTGGACCTTCAGCTTTTATTAAATGTATAAAATCAAATGCCTTTGGCAGCCATTTTCATTACACCCTTGAGGAATTATTTGTTCTAGCACTTGGGCCTTTTGCTCTTAGGAGTAATGGAAAGTCACTTTTGGTGGTAGAAGGCTGCTTCCACCTTTCAAAAACTCCTGATTGATGGCTCAGAAAAATTGCTTCTCTAGTTTAGTTTCAGTTTTTGTGGGACCTGTGTGTAGGGTTATGCTAGTGAAAATGTAGTTAAACTAGGGGTGTAATAATATTGGTTAACAGATAAGCATGAACTTTTTGATTACCATAATAGTTACTTGTTGGCTCCCTCCCCAGGAACCAGCTGCCACTCCATGCTGCTGGCTTTGTATCAGAGCGCAGGGCAGCAGCTAGCTCTCTGGGGGCAGAGCCAGAAGCAGAGCTGCAGGTGTGAAAAAATTATTATTAAAAATGAAACCTGTGCTTCAGCCTTTAGATGTGTATGAAGAAATTTAGCGATTGTGGAGGCGTATGTTTGAAATAGCCCCCAAATTATAGCAACTGGTCTTGTGAGCGGCGTGTACTATTTTTGCATTTAAATATAAATGCCAGTACAGGGCCTGAACCCACCCAATAGCTCTTCTCCGGGCCGCATAAGGGTGGTGGTAGTCGCACCACCTTGGTTTCTTCACACTGCCCATGGTTAGAGTTGGAGCGCTGTGTGTGACATCTTCATTTTATAAGTACATAAGAATGGTCCAAAAATAGTTAATGCCAGATGCTTCAAAGAGAATGAACAGTTATTAATTGATTCATTACTTGTCCAGTCCCAGCATCTGGCAGTGTGAGGTTTAGGGGCAGCCAGAGCATAGGATTGCATCCCTGACCATCCTTGCTAATAGACATTGATGGACTTGTCCTCCATAAACTTAGCTAATTATTTTTTGAACCCAGTTATAATTTTCACCTTCACAATAAATACCAGAGGTTGACTATGCACTGTATGACAAAGTACTTCTTGTTTTAAACCTGCTACTTATTAATTTCATTGGTTCATATGTTATGTGAATGGGGTAAACAACACTTCCCATTATTCATGATTTTATAGATCTGTCATATCCCCCTTAGTCATCACTTTTCCAATCTGAACAGTCCTCCTCTTTTAATCTTGCCTCATATGGAAGTTGTGTAGTATCTGTTCTATACTCTTAAAAGTTTTTGTTGCCCTTTTCTATATGAATTTATATAGTCTGGCATTGGTTGGCTGTCCAACCAGTTTACCCAGTAAGTATTCTGTTTATCTATCCCTTTCCTAATGATTCCTAACATTCTGTTAGGGTTTTGACTGATGCACGTTAAGCTGCTGTTTTAGAGAACTGTCCACAATAACTCCAAAATCTTTCTTGAGTTGTAACAACTGATTTAGATCCTATCATTTGGTATGTATATTGAGAGTATTTTTTTTAATATGCATTAACTTGTGTTTATCAACATGGACTTTCATCTGCCTTTGTGTTGCTCTGTCACCCAGTTTTGGGATATCCCTTTTAGGGATGTAAATAACTATTAAAATAGTTAACCAATTAAACAAATGTATACCATTTAACTGGATAACTGTTGAAAGGCCACAGAAGGCAGCAAGGGCTGGGTTCCCACCCTTCTGGGCTGAGTCAGAGCAGCCAGGGGCTAGAGTACTGTCTGAGCTGCTTCAGCAACAGCCAAGGTCTTGCCAGTCTGCCCAGGCAGAGTTGGAGCTGTCAGTGCCGGAGTCCTGCTAGCCCCATTCTCACATAGATGGGGTCTTGCCAGCCCGATGCAGATCCAGCTCTCCCTGCCACACCCATAGGGCCGGCATGACAAAGCAAGGGCTACTATAGTCTGGCATTGGTTGGCTGTCCAACCAGTTAACCCAGTAAGTATTCTGGTAAGCCTATTGATTACCTGGTAACGAGTTAACCTTTTACATTCTAATCCCTTTGTCACTCTCTGCTGTCTGCTTTGAACTTATCTAGAGTAATTTTGTACCATCGGCAAGTTTTGCAACATCACTGCTTACCCTTTTCTCTGGGATCATCTATGAATATGTTGAACTGTACTGGTACCCATATAGATCTTTAGGGGACCCCACTATCGACCTCCACCCATTCTGAAAACAAACCATTTATTCCATCGCTTTAAACTAACACTGCTCTACAGCCAAAATGCTTCTGAAATAAATGTAGTCAAACTGTACT
>JANRFK010001605.1:19345965-19356717 GCA_030068395.1 Apalone spinifera
AGTTTTTTGCCTTTTGTTTCATAATAAATTTTATTTATATAACCCTTTTACTGAATTTTAAAGTGTTACATAAACAGGAAAGGTGAAATATCATGTAAAGTAACCATAAACACATGAAAAGACCTAGGTTTACAATTTATGATTAAAACTCTATCTACACAATATACATAGACGTAAAATGTAAAAACTTAAGTATCTTGGAAACAGTAGCCAATCAGTTGTTGTTAATTGTCATATTTGAATTCAGCACATGAAAATACATAATAAATAGCACACTTTATCTCTGAAGCAGACGACTTCTAAAAAATTGTAGACCAGTGTAATTAGTCTTGCATGAAAAAAGTCCTTATCCTATCACTGCTTAATTCACTTAAGAACTTTTGGTGATGGATCTTGTCAGAGCCTTTCAGAAGAGCCCAAGTATACTGTATCCATCGGACCACTATTATTCAGATATTTGACCCCCTCAAAGAATTCTAATAGATTGGTGAGGCATGATTTCTCTTTACAAAAGCCATGTTGACTCTTCCCTCAGCAAATGGTGTTCATCTATGTGCTGATCATTCTGTACTTTACTGTAGTTTCTGTCAGTTTGCCTTGGACTGAAGTCAGGCTTACTGGCCTATAATTTTCAGGATCACCTCTGGAACTTTTTTTTTTTTAAATTGTGTCACATTTGCTATACTCTAGTCATCTAGACAGAGGTTCATTTAAAAGATAGGTTACATACCACTTTTAGTAGTTCTTCAATTTCATATATGAGATCCTTCAGAACATATGGTCCTGCTAACTTTTTTTATCAATTTTCTCCAAAATCTCATCTATTGGCACTTCACTCTGAGTTCCTCAGATTTTTTTTTATTGAAAAAGAATGGCTTAGTTGTGGCATCTTCCCTCATGTTCTCTGCACTGAAGACCAATGTAGAGAATTCTTTTAGCTTCTCGACAACACACTTGTCTTCCTTAAGTACTCCTTTAACATCTTGTGCATCTAGTAGTCCTGCTGATCGTTTGAAAGGCTTCCTGCTTCTGTTGTATTTAGTTTTTCTGTCTGTTTTATTTGCTCTTCAAATTATTTTTGACCTGTCTAATTATACTTTGACTTGCCAGAGTTTATGCTCCTTTCTATATTTGGGATTTGGCTTTCAGTTTTTAGGATTTGGCTTCCAGTTTTTAAAAGATACCTTGTTGACTCTGTTTGTATGGCTCTGTTATTTAGACGTGATGGCATTTGTTTGGTCCTATTACTTTTTTTTAAAATGTGCAGTATACTATTTAATTCAAACCTCTATTGTGAAGTTTAAGATTCCATGCAGCTTACAGTAAAGCTATCCTGTTTTCACTCCCAGTTTCTGAGAACCTTTTTATATAGTAATTTTACTACTTTAGGTTAAGTTTAAATATTATTTCCGTGTAACTAGTTGGCTGCCTTGTATGATGTGCTTGTCATATTTAAAGCAATGTTCGTCATGTAGGCGGGACTATCCTCAACTGCTTAATGTGCCTCAGCAAGGGTCATGTTAAAAAGAGATGTACCATTTGTTCACCAAGTCATTCACCATGAAGGTTCAGTTGGCAAGAGACTTGTACCTCACCTTTGGATCCAGCAAATGATGCTACATTGTGGATTGGCTCTGTGCTTCCCCCAAGAGGAAAAATGGGTTGTTCACCCTCTGTGATGCAATGAGGAAGGGGTCTTCTAAAATGAGGTGGGACCATTCTAGAGTTGGGGGAAATGATGACATGTCTAGGAAGAATGCTGACCAGCATTATATTTCCTTTGGCATGTGGGATGGAGCAGGTCCATTCATCCTCTCTCCTATATTGGGCCAAGAGCAGAAAGGGTCCTTATTGCCATTAGATCTGCTTTGCACCTCAATCCCATACTTTCTGCTGGTTCAGGAATTCTTGAGTGTTGCTGTTTCTACTAGAGATGTAAAAAAAGTTATTAGCCATGTAATTTATTTTGGCTACATGGTTAACTGCAGCTCTCTGGAGGGGCTTTGTATGGTTTACATATATGTTCCTTATGGTTATACATTACCTGCCTTCCCCCCAAGCTCAATGTATAACTAGTTGATACAGGTGTTTTATACTGTTTTTTGTAGGATGCCTATATCCTTCTCATGTATTTGACATCTGCTATGTTAAGAATTTATACTGATATCTTCTTGAGGCTGCAGACTCAATGCAAGCTGACATTGAGGCTGACAGTGAGGCATGAAATGCCAGTGTTGCAGGAGGAGACAGGGTTGAGTGGTTATTGCATTATACTATTTGTAGTTGGGTTCACTGTGATCTTGTGGGCATTCTCTGTCATTTTGTACATCTAGAAGAAGGTATCGGAAATCCCTTTTCCAGTGTTTGGTACCAACCAAAACTATTTATCAGGCCAATCTTTGGGATGGAGGATTTAAGAGCATAAAACACTGCACTCCATTAATTTCTGTTCATACCTATTTTTATCTCTCTGAATTTTTACTATCTTATTTCTTCGCTCATTTTCATTTTTAACCAAAAGTGTGTGCCTCTTTTTTTAAGCTTGTGTGCACTTTGCTTTCTTTACTTTTAGCTAGAAAGCACATTTGTCTCCATTTTTTCTGCCTTTTAAGTCATTTTTCCAATGTTCTTGAACTCTGTATATGTTCTTGCAGAATAACCCTGTATGTGTATATGCATGTGTTCATAACCATAGGAAACATAGGTCTGTTAGGAGTTTGATTACAAGAGTAATCAGTTACAGCAATTAATATCTATGCACACAGCTGTAAATGAATTTTAACTTGTATCTGTGTTAATTTTTTTCAGGAAGGACAATTGGCTAGAAAGATTGTTCTACAGCTGCCAGAGATTAGATAAGCGCGACCAATCAACCATTCCTCGCAATCTATTGAAGACAGAAGCTGTACTTTGGCAGTGGGCTGTTTGGGAAGCAGCTCAATTCACAGTCCTTTCTAAGTTAAGAACCCCTTTAGGTAGAGCCCAAGATACTTTCCAGACAATTGAAGGTAATATAAAATTTTTATGGGATATTTAAGAAATTGAGCAGTGATCTGTTGTCTTATTTTATTTATATTCAGGATAGAAAAAAATACTTCCTTTTTCAGCATCTCAGAGGAGTTATGTTAGTATGTAACTTTAAAAATGAGTGGTCCTGTGGCACCTTAAAGACTAACCAAAATATAAGAATTATGAGCTTTCATGGGCAAAACCCACTACATCAGAAATTTGTTGCTTTTTTTAGTTGCTTGAATTGACAATTAAAGCTTCTCCAAAACCTTTAAAATAATTAATATGCACTGTGACAAATAAATCACATAAGAAATATTTGAGACTCAATTTTACAGATATTTTTGTACTGTATAAAGATGTAGGTACCTTTTTGTTTGATAATTAGTGTCTTGAAATGTTCTGGCCCAATTTTCATAGGTATCATTAGAAGTCTTGCAGCCCACACGTTAAACCCTGAACAAGATGTTAGCCAATGGACTACAGCAGACAATGATGAAGGACACAGCAGTAACCAACTCAGACTTGTTCTCCTTCTACAGTACCTGGAGAATCTGGAGAAATTGATGTACAATGCTTATGAAGGGTGCGCTAATGCACTCACTTCCCCACCCAAGGTTTGTGTCTTTAAATGCTGACAGTATTGCACTGTCCCACAAAAGAGGGAATATTTAATTGTGTATCTCTTACTGTTCACCAAGGAAAATATGCCAGTTCTTAATGATTCCTTATAATAACCTTTCTACAAAATGTATGATATGCTGCTCTCATTATAATCCAATAGTTTAATAACTTAAAAAAAACCACCCTTGCAATTGCCTAGTTTTTCTCCCTACTGATGTAGCTTACATTTTTTTTTTAAAGTCAGCTACAGATAACATTGTTTCCAGACATTTTAGGCTTGTGCTCTAATTTTCATTTAACCGTGTTTATTTGTCTATTCTCTTTTAAAACAAACATGAAACAGTTGAAGCTCTCTAGTCCAGCACTTTCTGGTCTGGAAGCATCTGTGGTCTGATTTTTTTTTTTCTTCCCCTCAAGGGATTTGAACACACACTAGCTGCTTAAGCATGGCGAACTGGGTACCTCTCTGTTCCCTACTTCTCTAATTAAAAAAAAGAACAGAGATGAATCAACAAATATTAACGAACAGACAGAGTGATATTAATGGGTATGTCTGCTTCTTCAGGCTTTAAGAAATGTACTGACTGCCGAGAGCCCATGCCAGTATCTGATGGCTATTCCCTCTGTATACTCTGTTTGGGGAAAGTCCACAGCCTGCAAAAATCTGAGCACTGTTCAAGCCTGATGTGAGAGCGAGAAAAGATAGAGAGCTCCGCCTGAGAGGGATACTGTGTAATAAGGCTATACAGCCTGCTAAGGCACAATATGCCGCCTCTAACCAAGATGGCTCTCCAAAGAAAAGGGCTGCCTCCCCGCTCCCCAGGAAAGCCACAAAAAAGGGAGCTTCTCACGGTCTCCCTTCTTCCTCCTCCCCAAGACTTAACAGGGGAGAGAGACTGGGAACATCAGGGGCCACCGCCATAAAATCAGCAGGCAGAGCCCATACTGCAACACCTACACCGGTGTGCACCTCCTCAGGGCCTAGAGCACCCTGGTGTTTCTCTCCTTTCTTGCTTAAGAGCTCAGCACTACAGGCAAAAGTGGCGCACTCTAATAAGTTGGCACCACCTTCAATGCCACTGCCCTCGGCACCAGCCATACCAGTGCTTGATATAGACCCGCAGTTAACATGGGCAGTGTTTGGGAAATCTAACTCATTACCTGACAGTCAGGGCAAGCACCTTCAGTCACGCCCTGCTTCTACAGGTATATCACCTCAGTATCTCCAACATGCAGCTCTCCATGTGCAATTAGGTCTCCAGTACTCTGAGTGCAGTCGCTTGCCTGGTGATGACCAAATCAGTGCATTCTCATTGCAGCACTCATCACCAATGGACTCATGGTCACACTGTTACAGAGAGAGACCTCATCAGCCTGCCTAGTACCCACACTGGGTTTACCCCCTCCACCATACCCACCACAGTGGGCACCTTGGGATCATTGGGATCCATATGGGCAGCGCTCATCAGCCCATTCCACACTAGCAAAAGAGATGTTTGCCTCCATCCTGATCCCTTGCCCCGACCCAAAGATTCGGAGGAGGAGGGACAGATAGATGATAGGGATCCAGAGCCTCATGCACTGGATACCTCTCCCACAGATAACTTTGTCACTGCCAGATGATGAGGTCATACCAGTTGACACACGCCTAACCAATGATCTTAAACAATTCCAGGAGCTATTCAAAAGAGTAGCCACAAGTCAGCAGGTTCCACTTCAAGAAGTGCACGAAAAGCAGCACTGTTTACTAAAGAATCTGCACCCCATGTTAGAGGGGGAAATTGCCTTCCCGATAGATGAGGCAGTTATGGAGACATCTGATGAGCTGTGGCAAACACCTGCATCTATCCAACCTACCTGTAAAAAGGTGACAGAAAATACTTTGTTCCGACCCCCTCCTCCCCAAGACACTGAATTCCTGTTCCACATCTACAACCAAACTCTTTGGTTGTAGAGTTGGCTCAGCACAGATCTAAACTGCCCCAATATAAAACAGCTAATCAAGGCAAAGACCACAAGAAGTTAGATCTTTTTGGTAGAAAGATCTACTTTCTCCACACTGCAGCTTAGAATAGCTAATTACTCTGCCCTCTTGGCAAATCATGATTTTGATAATTACTCAAAACTGGGAGAGCTCATGGAACACCTCCCCGAATCAGAGGCCTATCTTGAAAGTAATAGTCCATGAGGGCCACGCTATCACACATACTGCCCTACAAACAGCTCTAGACGTGGCCAGTACTGCAGCCAGGGCAATGTCCACAGCAGTCATGATGCGAAGGGCATCCTGGTTACAAGCTTCAGGGATTCCTCGCAAGCTCCAGTCTAAGGTGGAGGACCTGCCATTTGACAAACAAAAGTTATTTGCTTCCAAGATAGATGAGATCTTTCATAGTAGCAAAGTCTCAAGAACTACGCTTCGCACATTGGGAATGTACACTCCACCTTACCAGTGCAAGCACTATACTCCATATAACAATAATAGATATGGCCAATATAATCAGCCCCCCTCAAAGACCTTACAAGGATACTCAATCTAGACAGTCCTCAGAGGAGATGTTCCAACCAAGGTTGCCCAGCTACCACTCAGGCCTCAAAACAGGAGATTTGAGGGTGTCGTCAAGGGTCTGCACAACCTCCCCCACGATCCAATGCCAACACAGCGTTACCATCTTTTTACCCCCCATTTGCACCCCTTCCTACCACACTGGGAGTCCATAACATCGGACCACTAAGTGCTAGAGATAATTCATACAGGATATACTATCCCCTTTACTTCTACCACCCTATTCCCTACCCTGTCCCTCTTCAGAGATCCCTCTAACAAGAGCCTTCTAAGACAAGAGGTCAATCATCTCCCGCTGCTTGGAGCCATAGAGAAGGGTACCCAACAAATTTCACGGAAAGAGGTTCTACTCCAAGTATTTCCTGACAAAGAAAAGAACACGGGGTTGGAGAACGATCCTTGAGCTACACAAACTGAACAAATTTCTCAGGAAGCAGCTCTTCAAGATCGTCATGCTAACCACAGTTATTCCAGCGTTGAGTCGGGGGACTGGTTCGCAGCCCTCAACCTACAGAATGCGTACTTTCACATTACTATTCACCCAGCTCATCACCGTTACCTTTGTTTCACACTAGGAGCACACCGCTTCCAAGGTTCTGCTTTTTGATCTCTTCAGCTCCCCGAGTGTTTTCAAAGGTCCTAGCCATAGTCACTGCATACCTACAACAGCTATACGTTGTCGTCTTCCCCATACCTAGACAACTGCTTGATAAAAGGGAGATGAAGAGATGAGACTACCTCTATGGTGAACAAAACCAAAGCCACCCTCACTCATCTTGGTCTTCTAATAAATGCACAAAAGTCAAAGCTAGAGTCCACTGAAGACACAGAGTTCATCAGTGCTCTACTTGACTCAGTCTTGGCCCGTGCTTGTTTACCTCAGCAATGATCTGCAACCATCCAAGATCTCATCACAGTCATCCTTGAGCTCTTCCACCATAATACTTACCTGCCACATGACTGCAACTACATAGGTGGTCCATTATGCATGCTTGCATTTCTGATGTTCTGATGTTGGAACTCCGGGCAGTGAGAGAGCCTGCTTACACTTCACACCTCAGATTGCCAAGTTCGAGTCTTCACGGACAATATCTCCACAATGTTTTACATAAACAGACCAGGCCGTGCCTGCTCCCATTCTCAGTGTGCAGAGGCCATCCGCTTATGGAATTGGTGCGTTTGCAACCAGGTTACACTAATAGCATCATACTTACCTGGGGTCACCAAAACCACTGCGGATTTCTTGTGCTGCAATTTTTCTGTGGACCACAAATAGGAGCTGCATTCCAAGGTCACGAACTTGATCTTTTCTTGATGGGTTTGGCCACCAATAGAACTTTTTGCCTCTCCCTACACCACCAGATTCCCCGATTCTGCTCCAGAGTGGGACTTGGCAAGGGCTTGCTTGGGGATGTGATCCTGATCCTATGGAGGGCACCTCTATACTATGCCTTCCCTCCCCTACCACTCATTCCCAGAGTACTCCACAAAATTTGCACAGAAGGGGCTCAAGTCATTCTGATAGCTCCATCCTCGTTATACCAAACATGGTTTCCGTTCCTGCACAGGCTGTCGATTCAACCTCCAGACTCATTACCACGTCAGTGTGACCTTCTCTCCCAGAATCATGGGACAATGCTGCGTCCCAACCACACATCCTTCACCTCCATGCGTGACTCCTATCTGGTTTGGGGAACTAGAGGCTCGATGCTCTCAACTGGTTCTCCGCCACAGTAGGAGAAGGATTTTCTTCTCCACAGTAGGAGACCTTCCACTTGAAAAACCTTACCTGCAAAAATGGACTTATTTCTCTCACTGATGTCAGTGTGATGATGGACCCTTGAATGTCCCCACTGAATGTCATCCTTGACTACATAATAGAACTTAAGACATCTGGACTTTCACTTTCTTCCCTAGGAGTCCACCTTTTGGATATAACAGCTTTCCACACCCCGATGGACGGCCTCTCAATTTTTGCTCACCTGGTCACTAAAAGGTTCCTTAAGGGTCTCCAGAACATGTACCCACTCCGCAGACCTCCGTTGCCAGCATGGGACCTGAACCTTGTTTTGGACCATTTGAGTCCTTAGCCAAAGTTGTGCTTCCCTTCTTATACATGAAGGTCTGCTTTCCATTGGCCATTACATCAGTGAGAAGGGTTGGGGAGCTTGGGGCCCTTATGGCGGAATCCTCCCCCCCAAACTATTTTTGCAAAAGACCGGGTTACATTAAGGCCCTCATCCCACATTCCTCCCAAAAGTATGTACAGTATTCTGTGTCAATGAACCCATACTACCTACCTTCTTCCCAAAGCCATATGCTTCATTAACGGATACCATGATGCATACCCTCGATATTCAACGGGCATTGGCCCTCTTTTTAGATAGATCCAGACTGGGCCCTTTCATAAATCTCATACTTTTTATTTCCATTGCCGAGTGCTCTAGAGGCACACCTATTTCATCTCTGCTAATCTTGAAGTGGATATCGACGTGCATACTCAAATGTCATTTTCTGGCTAACAGGCCCTTTCAGCATGCACCATGGGAACATTCCACTCGAGTTACAGCTGCCTCCACGTCCTTCCTGAACAGTGTATCCCAAGAGATATTTGTAGAGCTGCAACATTGTCCTCAGACCACACTTTCACGAAACACTATGCAATAGTACCACAACTAGCATCTGACTCAGCGGTGGCCACTGCAGTCTTGTCCACCATCACCAATGACTCAGACTCCCTCCCTCTAATTTGAATACTGCTCTGTAGTCACCAAGAGTGGAGAACCCTTGAGGGCATCACTCGAAGAAGAAAGGGGGAGTTACTCACTTCTTGCAGTACTAACTATTCTTTGAGATGTGTGTCTCCGTGGGTGCTCCACGACCCTCCCTCCCCTGTACCTGGAGTCTTAGTTACTCAGACATAGGGAAGGGACCGGG
Organism: Apalone spinifera; assembly: GCA_030068395.1. Taxonomy (NCBI): domain Eukaryota; kingdom Metazoa; phylum Chordata; order Testudines; family Trionychidae; genus Apalone; species Apalone spinifera. The sequence goes on from JANRFK010001605.1 coordinate 19,355,102, forward strand.
CTGTGCATGTGGGGAGCCGGGCTGCACATCTCAGTCGCTCGGGAGGCAGTGGCGTGAGACGCCTCCTGTGCATGCACAGCCTGATGGGGAAAACTGCTTTGCAATGTTCCAATTTGTGGTTTTGGGCGACCTGCCACCAACTGTGGAGTAGCCCCGGGGACATGCATCTTGAACAGTTGTTGCTGCATGAGGTGAGTAACTCCCCTATGTGAATTAAAAGTGTCTTTTCCACTGCTGTATTAAGCTGTTTTCAATGTTCCTCTCTTATGAAATACATTCAGTTGTGAAGAGTTTAGGCTGCCATTTGTTGGTTATGAAATAAAAATTGATTTATTTACAGTTGAATCTATGAAAGTCAAACCTTCATAGAAAAAAATAGATTTAAAAATTTGAATGGACTACTATTTTCCCATTTCTGTTTAAATCACTTGTAAAATGGCCAAGCTGTTGACATTGTAAATCGTGTTGTAATTGCAGTGAATTTTTGCTACAATTGTTTATTTTGCCTGTCAAGCTGTATAGCTAGAAGGGTTCCAAGGAAACCATTTCTGTTTAAGAACAAAGCAATCCCAACCTGATTCAGTATAATATTTGTTAGAAAGATTTTACGCCATTCATGTGCGTTTTCCTCAGAATCTCTGTAATTGTCATGTATGTTGTAATTATCTAAATGTCGGGTCAAACTGAATTGGGAGCAGTCTAGAATTAATGTATTTTGCTACTGCACTGGGGATCAGATTTTGAGGATCATGCTGGATCCTTTTCACCCGCTCTGGCTAGAAGCAGGGTGTCTCTGATGACGTAGAATTTCTCTTTTCATCACTTTTTTTCATCTAATTTCTAGCTTCTTTCATATGGAAATGTGGTCCTCTAAGAGTAGGTATTGACAGAGGGTTGAATACAGCAAAAATATTTCTGAGAAATTATCTATTGTAAATAGGATTTCTTGTGTATGAGGGAATGAGAATTTGGAAGGACAAGTTAAACACATTGAAGTCTAACTTGTATTGGACTTGATACACCTTTTCCTACAGTTATGTTGTTACATTTTTAATTGCACTATAGTAAATTATACAGTTTGAGAGAAGGAAAGCCGTCCAGGCAAAGATTATGCTGTGCTGTAGGTGGTATTAAATATTGTAATGAGGTTATTTTAATTTATACAAAAGTAAAAAGTATGGTATTATAAATCTCCTCCCACCTCTCCTCTTTCCCCTTTGTAAGGTTATCAGGACATTCTTCTATACTAACCGCCAGACCTGTCAAGATTGGCTAACTCGGATTAGACTTTCTATCATGCGGGTTGGATTGTTGGCTGGTCAACCTGCTGTGACAGTCAGACATGGTTTTGATTTGCTCACAGAAATGAAGATGAATAATATCTCTCAGGTACTGTATTTTTCAAAACTTAGTAGACCATAGAAAAAACATTTCCATATTATTGTAAAAAACCTAAATAATAAATCAGTGGATTAGGTTATTAAACCAGTGGGCCTGTTAAAAACTATGTATTCTAGAGGAAAAAACTTTTCCTTATTTATTTTTGAGGGGGTGGAGTTTGACTAGTGTGACGACGCGTTCGGGTCTTTCCCGTTTCCTGCACCCCCGTAATGGCA
>JANRFK010001605.1:19365044-19379504 GCA_030068395.1 Apalone spinifera
ATGGATTGGATAAATGGACTGTAAGATGGATAGAAAGCTGGCCAGACTGTTGGGCCCAACGGGTTGTGATCAACGGCTCGATGTCAGGTTGGTGGTCGGTTTCTAGCGGAGTGCCCCAAGGATCTGTTCTTGGACCGGTTTTGTTCAACATCTTTATTAATGACCTGGATGAGGGGATGGATTGCACCCTCAGCAAGTTTGCAGATGACACTAAGCTAGAGGGAGAGGTAGATACTCTGGAGGGCAGGGATAGGGTCCAGAGTGGACAGATTAGAGGATTGGGCCAAAAGAAATCTGATGAAGTTCAGTAAGGACAAGTGTAGAGTCCTGCACTTGGGACGGAAGAAGCCCAAGCATTGTTACAGGCTGGGGATCAACCAGCTAAGTAGTAGTTCTGCAGAAAAGGACCTGGGGATTACAGTGGATGAGAAGCTGGATATGAGTCAACAGTGTGCCCTTGTAGCCAAGAAGGCAAATGGCATATTAGGGTGCATTAGGAGGAGCCTTGCCAGCAGATCCTGAGAAGTGATTATTCCCCTTTATTCGGCTCTGGTGAGGCCACTTCTGGAATATTGCGTACAGTTCTGGGCCCCCCACTATAGAAAGGATGTGGGCACATTGGAGAGGGTGCAGCGGAGGGCGACTAAAATGATCAGGGGGCTGGAGCGCATGACCTGTGAGGAGAGACTGAGGGATGTGAGTTTGTTGAGTCTGCAGAAGAGAAGAGTGAGGGGGGATTTGATAGCAGACTTCCAACTTCCTGAAGGGAGGTTCCAAAAAGGATGGAGAAAGGCTGTTCACAGTAGTGACAGATGGCAGAACAAGAAGCAGTGGTCTCAAGTTACAGTGGGAGAGGTCTAGGTTGGATATTAGGAAAAACTATTTCACTAGGAGGGTGGGGAAGCTCTGGAATGGGTTACCTAAGGAGGTGGTGGAATCTCCATCCCTAGAGGTATTTAAGTCTCAGCTTGATAAAGCCCTGGCTGGGTTGACTTAGTTGGGATTGATCCTGCTTTGGGCAGGGGGCTGGACTTGATGACCTCCTGAGGTCTCTTCCAGCTCTATAATTCTAAGCTTGTATCTCTCACCAACCGAAGTTTGTCTAATAAAAAATATTACCTCACCAACTTTGTCTCTAATATCCTGGGGCCATCTCAGCTACAACCCTGCATTATATTAATGAATCATGATAGTTATTAGGTTTTTTGAACATCTATGATTCTAAAAAACATGTGACTTGTTAAACTAAATTCAGTGGTTTTCAACCTTTTTTCAGTAAAAATGTCTAATGTAGGTGCATATCCCTTTCAAAATCATAGGCGGAGTCTGTGGACCTTTGGGGTCTGCAGACCACAGGCTGAAACTCATTGCTTAGTAAATATAAAGGTGGAACTGCAATAGATAAAGCTTCAGTAACCATTCCTTTTGAGGACCTCTTTCTTTCAAGCCTGTACTTCTCCAATAAATTTCATAAAAATATTTTTGTCTTAAGTTTTTCATATGCATTCCTGGCCTAAAAGTGAATTCTTGGGAAAAAGATTCAATGTACACGCTGCCTCTGACTTGCGACGCAATCAGCTCCGGGGATAGCGTCACAAGTTGGGGGCGTCGTAACTCGAGCCTGCATTTACGACAGTAGTCGTACACCGTCATAAATGCGGGACCTAGGACATAAGTCAGGAGATTTCAGCCCCTTCTGCACTTACGGAATAGGTCGTAAGTATGGGGGATTGTAAATCGGGCTGTCGTAAAGTGGGGGCCTCCTGTACACTGTCTCGAGAACTTTGAGCTCCTAAGGATAATGTGCACTTTTTTTTTCTTTTAGTAAAACTGGTGGCCTTCCTCACATAGCCATAATTCATATTGTTTACTTTTAAAAGTTGCCATGTTGTTGTTAATTGACCGTATGGACTCTGTGATGTTTTTGAAAATATTTTGTAAAAAATAGATATTAATACTTAATATCCTTATCCTTTTTAGATGTATTGATCTCTGCTGGCAGAGATTTTCAGTGATAGGCTTCCACAAATCATTTATTTGCAGAAGCAGAGATTTGATCATTCTGAGTTGTCGGGTGGGCATAGGCTAGGTGGTAGTCTGTCTTATCTACATATTTTCCTGGTTATTGGACACCAAATTTGTACACCCCTCCCCCCCCAAAAAAAGCTTTTTAGGGTGTTCTGTACCCATTTAAGATTGACTTCACTACAGAATCTAGCAAAAGGGAGAAACTCTGTAGTTAGAGAAGTTTTTAATAATAAAAAAAAAACTTCAGTAATAATGGGGATATAAATATTTTCATACTGAACTTGGGTTGTTGGGTTTTTTTTTGTCAGTCCAGACACTGCATAGCTTTTTTCTACCAGCAGATGGTAACAGAACACTTGAACATTTTTTAATCGTGACGTTAAAGGGGATTGTTGACTTGATCATCAAGGTGTAAATTTAAAGTGCATTAGTTAAATGAGGTTTTAACCCCTTTTTGAGGATGCTACTATTGAGAATTAAAGTGGCCTTAGTTCATTTTAATTCTGAATAAGATCATCCACACAGGGGTTTAATATAGTTTAACTAAGCCCCTTTAAAATTTAGTTTGTATTAATTTTTTTTTGCATTTCCCTATATAGACAAGCTCTGTGCCTCTTGTTGTCATGTGTACTAAGCAGCTGAATTACTTGCCAAGAAAATTCTGTGTTCTCATTATTGGTCCTATCAAAGTCAATGATAAAACTCATTCACCTGGAGGGTTCTACCCCTTAGATATAAAGGAAAGCTCTTTTTAAGATTGTACCCCTGAAAGGATTTCACTTTAATTTGCTGATGCATATTCTTTTTCTTCCTTCATCCCTACACTTAGGCTGTGTCTAGACTGGCAAGTTTTTCCGCAAAATCAGCCGCTTTTGCGCAAAAACTTGCCAGCTGTCTACCCTGGCCGCTTGAATTTCCGCAAAGCACTAACTTCCTACTGTATGAAATCAGTACTTTTTGCAGAAATACTATGCTGCTCCCGTTCGGGCAAAAGTCCCTTTTGCGCAAAACTTTTGCGCAAAAGGGCCAGTGTAGACAGCTGAGATTTGTTTTGCGCAAAAAAGCCTTGATGGCTAAAATGGCGATCGGGACTTTCCTGCGCAAAAGCACGTCTAGACTGGCACGGACGCTTTTCCGCAAAAAGTGCTTTTGCGCAAAAGCATCCGTGCCAATCTAGACGCTCTTTTCTACAAATACTTTTAATGGAAAAATTTTTCCGTTAAAAGCATTTGCGGAAAATCATGCCAGTCTAGATGTAGCCAGAGTGAAAGAACACTAGGTGTGTGTGAACTGAATTATGATTTTCTGTAAATAAGGACGTTTGAAATGTTTATTTTTTAATTTTGATAGCCTGATAGCGTCTAAATTTTCATGATTGGCAAATATAGAATTGTTTTCTGTTATGTTACCTTCATTTTACATATTGTGATTGTACATTAAGATGGAAATCTTTGCTTTAAAGTTAGTTATGTGAATGTTCTGAATTCCACCTTCTAAAAATGATGTGTGAAAACCTCAGGGCTTTGAATAAAGGTATGCCTATACTTGGAACTGGAGGCATAATTCACAGCTATGATAGCTCTGACTGAGCAAGCATGCTAAAGGAATATAGCAGCAGTGCAAGTGGGCTAGCTGCCCTGATTGCCTGTCCACTGTTTCTGACAGGCACACATTCTGGGTGGCTAGCTCTACCTGATGCTTGTACTGCTGTGGCTATACTCTGTAGTTAGCATGTTACCTCAGTTAGAGCTAGTGTGAATATCTCTTCAAGTTGGGAATCACATTGCTTGCTCAAAGTCACAGACCTACCAGAAGGCTACATGGAATAAACACATTAAGACCTTTTGTTTTAGTAGTGCTGCTTCAGACTTTTATTGCCGTTTAGTTGTAGGATATTCAACTAGGGTGAATAAGTAGTATGGAAATAAAACTATAAAAATTGAATTGCAGATCTTTAAGCAGCTTTGAATCTGGAGAACTTACTGACTGTACAGAACAACTAGAGCTACTACCTGGAGAAAACATCAGCCTACTTACTGGAGGATCCAAAGAAAAAATAGGTACAAATAAAATCAAAGTTCATAATAAAGTATTTCCTAAACACTTATTGTAAGCTTAAAATACTGTACTATATTCATACAGAAGTGATACTTGGAAGCTTTTTGGATATGGCTTTCAGAATTTAGCAGAACTACTATAACTTTATTTACTTGGTTCAGAAATAGTTGGCAATCAGTCCTAAATGTTTTTGTAGTTTTTTGAACGTATGTGTTTTTTGAGAAAAGAACTTGGACTTAAATACGGTTTTCTCAATTATTATTCTACAGTGCTTATCTCAAAATTTGTTCCATTCAAAACTTTATTGTAAAAATTATGGTAATAGATTATCATTTTAATTGGTTGTGGAATGTGTGTATAATCTTTGTAGACATGAAGAAACTCCTTCCTAACATGCTAAGTCCAGATCCAAGAGAACTTCAGAAAGCAATTGAAGTACAGTTGTTGAGAAGTTCAGTGTGTCTGGCAACAGCTATAAATCACACAGAACAGGAACAGAAATGGCAGTTGATCACTGAGTAAGTTTAAAGAACCTTTGAGTGAATACAATAACTTTATCTCTTATGTGTGTGAGGATTGTAATCCATTAAATACCATTTTATAGTAACTGTAGGGTTCATTTGTCTATAAAGTATAAAGCTTTTGTTTGGCTGCTTTTATGAGAGTATCTGAAGTTGTGTTTTGTAGATTAGGAGTATAAACCCACTATGAGAAGGAGGGATTTTAATTTTAGAGATGTAATGCTTTGTTCATCTGGCTAGTTGAGAATAAACAATGCTCTGAAAAAAAAACATTCTGTGGAACTTACTGTGCGTGATAAACTATAAGTTATGCAAGTCCTGATCCTTTCTTCCATGTGAAGAAGCTGAATTTTGCTGCCTGTTATCTGTTCAGAAATGTTTTGTTTTAGTAAATAACAATATCTGTTTATTAAAAAGACAAGGACTATTAGCTAATAGAATGGACTGTTCTAGTTCCTAACACACAACCTGTATTTCAGAAATATTGTAAAATACCTGAAGCAGACATCAAGAATAGCCATTGGACCGTTAAGGCTTTCCACATTGACTGTGTCTCAGTCATTGCCAGTGTTGAGCACACTGCAGTTATATTGTTCATCTGCTTTGGAAAATACAGTATCAAGCAGGCTTTCATCAGAGGTATATTTTTGTGTATAAATTTGTAAAAATAATATTAATAAGGTCCTGTATTAATACATGAATCAGGTAATGCCTTTCTACTGGACTGTTATTGTATGAGATGTACTTATTCTTGCATCTGGACTGTTGCAGAGATGTACTTATTCTTGTTCAGACTAAGTTGAGAACACAGTGTTTCTGAACAGAGACCTTATCTACAAGTTACAGTGCAGTAAATCAGGTTCCAGACTGTAACTCCTGACGTATTCACACCAGCACTGATGAGAGGCATACAGCTTCCTGTACTAGGGCTACAATGCTGGGGTGCCAGTGCAAATATTTCCGTTCAGGGCTTGGAGAGGGAAGGGGAAAGGGGGCTGATTGGGTTTCCTCCCCTTGCCTCAGGTTGGGTTGTTTCCTGCCACTATCTGAACTTACAAGACAACATGCTGCTTTGTCTCTTTCCCCCAAAGCACACTGATCATCCCACAAACACACTCCACATCTTTCACTCTTTGTCTTGCCTCCATGCTTCAATTGAAAAGAAGCTATCAGTGTTGTAGGATGACCATATCAGTGTTGTGGGATTGGGAAACCTGTATTGTGTGATGCTGCCTAACCCATACAGCATTGCAAATCCTTCCTAAAACACCCTGCAGTCCATTGTACAATGGAATAGCCACCACAATGCACTGCTTTATGTGCCATTGCAAGCGCTGCTAATGTGGATGCACTCCACCATCACAAGGAGCGCAGTGTGGTCATGCAACACTGGTTTAATTCTAGCCCTTTATAAAGAGCTATAACTTGCTAGGCATGAACTTGCCAATGTAGACAAGCTCGTAGTTGCACTTTGAAAATTTTAGTATCTGGTAGTAAAATTTCTGATTGTTTAAAACCACTTCCAACTGCCCTTGGTAATCCCGCAGTAAAAGGGCCTTCATTGAAAGACTCTTCACTTTAGACGCCTCTCTTATGCAGTAACATCCCTGCTCAAAAAGTCCAAATATTTTTGGTGTTGCACTTCGCTATGTAAACTTACACCTTACTCCATTCTAAAATATCCTTTAGGTATTGAGAACTACACACTACACTTTACACAATTCCATGACTAACATGCAATTTTTTGTGCCTTCTACAGGACTGTCTTATCCCTCTTTTTAGTGATGCTTTACGATCCTGCAAACAGCATGATGTAAGACCATGGATGCATGCTCTAAGATATACAGTGTACCAGAATCAATTGCTGGAAAAACTTAAAGGTATCTAAATTTTACTTTAACTTTCTGAATTACCTATGCAGAATTGGTAACTTTCTACCTTTTTGTTTTGGTAGAAACACCTGCATTTCCACGGTTGGTTCAAATAATTTGCTTATGTAACACCGATAGGCAGAATTGAACCTGGGACCTCTGGAACTTAGTGCATGAGTCGCTACAGCCTAAGCTATAAGGCCAACTGGTTTTTACCTAAGGCGATAGAGCAAACTAATTCTTTCTCTCTGTAAGTGGTCTCAGTGCCACTACATGGGATAGTGAACCACACCCAATAGGTGTGTGTGTTACACTTAGAAATATGAAATAAACAAGTTTTAGTTAGCAAATGCTTATGTATGTTTTAGAAAATATTTAAACAATATCTATAATGTAATTCACTTATTCTCAAGTTTTTAAACACTTATTTAGTCCCTTCTCATATTAACATTGACCTTCCCCACATTCATCAAATTGATAACTGCTTTTTATACTGTCCTGAAAGCGGCTGTGCCAAATGGAGTTAAATCTCCCCTGTTTGAATTACACAGGGGATCTAGGCATGAATATCCATTGTCGTCTTTACTTTTTGCATTGCCATGGCCTTCAGAGGATAAAGAATAATGAATTTATCACAGTAATATATATAAAACCTATTTTCTGAGCTGCTATGCTGATACAGTAGTTTTGAACCTGATTATTTCTTTGATATCTAAAGAAATCCATGATGTCAGGAAAACATGAGGTTTGAAAATTGTTTTTTATGTGTAATGATAAATCTGTAATTCTAGCTATAAATTGTCCAGACTTTGAGATGTTATCTCTCTAGAAACCATTTGGGTATAAATAGGCAGTGTAACATGGTGCATCCTGTTGGGCACTCGGGGATTAGCTCAGTTCGGCCTTGTCATGCCCCCTCTTTGGCCAGTGTCTCGTCTGTTCTCCACCTTGTATCAGGACCCATGTCCCTCCCAGACTGCGGAGCCCTTCCCTCAGGGTACTGCCCTGCCACAGTGCCCCCACGCTCGGGGGTCCGCCTCTTCAAGGAATTCCCAACACCCTATACCCACCTTGCCTCAGTGACCCTACTGCCTGTTGTCATCTAGACCAGGAGTGGGGAACCTCAGGCACAGGGGCTGGATGTGGTCCCTGGCTTGCCTGGATCTGGCCCCCAAGGCCACCTCTTTGTGGGCTGGAGCACACAAAATCTATTAGCCTGGGCCCCATAAGCTCTGGTGTGCAAGGGGAATGTGGGGACTGTCTTTCTGCTTCTCACTCCGGGGCCATGTCAGTGAGGGTTAGTTGGTTTATTTTTTGCTTCTCATTTGTGTGTGGTCTCCGACCCAAAAAAGGTTCCCCACCCCGATTTAGACCCTGGCTCGGGGCAAACTGCAGTCTGAAATGGTCACTCATCATTGTCAAGGGGTGTGGATCTGCTGCTGCCTTCTCCCTGGCTGTATCCTTGCAGTCCTAGTACCCTGAGGCATTGTCTCAGGCCCTGCAGCCTGGGGGTGAGGTCAGGCCAGAGCCTCCCCAGCTCTGCCTGCCTTCTCCAGTGCTACTCTGTCTCAGGAAGCCTCTAGCTTCCATTCAGGAGTCCTCATTTCTACAGCCCTCAGAGCAACCCTAATTGGTGGGCTCCATAATCTCAGCCCTCTCCCAGGGCTGAATTTAACCCTTGCTAAGATAGGGCAGGGCGGACACCTTGTCACAGCAACAAATTCATTAAGATACTGGGGAATTAAAATTTCAAAACAGTCAAGAGCTATATAGTTTAAATTTCAAACTGCTATTTCAGCAGATGGAAAAAAAAAAAAGAGGTACTGGGGGAAGTATGCAATTTCTTAGTTGATTAGAATAGCCAGGGTCAGCTTGAATATTGTTGCCCGGGATATCTTTCTTGTTTCAAAATATTTCCATAATCATCCCAGATAAAACTGTAGCAGACATACAAGCAAAGTTGTTAGACAAAGTGCATTTTTTTTATTCTGTTGGTAATTGCATTCTGTATGTGGCTAGCATAGTAAGGCAGTCAATCCTCTACTGTGTGTTCCAAATGCAGTTATTGCCTTAAAACTAAGTTTTGTTAACAAAAAATTGCTTTCTTTTTCAGAGCAAACTGTCCCGATTAAAAGTCATCTAATGGAACTGGGTCTAACGGCAGCAAAATTTGCTCGAAAACGGGGAAATGTGGCCCTAGCCACACGATTGCTTGCACAGTGCAGTGAAGTTCAGCTGGGAAAAACCAGTACTGCTCAAGATTTAGTTCAGCACTTCAAAAAATTGTCAGCACCGGGTCAAATAGAAGAAAAATGGGGTCCTGAACTTGATATTGAGAAAACAAAACTGTTATACACAGCTGGTTAGTGACTTATATTATGGCTTATGGTGCTTCTTGCAAAATAGTTTTTTCCAAGAAATCATAATGGTACAATCAACTTAGAAATTGCCTTCAACACAGTAACTAATGTCTCTGTTTAAGAGTATTTTAAAATGGCTTTTCCTCTTCACTTGTTAATATTTGAAGGAGGAGAAACTCATTCTATTACAAATTTCTAGAGAGTATAATTGTTTTTATATTACAAGTCTTACTCTTATGAATATTTGGCCCTGTAGAATTTAATCTAATAATATCCCCAAGACATAGAAAGGAGAGACTGCCTTATTCTTTTCATAATTTCTTAAAGCTGCATCTGAATTTGAAATTAGAGGAAAGTTCTTTGAGTAAAACTAACCTCTCATGAAAATTCACTGTTCCTTGATTTACAGGTCAGTCAACACATGCTATGGAAATGCTGAGTTCTTGTGCCATATCTTTTTGCAAATCTGCCAAAGCCGAATATGCAGTAGCTAAGTCTATTCTTACACTAGCTAAATGGATTCAAGCTGAGTGGAAAGAGATTTCAGGACAACTGAAGCAAGTATACAGAGCACGACAGCAACAGAATCTCACTGGCCTTTCTACTCTGTCTAAAAATTTGTATACTTTGATTGACCTGCCGGCTGTTAATACAATAGAAGAGGAATATCCTAGAATAGAAAGTGAATCTACAGGTAGAAATTCCTTCTTCTAGTTTATGCGTTGCTAGGCTACATGATTACTCAAATATGATGGTTCCAATAAGGAGTGGAGCCAGTTGCACTTATAAAGATTTAATATAGTACAACTGATTTGCCATTTAAACAGTTATTTTTCAGACCAAGGCTAATATTTTATATGCAATTCATATACAGTGTTTTATGTGTAGAATTTAAATACTAATGATAAATACAGGAAGTTGGAATGAATTCTCTAAGTGTAGCATTATGCTTTGTTATGCTTTTGTGATACTTTAAACTCACTTAAATATATAAGATTTTTTTCCCTTGAGGTTAACTAATCTTTTAAAAAAATATTTCTAATACAATTGTGATGTGTTTTGCGATTAGTAAAGTGTTCTGGTTTTAGTAGCCTTCTCCAAGTGTCAGTTTCAGTGTTCTTTTTTTAAATCTGAGTTTTCCATCTAATTTAGGCCTCTGTTCAGGCCATGCTCTCTACCTGACTTGAATCTACATTCTTCTTCTTCTTATCCTTCTTATATATTTACCCTTTTTAGAGTGATACATAAGTCTCAGTCTCTGAACACAGGATTCTGGCATTTTGGGGATTAGGATTTTCATAAATCTGAATCAGACATGTTTGTTTTTGTGTGTGAACCTGTCTTGCTCTCTTTCCATCACCACAGTTAATATTGGAGTTGGAGAACCTGACTTCATTTTGGGGCAGCTGTACCACTTGTCTTCAGTACAGGCACCTGAAGTAGCCAAGTCGTGGGCAGCATTGGCTAGTTGGGCATACAGATGGGGACGGAAAGTAGTTGATAATGCCAGGTAAATCTATTCTCCTTTTTAAAAAAAAATAAAAAAATTATTTTTCACATTTGTTGAGTGTTGCTTTGCTTTCCATAAGTGTAATTCACTATATGCAGTGCAGAGAGCCAAAACAAGTCCCATGTGCTTCTTGTGTTCTGTTTTGATTGCTGGCCTTCTGTAGCCTTAAATGTAGAGTATTACAAATGTAAATAGCTTTGTAAATATTTTCATTAACTGTGGATTTGAGATTGATGAACTATTAAATGTTACAGTCAGGGAGGTGTCCGTCTTCTGCCAAGAGAGAAATCTGAGGTTCAAAGCTTGCTTCCTGAAAACATTGCAGAGGAAGACAGAGAGAAAATCTATGGCATTCTTGGACAGGCAGTATGTCGTCCAGCTGGAATTCAGGTAAGTGAAACTTGCATTCTTGAAAAATGTTCCAATTCATTCAGCTTGCCACTTCAGCTTTCCTCCCTGATGGTGAGCAGACTACAATTTTTATATAGTAACAAAATTCTCCTAAAATAGCATATTGCACAAAAAATGAAGAATTTGTGAAAGAAATAAGTTGTGTTACTTCTCTTTATATATGGTCTGAGAGATTATGGCTCTAGTATGGAATGAGACAACTGAAAAGATTGTGTGTGTGTACACAGTTCAAATTCCTGGCTACGCTTCCCAAGAGCAGCAATTAATAAACATTATGGAAAAGTGTTGTGGTCTCATTTAAATGAATTATCTCATTGTCTTTCCCTTAATATTCTTGTATGATCTGAGTTTAGGATGAAGATATGACCCTACAGATCACCGAAAATGAAGACAATGAAGAAGATGACATGGTGGATGTAATATGGCGTCAATTGTTGACTAGTTGCCCCTGGCTTTCAGATCTTGATGAAAATGCAACAGAGGGGTTAATTAAAGTGTGGAGAAAAGTAGTAGATAGAATCTTCAGTCTCTATAAACTGTCCTGCAGTGCATATTTTACCTTCCTTAAACTCAATGCTGGTCAGGTATGTATTACAATCTGCTATAGGGATGAAAACTAGTTTCTTGAATCTTTAAAAAAAGATGATAAACAGTATGGTCAGTTAAGAGTTGGTATTTCTTTGTTAAATATGTAGGTTCCTCTTGATGAAGATGATCCCAGACTACTTTTAAGAAACACTTCAGAACAAAGCACTGATGATGTTATTGTGATGGCAACCTTGAGATTGCTGAGGTTACTTGTGAAACATGCTGGAGAACTTCGACAATATCTAGAGCATGGATTAGAAACCACCCCTACTGCTCCATGGAGAGGTAAGGTGGTTTTAGCTGAATTATTAAACTGAATTTTGACAAACTTTGCTAAATATAAATAAACAATTTTATCAAATTTGTCTTGACAAACCTCTCAACCCTTGTGAACTCTAAGTTTACAACATTTTTATATGCAATAGTCTGTCCTCCACCTAATAAACAAATTGTGCAATCTTCATCTAATAAACTAAACTACTAAAAAGATTTTGGTATTCTCCAAGATTTTTGTTTTACAAAGGCTAACCTGGATTCAAATTTAAAATACTATTTTAAGTTTCTTGTAGGAAGGTTAAAGATGCCTTTCCTGTTCAGTCAAAGGGATGGACCATATATCCCTGAATTGCAATGGTAATGGTTGGACAGTGACAGCCCTTCCAAAATGGATGAATTCCTACCACCTCTATAAAGTGCTAGGATTAGACAGCAAGATGCAATGACCTGATGATAAAAGAATAATGCTGAATGGAAATGGACCTCCTCTTAATCAGTCTTCTACAATGACTCTAACAGGCTCAATGTGAAGGACTCAATTCCTACTGCTCTGTTGCAAGATTTATTCATATACTAAATATAATTGACTCTGCTATTTGAATGGTAGGGGACATAATCTAGTTTTTACAAAATAAAAAATACAGATTGTGGTGTGATTTAAATAACGAGAATGCAGTTTTGTTACAAAAATTTACACATAATTGAAAACATCTTTCTATGGCTTCAGTGTACAAAACCAAAAGCCTTCCTTTTTTTTTTCTCCTTTATAAAAAGGTATTATTCCTCAGCTCTTTTCCCGCCTGAACCACCCTGAAGTGTATGTTCGTCAAAGTATTTGCAATTTACTGTGTCGAGTAGCTCAAGATTCTCCTCATCTTATCTTGTATCCTGCAATAGTGGGTACCATTTCACTTAGCAGTGAATCCCAGTCTTCAGGTATGGAAGGATTCTTTTTTGTTGTTGTTGGGGTTGTTACTTCATGTCAAATAGTTGTAAAATGCAAAATAAAACCATATTTGGACGGTCCATTTTAATATTTTAAACAATTTGCTGAGAAATACATCGTCTATGTACGTGTGCTGCTAGCTCAAATGCAATATGTTTGTATCTTTTATACAGCAAAATGCCACTATAGTAAAATTGTTCTGAATAGTGTCATTGCATTAGTTCAGGGGTGGCCAACCCATTCTGGGCAGAGACAAGATAGCAGTGGATCCAGTGCGAAGAGCCAGGGCAAAGTTGTCGAGCAAAAAAAAAGGACTGCCCCTTTTGCCCCTTTAAAAGGAGCCCCTGTTGTGTTAGGTCGAGCAAAAAAAAAAAAAAAAAGCTCTGCCCCTTTAAGAAAACACATTTAAACGTGTTTTGAGGCTTTTTGGCCATAGCAGGCTCCCGCCGCCATCTTTATTTCTCATCTTTTATGGCCTCACCAGACGACTCCCCTGTCCAGGTCAGCACAGGGAGCCAGGAGGAGAGGGCCGTTTTTGGAGGTGTGGGAGCGGCTTACGAGCCAGGGGGGCTTTGCGAGCTGCACCCGGGGGAGAGGGGAAAAGCCGCATGTGGCATGCGAGCCTCGGGTTGGCCACAGCTGCTTTAGTTATATTCTTTGATACAGCACCCTTTACGAGACTACATCTGTAAATTGTCTAATATTCTTGTATCTTTTATATGGATATACCTTTGGCACACTATAATTTTTGTATTATGATTTCATGTATTATGTCTAAGTCTTTTATAGTGTCATAAATTTGTGTAGTAACTATTATAATGGGACCCCAATTCCAATTTTGGTTTTGGATTCTAAAGTAAAACCTGCGCTATCCAGAACTTAAGCATCTGGAAAACTGTAGAAACTGGCAAATTTTTGACACCGGGAAAAGCGCAAAAAAAAAAAAAAAAAAGAGCAAACTGGCCCTTTAAGTGCTCCTCAGAAGTGCAACATGTATCTGGGGGATGGGCAAACAGCACCCGGAAGCAAGCATCTCAGTTTCCCCCGCGGCTCCTGGCACCTCTGGCAGGCCAGGCCCCCTGCGGCTCCCGCACCCCCCCTCACGGCTCCTGCCACCCCCAGCAGGCCAGCTCCCGCCATCTCCGCCTCCCACCCTCCAGCTTCCACCCCCCCCTCATCAAGCTGCATTGTGGCAGGCCACATCCCGGCTCCCGTACACCCCGCACAGCTCTTGTGGGCCCTATGCGGCTCCCCTCACCCCCCTCAGATAACCAGAATTTTTAGGTTACTGGCACACCCTAATCCTCAGGTGTGCCTGATAACACAGGTTTTACTGTACTACAGTATGTATAATATTTAATACTCTCTTTCTAATGTAGGGAACAAGTTGCCCTCTGCAATCCCTACTTTGCTAGGTAACATTCAAGGTGAAGAACTATTAGGTGGTGAATGTGAAGGAGGAAGTTCCCCAGCTTCTCAAGAAAGTAATAAGGATGAACTGAAAAATGGATTAAATGAAGACCAAGCAATGATGCAGGATTGCTACAGCAAAATTGTAGAAAAACTGTCTACTGCAAATCCAACAATGGTGTTACAGGTAAAACAAATGGGTTTTTTTGGAAGTTATTCATGCTCTGGCTTGTAACAAAATGTACAGTTTATGAGACTGTGTTCTTTAGGTGCTGGCACATGTCCATTCCAGTGTAGGTGAGTGCACTCTGTGAACACAGTTGCCAGAATTTTTTTTCCCTTAGTGCAGAGGTGGGCAAAATCAGGCCCAGAGGTCAAATGCAGCCCACCAAGCATTTCTCTTCGGCTCGCCCAGCTGATGAGCAGAGGTACATACTTACAGCTAGCAGGTGGCAGATGTATTCAGTTGCCCCCTTTCCAC
>JANRFK010001605.1:19379514-19393410 GCA_030068395.1 Apalone spinifera
CAGCTGAGCTGCTCCCAAGATTCTTCTGCTAGTTGTGCAGAGCTGGCGGGAGAGGAGGATTGGAGGGGAGTGCTGAAGTGAGGGTGTCCCCCCGCTCGTGTACCTATCTCTGCAGAGCAGGGGCTGGGGAGAGGGAGACTCACAGCAGAGCTGCTCCAGTCTGAAGCATGGATGGTAAGTGACTCAGAGGAGTGCAGAGCGGGGGAAAGGGGAGATAGAGCGGGACAGAGCATGGCTTCTCTCAGAAATTTACCCAGCAGCATCTAGCACACATACTCTGTGTCACTGTCACACACCCCCAGTCTGTGCCACACTGTCTCTCTCAGTGCCGCACGCACTCAGTCTGTCACAAAGTCTGTCTTTCATACTCTCACACTCTTTGTGTCTACACAGCAGTTATTTCAGAATAACAGCCATTATTCTGAAATAACTATGTGAGTGTCCACACAGCAATTCCGTTATTTAGAAATAATTTTGAAATAATGGACAGCTTATTCTGACTTCTGTAAACCTAATTCTACCAAGAAAAACGTCTATTCCAAAATAGATATTTTGAAATAAGGCCTGTATAGATGCTCCACTTCTGCTTTTTTGAAATTGGCCCTGATGAGGGGCTTTCTAAGTTATTTCTTCTGGGGCTCTAAATTGAGATAGCAAATCTACATTAGGGAAATCCTGCCTCAGATTAATTTTGAGGCTTCCCTGCAGTGTAGACGTGCTGTTTTGAAATAACTATTCTGGAATAGCTTATTCCGAAATAACTGTGTGGTGTAGATGTAGCCTTTGTGTCTTTCTCTGTAGCCCCCAGCTCTACTCCTTCTGCCCTAGGCTCCCCCCATTACAGTGGGTCCGGAGCCAGCCCACAACCGCATACTAAAATTCGTGAAGTGACCCCCTGCAAAAATTATTGCCAACCTCTGCCTTAGTGATATCTGTTGGATTGACTCCTGATTTGTGCTCATAATGCTGGTATATAGGGCCCTGCTGACCCCACATCCCTTCAGTTTCTTTTTACTGCCCATGACAGTTGCTGGAAGTTCCCTCATTGTTCAGGCAATCTCTGCCAACAGTTCCCTTCTCCTCCTTTTTTGGTGTACATAGTTCTTGTAGTTTAGCTAGTGTGGTGGTGGTGGTATTACTTTAACTACTTAATGTGTTTTGACTGCCTCTATGCTTGGTGAAGCTTGTCTGCTTCCCAGTGCTGGGATATATCTTTGTCACTGGTTCTTTAAGCCCTGCTCTTCCTGTGGTGAGGTGATGCCAGTGTGACCCACCCTTGAACTGTCTCAAGTGCTTAGGGGAAGCTTACAGAAAAGAACATTGCTAGAGCTGTAGGGACTTCAAACCCTGCCCCCAGAAATACTGGGCAGCGAGATGGAAGACTCTCCTCCATGGAGGCAGCCCTGAGACCAGCATCAGAGCTGCACTAAGACTTTGCACCAAGTACCTCCACTTCCATGCAGAGCATGCCCCCAGCCAGTCAAAAATCCTAGCACCACTCTGTCAGTCCCTAAGCACCAGGAAAAATGTCATTCCCCGGTGCCGAAAGGAAGCAAGTAAATGGGTTAAGATAGTGTGAGAGAGAGTTTGGACCATTCTACCTGCCTAGAACTGCAGTAGCCTCCTCTGTCAGCCCTGGCACCCATGCCAGTTCTGCATACTTCAGTGTGGGAAAGATCCTCCTCCGGCAGGCAACATAGTAGGCAATTTGTGGTACCCTCTATCCTGAGGCATTTGCAACTGCTAAAGACCTGCTCATACTACTTCTGCTTAGGGCCTGCAGAGATCCAGGATTCTGCACCACTGGTTCTAATGAGCAATTCCTCCAGCTTTCATGATACAGGACCCCTTTCTATGGGAAAATCCCCTATGATAGCCTCGCTTTGGACCCCTCTGCAGCACTGAGGTGGTCTGCACTGCCATGGTCACCTTACCATACTTCCTCGTCAGAGTCTGAAGGAGATTCTTCTCTCCCCCACCACCATGACTGCTGAACATTATTCCCCATACCACTCTTACTCACCTGAGACATCTGATGCTAAGGTGCCCCCAAACACTTGGCTTATAGGGTCATGGGGGCTAGCATGCATTCAGTGGCCTTTTTTTGAACCCTCCATGGGGATTTCCACAGGGCCAGGGCACAGTCTCGAGGTATTCATATTTTGTAGCCTCAGAAAGTAGGGCACCTTCTGTATCATCAGACACTAGAACCAGACTCTGATGCTGAGCGCTGTGCTGAACTTCAAGAGCAGGGTTTGTAGGTCTCAGCTGAGACACATGAAGGGGCAGAGGCTCTTCAACTAGCTTTAACCACTTCCTGCCTCCTTTCCCCAGATGAGACATTGGTAGTCACCAGTACATCTTCATCCCAAGATGACTCCAAGACTCACTAGTACTTATTAAAGCAGCTAGACTTGAACTTGGGTATTCAAGCCAAAGTGTGAAAGGGGCAATTTACAGCCTATTAGACATCTAGTTGGTGGTGGTGGAGTGATTCCCTTAATGAAACAATTATGGACCTGGCAGATCCTTCTTGCCTATGACTAAATGGAGTGAAAGTACTTCATGCCGGCTAAAAAGTATGAAGTCCTGTTCTCCCATCCTCCTCCAGGATCCCTAGTGGTGGCAGCCACAAGTGAGAGAGACACCGTAAAGGTCAATTGGCTCACACATGAGGCAAAGGACCCCAAAACCTGGACTTGTTTGGCAGGAAAGCCTTCTTGACTGGTGAGCTACAGCTCCATATAGTGAACCAGTAGGGTCTGCTAGGTTGTTATGATTTTAATATGAGGGAGACGATGCAAAAAATTGCAAGATGCCAGACAGGAGTACTCATTTGTTGAAGAAGGGAAGACAGTGGCCCAGGCCTTCCAGCAAGCAGCTGTAGATGCTGCCAATTTTGCAGCCACATCCATGGCTACAGCTTTTGTTTTTTGCAGGAGTTCATGGTTTCAGTCCTCTGGGTTTCCTCAAGAGATGCAGCAAATCCTCCAGGTCCTCCCATTCAAGAATCTGTTCAAAGCAAACAGATGCCAAATAGAGTCTTAAGGACCTTGAAATCTCTGGATCTGTATACATTAGTAGCATCCAGAAGACGCTACAGGCCTTACCATACTGGACGCTGTTTCGCATAGCCTTCCAGAGAAGACCTGGGGAAAAAGAAAAGTAAGAAAAACCAAGGGTTTGGGCATAGACCACCTCCACCAACTTCCTGTGCGCTGCTGAATTCTGCTCCTAGATATTCAGGCACCTTGAAGTGCTCATTTTGACAAGACATTCAATGACAATATCTCAATTCTGGATTTAGTTACTCCATTTTCCCACCGACTATCTCACTTACCTTAAAGCCTAGAACCATAGTACCTGAGATCATAGGTTTATACCCTTCAATTTTTGTCTACTCTACCTTCCCGTCCATAGTCTTCATCCCTCTTACGTGGCCCTTTCCACAAGCAATTATTGGAACAAGAAGCCCAATCCCTCCTTTGGGTGGGAGCTACAGAAGAGGCTCTGTATCGTCTAACAAGAAAAAGATTCTATTCCTGATACTTCCTAATTGCAGAAGACAACATGGGGGGCAGGGAGGAAGGATATCTCAGGCCAATCTTAGACCTGAAGTGGCTCAACCAGTTATTTCAAGTTAAACATTGTCTCCTTGGCCTCCACCATTCCTTCACTGGACCTAGGAGATTGGCGTGCCACCCCCAACCTAAAAGAAGTATTATTCCACTTATCAATTTTTTTTTCCCAAAACCACAGACTGTTCCAAAGA
The DNA here is from genome assembly GCA_030068395.1 of Apalone spinifera. Taxonomy (NCBI): domain Eukaryota; kingdom Metazoa; phylum Chordata; order Testudines; family Trionychidae; genus Apalone; species Apalone spinifera. The sequence continues at coordinate 19,383,287 of JANRFK010001605.1, forward strand.
TTTGTAATGACTCTGGTTCACAGCCAATTTGCAATTCTGCCATGCAGGCTCTCACCCAATCAGCCTTCTAGGCATTGGGCCTGTTTATAAATTACTAGAAGTCCACCCTTATCCCTTTACAAAAGAAAGACTGGAGTGGTTCTTGAATTTGTGCAGGCAAAGACCCTACTTCCAGAGAATCGTTTCTGCTCAGTCTTCGCCATGAAACTCCTTTCAGATGCATCTGATAACGATAGTTCGGATAGGCTTGAGCCTTTTGGGCCACATAGCATCATGCACAAATGTGGTACAACATGTGAGGCTACATCTCGGATATCTCCAGGTCTAGTTGGCCATGGTATGTATAGTCACCATCCCAACATCATCTGGACGCAGTACTTAGTGTTTCACCTCATGTCCTTGATTCACTGACTTGGTGGTTGAACCAATTCATAGTCTGTGCAGGAGTAACTTTTCTGAGGCCCCAGCCATCCATGCATCTGGTCTCCAGTATTTCAGCACTGGGTTGCAGAACCCACTAGGGCACCTCAGGACTCAAGCTCTGTGGTCTCAAAAAGAACTCTCGCTCTATTTCGATGTAAGATCTTTTCTGTACTATCACTAAAGATAACCTAAATTAAATTGCTCAGGGGTGTAAAAAACCCACCCCTCTGAGCACTGTAACTTGCATTGGCTTAATGCAATGTCTACCTCATGCTATATTGGTAGGAGACTCTCCTGGTAACATAGTTTCTTCCTCTTGCTGAACTGGATTAATTATGTCAACCGGAGAGCTCTCTTCCATCGACTTATTGCATCTTCACCAGATCTGCTAAATCACTGTCACTGCATCAACGGGCAGGATAGCGTGCTCTCTTCTTCAGGCATATCATGGTCAAGACTGAGCAGAAACTATCCTCCGGAAGTGGGGCTTTCACCTTTACAAACTTAAGAACCCCCCCAATATCTCTTCTGCCCTATGCCAGGAGGCAGTCTGGCTGTAAGAGTTCTGCATTACATACTCAATGTACCTGCAGGGTGAACAGAACCAACTCATAGAGAGCACCTCTGCAGATCCTTCTCTACTTGCCACAAGCGGGCCCTTCAGTCAGACATGGCAGGGGACATCTTCCAGAGGTGGGGGATTTCATTTATAGATCTATTCGCTACCCATGACAACAGAAAATGCCAGCAATTTTGTTCCCTGAGGAGCCACAGCCTGGGGTCTCTTACAGATGCCTTCCTATTGGTATGGACAACTTACCTGTGTTACACTTTTCCCCCATCCCCTTAATTCAAAAGGCTCTGACAAAGATCAAGCAAGACCGAGCATGGGTCATCCTTATAGCCCTGCATATTCCGGATCTCACTGGTTCATCATCCTCTTAAGTTTTTCAGTGGAATCCCCAGTCCAGCTCCCACTTCACTTGGACCTGACGTTTCAGCAATTTATTCTAGAACAGACTGGTCTTTTGGTGTGCAATCCGGAAATGCCTGAAGAGGGTGTTTCCCTGGAAAATGGCCTTTTTATCACTTTCTGTCACTTTGGCCAGGAGAGTTCCTTGTGTTGGAACTCCCCATATACAGTGTTCTTCAGAGATAAATACATCTCTTTCTGCATCCAAAGTACCTCCCAAAACTTCAGCTTTAGCTTCAACTGCAGCTTCACAATTCCAAGCAATTTTTCTTCACAATGGTGAAGCGCTTGGTTGCACTTCACAATTCCAAGAAGTTTTTCTATCAGTACCTAAGCAGATGGAGAAGGAACAGTATCTGCACTTTCTGGATGCTAGATGAGCTCTGGCATTTTATAATCAGATTAAACTATTCCACAGATTGACTTAGCTGCTCATAGCAATAGCTGAGAGAAAGAAGGGGCTCCCCATCTCTGCCCAAAGAATTTAATTTTAGATTACTTCACATATCCAGGCATGTTAAAACTTTGCAGGAGTCCCACCCCCCTCCACCTAAAATGACTGCTCACTTCGTAAGATCTCAGGCCTCTTCGTCAAGTTCTCTAGCTCCAGTCCCTGTTCAAAATATATGCAGGGGGGCAACTTGGTCCTCAGTGAACTATGCCATTACCCAGCAAGTCAGAGACAATGCCAACTTGGGTTGTGCAGTGTTGGAGTCAACTTCACCTTGAACTCTGAGCCCTCTTGTGTAACTGCTTGAGAGTCATCTGCATTGGAATGTAAGCACTTGAAGAAAAATGTTTCTGTTTTTCGAGATTTGTTGAATACATCCATTTCAAGACCTGATCGCCGTCTCCTCTCTCAGAGGAAAAGGGGTGTGGGCTTGACGGGGCCCCTTACATTGATGCTATGAGCATTCAGCACAAGGGGAGGCTGGAGCTAATCCAATGGGTACTACTGGGGGGGGGGGAAATTCCAGCAAATGTGCTCAGGGCATCCACACACCTACATTGGAAAGGACATGTGCAACACATTCCAAAGAGCAACTGTTACAGAAAGTTTCGTAACAGCTTATTTTGGCTAGAAGGTTGTTCAAGATTTTGGTGTAGCTTTAATTTCAATATAAGCATGTCTTTCTTTCAAGACATTCAAGCTGTTGTTAAAAAGATGAACTATAGAAAAGATTCTGAACTATAAAAATAGGGGCATTTTAATTTATTTTATACAGGTTCAGATGCTAGTAGCAGAGCTGCGCCGAGTTACGGTTCTTTGGGATGAGCTTTGGTTGGGAGTACTATTGCAGCAGCACATGTATGTCCTTAGACGGATTCAACAACTGGAAGATGAAGTCAAGAGGGTTCAAAACAACAACACTCTACGGAAGTAGGTTTTCATGAATAACTTCTAAGTGAGACTTGGTGACAAAAGACAGATTGGTCCATTTAATAATGCCAGTCATAGTTTCCTCCTAAATCTGTATCAGAGGTCAGGTTGGTTCTTTGGTGCCTCCATTTGCTCCACATTGGATATGCAAAGGGAGCAACATATACCCCAATACGTTCCTTGCTAGGGATTTCCTCAGTATGGAGACGTTATCTATGGGTGTAAGAGGTAAAATATTCATACCCCGCAACCTCTTTTCTTCCTCTGTCCTCGGTAAAGGGTCGTGTCAGATGTGTAGAGATTTGTCAAGAGTAAATATCGGATTGGCTGATGTACATTGTACTGCAGTTATTCACATCTGATGGATGGTGGTGTAGGGACAGTTAACAGCTCACATTAGGCTGGTACTGAAGCTTTAATTGATTTTCAGTTTTCCCCTTTTCTGGGTTTTCCTGTATGGCTGTGTGGTGAAAGGAAGTGGTGCCTTTTGAGACACTTGTTTAGGGTCAGGCAGAACCAGATGAGCTTCAGTCCTGCTTTCTCTATACAGTAGTTTCTGCCATCTGGCATGGAAGCAGACAATAAAGAAGCCATAACTATTACTGCTTCCTCCTTTGCAGTGCTTCATGCAGCCAAGGTGGATGCAGCAGCTGCTCAGAGCCCTCCCTGCTCAGAGCAGAGTGGCTCTTGTGACTGGAGAGGAAGAAATGTCAGGCTGTGCCTTTATTCCCCATAGTGATGGGGCTGATTCAGAGGCTTCTGTTTAAAAAATTAGAAGCTAAAGCTCGGGGGTACATAGTTCCAAAATGAACCAAATACAGGTTTGTTTTTTTCTCAACATAGCCACCATCAAATGCCACATGTTAGAGAATTGAGAACCAAAGTTTGGACATCCCTATCTTGGCTACTTTTAGTTTGTGGGTTTTTATTCACTTATGAGATCACCTTTTCTGTATATATGTTTTGATTCTAAAGTCTGTAGTAGGTAGGTATGTTTGAAGATGTCAAAATATAGTCAATTTTAACTATTAACACTTCTGTGTTAATTCTAAGACAATTTATTTGGTATAATTTTGTACCCAACTCTAATGTATCCATTTTTGAAGTGTTAGGCATAAGTACTTCTGGTACAATTGATCTGTCTCCTGTCCTGAAACGTTCCCAGTGCTTTATACCTCCTCTTCTGAAAAGCATCACAAATAAATCATAATGGATTTAGAAATATAAATTTATATTTGTTTTGCAGTGTTTTTTAATGAAGAAAACAGGAGCTTAACTGTGGTGGTGGTTCTTTGACAACCTTTGCTACATTTATAATATTGAAATATTGTTAGTATTTTGGGGATACATAAGCTTTTTTCCCCCCTCTTCCTGGCATTAACTTCTGGTTAGTTCACTTGTGGATTTTTAAACATTGCTTGCTGATGTTAAAAGTATATATTTTTTTCTATTTTCTATTTATCCTGAAAGATTGGTATTTTTTATTTTCAGTCTTTCTAATTAACTGGTAACAGTCAATGCCTCTTGTTTTAAAATAGTTCATTTTTAAAGCTGATATAGAATTATTTTTCTCTTCTTTCTACATAGAGAGGAAAAGATAGCAATCATGCGTGAAAAGCATACAGCTCTAATGAAGCCCATTGTATTTGCTTTGGAACACGTACAAAGCATCACTGCAGCTCCTGCAGAAACACCTCATGAAAAATGGTTTCAGGACAACTATGGAGATGCAATTGAAAATGCTTTGGAAAAACTTAAAAACCCTTCTAATCCTGCTAAACCTGGAAGCAGCTGGATACCATTTAAAGAGGTACTCTATCTTCAACATGCTAATAAAGAGAACTATATTAAATCTGATTAATCATATGTAGCAGCAGAAGTTAACTGGCTTCTTTTTTGTTTTTGGAATAACTAATGTACCAGTCAAAGTCTCTTCTGCCTTTTATGAGTTTGATGGTCACATTGTTTTAGGGCTAAATCATGGCTGGTTGAATCTGGAAAGATTAACAAGGACAAATTTTGAGTCCTCTTTTCATAGGCAAATATTTTGGTCTCAAGCAGAAGCTGACATTGGGAATTTGTTTAAAATCATAATGTGGCCAAATTAGAGCAATGGTGCTCAAATTATAGTTTGTAGAATGACCTGCTTAGGAACTAGGCAGAGGTGCATTAGGAGGAAAGACATCCTCTGATGGATTAAGTCAACTGCAGAATGAAACATTCGAGAGCTACCTCTGTACAGATAATTATCTGTTCTTCAATACCTTCCAACCATAGGTTGGCTTCATTCCTTGCAATTTGGGTAATATCCCATAAGCACATTTTTATGTCCTCTACAGGCCTTATATAAAGCATATTTCTTTACCCTCTCCACTATTAACATTCCAGCCACTGATACTACCTTCCTTTTTTAATCTTCTAGTCTGTGGGATCCTGAAAAATGATAGGAACAAGCAACTGTTCTTTTCCTGTTCTTCCCATCCTCTCTCTTCAAATTTCTCCCCATCTCCCTCCCCATGAGCGTAGTGAGGTCAAATTCAGGTACCGAACAAATTCCCTCTCTTGGAAGTCCAGCAGTGCTCTAGTTTGTTTTAACAGCAGTCCTCAGTTTCTCCAGTTCTCTTCATGTGACCTACCACCTGATCGCCTTTCAAAAATCTCACTTATTGCAGACTCTCCTAGTTCCTTCAGGTTCTGGTTTTGCCCTCTTAGTACTGGAAGGCTTGGGCTGCTAGATCAAGGTAGGAAATATGGCTCTTTTCTGAAGCCATTTCTTTGGTGTGACTTTTATGAAGTAATGAAACTTTTATGCTCCTTCCACTAGTGCATTTGGTATTTTTCTACTGGTTGAAGCTTGAGTTTGGAGCTTCAGCAATTTCTATGAACTACCATCCTGCAATTGTGTTAGATGGTTTCATAAAAAGTCTCCGTCTCAGCACTATGTATAGATTGTTCAGTAATGGCTGCTCTGGACCTGCCAAAACATCTTAATCACATACTGTAATATGGGACCTTTATCTGTTAGCTGTCCCTTGTGGCAGGATGGTGAATGATACCATCTGACTTCCATCTCCCTTATGCTACTGAATTCCAGCTCAAGGTCCTTGTCTGTACCATTGAGACCCAGTCCTTCTCTGTCCCTTGTTGCTCCCTTAGGTCCTGAGGTGCTTTCTGCTCTTTTCCTCTGTAGGCTTCCCTACTGTCTTTCCCTGCTTCTCTGGTGTGTGGTTCGGGGTTTTTTTGTTTGTTTGTTTTTAAAGTATTGGCTTCTCAGGCAGCTTCAGAGATCCTCTCTGAAGTTTTTCTGCCTCTTTAGCACCTGCCTTTTTCCTCAGGAGTTCCCCCTCTGAGATACCTTTTGTCATATCCAGGTACTAATTTGTCAAATTAACTGCCTGTCAGTTACTCCATGAGTTCTCATTCCCCCTTATGGAGCCTGTCAATGGTAGGCTGTGCCCCTGACCCTGTCAGAGGGCCAACTACCTTCTGACACCTGCATACCTCCCACTTCATGCCCACAGAATCTTAAGATTTGTCTCGTGATTCCTTTTTGGTCATCTCCTATCCTGTTTCATTGTTGATGCATTGGAGCAGGGTGTTTTTAAGCTGGGTCATGTGCCTGCCTGGGTAAGCTGCTTTGTTTATCTCAGTGCCCATAAACACAGAGCCTTACAGCTTCCATTGGCTGCAGTTTGCCATTTCCAGCCAAGGGGAGCTGTGGGAAATGATGTGGGCCGAGCTGCTACTTCCCGCAGCTCCCCTTAGCTGGAAATAGCAAACTGCAACCAAAGGGAGCTATGAAGCTTGTTGCTCATGGACACTTAGATAAACAAAGCATCTCGGAGTCCACCAGCAGCTTACCCAGGCAGGACCACGGCCAAGCTTTGAAAACCCCTGCATTAGAGGGTTGTAGTAACAAAAGAGCACTTACAGGCTGGAAAAGAGAACTGAAGCCTGGTCTGCACAAAGAGCTTAAATTGGTATAGCTGTGTCTCAGAGGTGTGAAAAGTTTAGACATATAGTCCTGGTCTATACCACAGACCTGTATCAGTATAACTGTCCCTCAGAAGTATGAAAAATCCACACCCCTGAGTGACATAGTTGTACCAACCTAATCCCCTGTATAGACAATGCTGTGTCAACAGGAGAGCGGTTGGCATAGCTACCACTTTTCAGGGAGGTGGATTAAGGTCAATAAAAGAAGCTGGCAGATCAGTATAGTGGCATTTTCAATGGAACATTGCAGTTGTGTCGGTTTAGCACTATATGTGAAAGCAGGCCCATAGCTATACCAACCTATTCTCCAGGGTAGACAGCACTGGGTTGATGGAAGAATTATGTCCATCTATCTGCTGCCTCTATAGAAGTGGGTTACATACAGTGACAGAAATCCTCCCGTGAGTGTAGATAGTGTGTCTGCTGAAGCACTACAGTATTTTAAGTGTAGGCATACCAAAAGAGAGAGAGATTGTAAATTATGTTGTTCAATTGTTAAATGGCCAGAGCCAAACTGGTAATAGAACTGGATTGGTATATGGATGCTATTTAATATATAAATTGGTTTTCTTGTTCAGTAAAACAGGAGAGAGGAAACATGCAGATTTCTTTGCTAGCAAGTAACTCTCTAGTGCTCTGCTCTGTTCTCTTTTCCTTTTCCCAGAACAGATTGAATACCAAATCTTAATAAATACAAGAACTATCACCTTTAAGGAAGTTCCCTTATTGTAAATACAGTTTACTCTCAGTTAAAACCTCTTCTTTTGTTAAATAAAAACAGTGAAAATAATGTTACTGTTTTTGATACAGTTTTGTCACCAATAATTGTAAATATTGATTAGTATGTCAATAAAATGGAAGAATGCATGGTTTAAGAAAGCAATTTTTCTTCCCCTCCAAAAAATGAAAAATCTGTTTGTTTTTTTGTAAATGTTTACCACTATCTCAGATTGACTTAGCTTTTTAACAATTTCTTTAAAAGGTTATGCTAAGTTTGCAACAGAGAGCACAGAAACGTGCTAGTTACCTCTTACGCCTTGAAGAAATTAGTCCTTGGTTGGCTGCCATGATGAACACTGAAATAGCTCTCCCTGGAGAAGTATCCGCCAGAGACACAGTCACGATTCACAGTGTGGGCAGCACTATCACAATTCTGCCTACTAAAACCAAACCCAAAAAACTCCTTTTCCTGGGTTCAGATGGGAAAAACTACCCATATCTATTCAAAGGTAAGACCTGGACATTTCTTTAGCATTGACAGGAAAAAAAAGTTTGCTAAAATAGTGGGCAGATGATTATGTGTATGTTAAAAGCTTACATTCAATCTAAATTAGAGTGTAACATATTAAAGTTGGACATATGTATTGTGAACATTGTGTGCATTGTGATACGGGCAGCCTGGCCAAAAAACCTTTCAAGCAGTTCTTAAAATTATACCTGAACCAGAGATATTATAAGTTTTCCCATATGTAATAGTGTTAATCTTCTACCAGCTTTTCATTCCACAAACACCGTAAAATTCTCAGATTTACACACAAAGCTGCAGAAGAAAAGGCCTGTGGGTCCTTGTGACAGTTGTAGCAGCAAACAGAGTCCCAACCTATTTTGATTTTCCTTCTCAGCTGAACTCTCTCTCAAAACTCATGCAGTAACCAGAAGAGAGAAATTCAGCCTGAGGCTTCACACATTTCAGTGAATGGTAGGGAAGTGCTCTACAGGGCTGACACTCCACTTACATGCTTTTCCCATGGACTTAGAACAGGAGCCCAAGCCAAAGGGGACTATTCCATTAGCAAATACCCCATTGCTTAGGAACCCATTCTGGACCTGGGTAGCTATGTAACTGTTTTAAATCTAAAATGAAATGTACACTTCAGAAATGCTACTTGGGGGGATTCATTTAAGGGGAAAGAGCTTTTATAGTTTGTTATAGATGCTAAATTTTAAATAGAATACTTTCTTAAATTTTCTAATACAGGTTTAGAAGACTTGCATCTAGATGAGCGAATCATGCAGTTTTTATCAATTGTGAACACCATGTTTGCTACAATTAATCGTCAAGAGACACCACGATTTCATGCAAGGCATTATTCTGTGACACCACTAGGAACGAGATCAGGCCTAATTCAATGGGTGGATGGAGCCACTCCTTTATTTGGTCTTTACAAGCGGTGGCAGCAGCGAGAAGCTGCTTTACAAGCACAAAAGGTTTTTAAAGTTATTAGCATTTTAAAGTTCTAAGGACCTCTCAGAGGTGGAATATATCAAAAGTTGCTGTAAAACCTAAAGCGAATATTACAATATTTTTCATTATTATCTGCATTGGCTTTCATGCTGAGTAGATCTTTATACAGTATTCATATCTCATGGGGTTTGATCAGATGTCAGGCAAAGGTGTGTAGTCAAATTTTGTCTTTTAGGGAGAACAACATTTATTAGGCATATTTTAATTATACTGTTCTTTCATGGTACTCCCAGGAGGGAGCATTTTTAGATGGGTTGACCGAAAATTGCTGTAAATCATTTCAGTTTCTTTTGCCACTCTTAGCTTTTTTGTCACTTCACCTTATGTAGCTTTGGAATGGGATTTTCAAAAGTGCTAAATGTTGTCCTAACCCTGCTGCTACTGAATTCATTTGTAAAATTTTCATTGGCTTCAGCAGAAAGTTGAGTTAAGACATACATTTTTAAAGGCTGGGAGGGACTACTGAATTGGAAATAGTCAAAGTGCTACAAGTCATTATCAAGAGAGAGGATTTAAATTCCAGGTTTTTTAGTCTGAACTGACTTTAGGATAACGTCTCAATTCAATATTGTACTAAGAATAAATAAGCTAACATTATATGCAATTTCTTATAGGCTCAGGATTCTTACCAGACTCCTCAAAATCCTGGTATAGTACCTAGACCCAGTGAACTTTACTACAGTAAAATTGGACCTGCTTTGAAGGCAGTTGGGCTTAGTCTAGATGTATCTCGCCGTGATTGGCCTTTGAATGTGATGAAGGCTGTTTTAGAGGAGCTTATGGAAGCAACTCCACCAAATCTTCTAGCTAAAGAACTTTGGTCATCATGTACTACACCTGATGAGTGGTGGAGAGTTACACAGGTAAGCTAATGTGTATATATTCTCCATTCAAAAATCGGATTTTTTACTTGGATGTGGGGCATCAAGTGGTTGGGGATGCTTAAAGCAATGGTACTTTTGTAGAGATAGGTGAACAGGTACTACTGAATCATCACTTAGCATAAATGTGGGTTGGAAGAAGAAAGTGAGAGAGATTGGAAGTAAAAGCAGAGGAAATGGTACCCTAGCAAGAAGTTGGAAACCTGATTACTATATCTTAATTAG
>JANRFK010001605.1:19393510-19423455 GCA_030068395.1 Apalone spinifera
ACTTGATGACCTCTCGAGGTCCCTTCCAGTACTAGTATTCTATGATTCTATGAAATGAGTAGAGCTTTGCGTGGATATAAAATTTGTATTTTATACATATCTGCAATAATGAGCCGTGGATATTAGAGATGTAAAAGTCTAACCATTTAAACAGTTAAGCGATAAGCAGAAGTTCCAATTATACACTGGCTCCCCAGGAGCCCTGCTGACCCCACTCTTGGGGAGTCAGCTTTGCTGTGTGTTCTGCAGTGCAGCGAAGCTTCCCCGAGAGCAGGGCAGGCAGGCTCTGCTGGCCTTGCTCCCCAGGGAGCTGGATTCACTGCCGCAGCAAAGCCTCTGTGGGAGCAGGGCCAGCAGGGGCTGCCTGCCCTGCTTCTGGGGAAGTGTCACTGCAGTATAAAGCTTATATATAGGCTTTATACTGAAGAGCCCACAGCACGTGTGTGTAACTGCTAGGATTTTTAGCGGTTACATTTTTAGGTGACTTTTTACGTTCCTAACGGATACCTGCAGATATAAAGCATATGTCTGGAAATTTGTAGGGGTCTAGATACTGATGCGGATAAAAATTTTGTATTTGCAAAAATGAGTTGTGGATATCCACATTTACATCTGTGGATGTGGATACTCACAGATATAAAACAGATATCCCTAGATTTCTGGGGCTCTAGAAATGAGTGCTGTTGATAGATGTCCTGAGGAATTAGTAAAGGAGAACTTGCAACTGACTGCTTTGACTTATCCTAAAAAAAACAAAATAAAATAATGAAGTGATGTTTTTAAAGAAGATTCCTGAAATCAAAACTCTCATTCTGAAATTTTCTTCAAAGTCATACGCAAGATCCACTGCAGTTATGTCCATGGTTGGCTATATAATTGGTCTAGGAGACAGACATCTGGATAATGTTCTTATCGACATGACTACAGGAGAAGTTGTACATATAGATTACAATGTTTGCTTTGAAAAAGGTAAAAAATATATATTTTTGTGTTTTATACATTATTCAAATGTGACTTTTTCTTAATATTTAAAAATCTGAATTTTTCTTTTGAAGGAAAAAGCCTCAGAGTACCAGAAAAAGTTCCATTCCGGATGACACACAATATTGAAACAGCACTTGGAGTAACAGGAGTAGAAGGGGTTTTTAGGCTTTCTTGTGAACAGGTAGGCTGTGTGAACTTCTAGAAGTGTGGGGACTCATCTTTGGTTGGCTGTTTTGGAAATGCTTCCTTTCTCCTTATTGCCTTTTCAAAGCTTTTTTTCTATTATTGAAATGTGTTTGATGTGGAGGAAATGAGAGTACATTATTTTGGAGATGTTTTATATTTCTGTGCAACACTAAAAAAAATTAAGCATACAGATATGTTTATCTCCAGATGTTGGCATGGTCACAGTGGTCCATTGTTTGGCAGATTTAACTGACTTCTAAAATTTAGGCTTCCCAGAAAATATTATGTATAGAATACTGGGTTAAAATTTGAGATAAATGCAGTCTAAGAAGCACATGCTAACCAATTAAAATTAGAAATAAGTCACATCTTTAACAGTGAGATTGGTAGTTAATTTGATGGTTAATCAAAGAAAGTGTTGGATTCTCCATCTCTTTATGTCTTCAAACAAGGACTTGAATGCCTTTCTGGAAGGGAGGTATTGGCCAAACATAGGTTATTGAGTACAGTACTAAAGCAACTATGTGAATGTGTTTGTTCACCTTCTGGCCATTAGCTCTATGAATCTATTATGTCTTATGGGGATATATAAGATGGTTAGAGAATTTAATATCTGAGAAGCTTTTGTATTTTAATACAGGTTGTTGTACCTCCCTTAACTGGGACTCTGTGGCCCGCAACATCCTTGGTCTGGCAGCACCACGGATGTTCCTGGACCAAAGAGCCAGTATAGGTAGGGATAACCATAGGGCAGGATTTTGCGGGGGGGGCAGTGACTCAGCTGGGAGCCCCAGGCCAGGGAGGGGAGGCTAGCAGTGCAGTCAGGAGTTCTGGCCCCAGTGGCTGAGCAGTAGTGTGGGGCCAGCCCTGACTGCGAAGCTCCAGGCCCCCTTGGGGCAGCCAGGAAGCTCCGTCTGAAGAGCTCTACTTCCCCCCAGTGACTGCTGGGAACTCCAGCTGCAGAGCTCTGGCCCCCATGAGCCACGGCCAACTGGGCAACAATGGAGCCCCTGCGGTCAGCGGGGGGCAGTGGTTCAGGATGGGCCATGAGGGGAGGGACCTCCTCTGGTCAGGCAAATCCCCTTGTTTGGGACCATTCAGATCTAGAGGGTGCTGGATCTGGGAGGTACAATCTGTAGTAAATTGAAGGGGTGTTTTTGGATAACTTGTTTCTTTAAGTTTTATTCAGCACACTCAGTAGTAAATTAAAAGTTCAGAGACTTCTTTCAGCCCCTAAGAACCTTTATCTTCATTTGTCTGGTATTTAGTAATAAAGTAGCTCTCCGTAAAGACTATATATATGTCAAACTTAAATTTCAGACTTTTTTTTTAAATATTGAGATTTTATTTATCAAACAGGGAAGTGCAAATATTTTTACACTACAATAACTCAAATGACTGAAGAGATTTTACTTAGTTGTCATCTTTCCTCTTTTTTTCCTCTGCCACTTTTCTCTGTCTTCCCACCTCTGTACCCTTTACCCAGAAATAAGAAAAGAAAAATGGGCTTTGGGGAGAGACAAATACTGAAAAATTAAGCCTCCAAAGGCTTCTCAAAGAGGCTCCAAATGTTCTCAGAGAGTTAGGAACTTGAGAAAAAAGATTAGAATGCAAATTCTGGTGCAGGTGTAATTATATATACCTCAGTACAAGTTGTTCCTCCCTAAACCCAGGTCCAGCAACATCCGTGGTCTGGGACCACAGAATTCCAACCTGTATATCCACCTTCAGGAAAGTTATGGATTCACAGAATCATAGAGCTGGAAGAGACCTTAGAAAGCTATCAAGTCCTGCCCCCTGTCCAAGCTAGGACCAATCCCAATTAAATCAACCCAGCCAGGGCTTTGTCAAGCTGAGACTTAAATACCTCTAAGGATGGAGACTCCACTGGTTCCCTAGGTAACCCATTCCAGTGCTTTACCACCCTCCTAGTGAAATAGTTTTTCCTAATATCCAACCTAGACCTACCCCACTGCAGCTTGAGACCATTGTTCCTTGTTCTGCCATCCATCACTACTGTGAATAGCCTTTCTCCAACCTCTTTGGGACCTCCCTTCAGGAAGTTGAAGGCTGCTATCAAATCCCCCCTCACTCTTTTCTGCAGACTAAATAGACCCAACTCCCTCAGCCTCTCCTGGTAGGTCATATACTCCAGCCCCCTAATCTTTTTGGTTGCCCTCTGCTGGACCCTCTCCAGTGCATCCACATCCTTCCTGTAATGGGGGCCCAGAACTGGATTGCTTTAACTATTCAAATATTAATGTCTATATTGCATATAAAACAGTGTTGTTTTCTGGGGATTGCTTAACCTAACTAAACTTGTTAAAATATACAAAATGCAGGTTCTACATATTATGCGACGTGGGAGAGAGACTTTGCTTACATTGCTTGAGGCTTTTGTTTATGATCCACTTGTGGACTGGACAGCAGGAGGGGAAGCAGGTTTTGCTGGGGCTGTTTATGGTGGTGGTGGCCAGCAAGCTGAAAACAAACAGAGCAAAAGAGAGATGGAAAGAGACATCACCCGTAGCCTCTTTTCTTCAAGAGTAGCTGAGATCAAGGTGAAGTAGAGTTACTACAGTAAAATTTCACATTATACTTCCAGATAAAACATTTGTAAAATGCTGTGTCTTAAATAGAAATTTTCCACATTCTGAAGTAATTGTTGCATGTTACAAATAGTATTTGCCAAGAGCATATCTCTTACTTACATACTTCTAGCTTTTATTGAGCTAATTCAGGCCCAGATATAGAAAGTCTCTCTGTTCAGGAAGGTTACTTACACATATGCTTAACTTTTAAGCACATAAAGGTTAAGTGTGTGCTAAAGTAATTTATTGCATTGGGGCCACAGGTTAAAATCTGAAGCCTAGAGACATTGATCAAAATATTGTCTAGCTTCCGAGAGTGGACGAAATCTGTACCTATGGATTACAGCTGAGCAGCAGCACAGAAATGAAATACTTCCTTTGTGGCATGTTCCTGCCTCTGTCCTCTGATGAGTAAGTATCACATCTAGTGTTCTAATTTTTATAATTTGATTTATAGGTAAACTGGTTTAAAAACAGAGATGAAATGCTGGTTGTGCTTCCGAAGTTGGACAGCAGTTTAGAAGAGTATTTAAGCTTGCAAGAACAGTTGACGGACGTTGAAAAATTGCAGGGCAAATTACTAGAAGAAATAGAATTTCTAGAAGGAGCAGAAGGATTGGAACACCCATCTCATACGTTGCAGCACAGGTATAGAAAGAACAACTTCTGCAGTGTTTTTTTTATGAGGATCTTAAAGCTTTGTTTAATATTGCACTGTTAGCCTATTACAGCTTTTTATGAATTACATATTATGTGTACATTGGTTAATTTTATGACAGTTACTTCATACCAGACATTGACAGCGGTGAGAAACTTATTCTCACAATGCAAATACAATTTACATAAGTGTTTAATATATTAGTTCAGTGGTTTTCAATTTTTTTCTTTTGTGACCCAGTTGAAGAAAATTGTTGATGCATGTGACCAACATAATGTGACTAGAGTGTGGGCTCCGGATGAGGATGAGAGCTGTGGGAGGTAGAAGGGGGAACTGGCTTTGGGGGGTCCTGGGCCGGGGCAGAAGGAGCTTATCTTAAGCAGCTCCCAGTCAACAGTGCAGCAGAGGTGCTAAGGCAGGCTTCCTGCCTCTGCTGGCACCATAGATCATATTGCACCCCAGAAGCAACCCAGAAACAGGTTTCCAACCAGTGGGAGTGCAAAGCTAGTGCTCCCCCCCAACCTAGCAGTCGGGCCAGCTGCTAGCCACTTCTGGGAAATTGCCTGCCTTAGCACCCCCACTGGTCACCAAATACCCCTGCAGCAATGAGACCCAGTGCCTGACATTCCATAACCCAGTACTGGGTCACAACCCATAGTTTGAAAACCACTGAATTAGTTTTAATTTTTTTATAAAATGTGATATGTGAAATTTACAAAATAAATGTTCAAATCAATTGAGTTAATACTGCTTTGATCAGTTGAGTTACAAATTTCTCATATGGCAGTTAATAGATTCTTGACTTCTATAACTCAGGTATTCTGAACACACCCAACTGCAATCGCAGCAAAGAGCTGTTCAGGAAGCAATCCAAGTGAAGCTGAATGAATTTGAGCAGTGGATAACACATTATCAAGCTGCTTTTAATAACTTGGAGGCAACTCAACTTGCAAGTCTTCTTCAAGAAATTAGCACCCAAATGGATCTTGGTATGAAATAAATAGCTTTGTATCCTTCTCTGGGTATTTTTAGTTATGGAAAAAAAAATTAATTAGTATTTTAAACCAAATTTTTTCTTAACAAATTACTTAAGTTTGTTTTCTTCTATGAGACTTGACTATTGTAATATGCTGGATTTATACATGTGAAGATGTGATTTAAAATTATAGTCATATTACATCTTTGATCATCAGTATTTACAGGAAAATAGTTACATTTTAATTTTTTTTTTTAAAGGTCCCCCAAGTTATGTACCAGCAACAGCCTTTCTGCAGAATGCTGGCCAGGCACATTTGATCAGTCAGTGTGAGCAGTTAGAGGGAGAGGTTGGTGCTCTTCTTCAGCAGAGGCGATCTGTTTTACGAGGCTGTCTTGAACAGTTGCATAACTATGCAACAGTAGCTCTTCAGTATCCAAAAGCTGTGTTTCAGAAACACCGAATTGAACAGTGGAAGACGTGGATGGAAGAACTCATCCGTAACATGACAATAGAACGTTGTCAGGATCTCTATGGGAAGTAAGTTGGCAGGACAGTGGCTTTCCCTAATAATTTAATCCTTGCTACATAAAAGATACCTTTATTTTAAGCAGGAAATGTAAAATGCCAAGTTTTTTGTTTTATATTAAAATGCCATAGACTTTCCAAGAATGCTTTCTTTTTAGGGTGCTATTATAGAATTTTAAAAAGATAATACAGAACACTTTTTCAAGTGTGGTGTGTCAGCTTTATCTATGTAGTGATAAAACAGAACTATAAATATTGTTGCTTTATTTTGTGATTAATGACTGTGCACAACTCAAGAAAAGTGACCATCGTAATTTAAAACAAAACTCCACCGTACCCCAAGCAGAGTTTTGATCATGAAAAAGAAAGGTTAGAGACTCCTTGGGGTACTCTAGGGACTTTGGCATTGCTACCAAATACTACAATGGTGGGTGGTAGAAAAACACTGAAGCAGAGTAAACTGATATTTTAGCCTGGTCAGTGGTTTTTAACATAAATAGTACTTCTGAAATTAGGAGCTTCTTTTTTGTCCACAAATTGATCATAAGAATAGACTTTTAATGTCAATGCTGGATTATAATCCATAGGCAGAAAGGTAGGATGGTCACTAAAGGTGCATCTACACCAGAGGTGGCCAACCCATTTAACAGAGGGAGCCAAAACAGTGGCAGAAAAAATGCAAAGAGCCGCACAAGAATTGTCAAACGCCAAAAAAACCCCAAACCCCTCCAGAACAGAATTGTCAAGCAAAAAAGAAAAAGAGGCTGCCATCTTGGGTGCCATTTTTAAAACCCTGCAGAGCTACAACCCAGTAAGCACAGGGGAGCCGTTTGGGAGGCACACAGGAGCGGCTTCGCAAGCCGCGCTTTTGGGGGGCAAGAGCCGCATGCGGCTTGCGAGCTGCGGGTTGGCCACGGCTGGTCTACACAGAAATTCTGTTATTTCGAAATAAATTCAAAATAATGGACAGCTTATTCTGACGTTTGCCATGCCACAAGGAATAATGCCTATTCCGAAATAGCTATTTTGGGATAGCAGTAGTGTGGGCACTCCACTGCTGCTATTTCGAAATAGCTCCTCCCTAGGGCCATTCAGAATAATTACTTCCCAGTGCCTCCTCCTGAGGCTGTAAATTGAGGTAGCACATCCACATTAGGGAAGCCTGCCATGGATTGATTTTGAGGCTTCCCTGTAGTGTAGATGTGCTATTTCGAAATAAACTATTTTGGAGTATTTCTTCTGGAATAGCTTATGTCAAAATAAGCGTGCAGTATAGACGTACCCTAACTTAGCACCCAATTGGATCTTGGTTATGAAATAAATAGCTTTGTATCAATGCCGTTTTAAATTTATTGCCAACTCATTCCCTAAAAAAGTTTGAAAGGTGACACTTGAAGAAGGAAGGCTTTTTTTTCTTTTGAGTTATAAGAAGTATGGAGTATATTGGTCTAGCAAATGCCTCTACTGCATTAGATGTTTTGGAAACAAAGGCTCGAATTCTGGCTAATGAAGGGAAAGTGAACTTAAACTCTCTACCTCAATAAAAGGAGATGCATTCAAACAGTGCCTTTTTTTTTTTTTTTTTGGTAAGAAAAAAGGTGCCAGTACTCAAGGCTCAAACTTGTTGAGCAAAAAAAGAAAGAGAGAACTTGTTGAGCACAAAAAAAAACCAAAAACGGGGTTAATTTGCATTTGTATCCTGACTTATATCAACTCTCATGATGTTTTTTGTGCCCAAAAATAGGGTAAAAAATGTTACTTGAGCCAAGCAGTTATAGTGTAAGCTCACTAAACAATTAAAACTTTCTGAAAAGGGGGGGAAATTGTGACTTTTTTGCCATTTTTTTTTGACCAAGACAAGGTGTTCACAAAAGCTATCCATGCAGTATTGTACGTCATGCCTGAAGCCATTGAATTAGTTATCAATCCATAATTGGACAGAAGAACCAAAGTAGGATAGCTATCCCCTACTTTTTTCACAACTAGAATTTGACCTGTAGTATTTGATGATGCAGTTCCTATTTAAACATGGAGTAGTATTCCTAGAGCATGGAACACAACATGTTAGAGCTTCAGAAAGGAGAGGTTGGCATTTTGCTTTTGTTTTACAGGTATGAAATGCAGTATGCTCCTCAGCCGCCTCCAGCTGTATGTCAATTCATAACTGCTACGGAAATGACTCTTCAGAGATATGCAGCAGATATAAATAGCAGACTAATCAGACAGGTGGAGCGCTTGAAACAAGAAGCCGTTACTGTGCCAGTGTGTGAGGAACAGTTAAAAGAAATTGAACGTTGCATTAAAGTTTTCCTTCATGAAAATGGAGAGGAGGGGTCATTGAGCCTAGCAAGTGTTATAATCTCTGCTCTTTGCACCCTTACAAGGTAAGCTATCCGTTATAACATATACTTTAGGTAGTTTATGATGTGGTCCCTGGATAGGCTGTCCAGGCCTGTCTCCCCCCCTTCTTTTTGTGATGGGATCTTTGTAGTGATGCGGCCCCTATGTCTCTGGGTTACATCCCCCTGACTACCAACTGTGACTAATTCAGGAGGTCTAGCTGGGGTTAGATACTGTATGGTTTCCCTTCTGGGATCCTGTGACTGTATGTGTGTAGTGATGCAGAAACAGCTGATTTAAAGAAAGAGCAGGATGTGTTTTCCCCCAAAGATATGTCAAATAAGTAACCCACATGCATATTTTCTTCCCTGAGCTTTTAACCTCTTTTTCCATAGCTCAGATGAATCTGGCTTATTCCCCTTCTCTGAGATGGGTGAAACAGTCTATCCTTTAGCAGCTTTTCTCACCAGTCCCTGAGTGTCTGTTATTGTCAGCCCTTTCGTTGTCATATCCTGACCAGCCTTTCCGACCACTTCTCCCCTGCTTTTTGGCCAGAAGCATCTTTTAAGCTGGTCGGCATTTTCTGATCTTTTAGGTTCTCCTTTGTTCCCAGTTTAAACCTTTGAAAGGGTAAAACATCTTAGCTTGGATGGAGCGAGCTAGGTGGTGCTCCACGCTTGATGGCCCATTCACTTGTTACCTTAATTCCCTTGCAGCTGTCTGCATAAGAGGCTGTCTTATCTGTGTGATTGTTTTACCTTTCTTACCTGGCTCCTCAACAACCCTTTTTTGGCCTCCTTTGATTTCACACTATGTATTTAGGCAGGCAACAATACACAGTTTCTGGGAAACGGGGAACCAGTCGCACAAAATACATAAGAAATGGAAACAACATTTTCCCAGTTCATCACAGATGACTTTATATTCATGTTTAGCCAAAAAAGTATTTTTTTTTACACTTGGGATATTGATGTTAGTTAGAAAAATATATTAAATTTAGATTAAATGTAATTTAGTATTAGAAATCTAAATTACCATGGTTCCTAGAATATAGTATAAAATGTTTGCTTTTTTAAGATGGTCTGTTCATTCCATGATTTTATGGCTAAGTTTATCAAAAGCACAATAAACGTAATATGTATTAGCACATGTGCGTTTACTTGTCTAACAAAAATATTGCTTTGTTTAGACGTAATCTAATGATGGAAGGTGCTGCATCTAGTGCTGGAGAGCAACTGGTTGATCTGACTTCAAGGGATGGAGCCTGGTTCTTGGAGGAGCTGTGTAGCATGAGTGGGAATGTTACATGCCTTGTGCAGTTATTGAAGCAATGTCATCTGGTCCCACAGGACTTAGACGTTCCTAACCCAATTGAAGCATCAGAAGCAGTTCACTTAGCTAATGGAGTTTACATCTCACTTCAGGTGAAGTGTACTTTAAGGCCACTGTTTTATTTTCCAAAGACTTCAGTGAAGCCATATAATTCATGTTGTGTTTCAGAAATTCTTCTGCAAAAGTATTTGTAGTTATTTTACATTATCACAAGAACTCTTTTATCAGGATTTAGTCTTAAATATCGCATTTATTCCCCGACTTTCAACCTTTTATGCTTACTATCTTTACTTAATAGTTAAATTACTAAAATTATTAATGCAACCCAGAGTTTTTTTTAAAGTTACTATTTATTAATAGTAATGAGACTTAGAAGATAAAGATAGTAACAAATTAGTCAAAACTTTGTCTTCCTATTATTTCTTAATATTCCATAACCCTATCACTAGGAATCTAAAAAAGGTTTCCAAATAATGTTTAAAATTTCTCATTTCTGTTTGCAGCCACAATTTGTCCCCCTCTCTGCACCCCCAAAAAAAACAAGTTATTTGAAACACCCTAAATGAATACTTTACAGGCCTCAGTTCCCAGATTTGAGAGAGGAAAATGACCTATCTTAATTTTAACTACAGAAGAGTGCTCACTCATAGAAAGTTTTGGCTTTTAAGGGCAACTGTGAATTGTATGGACCAATTACTTGCTCTACCAGCCATGCATTTGACACTGACTGGTTCACTGTTATGTTTTTGAGGATTTTCATGCTCCCAGGTCACTTTTCAAAAGCACTCTTTACCCACCTTTCTAAAGGGCTTTGAGAGTCTTTGAAGAAAGGTACTAAGTAAATGCAAAGCATTAACTTGTGTTTTGGATGCATGCATTATCTATATGGCCATATTTCCTTTCGAGTTGTTGGAGAGACTTGTTGAGTAGCTTACTAAAGTAAGCTAGTTAACTGTGTGTGTGTCTGTCTGTCTGTCTGTCTTGTTCTGGGCATGGAGAGCACCAGCTGATACCTTGCACAGTCTGCTTTAGCCCTCTGATGCATTCTATTTATGGAAAATAGTTCTCAAAATGAAGTCTCTGCACCACCACTCATCCGCACAGCATTCATGTTTAATCCTTGCAGATCTGGTTGGTCATATGGTGCTAGAACTCTTCATTTCTGTTGCTAAATAGCAGTCAGATAAGCTAAAACTACTTTAAAGGTTTTTCAATTATTTTTTTTCATTTAAAATTGCTATTTGCTACAGGGTGGTGGTTCACTCTTCAGTCAGAGACTAGGTAATCTGAATAAGTCATGACAAGGTGGGAAACTAGATGCTTTCCATAAGATATTAACTTCACTACTTAATGTTTTAAAACTATTTGGTCTATGTAAATTGCCATTGTTTTAAGTTTAAAACAGCTACGTTCAAAGTTAAGTGCTTTGTATTCTCAATTTATACGATAATTTATTTGAAGCAAATTTCTGATCCTTTTGCTAGCCAGTGATCTGTTGTCTTCAAATAACTTTCTGTTGGTGGCATAATAACAAAATAAATAAGACATTGTGTGTGTTCAGCTTCCTGAAGGGAGGTTCCAAAGAGGATGGAGAAAGGCTGTTCACAGTAGTGACGGATGGCAGAACAAAGAGCAATGGTCTCAAGTTACAGTGGGAGAGGTCTAGGTTGGATATTAGGAAAAACTATTTCACTAGAAGGGTGGTGAAGCACTGGAATGGGTTACCTAGGGAGGTGGTGGAATCCCTAGAGGTTAAGTCTCGGCTTGACAAAGCCCTGGCTGGGTTGACTTAGTTGGGATTGGTCCTCCTGGCTTGGACAGGGGGCTGGATTTGATGACCTCCTGAGGTCTCTTCCAGCTCTATGATTCTATGACACCTAAGAAGGAAGAAGTCTATTTTTTTTTCTTATTCTTGCATACTTCTGACAGGAACTGAACTCAAACTTCAGGCAGATAATTTTTCCAGAAGCTCTTAGATGTTTAATGAAAGGAGAATACACTTTAGAAAGTATGCTTCATGAATTGGACAGTCTTATTGAACAAACAACTGATGGAGTCCCTTTGCAAACACTGGTTGAATCTCTTCAAGCCTATTTAAGAAATGCAGCTATGGGGCTAGAAGAAGAAACACATACTCATTGCATTGATGTTGCAAGGTAAATAGTTTTTTGTGTATGTGTGTCCTTTAGTTCAACTTCAGTATGTATTGCCATATTCTAACCCACAGTGTCCAATTCTCGGTTTGTCTTCGATTTGCTTTGTTGGCTTTTAGTTACAATGGTTCACCTAACAACATATTTAACCAAACATGTCAATGGACAATGCTTAGTTTTAATAATAAAATGAGTCTAAATGTGAGATTCTGAAAACCGTTTATATTTTTGTTAGCATAAATTAGACTTAGTGTTTATGTAAATTAGACTTAGCATTTGGTGTTTTGGATATTTTGGGCTGTTTATAAGCAACCCAAGGCCAATTATTTTAGTCAGATATTTTTGTTAAAGATTTTAAAAAACAAAGCTTAGGAGAGGTGAGATTTCAGGAGAGGAAGATTCTTTAAAATCTGAGAAGATTATGAACTAAAGTGAGGAATTCATGATTTTTGCAGTTCCTGCAACAGATCACAATTTGAATAAGTTTTCTGCACAAGACTTCTTGGTCAATAGACTCACCAGTGGTCATATATTTTGATACCAAAAATACATTTTAACCTCCTCAACTTTTTTGTAGACTACTTCATGCTCAGTATGGTGAACTAATTCAGCCAAGAAATGGTTCAGTTGATGAAACTCCAAAAATGTCAGCTGGTCAGATGCTTTTGGTTGCATTTGATGGAATGTTTGCCCAAGTAGAAACTGCATTTGGCTTGTTAATTGAAAAGGTATGGTTTTACTTTTATCAATGCCTTGTGCCTCGATGATATTTTCAAAACAAGAAAATAACCCTCTCTTTACTTTCATTCAGTTAAATAAGATGGAGGTACCTGTTGCTTGGCGTAAGATCGACATAATCAGGGAAGCCCGGAGCACTCAAGTTAACTTTTTTGATGATGATGATAATCGACAAGTTTTAGAGGAGATTTTCTTTTTAAAGAGACTACAGACAATTAAAGAATTTTTCAGACTCTGTGGTACATTTTCTAAAACTTTGTCAGGTAAATATGCATTAATGTAAAAGAAACCATTTTTGTTTCATAGCAATATGAAACCTCCCTGCTCTCCACCTCTTTACAGGTGATATGAGTACAGAATGGGACTAATCTTTACTTTTGTAATTTAATAAATTTTAGATATCAAAGTCTAGAAAATAAATGTAAAGTCTGTCATGTAATAACATTGCTGTCTATGCAGAAAAGAAATGACATTTTTTAGGTATATGAAATGGTTACATGAATTATTGTTTCTTTTAAAGGAGCAAGTTCACTTGAAGATCAGAACACAGTAAATGGACCTGTTCAAATTGTCAATGTGAAAGCCCTTTATAGAAATTCTTGTTTTAGTGAAGACCAAATGGCCAAACCTATAAAGGCATTTACAGCAGACTTTGTGAGACAGCTTTTAATTGGCCTTCCAAATCAAGCCTTGGGGCTTACTCTGTGCAGTTTCATCAGTGCTTTGGGAGTGGATATCATTGCTCAAGTAGAGGCTAAGGACTTTGGAGCAGAAAGCAAAGTTTCTGTGGATGACCTGTGTAAGAAAGCTGTAGAACACAATATCCAAATTGGCAAGTTCTCTCAGTTGGTCATGAACAGGGCAACAGTATTGGCCAGTTCATATGACACAGCATGGAAGAAACATGATTTAGTGCGCAGACTTGAAACCAGTATTTCTTCTTGCAAAACTAGCCTTCAGAGGGTGCAGTTACATATTGCCATGTTTCAGGTAAAGCCATATATAAACTCTTCCTAAAATTATTCATCTAAAAATATGCTTCAGTTCTGTTATGCGGGCACATAAAATGCATATTGCTTTTAGAGTATATAATGAATGTTGGTGGTTTGTAGTAGACTTAATTTAGTTTTCAGTTTTATTTTATACACAGATGTGGAAGAATAGTATAGTGTGTTTGATAGCTTTTGGAGCTAGCTACTCAGTGGTACAAATGTGACCATTTATAATATAAGTTTTGCAAGTAACTAAACTGGATTTATTAAATTACGATACAAATTTATTCTTAAGTATCCTGGATTACCAAGCAGATACAAGTGTATGGTGCAGGTAATTTGGTAATTGTCAGCACTCTCCCTTCACTATGGTGGTCCTCAGCCAAGCCGCAGCTTGGACCTTCTCCTCCAAGTATAGGGGTAAAAGAAGGCTGTAAAGGAGGGGATTTGACTTCCTGCCATACCAGTGGTAGGAGCCCCCATTCCCTCACCCCTGTCGTTTCCACTCCTTTAAAAGATACCTCCTTTAAATCCTTAACTAATCCATTTTATTTTATCACTGTATCTCTTCCCAACAGAATACGTGCACTGGAAATCCATCCCTCATTAACATGAGTTGTAACAACATAATCTAATTCCCATTTCATGTTTGCCCAACTGAGCCTCTGCCCACAATCTCACACCAAACCAGCTGTGGGGAAGACAGAAAAAAGTCCATTTGTCCAATCTGGTGGTGAGGAAAAATTCCTTTCCACTGCCTCAAGAACTAGTGCAGTGTCCACAGTTTTTAAAAAACCCACATCCCTCATTGATATATGTATACCAATCTAATCCTCAATGTAGAGAGTCCTACATTGACGAGAGAGCCATCATCTCTTGGGCGGGTGATTCTGTGCTGATGAGAAGAGGTCTCCCCTTAGCACAATAGCATCTTCACTAAGCTGCTAAAGAAGCACAGCTGTAATGCTGGTTGTGAAGACAAGCCCGTAATGATTCCTGCTATATTTGATTGAATATAGTATTGTGATAGGTCTTCCTTTTGGAATGTTTTGTATGGTTTAGAAAAGTGTAGTGGATTTTTTTATTTTAAATGTAAATAATGTGTTTGTTTTTAAAAATAAGTAACAAAATGTTAATTGTCTATGAAACCATTTAACATCTTCTCAAATATTCTGTGTTAACTTGTGGTGGGTTAAAAACCAAGTATAAAGTGTAATCAGTTTTCCTTTAGATTGAAAGTACCTCTATAAATATTTTCTGAAGGGTTAACAATTAATAAATGGTTATTCAGCTTAGTCCAACAGGTCAGTAATAGAGATGTCAATGTGTAGACAATTATACAATTAACCGATTTAAGCCTGAGCCTGGGCTTGGCAATTAATCTTGTCAACTATCTGCATTCTCTCTCACCCCTTGCTGCCTCTTAAAAGCTGGTTCCCCACGAGCACCGGATCAGCATATCCCCCCAACCCCATGCAGCTGCCTCTGATAAAGAGGTATTAGTGCTGAGGGTGAAGGGGACAGACAAGAGCTGATAAGCGCACAGGGCCAGCTTTCAAGCTGTGTCTCTGCGCATGCTGGTTCTGCCGACAACGACGACTCCCCCCCCAGCCCCTGTCCTCCCCTTGCTGGGGGGAGCCACCTTAAAAACTGGTTCCCCTCAGCACCGGCTCTATGGTGCCTCCTTTGCCCCTTCCCCCCACGCTGTGCAGCAGCACAGGGAGGTGGGGCAGGAGAGGCTATCACAAAGCAGCCTCTGTCTGCGGTGAGTCCAAGCTTCCCACGGACAGAGGCTGCTCTGGCAGCCCACAGAGCAGCCTCTGTCCATGGCAAGCCTGATCCTGCTGCAGAAAGAGGCTGCTCCACGGCAGCCTCCCCTGTCCATGGGAGAGGTTCAAGTTCCCCACAAACGGGGGCTACTGCTGTGGAGCAGCCTGTGTGTGGGAAGCTCAGACCCCCTGCAGACAGGGGCTGCTGCCTCTGTATCAGAGGCAGCAGAGTGGGGTGGCAAGTGGAGCTGGTTTGTGTGGGGGAGCTGGTTTTTAAACTGACCCCCCCCTTGCAGACTAGTTCTGCCTGCCACTAAGGATGTTAAGGAGTGGTTATTTGGCTATTTGTGTAGTCAATACAGTTTGTATCGACTCCTTGATTATTTGATAAGGGGAGCCACTCTTCATAGTCCAGCAGGGGTAGCTCCCGGAGCCAGCGCAAGCCAGAACCAAGTAGTTGGCTCATGCTGGCTCCGGACTGCTGCAGCTCTGCATTTTAAATGTGGCAGCCAGAGCTAGCTGTGGGCAGGAGCTGCTGCTGCAGCAGCAGCAGCCCGTTCATGGTGGTCGGGGGTGGCCACAGATGGGGCTGCTGCTGGAGCAGCCTTCCATACACTGCCCTGATGGAGGTGCAGGGGTGGGGGCAGGTGGCTTTTAAGCCAGCTCTCCCCAGCACTGGCTCCTGTTTCCTTTACCCACTTGCTGCCTCTCATATAGAAGGGGGGAAGTGAGTAATCGAGTACTCGACTACTCAGTTGCATCCCTATTTGCCACCCCATGTTGCTATCTCTTATAGAGAGGCAGCAGCATGGGATGTCAGGGGGCTCACTGGCTCCAGGCCTTGCCCCAGGGACTGTAAAATAGTCATGTAACTGCTAAAATTTGATGGGGTTACACAACTATTCAATTACATGCTATCTAACATTCCTAGCCAGAATGTCATTTAAAATATATGACTTTTATAAGTGCTATCTGTATACCTTGTACTGAAGTTTATAGCCATTTTGCCTGCTGCTTATATCTGTAACATATATTCTTTTTATTGTTTAGCCCTTTATAAGTATACCCTTGATATAAAAAGTAACCGTTAGAATTTCTTATAAAAGTTTAACATTTGTGAAAGAATTATATAAACTACAATAAAAAAATATTTTTCAAAAAAAGTGGCAGCATGAAGATCTTCTTATCAGTCGCCCACAAGCCATGTCGATTACTCCACCCCGTTCTGCAATATTAGCCAGCATGAAAAAGAAACTTCATACACTGAGCCAGATTGAAGCTTCAATTGCAACAGTTCAGGTACTTGCTTTCTTTGGGGAGAAGTGTTTTTGCAGCATGCATAAATCAGAATTCCTTCTCATTGTACTAATGCAGTCCACCATTTACTTTTTGTACATCATGATTCTGGATATCAGCCAGGGTGAACTAACACCCTTTACCTGGCCTTTTTAGTCTGTGTTGCCTTTCTCTGCCCCACCTTTTGTGCAGTGTTACATTATTTCATCCCTCTGCCTCAGCAGTCACAGCATTCTGTGGTTGAGATGGCAGGAAATTTGCTGCAAAACTAAATACCCAGGTATGCAAAGCAACCTTCTCCTGAAGGCTGACACACACTTTCAAGAGGAAAGATAGTCCCATGGGTTGAGTAGTTGAGAAAAAAAATCAGCCTTTGCGTGTGTTGCAATTTTTTGGTTCCTCATCATTTTCTCAATATAGGAGAAGTTAGCAGCACTCGAAGCCAGCATTGAGCAGCGTTTGAAATGGGCAGGAGGTGCCAATCCTGCATTGGCACCGGTCCTACAAGATTTTGATGCCACTATTGCTGAAAGAAGAAACCTTGTTCTTAAAGAAAGTCAAAGAGCAAGTCAGGTACTCTAAGCCAGTGATTTTCAAACTTTTTTTTCTCAACAGTCCAGTTGAAGAAAATTATTGATGCCCAAGACCCAACATAAGTGTGGGCTCCAGGGTGGAGCTGGGAATGAAGGGTTTGGGGTGCAGAAGGAGTCTCAGGGCTGGGACAGGGGACTGGGGCACCAGGTTGATTACAGGCTTACCTCCAGGAACAGGCAGCAGAGTTGTGGGATTCTAAAGCTGGCTTCCCGCTTGTCCTGGCACCGCAGACCATGCAATACCCCAGAAGCAGCAAGTAGCAGGGCTGAGTTCTAGGCAGAGGTGCTCAAACAGCTTTGTGCACTGCTCTCATATGCAGGCACAATCCTCTCCAGCTCCCATTGGCTGGGAACCAGCCAATCTGAGTGTGGAGCAGGTGCTCAGGAGAGGGTAGTGCATAGAGCCCAATGGGCCTCTGCTGAGGAGCTGGACCTACTGCTGGCCATTTCTGGATGCCAGGACTGGCAGGACTCCTGCCTCAGCAACCACCTCTAGTCACCTAGTCACCCTACAGCAAAGTGACCCGGTGCCTGGCATTCCTCAACCCAGTACTGGATCACAACCCATACTTTGAAAGCCACGGCTATAAGCTGTTTAACTGGTTGATGTTGGATTATTTAAGAATTAGGACAGTTTGTTCAGTTCTGCTGAAGGTGGTACTGTAGGCTGTTGAAAATCTCTGATGTCAGGATGGGGGGTTGACTGTTTCTGGGAATTCCAGAACTCATCCCAACTGCTTTTAAATTAGAAAAATGTATATAATATTATTGCTTATGAATTGACACAGTTGTTACTATTCTCTGCTTTGAGTGCTATTGGTTACCTAAAACTAGGGTTACAGATAAAAGCTTTGAAGCGTCATTGTGTTTTTGTTTGATATAGTAGCAGTTTGTTTGACATGCTTCTCGCTTTTTCTGCTTTGTGTAGGTTACTTTCCTCTGCAGTAACATAATTCATTTTGAAAGCTTACGCACTAGAACAGCAGAAGCCTTGAGTCTTGACACTGCATTATTTGAACTTATCAAACGTTGTCAACAAATGTGTTCATTTGCATCACAGTTCAACAGTTCAGTCTCTGACCTCGAGCTACGTTTACTTCAGAGAGTGGTGAGTAAAGTTGATTGGAGAAAGAGATTGTAAAACACAACATAATTACCAAACTTATGAATGGCTTCTCCATTTTATTTTTATTTCTTACTAATTTAGTGTGCTCATTCAAGCTATGAAAAGGCTATTGGGTTAAAGCTATTTAGTGGCAGACAGAATATGGAAGTACCGGGCAACCCTTGCGACTTGCAGAATTGCATTTTGTGTATTTGTGAGTCTCTTACCCCTCCCCCCATTGCACCCCATATTCCAGCCTGGAGAAGTGAAGCGGCCACGGGGAGGGGCCTATTGCATGGGGGCAACAGTAGTCAGCTCCTCTTCCCTCTCTCCCTCCCTTCCCCCACCACACTCACTGTAGCAGCTGGTAGCCATGGTGAGTTCCCCATGGCTCCATTATTCATGGATTTTGCCGTTTGTGGTTGTGTCAGGAACACATCCACCATGAATGGCAAGGGTTTACTGTACCCGTATAGTATAGTATAGTATAGTATAGTATAGTATAGTATAGTATAGTATATTGTATCTAGAGAGAGCTTAACTTTTTCTTTTTTCAGGGCACAAATCTTGAACATCCTATTGGTAGCTCTGAATGGCTTCTCTTGGCTCACAAACAACTAACCCAGGACATGTCTACTCAGAGGACAGTGCAAACAGAGAAAGAGCAACAGATAGAAACAGTGTGTGAAACAATTCAGAATCTAGTTGATAGTATTAAAACAGTGCTTACTGCTCACAACAGACAACTTGGAGATGTCAAACATCTGCTGAAAGCCATGGCAAAGGTAATTCCCAAAATGTCCTTTGTTTTGTTACAGAAGACCTATGTAGTGGTCAAGACAAAAATAATTTCATATTAGGCTACCTCATGCTATCCCTTAAAATAAAATATATAATAATGGGTGATTCCTGCTCATGTGCATAGGGTGAGCTGATTAACGCTTTGAAATCAAAGAAATTTTACTCAAGGGTATATTGAGTAAAGGGGCGCCAGGTATTAGTCGGTATGATACGGGTTGGTCAGATATTGGTAGACTTAAGGCTTGCCTTTCTTGTGTGCATTTCTCTGATTCTGTTTTAATCCACACGCTTACACAAACGCATCTTTTAAAAATAGATGAAAAGGAAATGTCAGACCTTTTAAATTGTATTTTTTCAGATTTTTTTATTGAAGTTAGTCACTTATATGTAGTGTTCCTAGGAAAAACCATTGAAGACTGTAGACGTAGGGCAACTGCTAAACTCTTCTACGCTACAAAACAAAGCAAACGAATGGCTTTTAACACCTAGTTTCTTTATTTATAGGATGAAGAAGCCGCTCTGGCAGATGGTGAAGATGTTCCCTATGACAATAGTGTTAGGCAGTTCTTGGGTGAATATAAATCATGGCAAGACAATATCCAGACAGTTTTGTTTACATTGGTTCAAGCTATGGGTCAGGTCCGCAATCAGGAGCATGTTGAAATGCTGCAGGAAATAACTCCCACCCTGAAAGAACTCAAAACACAGAGTCAGAGGTAAAACTATGCTTCCTTTATGCTTGTAGAGAATTTTATTGTCTGTTTACATGTGTAAATAAAACTAGACATACCTACCAGTCTAGTTCTTCCCCAGTCTGGTTGCACAATTTCACTTCATTTTTACTAAGGGTTGGAATTTTTAGGTAACCTACTATAGATATATGAATAAATATTTATGGATTTTATTATGTTTCCTAGTGTCTACAATAATCTAGTGAGTTTTGCATCACCCTTAGTGACGGATACATCAAATGAATGTTCAAGCCCAACATCAACTGCTACATATCAGCCGACCTTTGCTGCAGGTAACTTTTGGGAAAGTAGGAATAGCTTGCATAAGTTCCTCACAAGAGTTGCAGCAGGGGAATCTTTTAATTGTGTATAAATACATGGTCTACAGAACAAAAATATTCTGATTTAGTTTTGTGAGGTGAAGTAAAATGGGAACAGAAATAAAGAAGTCTGGGGAGTAAGAGAGAAAAGAGCTCTTGTAGGATCATGCATGTACTGAAATACTGAGTGTGGCTATCCGATAAATATGTGTGTGTATGTATACTATAAAAATAAAGTACTCAATCTCTACAGGGTGCTGGTGTTTGTACACTTGCTACACCTATTTCTCAAAGAGAAAAAATTCCATTTTGGTGACACAGGTATTTCTCACATACTACATGGGTGTATATCTAGTTTTAATTAATAGTATCAGTTTATCCAAACTTGGTTTGAGCTGTTAGTCTAAAAGACCACTTTTTAAATAGCTGATGGAATTTTTATTCAGAGGTTCCAAATTTTTGTTGAGCCTGAAAATGAGAATCACAAGTTTTTTTTATACCAATGAATTTTTAGGGCTGTTAATTAACGCACGTTAACACCTGTGATTAACACAGAGCACAATTAACGCATTAATTTCTTTAATGCGTTAATTACAGGCGTTACCATGGCACTGTTCCTTTGAAACGCCACCCTGGTGTTTCAAAGGGGCAGCGCAACGCAGCCCAGGATCAACTGGGGATTCCAGCTAATCTTGGGCTCCCATGGCACTGCCCCTTAGACATGCTAGGGCGGCGTTTCCAAGGGGCAGCACTGCACGGAGCCGGGGTCAGCTGAGAACTCCAGCTGATGCTGGGCTCTGTGTGGCGCTGTCCATTGGAAACACTGCCACGGCATTTCAAAGGGGCAGCCCAACACAGAGCTCAGGATCAGTTGGAGAATCTAGCTGATCCCAGGTTCCTGCAGGCATAACCGCTGCCCCTTTGAAACGCCACCACAGCGGTGTTTCCAAGAGGCAGTGCTGCATGAAGCTGGGGTCAACTGGGCACTCCAGCTGATCCTGGGCTCCCGCAGTGCTGCCCCTCTGAAAGGCAACCGGGGCAGCGCACACGATTAATCGTGATTAATTTTTTAAATTGCTTGGCAGCCCTAATAAATTTTTTAAAATTAACATTGATCTGCCTTGTCACTTATATCTTCAGCTTCCCTTCAGTCCACTCTGCACACACAGTTAAATGGTAATATACATTCACAGAAGGAATTTGTGCTGTAGGCACATGCAGGTGACTGCAAGCGTCTTAGACCAAACTGTGAATCAAATGGCCCTGTTAAGAAGTTTCTGAATTTCTACATTCTCCTCAGGTCTGTCGGAGGGTAGAGAAGCATATGGAGAAAAGGTGGGAGGCAAACCAAACTGACAGTAATCTGCTTAGTTAATGGTGAAGCTGTCTTGAGAAACAGCTGCAGGCTAGGAGCAAAAGAAAGAAGGGACCTGGAGAGAGGAGATGAAGAAAGCAAATGAGCGTTCAAGAGCAGTGGAGAGCAATATGCCTAAGCTAAATGCAGCTGTGCAGTAGTTGGACAAGGTTTGTGGGTGGGATGAGAAGGTCAGTTTACATTTTTTTAGACCAAACTTCTTTACACTGTCAGGAAACCAAATCCCAGAACCATGGAGTTGAATTTTCTTATTCATTCATAACTAGTTACTAATGGGAATATCTGGACAGTTAATCATCTCCAAGGAACTTGTTTTAGAGAACTAGCAAGTGATCTGGTTTTGTGTGTTTCCTCTTATTTAGAATGTTAAATTTAAAATTGCATGGAAAAACAGATCAGTTCTAATAATACTTTTCTCCATTCTGTTGCTCAAATGATGAAACATTTATTTTACAGCAGTACGTAGCAATACTGGCCAGAAGACCCAGCCAGAGGTCATGTCACAGAACACAAGAAAGCCAGTTCAGAAAAATCTTGCAACGTCGGCAGATACGCCTCCAAGCACAGTTCCAGGGACAGGCAAAAGTGTTGTCTGTAGTCCTAAAAAGGCCGTTAGAGACCCTAAAACAGGAAAGGGTAAATAGCAAAATAAAAATGGTTATAAAATGTCTTAACGTGTTTCTCTGTTTACTGTTGAATATAGTTGATTGTTTGAAAATTGCATTTTTAGCTGTTCAAGAAAGGAATTCATATGCAGTTAGTGTGTGGAAGCGAGTCAAAGCCAAGTTAGAGGGCCGAGATGTGGATCCCAATAGGAGAATGTCTGTTGCTGAACAGGTGAGTTGAACTGATAAAGGTTTAAGTAACTGTCCTTGTTAACAATCCCTGTCAATAAATTATTGATTTACTTATTTAGCTTTTGTTAAAGCTGAAATCTGTAGTCAGTGGTCTCAGGACTGGTCATCCACATGAGGATATTGTGCTCTGTCCTGTTTTATGGAACGAGGGTCAGTGGGATGGAAGATACAGAAACCACTATTGCTAAACTAGGCCTGGTTTGGGGGAGGGGCACCTGATAGTGAAGAGAGCAAATTAGACATGCCTTTGCAGTACAATGTGGGAGCAAAAGCACCCAGTGCAAGTTTAGGCTATATCTATAGAGTCACTGCAGAGTAGGGAGGCTGTGGTGTAAAGTGCATCCATAATATTCAGTTTAGTTTTACTGAACATCCAGCTGTGTATGTCAAAGTAGTACAAGAGAGGGACAGGAGGGAGGTATATTAGCCTCAGATTTGAGTAAATCTTTTTTCCTAGGGTAAAATAGCAGGGGCCAGTCCAGAACCAGGGAGAACTTGCCAGAACCAGTCAGGGCAATTAAGCATCTGGAGCTAATGAAGTGGTCTTAGAGAGTCAAGTGAGCCATGGCTAGCTGGAACGCCTGCGGCCAATTAATCATTTGAGACTGGTTAAATAGAGCATCTCTGCAGTTAGTGCATGGGGAGCTGAGAAGGAGCAAGCACAAGCAGATACTACAAGAAAGAGCCTGTGATAAGGAAGTTACTGGAGGAGTTGTGGCTAAGTAGTTCAGGGGTTTTGTAGCTGTATTGCAGCTGGTGTTGAAGTCATTTATAAGTAGCTGCTTTTACAGGGACCTGGACTGGAGTAGAGGGTTGGGCCAGGGTTCCCCCCAACACCCATTTCCACTCAGGGAAAAGACTGGCTAGGGGAAAGAAAAGGATCTACCCAGCTCTGTATCATTTGAGGGGTCCACTGAGACTGGAGTTTTCCCTCTGTACCTTATGCTGGCCAATGATGAGAATAGCTCAACAAACAACAAGCTGATGCCCTAGCTATGGTGTCTAAATTGAGGGTTGCTGTGAGCATCTGAGGCAAGCAACCTGCCTGAAAGCACAGGACCCACCAAACTTTGAGTAGGAGTTTTGTCACAATATATATTCACTTTAGTGATTCAAAAGTTCTCGTTATTGTTAGACCTTCAGAGCCAGCACAACTAAGCCTGAACTATATTATATTCCCTTTTTGTACGTCAGAATTGTTGCCTTCTATACTGTCAGTCACACTTTTGTGCACACCTTTGCAACTCCCTGTCTGTAATGAATAACATCAGGGCTACCGACGGGGAGATCAAAGGGGGCAGTTGCCAAGGGCCCAGAGCTCCCTTTAAATCGCTGCCAGAGCACCCTGCGCGGTGTGGTCCATATGGTGCTGAGAGCTGGCTGGGAGAGGTACTGCATGGTCCAGGCAGCTCTGAGGACTGACTGTCCCCACCCCTTCCGGGGAGCCTCAGAACTGAGTGTCCCCTACATTGCCCAAGGCCCGGTGAAGTCTGTCATCAGCCCTGAGCAACATAAAGGGAATAATTTCCTGTGAATTTCAGCACTACAAGGAAATGCTTGATTTTACTCACATAAATAGTGCTATTGAAGTCAATGGAACTGATCGAGTTCAAACAAGAATTCAAGGAAGTCCGACGGTGTGCTATGCAGGAGGTGTTAGATAATCATAATGATAATTTCTGTCTGTATAACTTATGTATATATGAAAAGCTGAGCATGTCCTTAAATGTTTGCAGCATATTCATTTAAAGAGGATACTTGGTGTTTCCTTTCCTAAAACTGTTTAATAGACAACAAGTTTAAAACAAACAAAATGAAGTACTTCACGCAACACAGTTAATTTGTGGAACTCATTTCCAAGGGATGTTGTGAAGACCAAAAATACAGCAGGGTTCAAAAAGGAATTAGATAAGTTTATAAGCGGATAGGTCCATCAATGACTATAAGTCAAAGTGATCAGGGATGCAACACCATGCTCTAGGTGTCTCTAGCCTATGATTGCTAAAAACTGGGAGTGGACAACAGGGGACCAATCATTCAAATAATTACCTGTTCTGTTCATTCCTTCTGAAGCTCCTGGTGGTGTACACTTTTGGAAGAGACAACACTGGGCTAGAAAGACCATTGGTCTGACCCAGTATGGCTGTTCTTAGTAGATTTGTATGAATAAATTAATTCAAGTTTCTAAATGTTAAGGCCTAGTAAGCAAGTACTTTTAACAGTTAACTATGATTTGAAAATGCATTCAGTTAAAATAGTTTAATAGCTTTTATTTATTTGGCTCTTTTTAATAGGTTGACTTTGTGATTAAGGAAGCAACTAATCTAGATAACTTGGCTCAGCTGTATGAAGGTTGGACAGCCTGGGTATGAATAGGAAGAAAGCAGATCAGTCTGGTTCAGCAAGGTCAGACATCCACCAGAATCAACTCGGCCTCAGGCATCCATAGCTGCACCACAGCCGGTGGTGATGCATACTGGGGCTTATTCTGAGGAAACCTAGGAAATCTCGGTGCACTGGGAAGTGAATCCTGCAGGATAGCTGCACTCAGGGATATGCTAAACACAATGGTCTGCAACCCCCCAGGGCCAAGGGTGAAGGCTCACCGCCTGAACAACACGGTTGTCTTTCTGCTTCAGAAGAACTGCAAACGTGTCAGGGGGTTAGCTGCAGAAAAGAAATCGGAATGCTACAAACCGCAGAGTGATTTGGAACTCAATTCCACCTGACCCTGTGAACAATTCAGGCAACATCGAACCCTGTTCAAAGAAAAACAGAAAAGTGGGGCCAGGAAGAAATCACAGCAAAGGGAGATTTGATGCATTTAGATTCTTGTTACTCTTGTTGGTTGGCAACAGTGCTGGTTGAGTTGACCAGTTAGAATAAAAATGGCTACAAGATATGAACTTCAGAAATGGACTGAAAGCAAAGAGCTGTATCAGATACATACTGCATTGGAAGAACTTCTGAGATAGAAGAAAAAGCCTTTTTCTCTCCCCTTGTCCCACCCCTTGGCTTATTCTTGTAGTTTAGGCGTACTTCCAATATACTTTTTATTTCAATCCTTGTATTTCACAGTTTAGTCAAATTAACAACATAATTTTTGTTTGGTAAACAGGAAATTTTCCAAAAGCCCTGAAAATATTGAACATTCATTGATTACTTCTGAGTTGGCTGATCAAATGCAAATTGTAATTTTGGTTACTTTAAAATCATTTCTGTAATTTTTTTATCATGTACAGTTTCTCAAGATTGTCACTGTGCATTTAGAAGTAATGACTCTAGCAGGCATTTGATTTAATGTGCACTTCCCTCTTCTTGCAGTGTACACTTTTTTGTAATTCAGAATTGTCCCTCAAATCTCATTCTACTGTGATTGCTGTAGTTTCTTTGGTAAAACGTAGCTAATCCAATGTAATCTTTACCTTTTTAAAAACCAGGATAGAATATCTAGTAGAGTTTTACATTGTTGATGACAGATAAACAAACAATAAAGTGATGTTCTGGTGGAGGTAGAGTGATATGCTTTTTAATTCACTTTCTTAATACTTTAATTTACACTTGTAAATTATTGTGCTTCAGCTCACTGGGGTTTCCAGGACCTATGCATATAATAAAATGAAGAACTATCCAATTTTTGTTTAGCTCATTTGAAAAGATTTGCTCAAAGTAATTTTTTCTTTGCCATGTTAATTCAGTAGATGGTTGTTAAATATAGCATTGATTAATTTCTTACCATCAAGATTTTCTTAAATTCAGCTTTGCACCCAAAGTGTGTTTATGGTCAGAAAAGTTTCTATACAAATGGCATCTGCTTAATAATTCTACTTTCTGTTTGTACTTTGTCATATCTGCCTATTCACTAAAATTTTTCCACTATTTTATCTTTAGACTATGTTGTGCCATATGATGGAGGAGATGAGCTAGATCTTTTTGTGGCTCATATGCTTAGTACAATTCTGTTCCAATTACAGAATCTATTACTAGTGGTGATGCCCAAGACAGAACGCATGTTGCTTAACTCTCACATCCCAGATGAATTTGCAGGGCTGGCCGGTGTAAATACTGTTTCTCTGTTTGTAAACTTAGCAAATTTGGTATAAAAGCCATTGAAAGATGATAAACTTGGAATTCCATTTTAACTACTTAGAACTTTTGCCATTTTAGTCACTTTTCAGAGTAAAAACACACTTTTTAAATACTGAGCTAACTAAAAAAATGTTTTCATCAGAACTTAATCATAATAAAAGAACTTGGGCAAAGTTCACTAATGGCATGAGCTGACATAATTTTCATTGACATTAATAGAGTTGCACTTGCTTATGTGAGTGGCGAGTTTAGCCCTTTGGCTAGAATAGAGATTATCAAATAACACAAATTAACACCAGCCATAAGTAGCAGAAAAAATTACATTTTACATATTTACCATGTGTTACCTGTTCTGCCTTCTCAGTAGGTCCTAGGCAGATGGGCGTTCTCTCGCCTCTTTTGCCAATCTTTCTCGAAGATGCGCTTTAAGAGTAAGATATTCCAACAAAACTATGGCCTTTTTTGCATTCTGATTGCCTGACTAGGTGTAGGAAAGTCACAGGCTGTATGTTTATTGATACTCATGAGCAAATGCATTCCAATATCAATGCTTTCAAACCCTCTGCCATGATATGTATTGCAAGAAAGACAGTGTTTTGAATGTTAAAGCAAAGAAAATTCATATGCCTAAAAAGACACTCACACTGTTAGTCCATTTTACTTTTTCTCCACTTACAAATAACCTTACAATCAATTTGTATTGGAGCACCATCATAATAAGACTGTATTAAATATGATGTTTTATTTCTTGGAAGCTGGGAGAGGGGAGGGTTAATGCACTCATCTGTGCCTCTTGTATTACGCCTCTGCTACCCAGAAATGAAACGCTTGTGGAGATGGGTTCTTTACTGCCTAACTGAATAAAGCTTAAAAAGGAAACCAACTTGTATTCTTAATTTCCTTGTATGGTGTTTTCAGTCATTTTTGTTTTCCTAAATTACAGGGAGAAGAACAATATTAAAGCATCTTGAATATCCAGCAAGTGCCAAATTTTTGCCTTTAAAACTGAGCATGTGTGTAACTTTGGCTTCGATAGGCCTCCTCACGTGCTAAGTTTTTTAGTATTGGAGCCTCTATGAACTGAGGTGGTAAACATTTTTTTTCTTCATAAATATCCAGATTCATTATAAAGTTAGGCATATCTAAAGTGCAATCTACTTATGAGTTAGATCTTTAAAAAGTGGATGTAACAGGTTGAGTCACAGAGATCCCCTTGAGACTCATCACACGATGGGCTGATCATACCACTGAGCTTGCCTACCTGCTCTCTGGGGAACCCTTCCACCCTGTAATGCTGAGCCATAAACTCTGGTCTCCCCCAGCAAAGGCATAGAGTTGGGATAACAGCCCACCCTGCAGACTAACACAGACACTGATATCAGCTCTGGGAGGACTCAGCTACAGGGACTTGATAGCACCCAGATGCACAGCCCCAGTGAAACCAAAAGCCCAGATAAATGCATCTTACTCTGTTTAAAAGTTTTACACAGAGAAAATAAAGTTTGCTCCCTTTATCAGTGAGAGAGATAGGTACAGCTATTCTCTCCCAGGAAACAATTATTTACACTGTTTGAAAAGTGATTTTATTAAGTATACAAATTAGGATTTAAATGGTTGCAAGTGATGACAGATCAAAGCAAGTTTCTAAACTAAAATAAAACTAAATATGCCAGCTAAGCTTACTACACTAAGGGAATTGTTACAAATCAATTTCTCACCCTAGTTCTTACTTCAGGTAAAGATCTTTACAGGCCAGAGCTGATCATCTTTCTGACCTTGGTCTAGCACAGTGCAGCTCAACTTTGGAGGCTCTGGGGGACACAATAGTCAGCACATGCAGAGGGCCGCAACTTAAGTGTGCATGCAAATACATATGCAAATAGCTTCTTTCACACTGACAGGCATGAATACAAAGCACTTCCCACAATGCCCCGATGCTCCAGGCACCTCCTCCCTGTCTGTTCCAGCCAGCACATCTGTTTGTGTCTTTCATTTTTCACTCCGTCTGGGAGACGCCTCGTCGTTGTGGAGCGTGTTCCCAGTGGAGGCCACATTCAAGGGATCCCACCCACGGGCTGCAAGTTGAGCTCTGTGTAAACCCAAACTGCCCCACGGGCCGCAAACAGATGGGCCATGGGCCACAGGCTGAGTAGCCTTGGTCTAGCAGTTCCCCCCCCTTCTTTCTGGGTCTTTTCATGTGTTCTTTTGTGGTGAGGAGCAGTCTGTGAAGCAAGCTGAAGACAGTCCTTGTTTGCTTCCCATTGTTGAATCAGGGCATGCAGTCTCTCATTCCCCTTTACACCTTTGGAAAAATACCAAATTCAAGATGAATTCCAGCAGCAGCTGGCATGGTCACATGTTTTTGTAGGACCAATCACAACTTAGGCTTACAGGAAAAACAGCTATTCACAGATCCTTGTTTCAGGGAACTTAATGGTCTGGTACTTAAGTCCTACTAGTGGCTTTCACTAGAAGACCTAGATCAATCAACTGGTTTGCACTTTATATTTCTAACATCAAATACAGGACTGATACATGCACACAAAGAGAATATACACATTCAAAACCAAAGAAAGGGATATTGAAGTAATCAAGATGCAGAGTGGTGAGAGTTTGGATGAGAGTTTTAGCCCAGTGGATGAATAGGAAAGGCTAAATCAGTGATCATCAACCAGTAGATCGGGATCTACCGGTAGATCTTGGAGCCTCTGACAGGTGATCCTGATTGGTTTGGCTAGGAAGCTATCAAGTGCTGGCACTTCAGTCGTGCCCCCTCACTCCCACCCACCCACTGTCATACTGCTCCTGCCCTCTGCCTTGGAGCTGTCCCTTGGGAGCCTCCTGCTTGCTGTGCAGAGCGTGGAAGGGAGAAGGAGGGGCACTGACATCAGAATGTCCCTCCTCCCCCCACTTCTGTACCCTGTCTCCACACAGAGAGAAGGGGATGGAGGGAACTTGGCAATGCAATCTGTCACACTCACACAGTTTGAATGTCTGTCATTCTCACAAACACACATCATCCTTCCCCCTCATTTCCTGACCCAACACATATGTGGGGGGTTGTTGCTGCTTTCACTGTTTGTAAAGTGTTACTTTTTGTGTTTGACTGGACTGTGCATTTCATAATTTTCATTTCTCTTATGCTTAAGTTTCATTCTTTGAGTAGTGAGTTCTAAAATACCTAATTTATCATGGCTGGAGTAATTATCTCTGTGGTAATTGCTGCTCCTGGAAGTGGCTGGTACGTCCCTGCAGCCCTGAGAGAGGCAGAGCAGGGGGTCTTCACGTGCTGTCCTTGCCTATAGACAACACTCCTGCAGCTTCCATTAATCAATGAAGGGGAACCGTGACCAGTAGAAGCTGTGGGCTCAGTGCCTGTAAATGAGGGGCAGGCAGTGAAGCCACTGCTGTACATGCCAACTGCTTTCAGGATTGGTGAAGGGCCAGGGCAGGAGTAAGCCTACCTTCACTCCACTACTCCACCACCTGGAAGTCATCTCAGTTAAATGGTGCCCAGCCAGAGCCTGCTTC
>JANRFK010001605.1:19448848-19462941 GCA_030068395.1 Apalone spinifera
CCCCCCCCCCCAGATCCCTCACTCCCAGCCAGCTCTTGCACCCTGTCACCGACTAGACACCCTAGCCCCCAGATAGATCTATAGGCCAAAAAAGTTTGAGAACCACTGGTCTAGAGCCTTGTGAGACATTTTTAGTCCACATTAGCTAGTAGGTCCAACAATAACTAATGACTTTAAGTTTTAGGGTGACTGATTTCAGAAAATACAGCTAGTCTGGAAATTAGGTCTTTCTCATATTGAACACCTGAAATCACTTGCCACTAGGAAAAACTCTGGCCAGAATGTCTTGCAGCATCTGTAAATATGCTTTAAATCTAGACTTAAAATCTTTGTCTTTAAACATACTTTATTGTAAAACATAGCATAAATCTTACACTATATGTGTTAAATGTTTTTGTACCATATAACGTAGAACATTATGATGGGTTTGAATTGTGGAAAACGTATTCAGTTAACCTTGTTATTTGCATACAGCAATATGAAGCTTTTCTCTAAAAGCATTGCTGCTTAAATGTGACGCTAAGAACGTGGCATATGTGACTGACTTTGTTCCATACACAGGCATCATGGTGCGCATGAATGTTCTGGCTGATGCCCTTAAAAGTATCAACAATGCAGAGAAACGTGGAAAACGCCAAGTTCTCATTAGACCGTGCTCTAAAGTAATCGTCCGGTTTTTAACTGTGATGATGAAGCATGGTAAGTCATCACAAAGTGAAATGCATGTCTAATTATTTCTATGCAAGGTAAGAGGTACTAAAATACTAAAAAGCTTGAATAGGGTCTGTAGCAAAGGATATTGCATCACTTGCAGTGTTTGACACTGAAGTTTGGGGGGGAAAAAATTGGTGGGTTAAGTGGAAATATCTGTTGTCTTTTGGTGGGTATAGAATTGGAAAAACTTGGGTATGCTGCCAAAATGAAACCAACTTTGTTTTTTGGAAGCTATCCACAATGGCCAGTATTGGGGTCTGAGTGATTCCTTAGAATAACACACACATTTTCTTTCCAGGTGAACTTTAATTTGGTTTAGTCTGACTCTGAGAGAAAGTGATCTGCTTGGCTACTCTGCTCTTTGAAAACTAATCAACTTGTTAAACTTCCAAATTGTAAAGAATACTTGGAGGGATGCAGGACAAACATTATAAAGTTAATGCTACTTTGAATGTGCTGGATTTGAGACCATTGTATTTTATACATTCTATAGAGAATAATTTCCATGTATTCAGTAATAGCTGAAATGTGAAGAATTGACAAAGTTGCCTCAATTTTAATAGTTTTAGATAAGTTAAAAAAAAAGTAAGACTTAAACAAAAATAGGTGTCCAAAAAATTGGCGCCAGTTTAGTAAAACTGGTATATGAATTGATTAAGATAAACCATGACAGCTTGCTTGTAGACAGTGCCGAAATGTTAGGGTTTTATTTGTCTGGATTTGAAACAGTGCACTAATTTGGATACTAAAGTTTTCCTTTTGATTTAATCATTCACAGGTTACATTGGTGAATTTGAGATCATCGATGATCACAGAGCTGGGAAAATTGTTGTTAATCTCACAGGCAGACTGAACAAGGTAGGGTTTTATTTAGTGCTGTATTTTTCTAGAAAGCTGTTTAATTCTCAGAAATAAACACTTCATATTCATTTATATTAATCTTTGAAGGCTTTCTGTGAATGAGTTGTTGTGTAATGATAGGCTTAAGTAGAAGCTTTCTTGAGTCCTAATCATTGTGCTGAATAGAAATATACTTGAGCAACCATAACAAAGTAAATGTATCTTTTGTGGGAAGATGTACTGGGAATGCTTTTGTCTGAAAAGTCAGTTATGAAATAATCAGTGAGAAATGTAATGTCAACATTTTAAACAGATTTGTTTGAAACTAGGGGGTGTTAAATTTTGGTTAATCAATTAATCGAGTAGTCCAGGAATTTCCCCCCTCTCTCTCTCTCGCCCTCTCTCCTTCCCGGTGCCAGCCCCATTGTAGGGTCAACGGGAAAGAGCCCCCACGTATATTTGGCCAAACAGTGGCTCCATGCCAGGTCCAGCACAAAGAGGCACCTACAACAAATATACACCCTGGTCACAGTGGACTGCTGAGGAGTGTAGCTTGTCCAGTGGCAGGGGTTTGGTGCCCAACCTCCAGTGCTACTGGCTTTGTGGTGACCACCCTCCTGGCTATGATGGCCCCCCTTTTTGAGGCTGGTGGGGAGGGGTGCCCCCTACCCCAATTGCTGTGCCATGTCCTGCGGCCTGTGGGGGGGGAGACCCCTTCCCTCCATGCTGCTCAAGCTTGGTTCGTAGGGTCTGTGGGAAGAAGTGCGTGAACGCACACCAGGCTGCAGTGGCTCCGTGACTGATCTGTTGTGGACCTGTGCTCCCATGTCCACAGGAATCTCTGCCACTGGTGGCTGCAGGAGGCGATGCCTATAGATGGGCCTGGAACTTGTGAAAGCCACCTGTTCTCTCCACTGCTCCCAAATGGGAGCTGCCCCAGTCCAGCATACGCACCTCAAATCCTTTTCCAACCCTGAGCCTCATTCACCATCCTAACTCTTCTAGACCCCCACACTCCAAATCGCAGCCTCTTGCCCTGAGCCACCTCCCACACTCCAAACCCCTTGGCTCCAGCCTGGAGTCCTGTCCAACATAACACCTCAGCCCCACCCCAGAGCCCTCCCCTCCAGTCAGACCCCTTATCTTCTCCAACCCTAACACCCCTCTCACACTGCGCACTATCAATGTCAACGGTTAACCAGTGGCCCATCTGGGCTGGAGCAGTCCCTTACCTGCATCAGTGTGGGACCAGCCATGGGATCCTTTTTAGCAATTAACCAGTTTAAATGAAACATTGTGATTAACTGATTAAATGGCATTTTACATCCCTACTTTAAAAAATTAGAGGTAACCGTGCATGTGACACACACACCCCTTGTTGCACAAGCACCAGATTACATAGAGGCAACAGTGCAGAAGGTGAGGGGGCCAGGCAGGAGCCAGCACATTCGAGGGAGCCAGCTTTTAAGCTGGCTGTCTGCGTGTCCCTGCTCCACTGAACCACCTAGGCCCCTCCTTCTCCCTCACTGCTGCTTCTATCATAGGCAGCAGCATGTGTGGGGAGAAGGAGAGGCTGCTCCGTGGGATGCCAGGAGACAGGGACTTCTGCCGCCCCATGCTGCTGCCTCTCTATCAGGCAGTAGTGTAGAGTGGTAGGGGGCTCTCTGGGAGTGGGGCTGAGAGTGCACTGGCTGCGGGTTCTGCCACTCGGGACTATCGAATAATCATGTAATTGCTAACATTTGATGCAGTTACGCAATTACTAGATTAATCAATAGCTAACATCCCTACCTCCGTTTGGTCCATCTGACGGCCTGAGTATGCATTGTGGATGAAATGTATGCAATAAAGGAGCATCATTGATTTGGAGAGAGACATAGCACTGAATTCCTTTAAATGCTGTAACTTGTGTAGAGAGACAAGGTAGGTGAGGTATTATCTTTTGGATTAATTTTTGTTGGTGAGAGAGGCAAGTTTTCAAGCCATGCAGAGCTCTTCAGGTCTGGGAATGGTATTCACAGTGGAATAGATTGTAAGGCGCCATTCAAAGTAGAATGACTCTTTTATACCTGCAATCATAGGAAGAAGAGGGGAGTGTGTCGTAATGGGTTACAGATAGGGATGT
Source organism: Apalone spinifera (assembly GCA_030068395.1). Taxonomy (NCBI): domain Eukaryota; kingdom Metazoa; phylum Chordata; order Testudines; family Trionychidae; genus Apalone; species Apalone spinifera. The sequence continues at coordinate 19,452,528 of JANRFK010001605.1, forward strand.
TAAAGCAGGTAACCATGTAACCACTGAAAATCTCAACTGTTGGTATGCATCCGCAGCACAGGGCAGCAGTGAGCTCCCTGGGAGCCCATGTATAACCATTAAAGGTAACAGATAAACCAGATTTATTGGTTAACAGTTTAAACAGTTATAGTCTTACATACCTAGTTACAGACAGAGTTCCCTGTAAGCTGAGCACTTGGATGGCCACCCAGGAGAGCTTGAAATGCCTTCCAGTTGATAAGCAGAGCATCCACAGCCAGCATCATGTGTTTCTATTTGTGGTGCACATTCACACATGGCTTTATGCACATAAAATTAATTCCGCATATGGATGGAAATAATTAGAGGAACATTGGTTGCAGATTGTTGTAATAAGTTATAAGTCCAGTTTCTTTCCCATACATGAAGAAATTCATGTATTTGAAAGTGTCTCTCACCAACAGAAGTTGATCCAATAAAAGATATTGCCTCACCCCTTTGTCTCTTATATCCTGGGACCAAAAGGGCTACAAATACACTGCATGCAACAATGGAAGAAATGTGTAGTAATCTGCTATATCAAAGTTCTTCAGCTTCTTTTGGGGGTTTTGTTTTACAGTGTGGTGTGATCAGTCCCAGATTTGACGTTCAGTTGAAGGACCTGGAAAAGTGGCAGAACAACCTTTTGCCTTCACGTCAGTTTGGGTAAGTTCCGGATATGCAGTTTAATTGTTGAAATTCACAGTGAGAACTGCAATGAACTGTCTGAAGTGAAGCTAGTTGGGGAGGGGAATCCAACCTTTGCTAGTTTCACTTGAGATTATCCTTTGTCATGAAGATACGTGTTCTTGTCACTTCTTCAGAAAGGACACTTAAAAATGCAGTGTGTATATAAGAATTTTTTTTTAACCTACTGCTAAAAGTTAGCATCAAGACACACATTCTTTTTTCAAATTGTGCATGTGACAAGACTGATCAATTTCATCTACCTAGTAAATAATTCTTTCTGAATATTGGCCTTATATTCAGGAGAAACTTAAAAAATAAAGTTTTAAAATACAAATTAATAGTATCAGAAATGATTGAGTTATTTTTATATTATCTAGATATTAAATTAATGGCTTTTAACAAGGGCCTTGGTTGTTACTCTAGAGTCAGGGGAGGACAATGATTGCGATGGGGGCACTCCAAAAACTTGCTAAGTGGTCATGGGCTGCACTTTTTCATGATATTAATGGAGAAGGTGCAGGGTCTGGGATGGAGTTTGGGTTCAGAAGGGGATTTGAGGGTAAGGCATTGGGGTGCAGGAGGGAGTAGAGAGTCTGGGAGAGGGTATGGGTGCAGGACAGGATTCTGACCTGGAGGAGTAGGAGGTGGGTGGGTGCAGGACCTCAGGTTATGACCTGAGATGGAGGTGCAGGGGTTTGGGTTGTGATCGGGACAGAGGATTAGGGTACACGGTCGGGGGGGGGGGGTTATGAGTGCAGGATCAGGGATGCAGAGGGTTTGGGTTAAAAGGGGCAGGAGAGCAGAGGGTTGGGGGGAAGGAAAGTCTGGGATTCCAGGTGTAGGGTCTGTCCAGGAAGCATTTGCCTAGATTGCTCCTAGTCAGGAACCCAAGTGGACCTTCAGGCAGGCTCCCTGTCTGCCATGCCCCTGTATGCTGCTCAGTGTCTGGCTGCAGGAGCGGTGTGATTTCTGAGCACCATGAGCCTCTGGGGAAGGGGTGGGTATTGTGCGCTGCCTGTGCTGCAAGCACAGTCCAGGCAGCAACCATTGATTAAACATTGCTCTAGTACTGTAGTATTTGGTCTATTTTGTGGATTAAATAGAATGAGGGTAATCTCGACAGTCACTTTTGTGCATAAAGCATGCTAATTACCATAGATAGGCCTTAGGAAAGGATTGAAGTTACCTCAGCTGAAGCTTAGTAATAATATTGAAGTGTTAATATCAGCGTGATCAACTTTAGGAAAACTACCATGTGAACTTTTCAGGCTCTGCTAGCAATCTTTGGCATAATGCCAATTACACTCTTGCTGTGAGCAGATAATTGACATGAGGTTGAAAACGATGACATGGGCCAGCCATAATTGGGGCTTATGACACTGCTAATGCTGGTTCAATTGTACAGTGCTAACAGGAATGCCAAATGAAAATTCCTAGTGTAGATAAGGTATGTGAGGAAGTCTGCTCTAAAGAGTGTGTTGTCATATTTGGCTATTGAAACTATTTTTTCCTTAATAGGTACATAGTGCTGACAACCTCCGCTGGTATCATGGACCATGAGGAAGCAAGGCGAAAACATACAGGAGGCAAAATCCTGGGATTCTTTTTCTAAAACTTGTGAAAAACAGGCATACTAATAAATTGTTCAAATGGACTCTTGTTTGCATTTGATGTTAATGATTTCCTGTGAGAACACTTGTTGATTCGCTGCAATATGTAATAACACTTAAGACCTAATGGTATATTCCATGAAAAACATGGAACATGGCATCTCCTCTCTGCTTACAATTTTCTAGTTCTACCAACCTGTTAGTTCCAGTTCAAGAAGGTATAAGTAGTAACTCCAAAATGGCTGTCAAATCCTCTGTGTAAGCTTTGAAACTTTAAGGTGCACATTATTATAGTAATGACTGAAGCACCCCTTATATAAAAGTATTGGTATCTACTGCCTAGGTCAGTGATTCTCAAACTTTTTGGGATCCAGAGCCCTTTACTTGCGTAAAAATGTATGCGGAGCCCCAGCGGTCCACTGATTGTATGTGTTGTACCTATCGATGTTTCCAGTTTGTCAACCTCGTGGAGCCCCTAGAGATGGGGCTCCGCAGAGCACAGTTCAAGAAACACTGGCCTAGGTGGTTACAGTGGATTCTTTACCTGGCGGTTAGGTAATGAAAGATGGTGCTATGAAGACAGTGCCAAAGGAAGAGCAAAGTAGCATGTGTGTTTTGAAATCTAAATCCATATCTTACAACAGTTTCTCCTAGTCTGGCGAGTAAGTGCAGTGGAAAACTGATCAGTTTGTTCCTCAGCTTTCCAGGTAATCCTTTTGTTAAAACTTGTATTCTCCTGCAAATAAATAGAGTATTCATAAGATTACAGTGCTGGGCAATGGAAAGCTAGTGGATTTTTTTTAATGCTGCAACTGATGTACAGTGACTGATGTTCAACAGTGATTGCTTAACTGATTTCAGATAGTATCGGAGAAAGTGTATGCGTCCTTGTTAATTGCAAAGCCTTCAGCATCTGTCCAGTGACTTGCCATCTTGTTCATGTTCTGTGGTGTCCAGAACCATTTATAATTTTAGATTATGCCTACACTTAGCTGCTGTAATGTTTCACGGTCGACATTTCTTAGGCTGACATGAGAAGTTCTCTCATTGATGTAGGTAATCCACTTCCCCAAGAGACAAGGAAAGAATTCTTCCTTTCAACCTACTCCTGACTACACTTGGACTAAGGTTAACTTACCAGCACCACTCAGGAGTGGGATTTTTCACACCCTAGCCTGATACAGTTAAATGAACCTAATTTTGTAGTGTCGACCAGGTCTTGTACTAAAACTTGAATACTCTTGTTGGAATAGAACAAAGATCTTTAAATTTTCAATAATTGCCTGGTTTTCCTTAGTGTAATCAAGTATGCACCTTGCAGATTTCCTTTATCTTTGTGTCCTGGGCAACTTCACTGCAAAATCTTAAACTGAGCCTAAGATGTATAAGCTTAGCTTATTCATAGAACTTGAGTTGAATAATTCAAGTGTAGCAGTAATGGATAAATTCAAAATGATGCTAGTGTTAAAATGTTTCCTGAAAGGAATATGTCTTCCAATTTTCTCTTAAGAACAGGTTCTCAAATTATTATTTTTTTAGTGTGGGGATACCAGTTTGTGCTATTTAGTGGTAATGAATGCAGTTTGCATTCTGAGCTCAATCTAACAGTTTAATGCTTTCAAAGCTCTTGGGATCATCTTAAAATAGACCATTGTTTTCTTTATTTCCTTGCTTTGTGTTGTCATCCTCCAGATAATTGAAATGTAGATGTCACAGCAAAATCTTGGTGATGGATGTTCCCTTGCATGAGGTTCATTGTGGTTTTAAGCTCACTAACTTATTTGTGGCTTATGGAGACCAAGACCAACTACAAAAATCACTCATTGGCATGTGTATAGCTTTGAAAAACAATGAATAGTCTAGCAGCACCTTAAAGACTAACAAAACATGTAGATGGTACCATGAGCTTTTGTGGGCACAGCCCACTTGTTCAGATGAATGGAGTTACTAAAGGTCCAGTTCCAAAATAAATGGGATGATGAGGGAAGAAGGAAGGGAAAATGCAGGGGGGGTGGGGAAGGAGTCAATTAGAATGTTCATGTTACATGAAGCTGTTAGAAAAGGTGCAAATTGTTCGTAAGTACCCATTGTTTGGTTTGGTTTCTTAAGTCATTAGGCTGTGGAAGGTAGTGTGCTAGCCAGGTAATGTCTTTATTCATACCTTTGTGATGAGTCTCAAACCTGTAAATGAAGTTAAGTTCCAATGCTTCCCTGTGCATTTGGCTTGTGGAATTGGGTGACTTCGAGGTCCATTAATGAGTGTGTAGGCAGGTTAAAGTGTTCTCCAGCAGGTTTGTGTGGTGTATTTTCGGATATCTGATTTGTGTCCTTCAATTCTTTCCTGTACAGACTGTCCAGTTTGGCCAATATACATGGTAGAGGGGCATTGCTGGCATTTGATGGCATAGATCACATTAGTGGATGTGCAGTTAAGTGAGCCTCTGATGTGGCTGATGTGATTGCGTACAGTGACAAAATCGCTTGTGTAGATGTGTCGACCGAGTTTACACTGGGGCTGATTGCAGGGGTGGGTTCCTGGATGATTATGTTGGAGGTGTGCTCTGTGGTTACTGGAAAGAATTTGTTTTAGGTTACAGTGTTGTGTGTAAGTGAGGATTGATCTGTCCCCCAAGGCCTGTGAGAGTCAAGGGTCACTTTCCAGAATAGGTTGTAGATTGTTGATAATGCATTGGAGGGGTTTAAGTTGTGGCCTGTAGGTGGTGACAAGTGGTATTCTGTTTTATTTCTTGGCCTGTTTTGGAGTAGTTCATGTCTGGGTACTCTTCTGGCTCTGTCGATCTGCGGGTGGTATTTCAGCTTTAAGAATGCTCTATATTGTATCTTAGGGCTTGGCTGTAAACAATAGATTGAGAAATGTGTCTAGGATGAAAGTTAGAGGCATGAAGGTAAGTGTAACGGTTGGTAGGTTTCCAGTATAATCTGGTGGAAATGTGTCATTCATATAATTGTACTGTAGTGTCAAGGAAGTACATCTGGTGTGGACTGGTCCAGGCTGAGGTTGATGGTGGAGTGGAAGTTGTTGCAATCCCTGTGGAAATTCTTCAAGGGTCTCTTTCCCGTGGGTCCACATGATGATGTCATCAATGTAGCATAAGTTTAGTGCAAGAGCTGAGGAAACCTTGTTCATCAGCCTTAATTATGTTGGCATATTTTGGGGCCATGCAGATGCCCATGGCTGTGCTGCTGACTTGACGATACAAATTGTCTCTGAATCAGAAATAGTTGTGGGTGAGGAGAAAGTCGCAGAGTTCAGCAATCACGTGTGCAGTGCTGTCATCAGGGATGTTCCTGACAGCCTGTAATCCGTCTTTGTGTGGAATGTTGGTAGGGCTTCTACATCCATGATGGCCAGGATGGTGTTTTCAGAAAGATTACTGATGTTCTGTAATTTCCTCAGGAAGTTGGTGGTGTCTCAAACATAGTAAGGGGTACTGGCAGCATAGGGTCTGAGGAGAGAGTCGTCAAAGCCAGATAATCCTCTTGTAAATGTGCTAATGCTTGAGATGATGGGTTGTCAGGGATTCCTGATTTATGTATCTGAGTAGACTGTTTATTTCATGATTCAGACCTATTGACACCAGGCCTAGAGCACCTGTTCCTTAGCACTAATAATCCCTGCACCAGATGCAAAGGAAGGGCATATATGTAAGTAGTTGGCACCAGGAGCACCATCCCAGAACAGATTTTACTAAGTTGACTTTAGAGTGTGTGTTTCCAGATTTGCCTATTGTGGACTCCATTCCGATATGGGCTTCCTTCCCATTCATGATCAAATAAAATCCAGGTGGCAATTACAGCTGCTTTAATGTGATAAAATTAAGGGGGAGCAGCCCCATATGATCAGTCTTCCAGAGATGGAAAACTTTAAAGCAGGCATGTAGTGTTTGAAGTTACCATGTACACAAGCACTGGACTGATTCTAAAAGAAGGAAAAAAACAACAAATGATCTGATAGCACTTTATAGACTAACAAAACATGTAGATGGTATCATGAGCTTTCGTGGGCACAGCCCACTTCTTCAGATGACCAGAGTTATGAGTTTAGTTATGAGTACAATCATACAATTCAATCCACAGGCAATTAATTGAAGGAGTTGGAAGTGTTTCTGGAAGCAGAACCTGCTTGCCTAGTTGAATGGTTACTATTTATAAACCACAAATAATAGTTCATCCCATATGTTCAGTGCATTCTGACCTGTAGGTCCCCACAATTTGCAAAGGTAGGTAAGTATCACAAGTCCTATTTTACAAAGTGGTATAGTGGTTAAAAAGGTTAAATAACTGATCTAAGAACCCAAAAGTTTGGAGCAGGCAGGAAATGAACAGTGATTATCTGCTAGACAAGTGGCTCTCAAGCTTTCCAGGCTACTGTACCCCTTTCAGGTGTCTTCAAATTTCACTTCACTTAAACTACTTGCTTACAAAATCAGACATAAGCATACAGAAGTGTCACAGTACATTATCATTGTCCTGGCTGGCTTTCTAATTTTTACCATGTATTGGAATATAAATGTACTTGCGTTCCAGTAATATCTCCATGGAATTCTAGCTTGTATGCTAGTACTTTTCATGTAGCCTGTTCTAAAACTAGGCAGATATCTAGATGAGTTGATAACCCCTCTAGAAGACCTCTATAAACCCCCACAGGTATGTGTACCCCCTAGTTGAGAAACAGTGGGCTTAGACATCTTACTATTTTGATCACATGTGCTATAGAAACTGCATCTCCCCTTTCTGACTGTAGGCATTTTCTTAGAGTTTATGGTTTAAAAAAACCCAAAATATCCCTGTCTGATTTTGCTGGATATGAACGGAGCTTCCGCTTTCCTAGTACGTCTCTGCAGTCAGAGATTCTACCAGTAGATGGTAGTATATGATTTAATCATCCAAGGCTTTTGAAAGGTCATGCTAACTTGAGCTAGAAGTCCCATCTAGTCTAGTTGTGCTGACTAATTTCTCGTTCTGGAATCCTGATGGAGATCCTCCTGTCTTTCGCTAAGGAAAGATCCTGGCTCTTCCCTCACACCAGTGTACTTCTTTTGAGTTGATCCTGATTTGCATATGGCTAAGTGAGGTGAGAATAAAGATTGAAAAAGAAATGTGCTCCACAAGATGCTGGATCAGACTGAAGCCTGATGTAACACCAATGATTTCAATGGTATTACTGCAGGGCTGATTTTTTTTCTGATACCTTGTGTTTTAATTGGCTTCTCGCATAAAGTAATCAAAGCAGTTCTATCAAGAATGGCACTTTCAGGTTCTTAAAATAAATCTATCCTTTAAACTGAACAAAGTCAATTTGTTTCAATGGCTTTCTTGTTAGTGCCTTGAGAGTCTAGGAGGCTAAAATAGTGGTGACAAAAACTGTTGGCCATCAAGTGTGAACTGGACCGAAAATGGATGTCTGGTTTTAAGTGGCAAAGCTGACTTTCGTCACTGCAAGTTGAGGGACAAGAGTGAGTATAATCGGAAGTGTAAATAGGAATTGTGTTAGCAAGTGAAGAGGGCTGCTTTACCTCTTGTGCTTTCATTATCTTTCCTTCTACATCCCAGCCCCTACTTTGGTGCTTGATGTGTAAATCTCAAGTGGCCTACCCATTGAGGGTATATCTACACGACAGGTTTTTTTCAGAAAAATGTCCATTTTAAAAAAAAAAAAAACTTCAATTACGTCCACACTGCAATCACGTTCTTTCAAAAGAGAATCAAAAGACCAGAGGGGTTTTTCTGGCGTTGGTAATCTTCTTTCTACAAGGAAGCAGCCTTTTTCCGAAAGAGCTGTTTCAGAAAAAGGTGTGTGTGGATGGAGAAGAGGGAGTTCTTTCGGAAGAAGAGGAAAGAATAAAAAGCACAGATGCCCTGGTGGCTATTCCATCCATACTAATCACAGTTTAAATGCTAAATAGTGTCCATTCATTGCGGATGCTGTCTCTTGAAAAGCAGATGGCTTTTTCAATGCACTTTGGCAGTGTGGATGTGCTCTTTTGGAAGAAGTGTTTTGTTTTTTTTTTGTTTTGTTTTTGTTTTTTTGGAAGATCTCTTCCAGAAAAGCTTCCGAAAGAAATCTGCAGTCTGGTCATTCAGGCTATGCCTAATCAGTGCAAGTTACATTGCTTTTATTGCTTTCCTCAGATTGACCCTCTCTAGTCTGGCACGTCTGTAGTCCAACGAGCCATGGTCCGACATTATTTTAGTTAGCCGATGTCCATTTGTCATGGGTGCAGCCAAGTTTCGCACAGTCCCATAAAGTTTCTTTACAGCCACCAGTCCTGGCTCTCAGTGTTCAGTACTGTTTAGCTCTAATTTACCCCTAAATGTCTTCTAAGAGCCCAGTAAGCAGCAGAAGTGTTTGTAATACTACTGGACAATATTGATCTCCTATGGTCCAGGAAATTTTCTGGTTTAGCACCACTCAGATCCTGAGAGTGCTGGACTAGAAAGGTTCAACCTGTAGTTCTGAACCCACTTCCACAATTGTTTGCTGCATTTGACTTAGTTCTGTGGTCATCTTGGCACTCTATGCTCCATGTACCCAATCTGAAATGCATTTCCTACATCTGCAAGACATGTAAGACTACTGCGGTTATTAATATAGCAGGTACAGTTTGGTCTAGAGATTGCTGTTATGATAAAGAGCAAAGATAAATGTTCAAGAATGTACTCAAAGGCATCAGCTTGCCTGTGTATAGTAAACACTTTAGCTGCGTCTAGACTGGCAAGTTTTTCCGCAAAAGCAGCCACTTTTGCGGAAAAACTTGCCAGCAGTCTACACTGGCTGCTTGAATTTGCGCAAGAACACTGATGATCTAATGTAAGATTGTCAGTGTTCTTGCACAAATACTATGCTGTTCCCGTTCGGGGGGGAAAAAGCCCTCTTGCTCAAATGTATTTGCACAAGAGGGCCAGTGTAGACAGCTCAGGACTGTTTTGCACAAAAAAGCCCCGATGGCGAAAATGGCAGTCGGGGCTTTCTTGCACAAAACCGTGTCTAGATTGGCACAGATGCTTTTCTGCAAAAAGTGCTTTTGCGCAAAAGCGTCTGTGCCAATCTAGACGCTCTTTTCCACAAATGCTTTTACCGGAAAAACTTTTCCATTAAAAGCATTTGCGGAAAATTATGCCAGTCTAGACATAGCCTCTCAGTGAAATCCCGGCCCCCGTAGTCAATAGCGGAGCTCTCATTGACTTGAATACAGGATTTTATTCTTATTGGGAATGGATTGCAGTCTTGTTGCCAATGTTGTACCAATAAAAGCAAGCAGGATCTTATGAGGGGGATAAGGCAAAAAGCCACATTTATTGTAAAGATAATAATAAAGAAAAGATAGAAGCAAACAATGTTGTTTAACTACTTATTCCTATCACTACTTAACCCTTATATATTAAAAAAAAAAAAAAAAAAACCATTCATCCATTCATTCAGGTTCTGTGTAGTTCTTATAGTTACCAGCCTGGAAGTTGCTTGTGACAGAATACTGGCCAGGTATTCTGTACACAGGTGATGGTAGTGGGGAGCGAAGTCCTGATCAGATGCGCGTCTGAAGCTCCGGGTAGGCTGGCAGCAGAACCTTGGACTCTGACTCTATAGTCTTTTGGTCCAGTCTTTACAGGAATTTCTTCCTGTGCCAGTCTATGGGAATTGCTGCATCATGCTGATGTCTTCAGGGTGGCTGCCAGGTGCTTGCCAGTGATCTCATAGGGTGGACCTCCAGTCTCCAGTTTTTCTCCACTTGACAACTTTTGGTTGCACTGGCACCTGATGCCTTCTTCAGCTCTTTGATGCTGCATTCTCAGGCTGGCACCTCTCAAACCATTCATTCATTGTCACCCTCTCTCTTACATACATTCCCTAATTAATGTTTCACATAATTTTACATATACAAGAGTTGTAGTTACAAAAGTTTCTGGGTGGCATTTCTTAAAACATTCTCTCTGAGTGCTGAGTTAGTTACTGTTATAGTTACAATGTTTCACTTTGCGATTAGGGATAATTGGTTCACAATGCTTTGAAGAGAACAGGTGTCAGTTGTGTAACAATGCCCTTAGTCAATTACAGGGCTTGGCTCCCAGAGCAG
>JANRFK010001605.1:19480890-19496465 GCA_030068395.1 Apalone spinifera
AGGGAAATGTGAGGAGTGTCTTTCTCCTTCTCAGTCAAGGGCAGTGTTCCTTTTAAGCTGATTAATCAGCCCCACCCAGACAGAGGCTCAGAGCTCCAGGCACAGAACTGACTGACTGGGTGGGGCTGCTTAATCACCTGTGAAGCTGTGCTGTCACTCAGCTTAGAGGGAACACTGGTTAGAGGCCAGGTAAGTGAGGGTCTGTTTGTGTGTGTGTGGTTTTTCCTTCTTTTTGCTTCTCCCTTGTGTGTGGCCCCTGACTGATTTTTCTGTGGGTCAGTGCCCCCTATCCAAAAAAAGGTTCCCCACACCTGCCTTATAGGAATCTTTCCCATAATTCTTTACTAACAGCTGCTTCGCTGAAATATGTCACTGCTAAGCAGCTGCAGCTCTGATGCAGCCATTGGGTGGAGACTTGTTGAGTTCCTGCTGGTAAGTGCTTCAGACGTGGTTTCCTTTTTCTCTCCTGAGTGAGGAGTTGGCCCATCCTCCAAGTGATGCAAAATCATCTCAATCAAATATTTGTTGCTTGACAAATCTCTTCTACCCTTGCCTTCCCACTCCCAGTTTGTGAAGGGCCATGGCAAGGGTAAAGAAACACAGAAAGACTTAGTTGGTATGATTTCATATCAGTTGTGTAGCATGTTGGTGAAGCAGATTGCTCTGGTCTAAAGAGTGAAAGCTGGCCTATCCTGAGCCCGCCCATTCCTACAGAATAAAGGAAAGGAAGAAACTAAGAATGGGTTAAGTGAACAGTTAAACTGAGGAGGGGAAATAAACACTCAAAATGCCTATTTTCAAAGGAAATCCTTAGGAGAGAGGCTGGCTCTGGTGATTAGTAAGAGGGGAAACAATCTTTCACCTCTAGGTCCCTAGCTGCGATCCAGCCCAAGCAAGGAATGACCAAAAGTCCTTGCTCACTGAAGAGCTCAGTGCTGAGCAACAATACAGAGGGGAAAGGGTGTCCAGAGGCAGCTTTCTTCAGAGGAAACCCTGGCTGAATGGTGTCAGCGGAGATGGGGCAGAGAGAAGCCCATCACATGTGAGATGCTAGACGTCCTCTGCAGTGTGATTCCAGCATGTTCCAGGGGGCAGGTCCCCCTAATTCATTCCCCGGGGAATGGGAGAGGCCAACACCTCTCTCCAAATCTTCCCTGGCTGAGGGATAGTCCTGCAGTAAAACCCTTGTGGAGTGTTTCTCTGCCGAGTGTTGCCACCTGCATGGGTGACTGCTGTATTGGCAGAGTCTCACAACTCAGCGGTGTCACACATCTATCCTGCCCTGGTTGTGGCAGTGCCAGAGCATACTGTAGCCAGGCCTTGTCCTGAAATAGTTCCTGAATCCCAAGCACTTTCCTCCCCCAGGGATATGGAAATTGGTCTGGCATTGATGCAGTAAGGCCACAGATTGGCCCACCACCCTCAGCTGAAGTTGCAATTACAGCCCATCCCTTCAACAGTGCACATGCACCTACATGACTGGAAGTGCTGTAACAGCAACAAAAGGCTCCCTGCTGGTTTGTGAACAAAAGACCATGGCTGCATATTGAGTCTGTAAAAGCAGTGAGGGAAGCCCCTCAGTGCTGAAGAAGCATGGGGCTGACGTAAGGGGCCCCTTACTGCCTCCCCACTTTGCAAAGTCTGCTACCTAGGCGTGGGAGGAGGCATGTAGGAAATGGGGAGAGGGGTATCAGAACAGCTGATGTTCTGGAGGGTCAGGTCTGCAGTGCCATCCAGAGGCTGTTTGGGAAAGACTGTGACTCCCCTGGAGCTTGTGACCAATTGTGTGTTGTGTTTTTGGAAGCCTGCCTCAGCTGGCTGTGACTTGTTAGCACCAGCTCTAGCTATGGAGGTGGAAAATGGTTTGGTCCTGCAGGGGAGCTGCCCTTGGGCAGAGCTCCTCCGGAAGGCAATATTCCAGGGTTTTGTATAGAACAGAGAGCTGCTGAATCTTATAAGGATTTTCCAGGTATCAGTAGAGAAATACATTTTTCCTGGTGCTGGATCTTAGGGTTTTTGGCCTTTTTTGGTGATAAAGGAAGAGTGTGGTTAGCTACTGATGGGCCCCGGATGTTTAAAGCTTCCTGGCAGATTGCTGTATGGTCCAGCTGTCTTCCCTAGCTTTGTTTCCTGGAAGGGGCCTGGATTCTCGGTGAGTGTTACCCAACTTAGAGTCATTGACTTCAATGGAGACAATATTCCTCCCCAACCTCCCTGGGAGAGAGGGTGTGCATCTTTCCAAACACTTCAGTGAAGCTACTTTGATTTACACCAGCAGACCATCTGCTTAGTGTCTTATTGGCTTTCCTGGTTGCAAATTGTATCATGTAATTTTGGTAACCCTCCTTCTATAGTCAGTGATGCCAGGGTAAGGGTGTGTGATGTCATCTTCTTGTCCAATGGTGTAACCCTTTCCCTGCCACCTTGGGCTGCCTCCCGCACACAGAGATTGGTGCCTTTGAGGGCTCCTCTCTCTTCCTGGCCTTGCTAAATCTTCAGGGAAATGCACATTTTCAAAGGTGCAATAAACATTTTCTTCCTGATTGATGTCAGAGGAAGAGCTGTCAGCTGACTGACTTGTTCTGGATCTACCTGTCGTTTATTTTTGGCAACATTCTCACAGGCTCCCCCATTAGCTGTTTCAGTGTGTCAAGGTGAGACAAGGATTAGTCTTTTAAAGAAAATGAGTCAGATTCAGCGCGAGTGTCAATCAAGCTCCAGAGGATGCAGCGCAGATTCACACTAGTTGAGGTGACCCACACTTCCTTTTGCATTCGCTCTAACTGAATCCTGAGCTTCAAGCACCAAAACAAAACCCCCATAGAAATCTTTGCAGGTGAACAAGTTCCCTGGATTCACATTCCAAATATGTTTACATTGAAGGGCTGAGTTAAAAACAGAATGGGAAAAGGACAAACGACAAGCTATATGAATGTGTGTGAGAGAGATATTGATACACAGAGAAAATGCATTATGTAGCTTAAACGAAAAAGCAGCCAGATAGAAAGCTTGGCTTCTCTATTGTTGTAATCTCAGGCACAGTGTGATTAGTGGAGAGACATTTTTTCCATCAGTACTGTGGAAAAAAAGAAAACTAATTGGCATCGGCCACCCACTGTTTTTAATGCAATTTCTCTTAAATATTTTCTGTCTATAGAGTTCTGTTGTCAAAAAAGTAGCTTTTTCATGGTCTGTGAAACACATTTCAGTACAAACACAGCTCAATAGAAAGGTCACCCCGTCAAAAAATGTTTTTCCTTAGTAGAATATAGTGCCAAAAACGGCATTTTGCTGTATATACGCTTCCCCTTTTATTTGGTATTTCTTAAGTGGCAGACAGCAGGAAATTGTAATTTTTCTTTGATGAGCAGAATTTGAGGAAGCCTGGGTTTTTTCTTACTAGAATATGGGCTTTTAATAGCTACTTATGACAGGTAATTTTCTTCTGTCTCTTGTTTCTTTTATGGCTCTTATTATCTATTGTTTCTGAGATTGGCTGTTGTTCCTTATATTAGTGTGTGTTTCACTATGAGTTAGTTTTAATGGTAGTTAGACTCTAAGATGCTAAATTTACATTCCCCCATCAATGTTTCCCGTTACCTGATGCCTTTCAAACCTGAAAAGACTCTGGGAACTTGCATAAAGAACAAGAAAAGCAAATCCCATTGTATACCCATTGTAGGGTAGAGGTCATGACTAAAGGTCAAACAGCATCAAGAAAGGGTTTTAATGATACCCCTCCACCCACAACTGTTCCACATGTTTAGACTAAAGCATATTTTGAAGTTCTAACTGAAGCTTTAAGCATCCAGAAATGTTTGTTTTCTGCATGTTCTCCCAGACGTGCTTGCAATGTAAATACGTGAACAAAACAAGTCTGAGTCTTATCTTCTTTATGTCACACAAAGAGCCATTACTGTGTATAGAGGATTTACCTGGTGCATATTTCACCAAGTGTTTTCTATTACACTGTTTATTGCTATTAATGTTAGGGGTGGATGAGGTTGAAGAGGGGAAGGATTGTTCAATAAGGAAATGGTCATCTTTGTTGTGCTGACTGAATTAACCATTGTAAGATACTTTTCTGAAGAAGCATCGAAGAGGTAGGGAAAACAATGATTCCTGATTAGCTCCTACCAAGTAAATGTCAAGTAATCTTCCAGTGCTAGCAAAGGAAAGATCAAGACATTTAAGAGCACAGCCCCTAAAAAGAGCTGCTGTTTGTTTTTGTTGGGAAGCACAGTCTTTTGAGAGAGAATCCTAACAATTTCATCTGTAATTAGTCCTACTATATTGACTTTAGGCCTACCTATGTTTATATGACAGCTATCTGAAATGAGTCACACATATAAAGGATCATAAACCTTGAATTGTCAGATCATCCCATGAAAGTGCATGCCCCAAAGTAACAATGGAGCTTTACTGGATGATGTGGGCAGCAGTGCTCAAAGTAAGGCTTGAATCTGGGACTTCTGGATCTATAAGTGTAAGATGCTGCTGCCGAAGCTAAAGAAAGAGAAGACTTTAACTTCCTAGGTGGGCAGGGGCCGCCCGTCCATATAGCAAACTAGGCAGTTGCCTAGGGTGCCAAGTTAAATGGGGCGCCAAATGGTGGCGCAATATCATTGAGGGGTTTGGAGGTGGGGGTGCCAATTGCATGGTTCACCTAGGGCGCCAGTTGCTGGCAGCTAGTCTAGGGCCGTCCCTGTAGGTGAGCCAGCTGCTCTAGGAGAACAAAGTGGCATTGGGGGTTACAATTCCATCTGTCCTGCAGGTGGAATTCCATTGCGTAACACTGAGTTCTTTTCCAAAAAACTCCTCTTCTGGCAGGGCAGGAGGATTTTAAGGCTCCTGTGCTCTGAGCTGTCTCCTAAAAACTGGATTTGGAATTTTTGTAGGTAAATAGGATTGGCACAAGTGGTACGGAAACGGCAGGCAGAGCCATCCCACCCAAGGAAGAACTGGGGTGGCCATCACAGGCCCCGCACGTTTCAGGGTTCCGCAGTAACCACCCCAACCATCCTATGGACAGGAGGGACCTGAGGGATTAGAGGGGCCTGGTGTGGAGTGGCAGCAGGGGTTGCCCTCCTGCACTCACCACATGGGTAGTAGGAGCTGGAGCCCCCCACCAGTATGCTCTGACCCACCGCGTTGCCCTCTCGGCCAGCTGCGCTTGGCTTCTCTGCGGTGGGGGAAAGCAGAATGCGTGGTCCTAGGAAGCTTCGCTTCCCACTGCTGTGGAAAAGCAGGGTGCAGAGGGCCCAGAGAGTGGCACGGCAGGGCAGAGCAGGCTGCAAGCCACTCTGGTTCCTGCCACCCACGTGGTGGGGTGGGGGGAGAAGGACCCCTGCTGCCACAACGCCAGGCCCCCCATAATTCCCCAGGCCATGCTGCTTGGACGAAAGGGCAAAGGAGTGGAATGGGGCGGGGGAGGCATGAGGAACTTGGGGAAGGGGTGGAATGGGAATGGGGCCTGGATGGCCCTGACTGCAGGTGTGTGAATTTCAGTTTGTGAGCAAAAAGTTACTGAATACAATGAAACCTTCTTTTGAGGAGTCATACGAGCAAAAATGGTTGTTCGTGATGGTCTTTAACTAAAGGCTGAATAAAACTGTTGTGGAAGTAGCCTCAAGAAAGTGACTGCTTTACTCAGGGAGCTGCTATGGGGGGCAGTTCCTTCCTGTTTCCGTTTTCACTATGTAGTTTCTAAGTTTCTATCTGCTCTTGCTGCTAGACTGTTGTGCATTTTAGGAGCAGAATTTATTTTAGCTTATTCTTTGCCTAATTACTGTTTGTTACAGGACAAACTAATATACATGGTAATGTCAACTTCTGGTTATAAATATTGCTTGCCACAACTCCAGCTTTCTACAGACATTCACAAAAGTTCCAGTTCTCTCCCTGTAGGATGCATGTAAATTTACCTACTTCTGTCTTACTGTTGGTTTCTGTCAGTCCCGTGAAGAGTTTTCCCATGCTATGAAGACAGGTTGGTCGGTTTATTTCTGCCTGCTGGGATGTTTGACATTTTATCAGTGGAGTTTGTCACTCATTCTTCAGACCCAAATATAACCTAGAGCTTGGCCATCTGTTTCAGGCAGGACAGATTGCTAAAAATCTGTTACTTCCAATAGTTTGGTTCTTACCAATGCTGAGAGCAAAAAGAGGCAGCAAGATAACCTGTTTCCTGCAATTCAATATCACTAAACCCTGTGTAGCATTGGTCCTTTAGCTGCTTGCTCATTGGAAAAGCAACAATAATAGCCGGCAGTGCAGAACTGCCTTTTATATCAAATAGTGCTCAGCATGGTCAAAACTAAGCTCACTATAGGGACTGAGTATCACAAAATGGTGAATCCTCTCCATTCCGTGGGCAGGCTGCTAAAATTATTGCAAGCCCTTGTGATTTAGATGTATTTTGGACGCTAAACTGTTGACTTGACCTTGATCTTAAAACACTATGGCTTGCCTGTTTCTTAATACGTGCATGTGTACCTAACTCTTCTGGAATTTCAAACCTTTTGCTTTCCTCCTTTTGCTTTTACGCATTTCTTTGGGTCACTCATCCTGCTGAGTCCCAGCAGTGTTTGATCAAGTTAATGTGTGAGGCAGTTTCTTTTATTAGACCAACTTCTACTGATGGAAGAGGCAAGCTTTCAAGATACTGTGCTCTTTTTCTGATGCTGGTGCAAAAATATTACTTTGCTCTCCCTTTCCTGGTCTCTCAAATATTCTGGGACCAAGGCAGCTACAACACTGCAGTTGTTAAGCAATGTATTCACTAGGTGGCAGCCACTGACAATTAATACCTAGACAGAGGCAAAACAGCCCTGCAAAATGTATTCCCACCCTTAACCTGGGATGGCATTAGCGAATAAGACAAATGCAATCACAACAGGTAAATGCCAAATAAAGCAGCATTTTTTATCCTTAGATTCTTCAGCAGATTGAAATGTCTATTAGTCCTTCCCTGCATTACCTGGGTGAGTACCTCAGATACAAACAGTATAGAGAGCTTTGACTGATTTGCCACACAGAGTCATGTGTGCATGTTTGTTACTTTTATGCAATTTCTTTTGGGCAGCTATGACAAATTACCCCTGGTTTGGAGGATTCCTCACAGTTACAGTTTTTTCTTCTCTCAGAAGCCACTAGCTGACTGCTCCAGGACAGTCAGCTTCAGTTTTGTTTGTCTCTGGGGCAGGCAGTTGGATACACAAAACGATCCCACATTTTAAAAAACTAGGAAAACAAATTTAGACTGTTTTTCAAACCCTTCTGTTTGAAGGGTTCTCTGCTGTTTGAAGAACTCTTCAGTAGTTGAGTGAGAACTCTCTTGTTGATGGTTTTAGTTATCACTGAGGTTCCTGGAAAGAAGCTGTATTAAATAGGGGATTATATGTAATTCATTTTGGAGTTGGAAGGATGATCCAGTGGTTCGGACACTAATCTTGGACTTGGGATCCTGACTTCAGCTCCAAGCTGCACTGTACACTTCCTGTGTGATTTGGTGTGACTCTCTCTCTTGCTTATCTGCAAAATGGGTATAATAGCACTACCTACCTCCTGGGGTGTTGGGAAGATAAAGTGCATTAGAGATTGTGTGTGTGTGTGTGTGTGTGTGTGTGTGTGTGTGTGTGTGTGTGTGTGTGTATATGTATATATTGTGGGAACAGTTATCTTCAGTGACCTTTCTGGCTGCATCTCTCCTAACTGGAATAGCGTGGTGCAGATATTCAAAGAAGCGTTACTCCTATTTAGGCCCCTGAACATCTGACCATGTGCATCTGAGAGGCACAGCTTCCAGAAGTGGCAGGCTGCACCATGCCCTTTGTTATCTCTGTGCTTGGCTCAACAGGTGCCCATTCATTCAGTGCACAGCCGGGTTTCCAAAAGTCACACCGTCCTATCTTTTCAAGGAGATCCCACGGGCCTGATCCATCTCCCATAGAATTCAGTGGAAGTTCTGTCACGGATGTGAAATATGTGCCCCTCCAAGTCCTAGCTCTGTTGTCAGAGCCAAGGAGTCTGAGGCTATATCTACACTGCATTCCTCTTGTGCAAAAGCCTATGCAAATGAAGCACAGATTAGCATATTGTCATGCTTCATTTGAATAATTAATTAGGGGCTGTTTTTGCGCAAGTGGCTTTTGCGCAAAAAGGAGCCGTCTACACAGCTCCTTTGTGTGCAAAAGCCTTTTGTGCAAAAACAGCCCCTAATTACGCATCTGAAGTGCGGCAATATGCTAATACACACTTCATTTGCATAGGCTTTTGCGCCAGAGGGATACAGTGTAGACATAGCCTGAGAGAGCTTTGGGTTCTAACTGGTTGGCAATGCTCAACATGAACCTCTGCACAGCATGGAGCTGGTTCCAGCTGGCTTGTGCCAGACCCTCTGAAAGGCACAGTTCCTCTCACTAGCAGCACACACTGGTAAGAGGAGCAGGCATGATGCTTATTCGGGTATGACTTTGCAGTTTGCTCTGCCTCAGGTGCCAGTCACCCAAGTTAAGTCTGTGGGGAAGACACGCCCGCAGGCTGTGCTGTTCCACTGGCCAGAAGAGATCCTGCCTGTCTCCTTCACCCCACCCCACACACACTTTACAGAAGAGTGAGCCTGGGGCAGTGCTTTCATTCTCCAGCTATGGTTTCTTGCACCCTGCCATGGCCAGGTCCTGTGCAGCAGGGTTTCTTTAAAACTGCCTCTAACTTGATTCCGTTTGTGATAAACAGAAAAATAAGAACTGTACTAAGTAGCCTCCAAGGGCGAGAAGAGAGATCCTGAGTTAAAGCTAAGTGCTCTGCTATACATACACCGGAATATTTATCCAGCTGTGGGAAGATAATCCTGCCAACACTCCATGGTGCTCTGGGGTAATTTGCAAGTCCCGGCAGCAAAGAAATGAAATGTTTGCCTGTTCTGGGAGGTTAGAGTACCAGAAATGTGTGGCACAATTTTTACCCTGGTCACACGTTCTCTCTAACAGCCCTCTCTTCCCTGCACTGTCCACACATTCATCTTGTGCTTTTTGTAAACAAATTCCATGGCAAAACTGTGCATTACTGAATTCCCTGTCCATGTTCAGGGTCTGCATCCAGCAGCTCTGCTAATAGTTTGTGTATGTATTAGCTAAGTAATAACGGACACATTCACTACTATATGCAAGTATCAGAGGGGTAGCCGTGTTAGTCTGACTCTGCATAAACAACAAGTTCCGTGGCACCTTATAGACCAACAGATTTATTGGAGCATAAGCTTTTGTGGGCAAAGACCCACTTCGTCATGCATCTGACAATAAATCTGTTAGTCTATAAGGTGCCACAGGACTTCTTGTTGTTACTACTATATGCAGACACTTCATTTAACGGAACATCAAGCTACAGCAGTATAGCCAACTCATGTTGTTTGAGATGTTTCTTAAAGTCCCAACTCCTGGAGTCATGTTACTTCATGAACATTTCAGCTTAAAAAAACCTCTAGTTTTGGGAGGAAACTTCAGAATGTGCCCCAAGAGCATGCTAGAGGTTCAGAAACCAGAAAACAAATAAAAAGGACTCTCCAGGTTTTAATTACAGGTTGAACCTCTAAAATCTGGGTCTCTCTGGTTTGGCAACCTGGACCACAGATATTGCTGGGCCAGGAATTGGGGGCAGCAAGAGAGCATACAGCCAGGAGTCTGGCTTGGGCTGGCAGCCAGTGGCCAAGACCCCACCTAGGGTGGCGGCAGCTTCCCAGGAGTGCTTGTGGTGGCAGCAGAGCTGACGTCCTAGCCAGGGCCAGCAACATCTATCTGGACAGGGCTGGTGACGGCAGCAGGGCCTGAGTCTCAGCTGGGGCGGGTGGTCAGTGTTTCCTCTAAGCTGTGAGACAGCACAACTTCACGGGTGTTTAATCAGTCCTGCTCAGGCAGTCAGCTTCATGCATGGAGCCCTGAGCCTCTGACTGGGCAGGGCTGATTAATCACCCGTGAAGCTGTGCTGTGGAGCAGCTTAGAGGGAACACTGCCGGTGGTGGCAGTTGGGCTGTGAGTCTGACTGGGGTGGGCAACCTGGGGCTGGGAATCTGACCGGTAGTGGTGCTGGTAGTCAGGGCGTGGTGGAGGGGTGAGCTGTGGCCGGGAGCAGAGCCAGGTGGGGGTCCTCTGTTGACCTCCCCTGGTCCAGCAAACTCCTTTATTCGGGACTAGTCAAGTCCCGAGGATGCTGGACTAGGGAGGTCCAACCTGTAGTATCTTTTTGGATGATTCTAAAGTTAGCTTCCTGAGGTTTGAGGCATGGCTCATGATTTTTGAACGCTTGGGGTTGGCAAAATTGTCTCAAAGCCTACAAAATTCCCTCTAACTTTTTCCATCACTGTGCAGAGTAAATTTGATGTGAACCAAGGCATGGGTGGATGTGCACTGCCTGAAGAAACACACCTTGTGGGCGTGCTGCTAATCAGCTGTGTGGCATTTGATTCTCTCATGGGTGGCTGCCCAAGTTCTCCACTTCCAGGGAACACTGAAAGCTGCCCTGGTAACTGTGGTCTGTCACTTTGGTGTGGTTGTCTACATGGCACTGAGGTCTCATCAGTACTATCGCGTCCAGCCATAGTCACAGACCACACAAAAGTCATAAAAATGTAATGACCTCCCTTGTTGTCATAGGCTCTGCTCTCGTAAGCGTTGTAGATTTTTCTGATTCATTAATCAGAGTGGGTGTGTCTAGACTACATGGCTCTGTTTCACAAGGCATAAAGGATCTGATGACGAAGGGTTCTGGGGTCGGCTGAGCCCCGTCTAGACTACCGCGCTGTGCCGACAAACAGCTGATCGGCACAGCGCGGCAGCCAAATGAAGCGGCGATTATTTAAATCGCTGCTTCATTTCCCTTTGCCGAGTACACTCATGTACATGGCTCCGTCGATGGAGCTATGTAGTCTAGACACACCCAGTGAGAGAGAGAGAGACATGGCTCTAACCTGCAGATGCTACCTTTGCTGCTGCATTGTCTGGTGGCGGAGGCCTACGTAGAGAATTGTCACGATGGAGTGTGAAATGTCTAGTAAAAGGAAATAATTATTCCAAGGCAGAATGTTTAGAGACGAGAGTTGAGGAAAGCTGGTAGTCGAGAGCTCCAGGGACTGTTTCTAATTTTGCCTTTGACCTGCTGCACGAGCTTGCAAACAAAATCACCTCCTTCTTTTAGTGTCCCAGTTTTCCCATCTGTAAAATGGGCCTGATGCAGGTAGAAAAGCATGTCGACATCTTTGTTACATCATTGCAAAGCGTAATCAGCCCTTTATTGCTGTGATCAAGCCCGCTCACTTTGTCTTATGGTTAAGACATTGGCCTGCTCAGGAGAGCTGAATTCAGAATTCCTGGCTCTACCACAGACTTCCCTTTAGGTAAGGTATCAAATCTCTCTGTGCCTTAGTTGGTAACCTCCCAACAGCCCCATGTTCTGAGCTAAATTCACCAATGTTTGCTGTGTGCTCAGGTACTGTGGTGATGAGGGCAGTGAAAGTACCTAGATAGGAGGCATTCTACTGCAGCACAGGGTTTTTTTGACCTTGTTCTAACAAACGTACGCCAGACCATATTGCATGATCTGCTGCTCCGTCAGCTGAGGGGGATGGACACCTGTCATCAGTGCAGGGAGGCTAGTAGCTGGGAAACAATGGTCCCTATGGGGTTGCCCTATGAAAATGAAAAGCCTGGCTGGCCATTTGTGCAATAGTTGAAGTAGTGATGGAGTCAGAAGCAGCACAGGTGCGTCCGGCATACGGCACAAAATGTTGCAAAACCGTGGCCATGAAAAAAGCAAATATGCTGTGAGCCAGCCATGTTCTTCACAGGTAGTAAGATTAGCAGAGCAATAACAGGTGAGCTTCTGGTGCTCGTCGTCCTACCGGCTGTGCTACACCTTGGTGGATGGTCTCCAGAGAAACAAATTCCATCCCAGGATGAGCCAGCAGGTGCAGGAGCAGTGTGTGATGCCAGGCAGCGTGAGTGGCAAAGTGCTCCCATCATCACAGAATTGTAGGGCAAATGGAAAACTGTATTATGTCCCAGCACATCTAGCCAGCGGTGACAGGCCCTGCCCTCAGTAGGGAAGATCCAGTCACATGCATGGATGACGTAGGAAAATATCATCTTGCGGACTGCCTGCAACAGGACAGGGAAGTAACAAGGAGGAGAGGGGTGGAATCTGGGTAAACTGCCAGACATATAGTCAGTGATTTTCACAATGCCGAACTTACTGAAAATATGTCACAGTAGGCATGTAACATGGGCATTGTCCTGTGGATGCCAACACCAGAAAATCCTGACCCAGCTGGAGAAAAAGAACCATTTGGGCAGAGATCGCACCCGACAGGATGCTTCAACTTGTTAGAGTGCAACTTACTGTATGCTTGAGAGGCTTCTGCTGTGCATAAAAAGAAACTGTTCATGCTTGCATTGGGACTTACAGAGTAGAACAGAAAGCTATTATTTTCATTGCTTTCTCCTGGAAAATTATTTATTGTCACTTAATTTAACATTCTCTGCTATCTTAAAGTGGCTATTTGGAGAGTCAACAATGAGAATGCAAGTGTAAGAATGGTTCAATTGTTTCTCAAGTTGCATCGGAGCCTTTTGGTTGGAAATATGCAAAGTGAATGTGAAAGCAAATGATACATTTCCAAACAAGCACCACTAAAAGAAAAGCTACCTGGGTTCTAAACTACCCTCAAGCTTCCAAATGCCTGGAGTGTTTGCAAAGAAAACGTAAGAGTGAGCCACATTGTCTGACCCTTGTCTCAAAGGCAGAATTGCTACCATAATCCATAGGCTAGATAGCTGGAGGGATGTTCTTGCAGACGAATGTTGGAAGCTGTGTTATTGCATTCCCCTGCCTCTATTTTCTTTTTCTTTTTTGTGATGTCTAACATGGGCAAGGTTCTTGAATATCTCAGACAGGCTAGTGATAGATGGGTACCTCCGCTCTGTAAAAACAGTTATTCTCTTAATGCCATGTCTGAGTGCTACTGAGCCTAAGCACTGGTCACGCAATGAGTACTGAGCGGGGCAGAGCAACTCAGGCAAACGAAGCTATGTTACCTATTCACGGGCTGCAGTTTTGCAGTGCTGGTCTAACACTTTAACACATTAGATTATACTGTAGCAATGACTTAAGCAGTAGAAGTACCTTAGATAGACTATGATCCTTGTGTTGGTATAAAAACATTTCCCTCAAGAATAGTCAGCTATTAACATAAGAACGGCCATACTGGATCAGACCAAAGGTCCATCTAGCCCAGTATCCTGTCTTCTGGCCAATACTAGATGCACCAAAGGCAGGGAACACAACAGGTAATCCTGACATGATAGCTCTCCTGTCACCCGTTTTCAGACATACAGAGGCTAGCGACACCACTCCTACCCATCCTGGTTAATAGCCATTGATGGACCTAACCTCCGTGAATCTATCTAGCCCTTTTTTGAACCCTGTTAAAGTCCTAGTCTTCACCACATCCTCTGGCCAGGGATTCCACAGGTTGACTGAGCACTAAGTGAAGAAAAACATCCTTTTGTTTGTTTTACACCTGCTGCCTATTAATTTCATTTGGTGATCCCTCATTCTTATATTGTGGGAATAAGTAAATCACTTTTCCTTATTCACTTTTCCCACACCAGTCATGATTGTATAGACCTCTATCATATTCCCCTCCCCTTAGTCTCCTCTTTTCTAAGCTGAAAAGTCCAAGTCTTTCTAATCTCTCTTCATATGGGACCTGTTCCAAACCCCTAATCACTTTTGATGGCCTTTTCTGAACCTTTTCCAATGCCAATGTAACTTTTTGAGATGAGGCAACCACATCCGTATGCAGTAATCGACATATGGGCAGACCATGGCTTTATGTAAGTGGGAGAATGGTCCTGCTATTGTGGGGAACTTTCCTGGCTTCTATACTACCCTGGTGAAATGGACCAGTGAAAGAATCTGAGTCCCCGCTCCCACTTCTTTTACCCAGCAGCCTCACTGACCCTGAGGGCTCCCCTTCCACTCTCCTGAGCAACAGAGTCCTCAAAATCCCAATGAGGCTGAGCCCAGGTTTTCTGGGGCTTAATCCCCAACCTTGTAATCACTTAGGGCAGGGGCTAGGGTGTCTGCACTGCGGGGTGCTCTCTTCACGCTGGATGCTTTCTTGACCCACTGATCATTACATACAGTTCAAAGTGAATACAATTTATTAAACAGCAACTGATTAAAAAAAAAAAGAATAAGGAAAAAACGAGAGAGGTTAAAAGAGAACACACAGCCCCGCTCTATAGTATGGGGACATCACAAACAGCAGTCTGCAGAGTGTAAGGACAGTTCACAGTCAGTTCCTTATAGGTCCCAGGGCTCGCTCTTAGGCCCTGGCTGTGCGGCGGGAGGCTGCAGGTTGGACACGCTTGCTCTGGCAGTGACTACACAACTTCAGGCTCTAGGTGGCAGGACCCCTTTCCTAGGTGGAGTTACAATCCCTCTCCCAGTCTGGCCTGCAGGGCCTCTTGGCTGGTGGCATCTCCCTGCCCAGAGCCTTTCTCCCCTTTGCTGGTCCCAGCTGCTCAACACACCCAGCTCCAGACTATGCAGCGTTGCCAGCCTCGAGCTCCTTGCATTGCTTCTCTGACCCCTTTGGCTCCGGTCACTGCAGGTCTGCTTCTTAGCACAGCTTGGCCCCCTTGCTGCTCTTCTTAGCTCTCTCCCCCTTTGACTCAGAGACCCAGAAAATCCCAGCTCACAGGGATGACAGGACCTGGCCTCCTAATTCCCTCATTGGCCTGTCCAACCTGTCAATCAGGCTGACCTGGAGTGTTGGCCTCTTCCCATTGTCCTTGGGGTCTATCAGTCTCAGAGCCCTGATTTCTCATGGACCCTTCCCCTTTTGGTACTGGGAGCTGGCCAACCAAAAACCCCCACTGAGTTTTAGTAATGGGCTAACAGTCCCCTTACATTCTTATAGAGGCAATAAGATATTCTCTGTCTTATTCTCTATCCCTTTTTAAATGACTCCTAACGTTCTATTTGCTTTTTTGACTGCCGCTGCACACTGAGTGGATGTTTTCAGAGCACAATCCACAATGACTCCAAGATCTCTCTCTTGAGTAGTTGTAGCTAAATTAGTCCCCATCATATAGTGTGTATACATGAGATTCATAGGCGTGCGCAGCACATTTCATTAGGGTGTGCACCCAAATCATTTTTTATGTACTCTTTGACCCCCATTAGCCACACCCCTGATCCCTGTTAATCACGCCTCTGACCCCCATTAGCCACACCCCCTGACTCCCATTATCCATGCCTCTGGAGGTAACACTCTCGGGGCAAGATGGATACATGATCAGAAGTAAAAGGTGTCATGTGACCCCCCCTCTAAGGACTTTTCCCACCATCCTCCTACCAATAGGGATTAGTTTGGCCCCCACCAAACCCCCTCATGCAACTATCCTGCAATTGCATTAACCCAATATATGTGAGGCGGAGAGGCTGGGGGAAGTGTTCCCTCTGAGTTTCCTCCCATGAGCAGAATGAATTTTGTGTTGTGCATCAGTACTGAGTTC
>JANRFK010001605.1:19541534-19567465 GCA_030068395.1 Apalone spinifera
TTGTTGGGCCCTTGATAACTTTTGACCACAAAATTCTTCTCTGCAGTAGTTTAGCAGTGGGGCTGTACAGCCCAAAGGACTCACAAGTGGGCGAAGGCACTAAATCCCTCCACAGGTTTAATATGCAGCATGTAATAAAATCACCAAACAAATTCCCTGACTTACTAACTAAAAGATGGTGCACTCACACACTCCACGAATGAGCCTCAGGTTCAGAGATGACTCAGTCACTGCAGAGGGGCTGCTCTCTTCTGGCAGGGATCCTCTTCAGGCAGGAATCAGGCTGCTTCGGTCCCAGAATTTCCCCTCACCAAAAAGGGGTGCTAGGCTCAAGGTGCAGGCAACACAACTGCACCAAAATTCAAACTATAACCTCCTACCCCAGCATCCAGACACACACACAGCAGACAGCAGCCCCAAACCAGCAGACAGAGCAGAGCTGACCATGTAGTGACTGGTCTCACCCAGGGAACTGGAGAGCCAACTCAGCATGGCTGGGGAAGCCTCCCAACAAACTCCACAAACTGGGACTCAACAGTCGAGAAATAAAACCCAGCTGAGGGATCCTGCCTTTAGGTCCCTGGAGGCTAGTTCTCAGGGGGAAACCCTGCATGCAGCCCTGGGGCTTACTAGCTCCCACATAGCCAGCCTTCCCCTTGCCCTGACTGGCTCCAGACTTCCCCAACCATGGCTCCTCCTTCCCCTCCTGAACTCTCCTGGGAGGGGCATCTCACTCCCTATGGGTTGCCGGGCTGACTCTGGCCCTGGTAGGGAGGGGGAGCCAAGGCAAACTCAGAGTGTCTCTCCCTGGGCTGCCAGCAGACAGAGCCCCAGGAATCTAGGTAATCTCCTTGGGGGTTACACAAGGATTACAACAAAAAACAGTTATATAGAATTCCCATCATACAGAGAAGGCAAGTGACTGTTCCTAGTTATCACATGGGTAGTCCATGTTGGAGATGGGATTAGAATTTTGGAGTTCTTGTTTGCTAGCTCCATCCTTAGATTATTGACTGCAATAGGTTTTGGAAGGGACATATAAATATTGTGGTTCAGGGCAAAAGCCAGTTTCTAATTAGGAAGAAATTTAGCTGCCCGCCGCATAGATATTTTGTCACTTTTTTTTCTGAAGTATCTGGCATTGGCCACTGGCTACTTGGCTGATCCCATATGGCAGACTTGGTTGCATTGTTCCCCCTTTTTAATAACAACAATTACTACACAACTCCAGAGGGGCAGACCAAAGCCTGAGCCTGCTGGAGCCCCAGTACCACAGATAAGTTGGGCCAAAGTCCACAGTTTCAATCGCCCCCCGCACCCCACACAGAGTTTCTATAATATAGAGTAGATTAATATAGAGGCTCCTCTCAGCTAATTGCTAAATTATCTGACAGAAAACTAGAGTTTTCAAGTGCCTGAATAGCCCCTGGAATCATTGTTACATTCTATCCCCCCCCAATCAAAATCTGAAAAGGCACTCCTGCAGGAGGCAGCCCCATCCCCACTTCCCAGTGTGAGGCTATGGCGAGGGGCAGCTTGATACCCCTCCTTCTGCCCCACACCACCATTCCTGCCCCACGCTGTGCAAAGGGTAGCTCTATCCCGCACCCCCCCCAGCATGAAGCTAAAGGGAGGGGCAGCAGAAGTGGGAGAGGCACACATGTGATGGTAGTGTCTTCCCCTCCCCACACCCTGCACAAGGGAGGCAACCTCATGGACCTGAGAGGGGCTCTCGCAGTATGTGCCATGACAGTGATGCAGGGTGAGTGTGTTGCTGGGGAGAGGGGAAAGAAGAGGAGGTTATCTGTTCTGGAGCTTGCTGTAGCCAGCGGGGAGAGTTGTCCTCCTCAGAGCCCCGGGGCCCTCTGTCTACACCACAAGCTCCTCATACCTGGCACTGCCCCACCTCAGTGCCTGCTCCTAAACTCCTTCCCTAAGTCTGCACCTCTTCCCCACCCAGACTCCAGAGACTGCACCCCTCCCTCATCCAAGCTCCCTCGCAGAGTCTTAGGTGCTAGTGGTGCTGGTGGGAACCTGGATGGGGGAATGGTTTGGGCTCTGGGCATTCTAGGCCACAACCAACATTTTTGCAAACCTGCCGCCCCTGTCTCTTGGTGCAGCTGTTGCAGCCATGAGTATACATGACTGTTAAACAGGATTAATGAGTGTTTATTATGTTGATGGAAATTGCATGGGAATTACAGAGGAGTACAAGAGAGCAGCTGTTTTTAACTCTGAAGGGAGATAATACCCTTTCCATCAGTGTTAAGGAACTTAAGAAGTAGAAAACTGATTAAAAGTTCTAGAAGACAAGTAGCTGCTGTGAAGTAAATGGCTAACCTGAGGCAATGAGCTAGAGAAGTGGTTTTTTTCAGCGTGGGGTCCATGGAGCCCGGGGGTGCGCAGGCTATGTTTAAGGGGTCCACAAAAGGCTGTCATTACCAAGAGCATGGATTTTTCAACTTATGCTCCACAGACTATGTCTAAGACTTCTAAGATAAAAGCTGTAATGGAAAAAAGAGGGTGCTGTGAAAAGACTTTTACTTGATTTTAAACATTTGTCATATTTAAAAACAAGACCTGAATGGATAAGGCAGCAATTTTCTTGCATTTTAAGTGAAATCTAAAAAGAAACTCAGTAATGGCATTGGTTACCATGGTGTTTAAAGATACAACTCAGTGGATACTTCTGATAGGCTGATAAAAGCTTTGCTCATTATGTGGCTGAGTTAATTTTCGTCAGATGGAATTATGTATTTAGTTGACTTTAATAACTCTAATAGAGGTATCACAAAGGGATTTGATCCTCATACAGACTGCTCCTGCAGTCAAGAGGAAGCAAGATCACACCAACATGCACAGGTCAGAGGAAGCAATCTGGGTAGCCATGAAGTCCATATGGAACCTTATTGAAATCAGGGGCTCAACTGAGGCAGAGGTACACTTGCAAAGATCTCACTGTGTACTCTGGGCACAACCAGGAAAACTTATTCTCCTCCCCCCAGCCTCGGAGCCATTAAAGGGGTAGACCCTGGCCACAGTGCCTGTGGCAGCTCCAAGCCTGCCAGCCCAGAGCCACTAGTGGCCACCGGGCCCCTTGACCCAGTGGCCCCAAAACATGAGCCAGCAAGCCACTGGCAGCCAGCCCCTCCACCACTCCCCAGGAGCAGTCTGCCAATGCACAGGAGTCTGATGGGCTGGAGAAGGCGGGTGCCTTTCTGGTACAGGGTGGAGATCAGATTTGAGGGGGATGCCCCCAACGTCCATGATCTCTGCACTAGACGGAGAAATGCGGCCATCTATGGCAGGATAGCTGCCAGCCTGGCCACCAAAGGCCACTTGCAAACCCAGGAGCAGGTTTGTATGAAAGTCAAGTTGGTCCAGCGAGACCCCCAACCCTGAGTCCTGAGCTTCCCGTCCCTCTTCTTCCCCTTGCTTCCCCCCTCTACCTCCCTCCTCCCAGGTTTCCCCCTTCCCTCTCTCTTCCCCTCTCCCACCTCCTTTTCCCAGTCTCCCCAGAGGTTCATCCCCCCCAGTTTTGTTCAATAAACCCAGTTTCTATTTTTGAACATACATGTCTTTTATTTGACATCAGGAAGGGGGGCTACGGATGGATAAGTGGAAGGACGTGAGGGAGGAATGGGGCACGAGCCCCCAGTGGGGAGGGGACCAGGGAGGCTCTGAGGAGTCCTCGGGGTGGACGCTGTCCCTCAGGGCCTCCTGGATCCTGACAGCCCCCGATGGATCCCCTGGATGGCAGCCTGCAGCAACTGCAGCCAGGCTGATGGCAAAGACCCCACGAGACGCACCAGCGTGCCCAGGGACAGCTCTGGCTCCATGTGTCCGAGTGCTGTGGTGTCCCGAGTGCAGGCATTCAGGGCACTCCAAGACTGGACTGCTTTGCTGTCTCTCATCGAGATAGACTTGTAAGTGGGAAACCCTGAGAACTGTCTGTCCAGGGTGGGGGCAGGGTCCCTTTAAGCACAGAGCTCAGTTAGCCTCAGGCTGCAGCCTGACCCACACGCTAAGTCCTAACCTGATGCCCTGCCGGCATTTGTTCCGGCCAGCAAAACGCTATTTCAAAATAGTTCAAAATAGTTTTTGTGTATAGACGCGTTATTTCAAATTAGCTTAATTTGAATTAACTATTTCAAAATAAGTTAATTCAAAATAGTGCTGTAGTGTAGACACACCCTAAGTGTCCTCTCTCTCAAAAACCAAACAACGACCAAAACACAACATCCCCTACTCCCCTCTCCCCCCACAGACCAATAACAATAAGGAGAAGCCAAACTAAAACCCTGTTGTTTTAAAACTCAAACAAAAACTTTTCTGAGGTGACAAAATTATATTGATCCTATTTTCCTTCCTCCCCCACTCTTGATTCTCCTGTGGCTTCCACTGCACTGGAAACAGAGGTACCAAAATCTGGCAAGTCTGGCTGTTCTTAAGTGATAACTGAGTTTTCAGGAAGTATGTAGTGTTGTGGTAGCCATGGTTGTCCCAGGATATTAGCAAGAGTAGGGATGAGGCCTGAGAAGAGCCTATGTGAGCTCCAAAGCTTGTCTTTCTCCCTAGCAGAAGTTGGTTCAATAAAAAATATTACCTCACACAGGTATGTCTAGACTACACCTCTCTGTCAACAGAGAGATGTAGATTAGGCACATCGAAATTGCTAATGAAGCAGGGATTTAAATATCCCGTGCTTCATTAGCATAAACATGGCCACCATTTTTTTTCGAAACGGAGCTTTTTCAAAAAAAACCCCAGCAGTCTAGACGTGGATCTGTTGAAAATAAACCCTTTTTCGACAGATCCTGTAAACCTCATTGAGCTGTTTCCTATTGCAAGTTGAAATAGAGAGGGAACAATCAGCCATGTATTTTTCTGGCTTGACAACTTCTGGAGACTAAAGTTCCCTATTTATCCATAGACCAGGTACAACAAGGGCAGTAACAATACAAGCTCTCCCAAAGTACCTCAGCTGTGTTTTGAACTGACCACCCCCATGGGAGCGCAAGTTCAATTGCCATACTCTTCTCCATCCTTGGCCACCATGCTGTGCCTTTCAACTAGTACTGCCCATTGTGCTCGGGGGAGGTGGTGGTTGTGATATGGACCAAGAACATTACCACATTTCAGACAGCCCTCCAAGCTGATGCCATTGTGGATTAACCTTTTTAAAATAGTCTTTTCAGTTAATTCAGCTATAATAAGCTCTTCACTAGCCCCTTGTTCCCAGAGCCAAGATATTTTTAATAGTAACAGGAGCTTAAAGTTAGGTTCCCAAATCCATGTTTGTGTCCACCCGACTTGCCAAAAAGCTGAACACTCAGCAGGTCCCATGGATTGTAGTGGTAGCCAGCGGGTGTTTACCAAAGGCAGCAATCAGGCTTTTTGTTTAGGTGCTGAACACCCAGACCCTGTGCCGAGTGCTCTATGAATGGATCTCCATGCTGGCATAGTGCTTACTTCATATTCAGGGCTTGAAAATGGACTAAGGCTACATCTACACTACTGTAGAAAGCTGACTTAAGCTATGCAACTCCAGCTATATGAACTGACATATCTTGGGTCAGGGGTTCCCAACCTTTTTCGGTCCCCGTACCCTCTCGGCTTTTAGTAAACCTTCCTGTACCCCCTATTCAATATGAAAGGAAATAAATTCTAGACTCTAGAATCCACAACTTTTTTCACTAACACTACTACTTTTGGAATATTTCAATTAGGATAATCTAGTTATTTACCAAATATTCCCCGTACCCGCTTGACAAGCTTCTCGTACCCCCTGGGGGTACATGTACCCCAGGTTGGGAACCCCTGCCTTAGGTCATGTTACCACAGGGTATTCACCATGGAAACTCTCCCATTGACTTCCCTTGCTCTTCTCCTCTGGGGTAATGTAGAGGGGTTGACGGCAGAGCAATCGGCAGGCAATTTGGCAAGTCTTAACTTGACGCACTAAATTGACCGCTGTAGATCAATCTCAGAGCATCAATGCGGGGTGTAGTGTAGATATAGCCAGAGTAGCCTTACCTTAAGCCCCTGTTTTAAAAAAATCATGGCCCGCCTCCATTACTTCTTGGTCAGTGACACTACAGCTTTGTATTGAGCTTGACCTTTTCTGTAAGGAACCCTACATTTTATAGGTGAAAACACTTGTGTCTTATTTTCTTTTGATGATTCTCCCCTCCCCCCCCCACACACCAGCAGCTACATCTCTTTCCCTCCATCCATACCATCTAAAATACCTGCGAATGCTAAGAAAGAAAATTTAGAAACAGATGATGTAAGAGGCTGCAAATCTGTGTAAGTTAACCTATTTCTGTCATCCCAAACAGCTATTCAGTCACAGGTCTGCAGTGAAACAACACTTTGAGCCTCGAGATCCTTCTGAGCACTTCATGCTTTTTTTTATTGATTTTTTTCCCCCCCCACTCTTCCCTTTAGAAGCATGACTCAGGAACCCTCATTTATTAAAAGTAGTCCCAGTTTCACATACCTTTCATTTCCTTTGAATTACATTAATTGCCTGACAGTTAAAAGTGATCTGGGTTTTCAGATTTCAGCACTGGACTGCAAGAAATATTTGCCAGGTACAGCAGATTTATAAAGATGCCACTGCGATGCTTTGAGACTAACAATCAGAAAAACACCGCAGCAAAACAACACTATTTTTCAAGGTTAAATGCTTAGAATACTAAAAAGGAATTGCATGTAAGAAGGCCCCAAAATGAATTAGATCCAATCTGTTTTCTCAGCTTGCCTACATGAAAGGAAGATGCCAACCAATTTCACAGTGCCACACAACAGGTATATGTTTAATAAAGCAGCTTTTAATAAGGGAGCTTTACTTTTAATTTAATTTGTTTGTGTAGTTCAAATCTGTTTGCTTTATTCTTCTGCTTCCATTAGTAGAGCATTTTCTTTAGTATTACTAAGGGACTTAGGAATCAAAGTCCCATTGATAGGTGATGGAATTTAGACTCTTAAGTGCCTAACTATCCTTTTGAAGAAGAGGTTTAGACTCCTAAATCAGTTAAGCATTGCAACGCTGAATGCAGTGACATCTAAATACCCTAAAAATCTGGGTCTGAGTATCTCTGTGCCTTAGCTCCCCCTCTGTGAAGTGCGGAAAATGTCATCTCCCTAGGTCAGAGGGAATGTGAAGATAAATGCATTTCAGACTGTGAAGTATTTTGATAGCATGACTATAGGGGAATATAAGCATTTTTGACAGACAGACTGAAATGCAAGTGTGCTTATGCAACATACTTGCAAGGAAATACATTTGGGCAAATTCTTCTCTTTGTTGCAATTAAAAAATGAATGAACGGTGCTTCTCATTTACACAAAGACCACTGTACACCATTGTAGCCGTGTAAGTGAGTCCACTTCAGAGTCCCTACTTGTAATATGAAATGACATTGGTGTAAATGAGAATTGGGGTCATTATTATTGTTGTCCCTGATCAGGGCCACAGCATGTTAGATGCAGGGCATGCATATAATACAAAGATATTCCCTTCCTGAAAGAGATTTCAATCTATACGCAAAAAGGCAGTTTACTATGTTACAAATTGATTTTCCCAGTCTCAGATGTGGAATCCAAAATGAACTGTTTGATGTACAATAGTAACAAAATCAAAGCCATTTAAAACTTGTCTGTGAAGGGATACAGGCCTTCTTAAATGATATTAAATAAAAACAGGTGATGGAAAAGAATTGCTACTTGTCACCAAAATGATCCTGTAAGAATCACTGTAGTTTTTCCCCATTCCAGATAACTGCAGTACTCTTACATCTTTATGGATTATTTTTATTAAAAAGGAAAATACATGCTCACAGTAGATGGCACTTGTAGCAACATTACCGCACAGCAATTTTTTTAAAATGATAAAGAAACAGACCAATCTGTTAGGTCAATGTGATTTTTAAATAACACCGGTACCCAGCATGCCAACTTTCTTTGCCTAATATCTGAGACTATCAAAACAAGATTGGCAACAGCGGGGAAAAAACCAGAAAATGACCCAAAATTCCTTCCATTTCTTGCTTCACAATGAACCCTCAGTAGACCGCTGAGATGTGCTGGGCTAGGTGAACTAACTCATGCTAGTTGGGAGTAGCTGAGAGTGCTTCAGAAGAATGCTCAGGCAGGCCTATACTCCTTACCAAGAGGGGCAGAAACCGTCAAGTCTCTTTATCTACTGTCAGAAGTACATATCCAGAGCAATACAATTCCAGACTCAGTCTCAAGACAAGATGGAGTTCCCCAGGCCTTGTTAACATGCAAGGGAGGATAAAAAAAGCAATCCTTAGTAGATTAACCACTCACTAATAATGCATAAGACAGAAAAAATGTCTCTTTCCAAGTCCTCCTTGTGGAAGTTCATTAAATTTGGCCATCCTCTAGTCAGTGTTAGTTCTTCAAGAAGATAGTATTTCTCCAGAAGATGTTTGGGGCAGATTGACTGAAGGAAGAGCAGAGAAGCCCACAATTGCCTTACCTGTGTCTGTTCAGGTGATCTGTTTTTTCCAAAGACTTCTTGGAGTTCCGTAAGGAAAGGGTTGATCCAGAAAACAGACTTCTTCCAGATTAGAAGGAAATTCAGCTAACTGCAGTTTGCCCTGGTCATGCTGAGAGTGACCAATGGGACTTCATTTTAGGGAGCCCCTTGCAGGTTAGATTGCAGGACTGAAGCCTATAACTTGATCTAAAATCAGGGATGGGCAACCATGAATAGTGGGTGGGTTGCATGAGTGACCCTCCTTTACCTCAGTAGGCTACAGCAACCTGCAGCCCACTGGGGTTCCAATTGTGACCCCATGGCCTGCCATGTGCCCCATTCCTCCATGTACCTCTCATGAACTGGGATACCAGAGCTCCGCACTTACCTTCTCCTCCTCCTGCCTCCCAGCACTTTCGAATCACCACATTCATGCTTCATCCCTGCTCCTCCCTTTCCCTCTGAACAGCTGATTTGTTGCATTCAGCTCTGGGAGGGAGGGGGAAGTGTAAGAAGTGCAAGGCTCTAGTGCCCCGAGGCACGTGGGGGTGGGGAAGCAGCTAGGGGGTCTGCAGGTCACACGTGAAACCTGAGTGGGCTGCATGCAGCCTTTTGGGCCACAGGTTGCTTATCACTGATCTAAATTATATCATGGCCTGATTTATACAGTGAAATAATATTGAGAAAAGCCATGTGACTGCATTCTATGGTATATGGTTTTCCCACCATCTACTATATATTTCAGAGAGCTCATCTGTTTGATCAAAAAATCCTCCTAAACAATAAGAGCTAGGACCACCAAATTTGGTATACAGCTTCCTCTTTATTGTAACTTAAAGCAACATAAAGGTTTGGTTGTGCCAGGAAAATGGGAGGTTCCTGGAATGGGATTGCTTATCATAAAACTAAACAGAAAATAGAAAGAATCAGCAAATCATTAAGGGTGCACCTACACTGCACCCAGAGCTTGAAATAAGCTACACAATTTGATCTATGCAAATTGCGTAGATTATTTTGAGTTAATTTTGAAATTTGGCACAATGTACCCAGCACCAAATTCAGAAACAGAGCTCTATTCCGAAATGTTCCTTATTCCTTGTGGAATGAGGTTTATAGGGACATCGGAATAGTGAGTCCATTATAGTTCAAAATAATGGGCTTCCTCAAAAGATGTGGAATAGCTATTTTGGGATACTTCTGGTAGCCCGAAATACCTCTGCAATGTAGACATAGCCTTACAGTGCTCAGAATTGACACAACCACAATTGCAAATGTTGAAAGAGACTGAAACAAGATGAGTTAGAAAAATAGGATGACCCCAGAATAGGATTGCTTCTTAATAACCTTACCAAAAAGGACATAAAACAGAGACATTTGTAGCTAAATCAATGCTTATGGTTTGAAAACTAGAAGAAAATTTTGTTGGAAACCAAATTGACTATAGCCCTTTTTTGATAAAATATAGCAAATGATGGAAGTTTAAAGGGATGAATTAAAAATACACTCAATGGAATTCCCATTTAAAAATTTACTAAAATTAACTTAAAAAAATTATATTTTTGAGAAAATGCAATCATTTCAATAAAGCATGTACATTTTTCTCTTATTTAAAAAAAATACTGATAGTTAAGTTAAAGATAGGAGCAATGCCTGGTTAATCTGCTAGTAGTTAGTATTTTCATTCCTCATTCTTTGAAGACAAGCAAAATGTTGGGTTGAGGAAAGTACCTTAGGCTTTGTCTACATGGCAAAATGTATAAGCATTACTAAATACACTAGATTAATTAAAATGAATTGAACATCTGTGTGGAAGCTTTCATTTGGAATAAAAATAGCTTTAATTTGATTTTTTATTAATTCACGTATTTCCACAAGGACCTTAGTTTTTCTGAGTTTCCCATTGTAGACAATACCTTAGAGGAGCCTTCAAAATCTTAAACTCCTCCTTTATAGATTTAAGCAGAGAGCAGGTGTCCTTGTCTAGATATCAAGTTCTTGTCTGTAGTTTAACGTGCTGCCTTTTTGCAATAGCTGAACTTTTACATTCACATTTTTTTCAGCACCCCACCTTGTTAAGCCTACCAGTTGTACTTGAGTGCCAAGAAGTGATGTTTGGTTTTACAACTAAAAACTCTGTATTTCCCATTCATTTTACATTCTTGACCCTTTTTGGCCAATATGGAATTTTAATAGATGAGTTTTTCTAACCCTTAGAAACCTGCCTCCTAAATCTCACAAATTTTATGTGATTCCATCATATTGTGTCTCCAGGTTTAGCCCCCTCTAATATGGAGAGAAGATTTTTGGTTTTCAATTGGCTGGTAGGTTATGCCCATTATTATTTCTTATCTTGCTCCCTCTGCCTCTCATGATTGGAAGGGAGCCCCTTACCTTAGAAATGCCTTCTTGCCCGGAGCCTTTGAGGTTTCTCAAAGCCTAAGGCTGGCTGCCACATTTCAGCTTTCTCTCTCTCTTTTTTTACCCTCTAAAGAATTTGTTGTTTTTGTAATTTTTCCAGCACTCAGATCTTTTGCTCCAGCTTTATGTTTTAATGTGTCAACTCAAGCCATTGTTTTTCATTCATTCCAAGAAAGGATTCTGGGCATTTTAAATATTGAATTTTCCTTTAATGCTACCACAGATGGTCAACATAACCTTGTAAGTTTGGATTCAGGAAGAACCTGTGACTTTGTGAGTGTGTGTGGTTGTGAGGTTTTGGGGATGTGTGAGCATATAGTGACCTACCTCTGGCAGCTGGGAATAAGATGGGGTGTGCTTTTTTGTTTCTACTTCACGGTTGTTAGGGCTTGATGATTACTTTTATTATAAATCATTTGTAACACACCATCTGAATTTTTAAAGTCATATTTTTATACTTCACTAAATAATTGTCTGCTTCTATTGTGGAGCTTTCATTCAAGGATCTCAGAATGTTTGACTTACATTAATAAAGGTAGCTTAACACCACTACTCATGCAAATGGGTAGAATTAAAGTCATAGCATGGTTAAATGACTTGCCCATAGTTACACCAAAGCCATCTCTTCAAAGCCTATTGCAATAGGTGTGCCAGGTAAAATGTATACTGAGCGTTATCATGTAGGTAAAACCTTGTGTCTGATTTGTGTGTGTAAATGCTGAGTTTTCCTCACCTGATTAGTGTGCAGGCATTTTTGTCTTGATCACCACTTTCATCAGGCTTTGACAACTGGCTCAGTGAATAGGCAGATGGCGGCACAGCAGGAGTAAAATCCAGGAGACCTGCTCTAGTCACTAGGTGACAATGCATCTCTAAATTAAAGATGCACTGGAAGTGTAGGAGGGGAGCTAGCTGTGATTTTTCAAGAGCATACCATGGTGTTGCACATTTACCGCAGCATCTCTAATGACACTGAATTATCTGCTAAAAATAATCTCCTTTCAGGATCAGGTGCTTTTGTTCTTAACAGTTCCACAGAAGCACCTTTCTGGGGAGAAAAAGTCTGATAGTTGAGGTCTGTGAAGTCTATCAGACAAAGGCATTATAAAACTGAATGGCTAGACGTTGACGCTAAACAGATTAGGACTGGGAGTAAGGCATCAATCTTTAACATGGTGCATAATTAACCATTGACGTGTAATTAACCATTGGAATCATTTACCTAGGAAAGCGATGGATTCTCCATCAATCCAAGTCTTTAAGATTGGATGCCTTTTCACAAAGTATGTTCTTGTTCACTCATGGCCACAGCAGGGCTAAAGCCGAAATAAGCTATGCTACTTCAGCTACATCAGTTGCGTTGCTTAAGTTGAAATAGCTTATTTTGGCTTTTGGCGCTGTCCAAACAGCGGGAAGTCCGAGAAAGAGCACTCTCCCTCCGACTTCCCTTATTCCTCATACAATGAGGGTTACAGGGGTCGGAGTAAGAAGTCCTCCAGCTCGAAACTATTTTGACTTTATGTCGAAAAAACTGCTTGTAATGTAGACCTGGACTATGTTATTTCAAAATAACGTCAGTTATTCCAAAATAATGCTGTTGTGTAGAGAGAGGTCAAAAAATGAGGAGTACTGTTAGTTCGAACCAAGGGCTTTGATTCAAACTACAGTGTCCCTGCGCGCACTTCCTGGTTCGAATCAGCTGTGATTCAGACTAGTGCGCCGGGCGAAATCTTGCTAATGAAACGCGGGATATTTAAATCCCCACTTCATTAGCAATTTTGGTCGCCTACATTAGCATCCCTTGTCCGAATTAGGGAGCAAATGTAGACGTACCCTCTGAGTGCTATTTCAAAATAAGTGTTATTTCTCAATAACTCCCTAGTGTAGACCAGGATTCTGAGTGTCAGAGCAATATTTTGTGAAGAAATGCTGGATTGTTGTTGATTTTATTATGCTGTGGTCCTTGGAGAGACCCTGAGTCAGACAGCGGAATCTGCTCTCTGCCTAATTCTCTATATTTGGAGGCAATTCTTGGGTCTGAGATTTCTGGAAGAGGGGATTGCCTACACTGCTCTCTGTGGTCAAGTCTGTTCTGGGACAGGTGTATATCTATAAACTAGCAGACTTACCCAGCATTGCCTGTGTCCTTCAGAGTAGGGCCTTGGGAAGTTGGGGGATGGGGCATGTAGGAGGCTGGGGCCTCTTCTCCCTTCCCCTCAGACCACCAGGAGCCTGTTCTCTCTCTCTCTCTCTCTCTCTCTCTCTTCCCCCCCCCCCAGGCTACTCCCCAGGCCACCTGGGGCCTGTTCTCTTCCTTTCCCATCCCCCAGGTCACCCCTCTCAGGCCACCCACATAAATAAGGAACCATTTTAGGAGGTTATTACATTTAGGAGACACCCCAGAACATTCCCTTACAGACACTTTACTGTTATTCCTTGTTTTGTTGTTTTCTTTTTAAAAGAAAAAAGCCGAAAGGCTTGATGACTAGTGTGCATACGTGTGGGCGTAAACAATAACTTAGCTACCTCTCTCTGACTACAGTGGGCCAAGATCCTCCAAAGCCTGGATCTGAACACTAATGTGTAACACATCTCTTGTCATGCTCACTGTTGGCGTATAAGCAGTGGAGGCATTAAATCCAAACTGTTCTCAGTAGAAATTGAAACAAAACCACACTCTTCTAGTCTGAGTGTATTATGCTGACTTTAAATGAGGAAAGAAATGGAATTCAAAGTCAGAGTGATGTGGAATGGAAAGGACAGGACTTTACAACCACTAAAGTATTGAATATTGGAACAGCTGTTTAAAATAGTGGTGGCAATTGCAAAGAGAGGGCTTCATAGCTCCAAGTCACCAACCTGAAGAAATATCCGTGCATGGTCTTGTTATCCAGTCTATTACCTAGAAGAAATTTTACCCCTACAGTGAGGCAGGTGGCAAGTAGAAGAGTCAGAGAGAATTGATTTTGGGGAAATAGTCTTTTTGTTAAAAAAAAAAAATCGGAGAGACATCAGAAGTTTAATTAGTCCTGAAAGTAAAAAAGAGAGCTGTAACTGTACTGATGCTCCTGTAAAGAAAAATTGCAGTGATGCAGCATTGTATTGACAACAGCAGTCTCCAGAGAAACACTAATGATGGAAGGGCAAGTTCTGCTCTTCCCGTTAAGACAAGCAAATGATTCTTCTAACTGCTGTGAACAAATTGACTGACTGAATTTGCAGCAAACCTCTGATAAACTCTAAAACAAATGAGATTATGGAATCAAATCTAAGAATGCAAAATATTTGTGTTAATTGTTTCATTCAAAACTCTTGCAATATTAATGAATATTTTAATACCAGGATTAATCAGAAGATTCATTTCAGTTTTGTAACTGTGCCTAAGCCTTTAATCTAGCGAAGTATTACTTTGTAGTTAAAATTTGCTAAACCCTTGCACAATAACATTTTGTTTAGAAAGCATTTCAAAGTTCTAGTTATTCTCCACGGTTTCCTGTGATCAGCTTCTTCCTTATTCCCCCATCATTCCAGATCCTGATGGACCTATCTTCCATGAACTTATCAAGTTCTTTTTTTAAACCCTGAGTTAGTTTTGGCCTTTACAACATACCTTAGCAATGAGGTTTATTGTGTGTTGTGTCAAGACAGGCTTCCTTTTGGTTAGTTTTAAATCTGCTGCCTATTAATTTCATTGGCTAACTCCTAGTTCTTGTATTACGTGAAAGAATAAATAGCTTTCCATTACTCACTTTCTCCTACTAGTCAAGACTGTATAGATCTCTACCTCGTTAATTTCTAATCATCTCTTTTCCAATTGAAAAATCCCCATCTTTTTAAACTCTTCTTTTATGGATGCTGCTCCATACCCCCCAATAATGTTTATTGCCCTTCTCTGTACTTTTTCCAATTCTAATATATATTTTTTTAGATAGAATGACCAGAACTGCTTGCATTACTCAGGTCTGGGTATATCATGGATTTATATGGTAGCATTGTGATATTTTCATTTCATTATCTATTCCTTTCTTAATGGTTCCTAGCATTCTATTTGCTTTTTCTGACTACTGCTGCACATTGAGCACATTGTTTCAGAGAATTATCCCCAATGACTTCTAGATCTCTTTGTTGAGTGGCACCAGATAGTGTAGACACCCCCCTCAGTGTATGGAGAGCTGGTCTAATGTAGAGCTGGTATTATTTTGTCTTCCAATGTGCACTACTTTGCATTTATCAGCATTGGTTTTCATCTGCCATTTTACTGCAAGTCATTGAGCCAAATATGAACCTGGTTTTAGGTGGGTTTCTACTTCACATGGCTCAGCCAGACCTATGCTGCCACTGCTTGTGTTGGGGCGATGAGTAGGTGGCATAAAGGGGTACATGCTCCCCCAAACATCATGGGCAAGAGGGGCAAAGGGCCGCCCAGCAGTCAGTAGGGACAGAGCCTCTGGGCAGCCTCAGAGTCAGTGGAGGTGTGAGGCTGGCATCCTCAGCAGGGGCCACCACTTTCCTGCACTCCTGTACTCCCTGGAAGCAGCAGGGAAAATGGGGCAACATGGCCCAAACTTGCTCTGCTCCTCTGGCTACACTGCTCGGGAGAGGGGCAGGATTGCCCCCACACCCACTGGCAGGAAGTGGAGCAATGTAGCTGCGGAGCAGAGTTCCCCTGCTGCTCCTGGTGCTGGCCCCTCCTGACCTGCTAGTCTCCCCGGGGCTGCATTGCTCCGGGATGGGAAAGAGGCAGGGAGGGGATGGAGCAGGGGTAGGTAGAGGCAGGGCCTGAGGCAAACAGGCTTTTTACGGCCCTTCCCCAGGCTGGGGCAGGATCACATGGCCAGCGTCTCACCAGTAGCCCCGACCCATGCTACCATAGCTACACAGCTATTTATACTCACACTAGCTCAATGTGAGCTAACACGAGTGCATGTACATAAACAGGGAAATCACATCCCTAGCTCAGTGCAGTGGTAGTATGTGATATCTGAGCCATTTCCTTGGCTAACTGATAAAGAAAGGTCCAATATTGGTTTCAATGAGAATACCTGCATAGATGAAGACACAAAAAAGGAGTCTGAAGGACTGATTGCACACTACCAATCATTACAAGAAGTCAATAGATAAGGGGCCAATAGCTGATACTCAAGACTGTGTATCAGAGTTTGTGGGGTTTGTTGGAGCAATAAACCTTGTTTGTGCACGACCCATGTTTCCTTTTGTGCAGCTCTTTGCATTAGCTTTTAAAATCAGCCACAGCATTTAGAATATTTCTCATGTATTCAGAGGTCTAGGAATATATGACAGGGAGCATATGAGGCTAGGTTGCTTGAGAAGGTTAAGCACAGCTACATAGAGAAATTCAAATCACATCTGCCCATGCTATGCATAGCTCAGTATTGTCTGCCTCTTTAATATTTTAAACTAGAAGATTTATCTGGCATTGCCTAAGTCTTTCAGGGCAGGGGGCTGGCAGTGTGGGGCTGGTGGGGGCTTTCTCCCTCACCCATGGCCCTTTCTAGGGCAGGCAGGTCAGCGGGGCTTTCTTCCTCACCTGACTCTTCCTAGGATGGGGGGGGGGGGGGGGGGGTGTTGGAGACTTTTTCCCTCCCCTCTCCTAGAGCGGGGGAGAGGCAGGGCTGGCAGGGGTTATCTCCCAGGCATGGGGATACCCACTTACTTGGGCTGGTGGCTAGCAAGATGGAGAGCCCCAGCCCTGCTGGCCACTCCCTTAGTGGTATGGCTACCCCCAGTGGTCACTCTGCAGTACATTCCTCCCCTGTGCTTGCTGCCCCCTCTGCTCACTGTGAGTATAGTGTCCTCCTGAACTGCCCCTCCCTTTCCATGTTAAGAGTACAGTTCCTTTCCCAGCATTTCCTGTTTTCCTGGCATAATCCAACCCTGACCTTGTTTTAAGTTAGGGGAAGAGGAAGCTGCATACTAAATTTGATGTTTCTAGCTCTTAACATTTAGGAGGAGTTCTTGAATAAACAGACTCCTAGACCGACAGACAGATGCACATTTCTAATACATATATGATATTTGCAATTGATGATCTAAGCCTAAATTTTCCAAAGTGTCTTTGTTTTTCAGGCACTGTTTTGCACCAGCTTCTATACGGATTCACAACTTTGCATTGATAAATGATTTGCAGATGCAAAGGTTATAAATTGGACATCTAACTACCTGTCTGAGAGTAAAAATCAAGTAAATTACATATCTATTTGCTATCCTTTGTGCCTGCAGTTTATTGTGGATGCAAATGATAGGCTGCAAAATTAGAGACCAGGTTAAAACCTGACTGAAAATCAGGGCTTTATTGTCCAGATTTCCAGAGTTGCTGAGCAGTTCCTGAAGTTGTCATGGCAGCTAGGGGCGATCAGCACCTCTGAGAATTAAGCCAATAAATGTTTAAAACTTTCACCTGAGAAACTTTCACAAAAGGCTTTTGCAAGAAGTAATTCAGTTGAACATAAAACAGTCTCCTCCTCATGCACATGGATAGTTTGTTTAAAACATTTCATCTTTATATAAACCTTGTTTGAAAAATCACTTATTTACACATTTCTGGCTTTGTTTGGAGGTTAATTCTGTGTTCTCTGACTCCTCTCCAGATCCATCCTATTTTGTATCCATTGCACAATAGTTTTACTCTTGGGTTTTCAACATGCAGATTCCAAGCTGCAGTGAAGGAAAAGTGCCACTCACATCTGGAGAAGGGAGGAGAAGAAAGCCTCATGGAGAAAAGAATCCAAAGTTTTAGTGGGAATCGGAGTGTGGTTTGCACTGACTCGGACCTTTGAATATGCTGCATCCTCACCAGAGTCAGAAAAGAGGCTGCTTTTTAAAAACCTTCACATCCCTGCTTTAGCAATGGGCCTTTTCACAGATTTCTTTTGCTCTCCCTCTTGGGAAGACTTGTAACACATTCCTGAGGAGAAGCCGCCA
Organism: Apalone spinifera; assembly: GCA_030068395.1. Lineage (NCBI taxonomy): Eukaryota > Metazoa > Chordata > Testudines > Trionychidae > Apalone > Apalone spinifera. The sequence goes on from JANRFK010001605.1 coordinate 19,559,404, forward strand.
TCTCATCTCCTTGTGTATGCTTTTATTTAATCCTATTTTGCCCCAGATCAGAAGCCTGAGCCCAAGATCAGGGGTAGGAACAATGAGCCAGGTGTGTTCAAGTCAACTGTGTTCCCAGCAGAGCCCAGGACTGGGTTCTGAGACCAGTCTCCTGCTGCCAATCATCTCCTCCCCATGCCTCCCACCATGATGAGCTGTTCTGTGGTGTGCAGGAGGCCCTGAGGGAAGAGGAAGGAGGGTGGGTGAGGCTTGCTTGGGGGAGAGGTTGAACTAGGTGGGAAGAAACAGGGCTGGAGAGGAGTGGGGGCAGGAAGAGCAGGGACAAGAAGAGGCAGAGTAGGGCCTTGTGCAAAGGGAAAGAGTGGATGCAGGGCTTGGGACTGAGTGAGGGTTGAGCACCCCCAAAGGAAGGAGAAAGCCAGTGTCTATGCCTCTGTGCTGTGTATCACACCAAAGGGTAAAACTCTAGCCCCGCTGACAGGCCAGCGTGTGTGCTGTCTGTGGAGCATTCGGCTCGCTAACTTCCCTGAGGTGTCAGGGAGAGGGGCTGAACCTTGCAAGAGAGATGGGTTAGAGACTTGAGACTAGAAGGGCTGGTGGTGTAACCAGGCTGGTGGAAGCCAGGGAGCTGTCACTGTCACGACTGCCAATGGGGCGGGGAGTGTGTGTGTGTGCAAAAGGGGCAATTGCCTCAGGGCCTGGTAATACAAAAGCGCCTGGACCCCTGGCTGCTGTCACTGCTACTGTGGCAGCAGCAGCGACCAGAGACCCTTTAAATCGCTGCCGGAGCTCCATGCGGCACATTCCAGGCAACTCTCCGGGCTGCCTGAAGGAGGCACGGCACTCTAGCTGCCTAGCTCCAGCCTCGCCTCTCCTGCCTGAGGCCCCACCCCTTCAGGGGACTCAGAGCAGGGCCTTCCCCTCCCCCACACCTTGCCCAAGTGCCCAGTGAGGCTGTAGTCACCGTTGATCATTGTGCTGTGAGCACTGCAGGCTGCTGTGTCAGGGCTCTGAGCTGGAGCTGCATAGCACGGATGTACCAGGGCTCTCACTGGTTTGGGTGAACCCCCAAAGCCTCATCTTCATGAGAAATATCATGGCAGTTATTTGTAGTTGGGAAGCCAGGGAATCCTTTCCTTAATACATATGGACAACCAATTTATTTTATGTGTCTAAAATTTCTGGGGCTTCCCAGCCAGGCAATGTATTTTTCCAACCTGTCTCTCTCTTGGCTGTGTTATCATTTGCTAAATACCATTTGGCTTCCTATTTAGCGTATGCTGCATTGTAAATGCCTTTTTGTGTCTCCCCCAGTTGGGAATTTCATGCATAAATCACTGCTGAACAAATGCTTTGTGTGTGTGACACTTTTGGCAGAGAAATTGAGTTGAGTTCTACCCTATGCAAAGGGGACTGTGGTAAGACTGGAGCTGAAATACAATGAGAAACAGAGAGACAGCAAGAGAGAAGCATGAGCATATGGAGCCTGGATACACGTTGCTTTATACCCTTGCACACTCCTCTGCCTAATATTAGCTTGAAGCCAAATCACTACCTCTTTAGACACTAGCATCAATCACAAAATTTGCCTTTCCTCAATTTCCTAAAACAGTGCACTGAAGGGATGAGTGCACTTTCATTGCAGACAAGACCAGTGTTCCCATTAATCTTTTCTATCCATGTGTGGAATACATTTTATATGCACTGAGGTATGTACAAATGTGAACCATCAGTAGAAAAGAAACCTAGCTGTGGGTGCTCTGCTGATCAGCTAGGTGGGACTTGAATCTCTGCTGAGCGGCAACAATAGCACATAGCTTACAGGGAACACTGGACAACACCTAGCTGCCATTTATAAAGGAAATGAATCTCCTTTAAAATAATTGTATTTTGCAGCTCCATTCAGGCATTTTTTATGACCATTTCAAAGCTAAACCACTGCCACTGACTGGAGAGAAGGGAACCATATTACACATCTTACCAGGTGGGCAAGGCAGTAGAGAATGGTGGCCATTTGCCACTGCGCCATACGTCTCCGCCAAGCTTTTCAAAAGTAGTTAGTAGTTTGGGCTGCCTCCATTTTTGGGTACCCAGTTTTAAGATAGAGGTCTTAAATGGGGTTTGATTTAAGGAGTGGGGATGCTCTGTGCACTTTAAAAATGAGACTAGCAAAAATATATAGTAACATGAGCTTTCATGGTCAAAATTCACTTCCTTGGAAAGCTCATGATACTATATATCAGTGGTCACCAACCGGTAGATCGGGATCTACCGGTAGATCTTAGCGCCTTTGACAGGTGATCCTAACTGATTTGGCTGGGAGGCTATCAAGTGCCTGCACTTCAGCTGGCCCTCTCCCCACTGTCCTGCTGCTCCTGCCCAGAGCCTCAGAGCTGCCCCCTGGGAGCCTCCTGCTTGTTGTGCAGAGTGAGTGGCGACAGAGGTAGGGGGTCGTTGATGTCACTCTGTCCCCCCCCCCCTCCATATCCCATCTTCACAGAGTGAGGAGAGTGGGGCCTTGGCAAAGGGGAGGGGCAGAGGTATTTGGATTTGAGGTAGATCCTGAACTGACTTAAATTCATAAAGTGATCTTATGCTTAAAAAGGTTGGAGACCACTGCTATATATTGTTGCTAGTCTCTAAGGTGCCACAGCACTACTCGTTTTTAAAGTTACAGACTAACATGGCTCCCCCTCTGAGACTTTTTAAAAATGAGGCCCCTTTACACTGTTTCATTGATTACCCAAATATTGAAAATCTTAGCCATCTGGCTTGTCCTTTGAATGGCCCGTTAGTGTTTCCTTGACCTCCAGGGTTCTGTATGAAAATGTTACTGGTTCAGTAGTACTGTGCATGGGGCTGAGGGCAAGAGCCCCTTTGTACCTGGTTTTTATTGAAATGGGGATATGCTGCAAAGTTGAAAAAAAATGTAGGCTTGTGAAGAACAGTCTCAAAGGAAGGAGATGGCAGAATGCCGATTGATCATAGTCAGCAAAGTAGTAGTGATGTGGCTTTCGTTTTTCTGTGTGATGAAATAAGGCATAATATCAGCAACCATCTGCTTCGGGAGGAAGGAGTGCCCAGTATTGCTGTAGAATGACTGAATGTGTGACCTTACCTTGGACTGGCCTTTGTGTCCAGATGGTGGGGGAAAGAGCCCCCAGGATGCTTTTGCAACAAACCCAAACTCCAGATTTGCTTAACTTGGATATTTTTTACACCAGTGAGCCAGGACAGTAGGGTTGTATTTCAGCTGTGCAGACAGAGTGCCTGCTGCAAGTGCACATATCGTTTGCTTGCAGGAAAACAGATCTGAAGGGATATGGGATGCCCATTTTCCATGCAGAATGAAAGCCCCAAACCTTCTATCAGACTCTGGATATTTGCTTTGTTTTGGGGGAGGAGTGGGAAAACAGGTGCTAAAATTGCTCCCCATTGGTCTAACTTTGGCTTCCACTGAAATTAGATTGATTCAGTGGGAGCAAAGTGAAGCCAATCCTGAAAGCATTTGATAATTGCAATCCTTTGTGTATTTCTACCCCCTGTGTGTGACTGCCAAAGACTGGCTCACAGAAATACAGCCTTGAATTTCTGGCAAAGTGCAGGGTGAGTACTTGATATAATACAGAGAGGCTCCACTTCTCAACACTGCAATGTTAGTTGGTGTGAAAGTCATGGATTTTCTCACAGATGCCCATCAAAGGCTTATTAAACCTTTCTGGATTTGCTATGGGATGGTTTATTTACAGACAGGCTTTAAGGCTGCAGGCAGAAAAGAAAGAGCTTGTGGCACGACACAGGTACTGCTTACACCATGCCACACAGCAGGACCCTGCACAGCCTTCCCTGTTGCCATGGCAGACTCCAGCACTCCCTCCGGGCAACCGATGGCTGCAAGCATGCCGGCAGCCACCTCTGAAGCCCCTGACCAGCGGTGAAAGAGGCTCCCATCCGCACCAGGAGCAGGAAAGCCAGATGGCTGCCAGCTTGGTCCAGAAGGGGCACAGCCATACCCTGGATCAGGTTAGAATGAAAGTAAAAGAACTGCACCAGGCCTACACCAAGGCCAGGGAACAAAGTTCCCAATCTCGAGCAGTACCCCAAACCCGCCACTTTTACCAGCAGCTGGATGGCATCCTGAAAGGGGTGTTGGTCCCTTCCCCCTTCCCTCGTTGTGGACTCCAGCCTAGATATGCCTGTTCTCAGCCTCCACGCGGGTGGGGCTGTGGGTCAGGATGATGATGAGGAGGAGGTGGAGCCGGCCAGCCTGGACACTATGCCCACGAGCCAGGAGGCAGTCATCTCCCTGGAGCTGGTTCCCACCTCCCAGGTCTCAAACAAGGCTGGGGAAGGCCCCGTCAGGTGAGTTCTCTACCTTTCCTTATCTATAAGCATGGGCAGGCGGCAGGCTGCAAGGAGCTGTGCGCTTCTTGTTTGGCCTTCTTGTCCTGGGAATCGCACAACAGTCTGTGCCCGTGGGTGCACACAGAGCACACAGCTCCATGAAGCTGCCACACAGGAACCTGTCGCTCCTTCTCACAAGGTTCCTGGACAGGCCTGCTTTACTCTGGACTCTGTGGTGGGACATCTTCCCATGACAAGCCACCACTAAGGAGGCTGGGGTCATGGAAACACACAGCAGTGCCGCACATGGCACAGGCTCATGTCCGCACTCTTGGGGCAGCATCCACTCCTGATCAAACGCAGTAAGGCGGAGGACACTGATACCCTGCAGGGGAGCCTGCCAGAGGAAGGAAGTGCAGGGGACCCCAGTAGCAGTTTCTGGAAAGTGGCCTCTACCGCTTACACACACCTCCCTCAACACCCTCCCCCTTTTCTCCAGTGGACAGTGGTAGAAGTTCTTTCTCTGAGGGACTCCACCACTGTCGGACCTGGCATGTGTGCGGCACAGGGGGAAGCCGATCTGCCCCTTCCCGCCATCTACCCGCAGACTCCTGGCCTGGCCAGCACCGTCTCATACCTGCTTCTTCTAGGACATGGTGATAGTGAGTCTCCCCTGTAACATCCATGTCCCTGCAGGACAGTACCCACTCTCTAGGTCACAGATGGCTTTGCTTGAAGCACATCGCTGTCATCTGAAACCTTCAGTGTTGGATCGGATATTAGGGCTAGACTTCATTCACAGTATCTCCTGGGATGACTGCTCTTGTCACTTTTCTTCACAGCTGGGCCAGCTTCTTGTGGGGTGTGCCCAACACCTCCCATGCCATCCTCCTGTCCCTGCAAGTCCTGCAGGTGTCGTGATCCTGTGACAACCTGTAGCAGGAAGACCTCAAGTGCCTCCATTCCTTGAACAGGAACTTTGAGGAGGACTGCCAGGAGTGCCATGCTCTCTGGGAGCTGTGGTGAACCATCTGGGAGCAGCTGTCACAGTAGCACAAGACGATTTGCATGGCATACATCAGTACCATCGAACGTCTAGTCGCTGCCATTGAATGGTCCAACAGCTGCTCCCCAACATCCCCTCCCTCCCAAGACTCGGCTGCACCCTCTCCTCCCCCCCCCCCCCCCCCCAGCTTCTCCTCCTAGACCCTACTTGGGGCTGCCAAAGGTTGTGCACATGAGGTGGTGGGACCTCTTGGGCAGTTGAGGCATCTCAACCCACCCGAAGCAGGTGCCAGTCCCAGCCCCATCTCTGAGTCCCTCCTCCCCCTCCCAAGTTCTTTCACCACTCCCTCCCCAGTTATATATTCCCCAATATAACAGTTTATTGTTTCAAACAAAAAATCTTTTTTATTTGGTCTGCAGGGGAGCGGGAAGGTGGGGGTGTGGAATGAAAGGCAGACAGGGACTGGGCAGGGGCCTATTTGTGGGGAGTCCCAGGGGAGATTGTCACAGTTGGCCTTGGCTGAGACTCTCCCTCAAGGCCTCACTGATAAACACAGCCCCCTGATGAGCTAGCTGGATGGCAGCGTTGCACAGTTGCTCATAAGCCCTGACAAGCTACTCAGCCTCTGCCCTCCACCCTGGCAGGAAACTCTCGCCCTTGTTCTCACAAAGGTTTTGGAGCACACAGCAGGCCATCACCACCTGGGGGGATGTTCAGGTGGCTGAGGTCCAGGCGGGTCAGGAGACACCAGAACCTCCCTTTGAGGTGGCCAAAGGCGCCCTCCACCAGGATGCAGCACCTGCAGAGCCTGGTGTTGAACTGTTCCTTGGTGGGGTCCAGGTGTCCCGTGTATGGCTTAATTAGCCAGGGGAACAATGGGTAGCCTACACCACCCATGATGCAGATGGGCATGTTCACCTCCCCAACTCTGATGGTGCGGTCAGGGATAAAAGCACTGGCATGCATCTTCTGGAAGAGGATGGAGTTCCTAAAGATGTGGGCATTGTGCACTTTCCCTGACCTCCCGACGTTAATATCAGTGAATTGGCCCCGGTGGTCCATGAGGGCCTGCACCATCATTGAAAAGTACCCCCTCCTATTGATGTAATCAGAGGCACGGTGTTTGGGGGCTGGATGGGTATGTAAGTGCTGTCAATGCCCCTCCCCACAGTTGGGGAAGCCCATGGCTGCAAAGCCAGTGACGATGGGGTCCATGTTGCCCAGGGTGATGACCATGCACAGCAGGATGGCATTGATGGCCCTCACCACCTATAGAATCATAGAAACATAAAATCACAGGGTTTCAAGAGCCTTTGGGAATTCCCCTAGCCCAAGTACCTTCCCACAACAGGACCAGTCCCGACTATCGCACCCCCAGCAGGGTTTTGTGAGGACGGGACTGAAAAACTTCCAGGGAGGGAGATTGCACCACCCCCATTCCCTAGGAAAACTATTCCAGTAGTTCACCACCCTCTTAGGACAATAGCAAGAGAGTCAAACCTGCATGAGCACAGCTCCGATGGTTGATCTCCCCACACTGAACTGGTTCCCTATAGAGTAATAGCTGTCCCGTGTGGCAAGCTTCCAACGTGTGCTGGCAACATGCTTCTGAAGGAGGATAGTGGGTGGTGTCCAGGTGTCCCATTGCCACAGAGCCGGTGTGAACCATTCACAGAGCTCCAGGAAGGTGTCCCTCCACATGTGGAAGTTCTGGTGCTACTGCTAGTTGTCCCACAGCTCCATGACAGTCCAGTCCCACCAGTCGGTACTGATCTCCTGGCACCAGAAGTGGTGGCGTACGGTGTGCAGAGAAGAGCGGGAGAGACTGTGGTGCATGAGGAGCTCCTGGGCCCAGGTGAGGAGGTCCCCCATTCTGGGCTGGTCATTGTCCTCCTGCAGTGCCACGAGGACAGCCTGCATAAACTGTGTGAGGTGTTGCAGCTGCAGGTCTAAGTGCCAGTGACTGCTATGCAGCAGGTCCAGCTTCATGGCAGAAGTGCTGTGGTGTCCGCAGGGCAACCAGAGCACATAGTGAGAGTTTACTGTCCCTCAAAGAGGTAAGCAATGAAGAAGAGTCTGGGACACAGCTGTAGAGGGGAGCACTGTTAAGCATAAGCCTCAGATAGTCTCTGGTAGCAGCTACAGGACGTGACTGCTGTCCTGATGCCCCACCTGAAATGCTTCCAGGGGGCTTTAAATGCGATTCAGCCTCCAATCAGTATGGACACAATATTCTGATCTAGATCTGTGCTATTTTGATGGGGATTTGTAGTGTAGACGTGCTATTTCAAAATAAATAACTAATTTATTCTGAGTGATTCTTCCTGTATCATCCTTGCCCTGACCCAAAGACTAGATCAAAATGAAACATGTAGTTTGTCAGTTTCATTCTGCAACAACAGCATGTACTCCTTTCTTTCTGAATTCCCCATGTGGCTGCTATCAACATTCCTTATCTCTGGCCACAGAAAAGCTGAAACAATGTCTCTTCTCTGTTACATATCTGCTCCATTCTCCTTGTATTACATTGCTTTCACTGGAAGTTTTGCCTGAAGGTTTGGACTTTTCTGAGCATCTTACTCTACACTTGGAAGTTCTTAGTGATCTTGTTTCCCGGACTCCATGAAAGTTTGCCTCATTTGGGGTTTCACTGCAAACTCAAAACTCTAAGGCTACGTCTACATTGGCGCGCTTTTGCGCCAAAGCTATGCA
>JANRFK010001605.1:19580551-19591233 GCA_030068395.1 Apalone spinifera
AGTAGTTCAAATTAAGGGCTGTGTAGCCACTTAATTTGAACTAGTTGAAGGCTAACACTTCCCAGGTTGCCCTGGTGGCCACTCTGGGCCAAACCAGGAAAACTTTTCTGCCCCTCTCCCGGCCCCGGAGCCCCTAAAGAGGCATGGTCTGGCTACAGTGCTTGTGCCAGTTGCAAGCCTGCCAGCACCCAGCCAGCAGACCCTGCACCTGGCACGGGATGAGCCAGCCACCCGCTGCCACCCAGCCCTCCCCTTCTTCCCAGGACCAGGCTGGCGGCTCACAGGAGCCTGCCCAGGGCCTCAAGAGGCGGGCGCCCGCCTGGTCTAGTGCGGAGATCGTGGACCTCCGAGGTTTTGAGGGAGGCCTCCAACGTCCACGATCTGCACATTAGCCACAGGAACGCGGCCATCTACAGCCGCATGGCTGCCAGCCTAGCCACCAGAGGCCACATGTGGACCTGGACAGTCCTACTCCAGGGCCTTCCAGCCAGGGGCTGACCCAGAGGCCTGTCCCCACTTTGAGGCCCTGGACCGCATCCTGGGGACTCACGCCGTCCATGCCCCCCTGATGGTGATCGACCCCGGGGCAGAGGGACCCGTCCCTGACACTGAGGAGGAGGAGGAGGAGGATGCCGAGAGCCAGGAGCCTGCACAGGACCCAGGACCCCCGAGGCATCCCACAGAGCACATTGGCTGTGTCGTCCGAGGCTGAGGAGGGCTCCACATGGGAGTGCTATCATGCTCCCCTTATGTGTACGGGGAGGTGGAGGGAGAGGGAGCCCAGAGACCGTGTGCCTGGGCCTTGCCCACCATGGAGCAGCAGCTGGGTGTCATGCAGGGGCCCTGGCCCATTCCCCACACGCCGACCTCACCTTGCAGAGGGGGGCTAGGTTTCACCCACTGGGTCGCCAGGGAGAACTGACCACTTCTCTTGTTTCACCGCAGCCGCAGCACCTGGGACTGCAGAGCGCACCATCCCGCCTGCAACAGCCATCCACACCCGGGCCAGCAGGCGCATCAGGAACCTGGAGGACTACCACCTGCGGCATCTGCGGCTACTGGAGCACCAGCTCCGCACCCAGGACCACTGGGTCTGGGAAGACCTGCGGCTACGGCAGCGGAGCTTGGAGGCGCTGGAGGAGCAGGGCCGTACCCTCAGAGGTCACTTCCAGACCTTGGTGGACAGGTTCCTGCCTCCTCCTGCTCCAGCCCCTGCGGCTGCCCCAGCTGTCACTCCTCCTCGCACCCTTGTTCCCCCTCCCACTTCCTCCGCACTCCCTGTCCCTCCTGCCCCACCCTCCACACCCACTCTCCCCCGACGCCCCCGCACCTGCAGTGCTGCAAGACGGGAGAGCCAGCAGGACCCCCAACCCTGAGCTTTCCCTTTCCTTCCTCCCCTTCCTCCCCCTTATAGCTCCCTCCTCCCAGGTTTCCTCCTTTCCTCTCACCCTCATTCCCCCCACCCCAGTTATGTAAAATAAAAAGAGATTGTTGTTTTCAGAACAGGTGTCTTTATTTAACATTAGGAAGGGTGGTTAGGGAGGGGAAAGGAGAAGGAGGGGAGGGTGGAAGAAGGCCCCAGTGGGGCATGCAGGGAGAGTTCAGTCCTCCTCCTCTACCTGGAAGCTCTCCTGCAGGGGTTCCCGGATTTGGACGGCCCCCCGCTGGGCCTCCCGGACGGCGGTGGTGTGGGGCTGAGCGTAGTGGCCAGCCATGCACTCAGCCTCAGCCATCCAAGCTGGCAGGAAAGCCTCCCCCTTTCGCTTGCACAAATTGTGCAGCACGCAACATGCTGCCACCACAGGAGGGATATTGTGCTCGGCGAGGTCGAGGAGGGTGAGGAGGCACCTAAAGCGTGCTTTCAATCGTCCGAAGGTTCCCTCCACCACAATGCAGGCCCTGGTGAGCCTGGCATTGAAGGCCTGCCGGGAGGGGTTGAGTGCCCTGTGTACGGCTTCATTAACCAGGGCTGTAGGGGGTAGGCCGCATCCCCCACCAGGCAGACGGGCATGTCCACGTCCCCGACCCTGATGTGGCCGTTGGGGAAGAAGGTCCTGGCACGCAGCCTCTGGCACATGGAGGAGTTGCAGAACACTGGTCCCCCCTCCCCTGATATCCAGCCCCGTTGCGCCCGACCCTCCCCCCGACCAGCCCTGCTTCCCATTGGCCCCCCCATCTCCTCCGTTGCCCCCCCTTAGCTGTTTCCAGTCCCCCTCCTTCCTGGCCGGTACTCAACTCCCCCCCCCCCATGAAGTGTGTCTGTTTTTAAATAATGCCAGTTTGTAAATAATGCCCTTGCCCATGTCATGCCTCTCTAGCTGGCCCCTTGCTCTGGGGACTGACCTCCCTGCACCATAATGTTTGGCCCCAGACCCTAAGAAATTGAACCTGGCCCTGAGTCTGCCCATGGGCTCCGGAGGTTTCTCCCCCAGAGGGAGCATCAGGCATGAAGGATTAAGCCTTGCTGCTCCCAGCTTGAGCCCCATCACTCCTGGCTTGGAGGATGGAAGGGACGTGGATCCAGGATTCTGTGTGCGCTGGGGAATCAGAGGGCACTACAAATCAGGGCTTCAGCCCCACGGAGGTGGAGGTGGGGTGCTGGGGATTGGTGCTTCAGCCCACCATGGATCAGGACTCCTGCCTGAAAGGGGGACTGCTGGAGAATGGAACTTCGGCTCCACAGTGTGAACTGTGGCTGCACTGACTGCAGTCTGACCAGACCAGCATAGGAAATATGGGACAATGTGCCGTTTCTTTTTAAAGGTGGCTCACCTGGAAGAGGGCTTAAATAAGGAACCGTCCCATTAAAAGCAGGATGGATGGTCACCCTATCCTGATGTCTACACTCATCAGGTGATTGATTTAGCACTTTGCAAACCAAATCCTTCATGTTTTCTTTTTCCTAGGGCACTTCTTTAGTCTGTTGCAATCTTTGCAATGAAGTATGCAGCGGGGTCGTGAGGTCTCTGCTGTTCTGCATAATGCACAAAAAGGAGTCTGTTAACAGCAAGCCCTACATTGTAACACTTCACTTAGAAGCCCCCTTTCCAGCATTTTCTCTCACTTTTCCTGCTGACCCTTGCCAGGAACACATCTTGGCAAGCACTGTAATCATGAGAATGAGGGTGTGAGAGTGGCTGGTGACGGTGCATATGGAGAAAAGAATTTCCAGACAGGGCTAGAAAATTCCCTTTGCAGGAACATAGTTCTAATTATGCCACAGCTGAATATCACCCTGGCCAGATAGCTCTTAGTCCAGGGTAAACAAGGAAACCAGGGCACAACTTCTCCAGGCTGGTGACTTTTGCTCTGCTCCATATGCAGCCCACCTTTGTTCTGCTTTGGTTCCTGCACAAATGAATGGTACAGGCTAGTGACCTACACTGGGGGAGGGGATAAAGCTGTCCTGCCATAGAATCTGCAGCAGAACATTTACAAGTGCCTCTCCAAAAGTTTTGATAGCCTCTCTCTGCAGAATTCCCTTGAGATCACGGGGAGCATCAATATGCTGCTTGGCCATATTGATACATGCAGCTCCCAGCAACAGAGCCAGCCTCCCACTTTTCCATGCTCTCTGCTCCGCACTCCACAAGCCACAGCAATTTACCATGCGCCTCATCCCCTGCTTCCTGGTCCTAGAAAACGGTTGCTCAGACTAGCTATGTCCATCAGCAGTAACCAGTTCCTGGCTGCCAGATACACTATGTGATGCTGGAAGAGTGACGCTCTGATTCTCATGCATCTCAACCTCTTCATCTACAATTTCATCATCCGGGTTACTTCCTCTGTGTACTGCCTCTGTGCCCTCTGAAATATCCATGGGGTTCTTGAGCATGCCCATTATTTCAAAATATAACAGGTTCACTATTCCGACATCCCTGTAAACCTAATTCCATGAGGAGCAAGGGACATTTTGGAATAGCGCTTTTTTTCAAAATAAGTGCTGTGTAGACAAGCTATTTCTAAATTACCTCAAAATAAGCTACACAATTTGTGTAGCTCAAATTGCATAGCTTATTTCGACCTGTGGGTGCAATGTAGCCAAACCCTCATTGAACTGGAGGTTCTTTGTCAATGAAAATGGCCATTTTTCCCAACAAAAATTGTGTTGCAGTGTGTGAATGCTCTCACAGTTTGGTTGACTTTGTCTTGACAAAACTTGCCAGTATACACAAAGCAAGTATATTTGGGAATCTAGTTCAAATCACCTTTTAGAGATGAACCACCCTGGGTCATGAAATTTGGATCCGGTACAGGACCAGCCACTCCAGAGTTTGAATGGGAGGGGCACAATATGGCAGCCGAGTTTGTCTCCAGCTCTGAGCACTGTTTGTTTCTTCTCTGTTCTTCCTGTAAGAGAGATATGAAAACAAACAGGCAATATGCAAATGTATTTGATTTTATGCAGTATTGAAAATGCTAATTTACTGTTATGAGATGATGAAACTGACATGAAGGTTACAGGCACCAGCCTGTGGCTATTGTTAAAAACTCTTGGATGAAGAAGAGAATTGGCTTGATGCAACCATTCCTTATTCTTTACAAAAAGGTTCAAAGAGAAAATGTCTTTGCATATTTTAAAGGGAAAGAGAAGGGAGGACTGAAGTAGTTGCAAAAGTGCCAGTGGATGTCCAGTCACTGTGGGATTCAAAGGACTAGCCTGTACAGCTCTTCCCCATTTTCAGCAGCCGAAAAAACTCTGTAAAATTAGCTTTATTGCAAGAAGACTTTAGAGCCACTAACTATGCATGGGGAGAAGAGATTAAAATTGAGAATCAGCTCCCTCTTTTGTCTAAGGAACTGCCAGAAAGATGACAAAACATTTGCTTGAATGACAGGGATCGCATGTTCTAATTCATGTCATGTTTTATACTGATAATTTATACATATTTGTTTCCATACCATGCAGACAAGTTTCAAGGAAAGATCTGCCAGGGATCAGGAACAGATCTGTACTTCGTTTGAAGCACACATCTTGTAACATTATTTGGTATTTGATAGCTTAAGCAAAATTGTGTCTCTTAGGCTACGTCTACACTACAGAGCTATTTTAGGATACTGGAAATATCCCAAAATACCTATTGTGTGTCTTTAAAGTAGCCAGTTATTTCAAAATGGATTTAAAAATAATGGGCGCACTCTTCTGGCGTCTCTGTAATCCTCATTCCACGAAGGTTAAGGAAGTTTCGGAATAACACTTTATTTCAAAATTTGGCACTGTGAAGATAGCGCCAAATTTCGAAATAAGCTATTTTGAAATTACCTCAAAATAAGCTACGCAATTTGTGTAGCACAAATTGCATAGCCTATTTGGAGGTAAAGGTGCAGTGTAGACGCACCCTTTAGAGATAGTAATAGGCTGCGAGGCCATGTAAGAGGTAGTATGGCCATTGGGTAGGACACTCAGTTGGGGCTTGGGAGTCTAGGATTCTCTTACAAGTACTGTTGCTGAGTGACCTTGGCAAAGTCAGTGCACTTCTCTGTGCCTCCATTTTGCCATGTGTAGAGCAGAGATACCAGCAGTCCTTTGTAAAGCACTATGAGGCTTGCCGATGACCACATAGCTCTTATATGGCATTTTTCTAGTTCAATAAACAGTTCCTCCTCTTGCCAGAGCAGGATTGTTGCCTGCATCTGTTTTTTAGCATTCTGTCCAGTTCCCTGTGAAATGTGGCTCCTCTTCCATTTCCCTATTCCACATTTTGATCCGTCTCGCAGCAAGGAAATCTTTCTGGTTAGGCTGAACTTTCTTTTCCTTAAACTTTATTCTGTCCCTTAGTATTATGCCTCCCACATACTACCGTAAAAATTCCTCTCTTTCCTTAGGGTCTGGTTCTGCCACTCTTACTTATATGAAGTAGTAATGTATTTTGCCAGGAGTGTTACAGGTTCTAGCTGGACAACTTGCAAAGTAAGATACTCTTCAAAATGAGTAGGAGAATCTGGATTGTGGTGTGTTTAATCCTTTAGTTGTTTGTAGATGTGCCTTTTCAGTCAGTGTTGTGCCTGGTTATACATATTTAGCTCTTTTAATCTTTCCTCTTAACTCAGCCCCTCCAGCTCTTTTATCATTTCTGTGGCTCACTTTTATCTTCTTTCTCCTAAAACCTGAATTTCTCAGTAAGGCTCTTGCTTCTGGGGTTTTGATCTGAGTGTCAAGAATATGTCACGGCTGAAGCTGGCCAGGGAATGTGCCTGGCCTGTTTCTGCAGGGAGATGATTAATTGCAAGAAGAAAAACACTTATTCTCCAAAGAAAGTTAGTGAGTGTCATGGTAAGAGGAGAAAAAATAGCTTTGGGGCTAGTAATGGGGAAGTTAATGTAAACGTGATATGGATCTCTCAAGAGAAACACTGCATGGATGCTAGATCGTTTCAGCAACACTTATGCTATTAGGATACAATTTCTCTCTCCCCCTTGGATCATTCTGCACACTTCTCAGAGCATTTATTCAGCATATCTCATCTAGTAAATCATGAGATGGGCAGACATAAGCATTCACATGTAGCACGCAGCTATTTCCCCCAGTGCATGGGCCCAGAGGTACCAAGGGAGACAAGGGATATTAATTCCTGGAAATGGTGGTGGGAACCACCAGTTCATGTTCTCCAACACGCTTTCGCCCCGTACATTTAGGCCTATTGCAGCCTCATCAGGCAGTCACTGCTGATCTAGCTAGCCCATTCCTGAAACAATGTAGGAGTCCAAGTAGGTAATGCGTCTGTCTGCCTCAGGAAGAAAAAGGACAGGGTCAGACAGGAGCTCCTAAATGCCAAGAAAACCTCAGATGATTCTTTATTTGTGAAAGATTGAGGTCATTCATTCTGCCGGACCTTTCCTTCTGTAAAAGGTGCTAACTCTCGTCGTATGTTGGCTTGGAACATGAGGGGTAGAAACACCCTTCCCTGGGATGGTGGGTGGATCTGGGAGGAAGAGTAACTCTGCATTCCTCTCCTCCAACCTCTCTCTCTCTCTCTGGCTATTTTACAGACTGCTGGAGAGAGACCGACTATCTCAAAGGCACAAAGAAATCTGTGACAGAGCCAAGAAAATAATTTGGGCTTGGAAGAATTAGATTTTTATTAGTAAATGTTGATGAATGCAGATTATTTTTTACCATCCATGCAAACTGATGAAAAAATATTTCAATCGATGATCGAAAATTTACAGATAGACAAAACAAGAAAAATGTGGCTTGAGAACTTACTAATTTGACATAAGGATACTGTGATGTTGATCACTTTGTATTTTAATGGTTATAAACTTTTTTGAATCTGCTGTAATTGTCTGACACCCCCATAGCTTCAACAACTGTAAATATTTAAATACATTAAAATAGCTAAAAGATGAAAAAAAGCCCATAGTTAGTGAAATCTGTGAAAATTTAAACAGTTAAAACTGAAAAAAATGCTTAAAAATAAACATTGACATCTCTCTTGCTCTTTCTCTCCGTGTGTGTGTGTGTGTGTGTGTGTGTGTGTGTGTGTATATATATATATGGAAAACCATCTTATATATATATATATATATATATATATATACAGTAATTGAATTCTGACAGGCCTAAATATAATCCAGGTTTCCCATTGTGCTTTAAGCACAAGATGGTCTTCCTGCCATACTGGGACCAGCATGATCTGTAAGTGGTAATTAATAGCCTGCTTCTAATTGAAGAATAATTTGGATTTACAGTCTCTTAAACATACGTTTTGTTGCAAAACTGCATGAAATGAACACAAGTGCTGTCTTATTTGTTTTCTGTGATAAAGTGCCTCTGCACCATATGTTTGCTTTGCTTCTTTTTATGTTTGATTAATTCTAACTATTTAGATAAGTCCATTATGTACCCTTTCTTAATAATGTATCATTCAAGATATTTGATCATGAAATTGTCTTCAATAATGTTGGAGTGTTTAGTTTTAAAACAGACTTATACCCATTGTAGACAAATCTTGCACCATGGATTTTCCGCTAATAAATCATATTAATAAAATAGTGATTTTTCTTTCCTGGTTCTGAACAGCTGTACTTCAAGTATCAGTTTTCAATAAATGTTTAGGTAATAGTTGCCTGGGAAAAATGTCCTCCTATCTCAAAGAAAAATGGGAGAAATTAATCTTCCATTAAATTGTGTACAATTGTTTCATATTTACTTAATTCACTTTGTGCATTGTGACAGGATTGGTCCCTCCCCGTCCCACTCCAGTAGTTCCTGGTTTCTGGTTAGGAAATCAGACCATTTTGGCATTAGTGTGCTAAGGAATTAGTCTGATTCCACTAAAGATAACAGTTATCATAAATAAAAGAAAGCTCAATGAAAATGCTTATCTTGAAATCCTATTTGTGTGCTTTCCATAGCTTCATACATCTACCTATATAGCTGAGGGTTTCCTATAGAGCAAATGACTGTGGTCTTTACACTCCTCCTAGGTAGAATTTCCCCACTTTGTCTTTGAGGAGAGCAGGCACCTTACAATCTCCAAGAGGATTATGGGAGGCAAAAGGTTTTGTAGACTCTCATGCCCTCCTTGGTCAATAAGGCAATAGACTTAGACCTAGGAGCACAAAGTAGCACTGATTTACTGTGGAACTTGTGCTCCTAAATGCCTTAAGGTGCATCTGAAAATCAGTTCCTCCCCCAAGTTTGTCTTCACTTGTCTCCTTTCTTTGTCAAAGGTGGCTTTGCTTGGGATATGCTTTCTCTCCCTTCCTCTCTCCCTTTTTATCCCTCCTGAAAGGAAAGCTTTGCACCATATCCTAACTGTTGTCTTATTCGGACCTCATCTGGAAGTTGGTTCCGCATCATAGTAATCCTTACTGAGAATACATTATATCCCACTGTCTCCTGCTCCTGGCCTTTGCTAGGTGTGTTCTCCATTGCAGTAATCCACTCTTGAAATGACAAGTGTATGGATCGCTGTGGCCCAGTTTGCATCTGGAAAGATGGGGCAATGTTTCTGAGCATGACGGCAGCAGAAAAAAAAAAAGAGTTGATGCTATCTTCCCTGTCTACCAGCCTATGTGAAGAGTCAAGGAGGAGCCTGAGGCTTCACACCACTTTGACAAATGCCTTTAATAGAAAGGGTGTAAAAGTTCCTCAGGCCCTTTCCCCACTCCTTCCCCCAATCTTGCTTTCAGGGTGTTTCAGCATTTTGTCTAGAAGGAATCACTTTGGTCTTTTAATTCAGCCTTTAGCACAAGTGAAAGAATGCTTTTATTCTGTCTTAAAGATGTTATGTAATTTTTTAATCTTTGCTTTTAGGCTATTGGGTTATTTTCCCATATAGAAAACAATGTGGATCTCTCTGTGAAGTAAGCCCACCTCTGATATTATGGTGTGACTATGTTATGTTTGGTGTCTGAAGGGACCCTGGCTTAATGATGCCAGTAAAAGTATAAACTGAATTACCCCAGGATATGATGGGGGAATGAACTCAGGTGCTCTTTTGTGGGAAATTTTAGTCAGTCATCCATGATACCAAGCAGCAGCTTTTGTTTACTGAAACGACGCTGAATTCTTTTTTAATTTATAAGAGCAGAGAGCCTGATTCTTCTCTCCAGCAGTGTAAATCAGGAGTAACCCCACTGAACTGAACCAGTGGAATTATATCTGTATAATACGAGTATATGAGTGAAGCGGACAGGGGGGCTGCAAACAGGGCAATTTAAGAAGGAGTTTGACAGAGGGAGGCCTATGATGGTTAGGAAGACCTGCAACACCTGTGCCAGCACTGCTTCTGTCTCCTCCACTTGTGCTAGTAGCCAGACAGACCACCTGAGCATGGATGCCTCTACCCAGATCCTGGTGTGGTTCTGCAGGGATTGTGGCTTGCAATTCCCACTTACTGATATCCAGGCCGGGGGGGCATCCAATGTGAAAGGTGCCTGCTGGTGGAATCTCTCAGGCTGCAGGTGGGAGAGTTACAGGAGGAGGTGGCTAGATAGAGGAGCATCCAAATCCATGAGCAGTTCCTGGACAGTATTCATGTAGAGACAGCTGAGGTAGCTGTCCCAATACACAAGACTGCTGACATACCACTGGTGGAGGAGGAGATGGCTCAGGGTGAACACTGGCAGCTGGTTACTTCTGGCAGCAGAACTAAACAAACCCAATTCTTTCAGCCTTCCTTCATAGGTCATGTTCTCTAGATCTTTAATCATTCTTGTTGCTCTTCTCTGGACTCGTCTCTGGAAGCCTCTCCAATTTCTCCACATCTTTCTTGAAATGCGGTGCCCAGAACTAGACACAATACTCCAACTGAGGCCTAACCAGCACAGAGTAGAGCGGAAGAATGACGTCTCGTGTCTTGCTCACAACACACCTGTTAATGCATCCCAGAATCATGTTTGCTTTTTTTGCAACAGCCTCACGCTGCTGACTCATATTCAGCTTGTGGTCCACTATAACCCCTAGATCCCTTTCTGCCATACTCCTTCCCGGACAGTCACTTCCCATTCTGTATGTGTGAAACTGATTGTTCCTTCCTAAGTGGAGCACTTTACATTTGTCTTTATTAAATTTCATCCTGTTTAGCTCAGACCATTTCTCCAATGTTTCCAGATCATTTTGAATTATGACCCTAGCCTCCAGAGCAGTCACAACCCCTCCCAGCTTGGTATCATCTGTTAACTTAATAAGCGTACTTTCTATGCCAATATCTAAATCGTTGATGAAGATATTA
>JANRFK010001605.1:19599950-19613870 GCA_030068395.1 Apalone spinifera
GATAGGGTTACTATAAGGTGAGTGCATAACTGGCTGGATAACTGTTCTCAGAGAGTAATTATTAACGGTTCACAATTGTGCTGGAAGGGTATAACAAGTACTTTTTTGGGACTGGTTCTGTTCAATATCTTCATCAATGATTTAGATATTGTCATAGAGAGTATGCTTATTAAGTTTGCAGATGATACAAGCTGGGAGGGGTTGCAACTAGGATAGGGTCATAATTCAAAATGATCTGGACAAACTGGAGAAATGGTCTGAGTTAAATAGGATGAAGTTTAATAAGGACAAATGCAAAGTACTCCACTTAGGAAGCAACAATCAGTTTCACACATACAGAATGGGAAGCGACTGTCTAGGAAGGAGTACTTCAGAAAGGGATCTAGGGGTCATAGTGGACCAAAGCTAAATATGAGTCAACAGTGTGATGCTGTTGCAAAAAAAGCAAACATGATTCTGGGCTGCATTAACAGGAGTGTTGTGAGCAAGACACAAGAAGTCATTCTTCCTCTTTAGTCTGCACTGATTAGGCCTCAGTTGGGCTATTGAGTCCAGTTCTGGGCACCACATTTCAAGAAAGATGTGGAGAAATTGGAGAAGATCCAGAGAAGAGCAACAAGAATGATTAATGGTCTAGAGAACATGACCTATGAAAGAAGACTGAAAGAATTGGGCTTGTTTAGTTTTGAAAAGAGAAGACTGAGAGGGGACATGATAGCAGTTTTTAAGTACCTATAAGAGTGTTACAAGGAGGAGGGAGAAAAACTGTTCTCCTTGGCCTCTGAGGATAGGACAAGAAGCAATGCACTTAAACTGCAGCAAGGGAGGTTTAGGTTGGTCATTAGGAAAAACTTCCTAACTGTCAGGGTGGTTAAACCCTGGAATAAATTGCCTAGGGAGGTTGTGGAATCTCCATCTCTGGAGATATTTAAGAGCAGGCTAGATAGACATCTATTAGGGATGGTCTAGACTGTTCTTGGTCCTGCTGTGAGGGCAGGGAACTGGACTCGATGACCTCTCGAGGTCCCTTTCAGTTCTATGATTCTATCAGTCTAGTAGTTATGTGGCAATGGGTGCAGCACATGGCACCAGGTCAGGAAAGCATTCCTATTGGGCAAAGCACTTATGGCCCATTGAAGTGAGGCAAGTCACATTAACTGAGATTAACAATGGGTACTTATAGAGGTGCAAATTGTTCTTATCAGCCTCTTGTAACTTGAACAATCTCTTTTTTTTCTTTTCCCCCTCCTTCCGTCCCCCACCCCCTCTCTTATTTATTCTTGGATCTGGACTTTTAATACTCCAGTCATCTGAAGAAGTGGATTGTACCCACGAAAGCTCATGATACCATCTACATGTTTTGTTAGTCTTTAATGTGCTGCTAGACTATTTATTGTTTTTTAAGTTTTTCCAGTAAGGTTATGTCTACACTATGGGATGAGATTGAATTAAGGTACGCAACTTCAGCTATGTTCATTGCGTAGCTGAAGTCGAAGTATCTTAATTTGAATTTGGGACTGTCCACACTGCAGGAAGTCGAAGGGAGAACATTCTTCTTTCGACTTCCTGTATTCCTTGTGGAAGCAGGACTACTGGCATCGTCTGAAGTGCCCCTCTCAGTTTGAATTAGTGTGTCTTTACTGGACCCACTAATTTGAATCCTGGAAGATCAACAGCAGGAGCTTCAATCTTCTCTGTTGTGTAGATGGACCCTTAGGCAAGCTTGCAATTGTGAGCAAGGGAACTCAAAAGAGAGATCTTGGAATCATTGTGGATAGTTCTCTGAAAAAAACTACTCAATGTGCAGCAGCAGTCAAAAAAATAAACAAAGTTAGAAAGCAATAAAAAAGGGATAGAGAAAAAGACAGAGAATATCTTATTGCCTCTATATAAATCCATGGTGCACCCACATATTGAATACTGAATACAGATGTGGCCACCCCATCTCAAAAAAAGATATCTTGCCATTGGAAAAAGTTCAGAAAAGATCAACAAAAAACGATTAAGGGTTTGGAACAGCTTCCATATGAAGAGAAATTAAAAAGTCTGGGACGTTTCAACTGAGGCTATGTCTATACTGCAGAGCATCCCTGTAAACCTCATTCTACAAGGAAGAAGGGATGTTCCAAAAGAAGGTTTTTTTCCAACATTTGGTTCTGTGTAGATGGGCCAAATGTCAGAAAAGTCTCTTTCGGAAGAAAAGTGGAAAAAGATATGCAAATTGCGGTTTTTTCTGACTTTTCTTTGTAGTATAGACCTAGCCTTAGAAAATAGGAGACTAAGGGGGGATATGATAGAAGTGTATAAAATCATGACTGGTGTGGAGAAAGTGAATAAGGAAAAGTTATTTACTTGTTCCCATAAAATAAGAACTAGGGGGTCACCAAATGAAATTAATAGATAGCAGGGTTTAAAACAAACAAAAGGAACTACTTCATGCAATGCATAGTCAACCTATGGAACTAATTGCCAGAGAATGTTGTGAAGATCAGGACTTTAACAGGGTTCAAAAAAGAACTGGATAAATTCATGGAGGTTAGGTCCATTGATGGCTATTAGCCAGGATAGTTAGGGATGGTGTCCCTAGCCTCTGTTTGTCAGTCTGGGAATGGGAGACAGGGGTGTGATTGCTTGATGATTACCTGTTCTGTTTGTTCCCTCTGGGGGCACCTAGCATTGGCCACTGTTGGAAGACAGGATACTGGTCTAGATGGGTCTTTGGTCTGACTCAGTACGGCTATTCTTATGTTGAACTGCCTACTGCAATCAAGCAAACAGGGCGTTGGTTTGTTTGCAAAGAAGGATCATAGAGAGATACCTGACTCTCATCCATTTCTTCTCCCAAAGAAGGCCCTAACTATTGGCTAATTGCTCAGCCAAAGAAGCAACACTGCTCTGTTTCAAGCTGGCTATAGCTAGACAAACAATCTAGCTGTTTAGTTGCAAATAGAAATGTCACAAATAGAAATTCCAAGGACGAGGATGCAAATGGTTGAGAGGAAGGCTGCTTGTGTGTGGTTCAGATGCTGTCCCAGGAGTTCAATGCCCTGCTGCTCTACAAGCTTCTTGTGTGGCCATGGGCAAGTTACATTAGCTGAGATTCCTGATGTGCACAAGTGTTCACAGGGTGGAAGTTCTACAGCTCAGTGCAGCAGTCAGCACTCCCAGAGACCCAAAACTGGACTTGGGGGTATAGGTTTTGAAGGCCAGAAATTTTGAAAAGAAAGGGAAATTATCAAGTCTAGGTCCTAGAACAGCAGAGCCTGTGAAACCAGGCAAGATTTATTTATTTTCATTATCTACTTTTCTGACACTGTAGATGTGCATGTACTTAATTTGGCAATTAAGCTCAAAGGAGGAATTAGTGTTTTGTTAGATGTACCTTTTGATCTACAATTATGGAATAATATATGTAATGACAACACTTTGCAGTTCTTATTCTGGGAACCTGAAGTCTGTAGACATTCACATAGTCTCTTACAGTAGTTCTGTGAGATTAGTAAATTGTGCTATCCCTTTCTCCGAAAGGGTCAACGAAGGCACAGAAAGTCACGTGACTCATCCATGGTCACGTACAACCACTATGGAGCTGGGAGTCGAAACAAAGAGTTATGGCTCCTGTTCCACGGATAATTTTACACATAAATCCATACAAGAGGTGCAGTGCTCACCATGTTGTGAGAATTGGGTGCTGGAAAAAGGAAGTTTGTGTCATTGAGGTTCTGGTCTATGTAGGGGGTGGAGCGGTTCTGCACCAGGTGACCTTGGAAGTCCTGGTGACTCAGGTAAGTTCTTCCGCTTTGCTGGGTTGTCAACTCTTGTGCTTTTTATCGGGAGTCTCACAATACTTACTGTTTTTCTTAAAGGCCCAGCTGATAGAATGGAGTGTACATGAGAATCTTGGCTTTCCTTTCCCCTGGCCCTTTTTAAAAGGTGTACATCTCTCTGGGCTGTTCAGAAAAACCTGGAAACATGATCCAAATGTGCCCTGCAGGCTCAGAAGATAAACTAAAAACAATTGGTGTAAGGAAATCTCATGATGTTTAAGACAGGCTCAAGCCCAATTGACAATTTTTAAATACTTGAGGTGGGCAATGCTAGGTGAACTCAATGGCAAAACTGTCTGACATCAGTAAAGTCAAGATTTCACTCACTGCCTCCAGGCCTCTTTAGCAGGGTAAGGTGCATGTACTGCTTTGTGGCCAGACAACTGTGCTATGAAGTATGCAGTGCCCTTCTGTCTGTATCCCATCTCTAGGCATGAGCGGGCGCTTTGCCCCTGGGAGTACAAAGGTGGGTTTTTTTTTTCAGCCATAGCACAAATGCGTTCCCAGTCCAGCCGGAGTTACTGCACCCTCAATAAAGAAATGTGGTTTCCCCATGGGGCAATTAATTCCAAAGCATATTGAAAGACAAAGAGGATTCATTTACATATCAGATAAAAAAAGCTATCAAGCCAAGACGAGACAGAATGGCTACTCCTGGCAGGGAACAGATAGAAGGGCAGGGGAGGGCCAAACTTCAAATAAGCAATTGAATCAACTGAAAAAAATTCTGATATTCAAGAATTCTGAAGTGACACCCAATGTTTTAGAAAGCTTATCAGCTACCCAGGTGTGGCTGGGGCTCCAGCTGTCAACCCTGGGCAGCTGCTCATGTACCAGCCAGGGCAGGCGATAGGGGACCCCACTGTGACTCTCCCCCCTCCCATGCCTATGGAGGGTTGAAGAACCCCTGAGGCTGAGGGTTGTAGAGTCATTACAGTAAGCAGGGGAGGACTGATCAGGGACAGGCTATATCGATGGTGGGTTCTGAGCAGATGGGGTGAGTGCTGGGAGGATGAACTGAGGAGGGATGGGGATAAATAGGATGGGGGGGTTGATCTGATGGAGGAATTGAACTGAGGGAGGGCTGAATTGAGGTCATTAGGTGGGGAGAGAACTGATGGGGGACTGGAGAACAGGATTAAGTGCTGGTCAGGTGATGGGCAGATGTGGGGTCGAGAGTTCCGGCAGCAGGGACCAAAAATCACCTCACCCAGTACAGGTGGGAGAGTGGGCAGCACTACTTGTCACCTGCCACCCCCTGGGAATGGGCAGAAGAGATCAAACATCAAGGATACGTCTACACAGCACGCTTATTTTGAAATAAGCAATTTCAGATTTTTTTTTCCAAAATAGCTTATTTCAAAATAGCACATCTACTCCACAGGGAAGCCTCGAAATTAGTCTGAGGCAGGCTAATGTGGACGTGCTACCTCGATTTACAACCCCAGGAGGCACTGGGGAGGAATTACTTTTAATGGCCTTGGGGAGGAGTTATTCTGAAATAGCAGCAGTGGAGTGTCCACGCTACTGCTATTCCAAAATAGCTATTTTGGAAGAAGTGTTATTCCTAGTGGAATGAGGTTTACAGATTTCAAAATAAGCTGTGCGTTATGTTGAAATTATTTCAAAATAATGGAATTGCTGTGTAGATGCTCACGTTATTTCAAAATAACTGTTCTGTGTAGATGCACCCCAAAAGGTTGTCCTAAGCAACACAATATAACACTGTTTTTTAAAATGCGTGATTTGAAGGGGGGGTGGGTTCAACTCATGATTTTTGATCTTTTGAAGTTGGCTGTACAGGGAGCGTACATCAAATGGCTCCTCCTTGTGCACCGGCCTTGCCTTTGCACCTCGCAGGGTGTAGTGGCCACTTCCTATATTTTGAGAAGTCCAGGAGACATTGTTTCAGACATTCTGCCTCCTGGAGCTTCCACTGGAGAGGTGAGTATTGCCACCTGTAACTGTGGGCATTTACAGCCTAAATACAGTCCATCCCTATGCCTGTGCCTGGCCCTTGTGACTTGTTGATCTACAGAATTCCAGGGCTACATTTGAAGTTCCATCAATTAGGATGATGTGAGGGGAAATGTCCTGCAAGTGACTGGGCTGTTTTTTTATTTAGCTGGAGCATATATTGTATTTGAAAGCTGGTCCCTGAAAATTATCAGCTATGTTCATTGTCTGTTGAAAATCTCCAAATGGGTCTGTAAAATTTTATTAATATCTTTCTGTGTTTCCCTTTCCTTCTCTCAAAATTGGCAGTGGCAGTTAATTGTGATTTCTGAAAAACAAAAACGCAATGTGGTTTTAGGGCTTGAAATCCATTATGAATATGTAAAATGCAAATTCTCTGGGCAGTGGTTAATTCTTTTTGGATTATCCTGGATGATAACAATGAGTCACATCCTTTGATAAAGTACACCTTACCTCCATATTATTAACAAATGCAGTCGGGTGAATCAGACTGCATCTGCCAGTGAGAATAGAGATGCTTGTTTGGAGGACAATATTAGATTCCATTCTCAGCATGCTGTGTTTATGGTTCAAAAACCAAAGTACAGATTGGAGATTTGTCCCAGGTCAACGTCTCCTTGACAGCCAGTGCACTGTTGCATACCAAATGCTCTCTCGTAAAAAGTTGGATGGCAAAAACAAACAGCATTACTCTCGAGTATGGCAGGTACTGATATCTTACATCATCCTAGAATATGCCTTTCAGATTGCCAGCTCAAAACCCAAGGTAAAAAAACCCAACTGAGATGACAGGATGATGTATATGGTACAAACAGTGGAGCCTGAGGTAAAAGGGGAATGCAAGATACTTTACAGTAGAAAATCATGACTGGAAATGCAACCAAGTAGAATGCTGAATATGCTGATTTTGCTGAGGATAGAGTAAGAAACTTCAGTGCTGTGCAGCAGGTCATTAATGTGAGAATGTGACCTGATTGCTTTATAGGATCATTTCTTTCAGCCGCAGAGAGGGGAAAGAAATATGCCAAAGGGCTAGTATCCATTAACACTTAAGCCAGTTCGGGTGGAGGAAGGAGGGCACAAAGTCATATGACATGCATATGTTAGGTCCAAAAAAAATATAAGAGCTGAAGAAAATGGCAAACTGCATGACATACAAATTAGTCATTCTGGGGAAAAATCACTGTAGAAAAAACAAAGCTTTACGTAATGTAGGCAATCAAAAAACAGTAATTAATTCAAGCTGGTTGAGGCATTTGCCCAGATGTAACATTGGCTTTATATTTACAGATTTTTTGTTTTACTCTTCATTTGAATGCTGTTTTGAACATTATGTCTATTTAGTCCTACCCCTTGCTGTTTTCTATGTAGTGTACTGCATTCTGGATTTCAAATTACACACTGAAATTTATTTTTTTAAAACGTGGTGCATTAGGTGACTATCCTATCAGCCTTAATGCTGTTAGGATGTTGGAAAATTAAGCAAAACTATTTTCATGACAGAACACATTGCACGAAGAAATATACAGAGAGAACATTTAGTAGGTTTCACAGCTGGCGTGGGCGATGGGTGGTGGGTTTAGCTCCCCGAGGCAGCGATGCGTCTCGTGTGTAGGTGTCAGTGCTGGAGAACCCAGACCCATTCAGTTACCTTTTCCATTTCCAGATGAAGTTTGAGTCTCAGGGAAGTGTGGCCATGGAAGCTGGAGTGGAAGATTGTTTTACATGAGGGGTGGGTAGCCTAAGGCCCGGGGGCCAGCTGGAGGACGTGGGGAACATTGGTCCGGAGCCCAAGGGCAGGGGGCCTGCCAGCTGCACCCCTGCCAAGGGGTTGGATGCCACGCTCGTCAGACTTCCTGAGAACTCCACAGACTGCATAGGATCTGGGTCCCACCAGACTCGGACAGGGGAGCCAAAGGACAAGCCCACTGCATGAGGAGGGGGATCTGATTGGCTTGGGGGGGTTGTGTTCATATGCCAGCTACGCTGGTGCGTGGGAAACTGGGCGTGTTCCTTTGGGGTAACTGAAGAAGAGGTGACGTGGTGTCTGGCTGTGGGGAGGTTACAGGGAATGATCTGTCATGAGGCTGGAGGCGCTTGGTTTACAGGTGGGCTAGGAGAGAATCAGAGCCATAGGGAGGCTGGGCTCTTCTTCCCTTGCCCCAGCTTGCTCTCCCCTTCCTCTGTCCCTGCACCAATTGCTCCTGGTTCAGTAGAAACAACCCTCTTTGTCCTTCCCATCCTGCATCAGGCCATCAGCACAGAGAGCCCCTTAAAATCTCTAGCCCCAGGATGGGTTTGGGTGGCTCAGCAGGAATGAGAATTGCCTCTGCTGGCTTGTTTCTGGGAGCCATCTCCACCCCTGCACTATCTCAGTTCTGTTCCTTCCTTGGCCACTACAGCCTTGACTCACACACACCTCCCTGGTATAGTGAGCTGCAACGGAGGCAGGATGCCTGTAAGATCCTCTTGCCTTGTGTCTAGCTGGGAAGTCACTGGGTGCCCTCTCCCCCAGGCCTGGGCTGGCTGCTGTGGGGTTGCAGCGCTGCTGCTCTGGGGCACACCTGGCTCTGCTACCTGGGAAATTTCTCCTCCAGGATCAGCTCCCTGCTGCTGTAGAATTGCATCCCCCTGGTGATATCGGGCATCAACTCATCCTACGCTGGGCACAGGCCTTGTGGTTGTGATCTGCTCAGTTCCTCTGGCCAGCAAGTTGCTCCGGTGTCTCTTTCAGACCCTCTTGTGCCACTGCCATTCCCAAGGCGAAAGGGCACCAATGTACAGAGTCCCTGTGTCCTTGGGGGTAACAGTGTGCACAGTGGTGATGCAAAGGGCAGCCTGATTTGCATGGGGGTGGGGCAGTTACGAGACCAGCCTGGATCTTGAGGCTTCTACCAGCCTCCTGGGAGAAAGCTCCCTTTGAGATTAGTTCTTTCCCCAAATGCCTTGTTCTGACCTCATCCATTTCCCACTCTGATGCTGTATCAATGTTATTTCTATACACTTATTTTTTTAAACTACTGAAAGTGTCTTAAATCATTGAAGGAATAAAGTTTTTGCCTGGAATGTTTTTGCAGCCAAATTATAGTGCTCTGTGACTTTTCAGGAGACTTCAGTGGCAAAGGCTTGCAAGAGTTCATGTAATAAATATTGTGTGTAACTGTTTGCTGGAATGCACTTAGGATGAGATTAGAGAACTACAGTTCTGGCGATTTTAGCTGCCCTCTCCCCCTGCCTCACTTCAGCACAATACAAAGAGATCTCCATTGAAATACCTGGCCCAACAATGCTTTTGAATGGCATTAATTTGAGGGAGAAAAGGGATTTTCTCCTGGGTTTGAGCTATCAGTGAAATAGTAAAGCAAATAGTTTTTTGGTGGTACACAGTTGATAGGGGTGAGGGAGGGAGATGGTTTTGCTGGACTGGCATTCAGGAGATATGGATTCCTGACTCTGCTGCAGATCTGCTGTCTGCCACTGGGTGAGTCATTACTTATAGAATCCTAGATTTATATAACACTAGAA
Organism: Apalone spinifera; assembly: GCA_030068395.1. NCBI lineage: Eukaryota > Metazoa > Chordata > Testudines > Trionychidae > Apalone > Apalone spinifera. The sequence continues at coordinate 19,609,280 of JANRFK010001605.1, forward strand.
CGGGAAGGGACCGCAAGAGGTCATCACGTCCAGCCCCCTGCCCTCATGGCAGGACCAAGCACTGTCTACATCATCCCTGATAGATGTCTATCCAACCTGCTCTTAAATATCTCCAGTGATGGAGATTCTACAACCTCCTTAGGCAATTTATCCCAGTGTTTGACCACCCTGATAGTTAGGAAGTTTTTCCTGATGTCCAACCTACACCACCCTTGCTGCAATTTAAGCCTATTGTTTCTTGTCCTGTCACCAGAGATCAAGAAGAACGATTTTTCTCCCTCTTTCTTGTGCACCCTTTTAGATACGTGAAAACTCCAATCACGTCCCCTTTCATCTTCTCTTTTCTAAACTAAACAAGCCCAATTCTTTCAGTCTTCTCTCATAGGTCAAGTTTCCGAGCCCTTTAGGGTACATTTACACTATTCACTTATTTTGAAATAAGCTATTCTGAAATAATAACTCTGGAATAGCTATTTCGAAATAGAGCATCCACACTGATCGGAGGCTGAACCACATTCAAGGCCCCCCAGAAGCACTCTGGGCTGAGCATCAGGATAGTAGTCACTTCCTGTAGCTGCTGCCTGAGGCAATCTGAGGCTCATGCTTAAAGGAGCTACCCTCTATGGCCATGTCTCAGGCTCTTCACCTTTGCCTACCTCCTCGAGGTACAGCAAACTCATCTCACTGCATGCTCTGGTTGCCCTTGTGGAGCTGGACCTACTGCAAAGCACTTGCCAGTTCTTAGACCTGATGCCGCACCTCCTGCTGCAGTTACTGCAGGCTGCCCATGTGGCACTGCAGGAACAGGACCCACAACTCACTGCGAGGCACGTCCTCACCTCTCTCCACATGCTACTCATGCAGCACAGCCCCTTCCACTCTCCCCTGTGCACTGTGCACTGCCTCTTCTGGCAACTGGACACTAGTTCTGACTGGTGGAACTGCATCGTCATGGAGCAGAGGGACAACCAGCCGTGGCTCCAGAACTTCCGCATGTGAAAGACCACCTTCCTGGAGCTCTGTGCGTGGCTCGCCCCTGCCTTCAGGTGACATGACACTCACATGTGACCCACCATCCCCCTCCAGAAGGGAGTTGCCATTGCTATTTGGAAGCTTGCCATGCGGGACAGCTACCACTCCATCGGGTACCAGTTCGGCATGGGGAGATGAACCATCGGGGCTCTGCTCATGTAGGTATGACTCTCTTGTTATTGTCCCAGGAGGGTGGTGAACTGCTGGAAGGGGTTTCCTAGGGAAGGGTGGGACTCTCCATCCCTAGAGGTTTTGTAGTCCCACCTTCATAAAGCCCTGCTGGGGATGGGGAAAGTTGGGTTTGGGCCTGATGTGGGGAGTAGGGGTTGAGCTCGTGGATTTCCTGAGGGCTCTGGTAACCATGTGATTCTCTGTTGTATCCTTCTACAGGTGGTGAGGGCCATAAACACCATCCTACTATGCTGGGCTGTCATCATAGGAAGTGTGGACTCCATCGTCACTGGCTTTGCCACCATGGGCTTCCCCAACTGTGGGGGTGGGGAGGAGGAGAGACATTGATGTCATCCACATCCCCATCTAGGTTCCTGACCACTGGGCCTCTGATTACATCGACCAGAAGGGGTTCTTTTCAATGGTGCTGCAGGCCCTTGTAAACCACTGAGGCACTCACCAAAATCAGTGCTGAGTGGTTGGAGGTGGTGCACAATACCCACATACTCTGCAACTACAGCCTCTTGCAGAGGATGCATGCTGGCAATTTTTTCCCCGATCACACCATCAGGGGCAGGGACATGGACATGCTGATGTGCATCATGGGGGACGCGGCCTACCCTTTGCTCCCATGGCTGATGAAGCACGACACAGGACACCTGGATCCCACAAAGGAACGTTTCAACGGTAGGCTAAGCAGGGACCGCATCATGGTAGAGATTTAAAGAAGTGGTTCCACTGCCTCCTCACCTGACTGGACCTCGGCAAGCGGAACATCCCCCAGGTGGTGTTGGCCTGCTGTGTTCTGCACAACCAGGGTGAGAACAAGGGGCAGACATTCCTGCCAGGGTGGGGGCAGAGGCCGAGCAGCTTCCATGGGTCTTTGAGCAGCCATGCACCGCTGCCATCCAGCAAGCCCATCAGGGCTGTGTGCATCCAAGAGGCCCTGTGGGAGAGTTTCAGACAAGGACACTCTCTCTTGGGCCTCCCCACAAGAGGCCTCAGCATTGCTCCTGTGTGCCTTTCTTCTCCCACCCTCGCTTCCCACTTTCCTCCTCCTCCCCTCCTCTGAAGACACAAACTACACTTTTTTTTAAAGAAGAAACTGGTTTTTTTTTTAAATTTGGGGGTAAATATAACTGGGGAGGGACTGGGGAAAGAACCTGGGAGCAGGGAGGAAGGGGGAAGAGGGGAGAGGAAAGGCTCAGGGATGGCGTTGGGACTGGTGCCTGCCTCAGGTGGTCCCATGGCCTTGTGTGCAGGCCCTCAGCAACCACGGGGCAGGGTAGGGGGCTACAGGAGAAGTCAAAGGTGCAAGAACAAGAGCAGGAGTGGCAGCCAGAGCAGAAGCAGCAGCAGGAGCTGGGGGGTGGCTGCTTGACAGGACAGCTCAATGGAGGCCACCAGGCGGTCAATGGTGATGCTGTATGTGCCACAATGGTGATGCTGTATGCCATGCACATGCTCTGGGCCTGCTGTCAGAGCTCCTGCCAGGTGGTGTGGCACAGATCCAGTCGGCATCTGACCTGCAGACGCTGCTTGCTGAGGAGGGTGCTACAGGAGTCCCCACCTCTTCTTCCTCTTGGTATGTTTCCATGGAGGGGCTCGGTGTCCACTTCTCTGCGCTTGCCTGGGGAGCAGATGCTGCTCCAAGAGTGCAGGCATGAGCCTGTGCTGTGTGTGGCACTGCTGTGTGTTTCTCTGACCCCATCCTCCTTATTGGTGGCTTGTGGTGGCAAGATGTCCCACCACAGGGTCAGGAGTAAGGCAGACTTCTCCAGAAACCTGTGAGCAGGAGCGCTAGGTTCCTTTGTGGCAGCCTCATGCAGCTTTGTGCTCTGGACCAGCGCTCTGTGTGTACCCATGTGCATAGGCTGCTGTGTGATCTCCAGCCTGAGAAGGCCAAGCAAGGAGCGTGCAGCCCCTCGCCACCCATAGTGTCCCCCCATGTGTGTCTAAGGAAGTAATAGAACTCCCCTGATGGGCTTTTCCTGGCTTTGTCTGATCCCTGGGTGACATCCTAGGAGAGGGGTATCAGTTCCAGGGATAGGCTGACATCTTAGCTAGCAGGCATTGTCTCCTGGCTGGTCTTGTCTTCCTCTTCTTCCACCTCCTTGTCCTCCTCATCCACAACCATGCCCTCCGGGAGGCTGATGACAAGTGTCTCTAGTCCAGAGTCTACGACAAGTGGGTGGAAGGGATTGACCACTCTCCAAGGATGCGGTGGAGCTGCTTGTAATAGGGGTGTGATTGGGGTGCTGCCCCTGAGTGGGAGTTCCGTTCCCTGGCCTTGGTGTAGGCCTGCCTCAGCTCTTTCACTTACATGTGCACCTGCTCCTGGGTAAGCATGTGGCCCTTCCGGCTGTCAGCCATCCAGCTGTAGATACCAACATTCCTGTGTCTGGTTCAGACATCCTGGAGGTTTGCCTCCTCTTCCACATCTCAATGAGATCCAGGATCTCCACACCAGACCAGGATGGTGCCCTCCTCTTTCGCCCCCAGCCAGTGGCTTGAGAGCTGGTTGCCGGCTCGCTTGCAGCTGTGGAGGGCTCAGTGGGAATGTGGGGGTCTACTATGGCACCAGGGAAGGCAGACCAGGGCGCTGCTGTGTGGCACAGAGCTGGCAGGGCTTGCTTTGTGCCACAAACTGTTTCCCCTGTGGATGCAACTTTAAAGGCTGCAGGGGAAGGGGAACTATAGAGTTCTGATGGGTGTGGACAGATTGGCTACCAGGGCAGCTGTGAGAAGTCCCGGAGACCAGTTATTTCAAAATGACTCCAGCTGCTCCTCTTGACGTACACACACACTATTTCAAAATAGGCGTTATTCCTCATGAAACGAGGGTTTATTATTCCAGAATAAGAAGCCCGTTATTTCAAAATAATGGGCTTGCTGTTTAGACGCTCACCTTGTTATTTCAAAATAAGGCTGTCATGTAAACATACCCTCGGTCATTTCTGTTGCTCTTCTCTGGACCTTCTCCAATTTCTCCACATCTTTCTTCAAATACGGTGCCTAGAATTAGTCACAGTACTCCAACTGAGACCTAATTAGCGCAGAATAGTGCAGAAGAATGACTTCTCGAGTCTTGCTCACAACACTCCTGTTAACGCATCCCAGAATCATGTCCCCCCCCCTTTTTTTGCAACATTGTCACATTGCTGATTCATATTTAGCTTGTGGTCCACTAATGACCCCAGATCCCTTTCTGCAGTACTCGTTCCTAAATAGTTGCTTCCCATTCTGTATGGGTATGTCTACACTTGCACCCTAGTTTGAACTAGGGATGCAAATGTAGTCATTCGAAATAGTGAAGCGGGGATTTAAATATCCCGCGCTTCATTAGCATGATCTCACCGGCGCGTTACTCCGATCAACAGCTGTTTCG
>JANRFK010001605.1:19619646-19630802 GCA_030068395.1 Apalone spinifera
TTCTAGAGCTGATATAGGGCAATTTGTTCAGCAGAATGATGTAAGCTTCGTTATAATTGCATCATCCATGACTTCTAGGAATAACACAACGCAATTCATATCATGTATGACGCAATACCAGCTTCAGATTGCATCATTCATTGTTTTGCCTAAAAAGCAAGTACTGTCCAAACCCAGTCATAGATTTATTCATAGATCCAGTCAAAGATGTATTTTAGTCATTTCTGGTTTAAATTGAGATCCCTTCCCTTTATAACTCACTCATCCTCTGCCATTCCCAAGTCAAGGGTCGTATATACTGACCCAATAGCATATCTTGAAAACTAGAGCCAATCAACAATTTTAAGCATCATTTTCGTTCTCAGTGACCCAGAATTAGTAAAGTTTGACTACATTTCTTTCGGAAGCATTTTGGCTGTAGAGCAGTGTAATTAGTCAGACTACAACTGTGCCAACTGAAATGACCATCTCATCAGCTTTTAGAAGTCATAGAATCAGAATTTAAGGCCACAAGGAAACACCAGCTCATCTAGGCTGACCTCCTGTACATCATATGACAGCAAGCACCACCCATCCACCTCCACATTGAGCCCAACAACTAGAATTAGACCCAAGTGTTAAAGCCCTCAGAAGGTTAAACTGTTGTTTCGCAGGAGAATTAAAGTGATGTTTCCCCGGTCTTGGATGGATGGCTAACCTTCAAGGGGAACCTGGAGGCTCCTGGAAATGGTGCTGACATTTCAGTAGGGATCTCTTTTATCTCAGAGTCTGTGTTGAAAACAGTTTCTTCATGTGGTTCTGTGGAGCAATGTGCAGCGGGAGATGTCATGTTTCAACTGAGACATAGCGTAAAGGTCTTAACTACTTCTGCTTCTTAAATTATCCCCATGGCACTCTTCACAGGAACACAGTCATGATCCTGGCCAACATCAGCTTGACTAATTCCATTCTGTCAACACATTCCTCTATTCCTTCTGAAGATTCAGTTGATGAACTTCTTTATCGCTTCCTCTCGTAATTGCTATAACATAGCTGTTGCTGGTTCCCAGCTCCTCTGAACATCAGGTCACTCTTATCTAGGAGTCTAATTCTGGATTAGAAGCCAAATACTAAACACTGATTTGAAAACATTGACTTGAAGTGCTAAGTAAATCCATGCTGCAAATTCTTTTGTAACTTTTCCAGATTCATTTATTAATAATAAACCTCTTAAAACGTGTTTAGATGCATTGCTTACAGCAAATAAAAATACTTCACACCAAGAGGGAACAGATGGTACTGACTGCTGAATATTTGTTTGAAATATATTTTCCGCCTACAGTCTGGAACTTGTCTTCAGTTGTAAAGGAATCTGTTTAATTGTGGGTTCTCTAATGCTAATATTGAATAACTACGCGTTTCCTTTATACTGGCCTTTTTACTAATCAACAGAACTATTTATTTTAGATTTTAGCATACATGCTATATCTTCGCCCAAAGGAAAATATTTACACATTTTGTGGAAAGAAAATCACATAGAAATCAAAGAGAAGCGGCGAGGGGTAGATTGCCAAATGGTCAGCAGTTGGCAACTGGACAATCAGGGTGCTTCAGGAGCACTGAAAGAAGACAAGGCTGATGCAGGGAAATTAAATGAATTCCTTGTATTGGTGGTCACTGCAGGGAATGTAAGGGAGATTCTCACCAATGAGCCATTCTTTTTAAGTGACAAAGATGAGGGACTGTCCCACACTGAGGTGTCAATAGAAGAAGCTTGGGAATCAATTATATAGTAATAAATTACCAGAACCAGATGGGGTTCACCCAAGAGTTCTGAAGAAACTCAAATATGAAATTGCAGAACTACTACCTGGTATGCAATCTATTGCTTCATTTGCTTCTGTACCAGCTGATTGGAGGATAGTCACTGATATTTTTTGAAAGGCTCTAAAGGTGATCCCGTCAACTACAGGCCAGTAGGCCCAATTTCAGAACCAAGCAAATTGGTTGAAACCATAAGAAGAGAATTAGCAGACATATTGATGAACACCATGGCTATGTCTAGACTGGCCAGTTTTTCCAGAAAATCAGCCGCTTTTCCGGAAAAACTTGCCAGCTGTCTACACTGGCCGCTTGAATTTCTGCAAAAGCACTGACTTCCTACTGTAAGAAATCAGTGCTTCTTGCGGAAATACTATGCTGCTCCTGTTCGGGCAAAAGTCCCTTTTGCGCAAAGCTTTTGCGCAAAAGGGCGAGTGTAGACAGCTGAGATTTGTTTTCCGGAAAAGCGGCTGATTTTCTGGAAAAACTGGCCAGTCTAGACACAGCCATGGTGTTCATCAATATGGCCTCCTAGAGCCATTCTTATGTTCTTGTGTCCAGTGGGAGTTTTGCTGTTATTTTGAATTGGAGTGAGATATGAGTTCTTATACAATACAATGGAAGAACTTGGAATTCTATGCCTGGATGCATGTGGACAATTTCCATTGACTTTGGATTTGCATTTCAGAGCAAAATCTGGGTCATAGGCTAAACATCCTCAAACTGCATCATATGCTTTGCTTTATGGTTCTAAAAGATCAGTTCATTATCCCCTGTGGTGTCTGAGTCACTGCCATTGTGCTCTGATCTTAAGGCACTATTTGGGAAAGCTCTGGTTTTAAGCAGAAGCAAGTTTTTGTTCAAGGGCACACCCTTTGAGATTCATGCTATCTGTGCTTGAATCATACTTGGAATTCTCTGTTCTTGCCAGCACATCATCTGGTTTTCATAGTCAGCATCCTGCTTCCAGCTGAGATCCAAATTGGTGCTAAATAAAAATCATACAACTGTTGTCATGTAGAAACTGCACTCACATCTACCCATGTACATACTTCCTGTCAGGTAGATACAATCCCCGTCAAACAGCTGAGAAAAGATTGCAAGAGGAAAACATTAGGTGAGAAGAACTCATACCCAAATAGCCTAGAGAGACAAATGCTGCATATTTACTGTGCATCTGTGAAGTGGGCTAACATAAGAACATAAGAACGGCCGTACTGGGTCAGACCAAAGGTCCATCTAGCCCAGTAGCCTGTCTGCCAATAGTGGCCAGCACCAGGTGCCCCAGAGAGGGTGGACCGAAGACAATGATCAAGCGATTTGTCTCCTGCCATCCCTCTCCAGCCTCTGACAAACAGAGGCCAAGGACACCATTTCATCCCCTGGCTAATAGCCTTTTATGGACCTAACCTCCATGAAATTATCTAGCTTCTCTTTAAACTCTGCTTTAGTCCTAGCCTTCACAGCCTCCTCTGGCAAGGAGTTCCACAGGTGGACTACCCGCTGTGTGAAGAAGAACTTTTGCTTATTAGTTTTAAACCTGCTACCCATTAATTTCATTTGGTGTCCTCTAGTTCTTCTATTTAGGGAACTAATAAATAACTTTTATCCGCCCTGTCCACACCACTCATGATTTTATATACCTCTATCATATCTCCCCTCAGTCTCATCTTTTCTAAACTGAAAAGTCCCAGTCGCTTTAACCTCTCCTCATATGGGACCCGTTCCAAACCCATAATCATTTTAGTTGCCCTATTCATTACAAGTACTATGTTATAAATTTAGTTATTTTATGCAGCAGATCATGTGCTGTTGGACCGATATTTCAAACCCAGGACACAATTCACTCTATTAGTTTGCAACAAATAGTAAAATGTGGCTCTTGGCTACTAAGCAGAGAATTTGAACCCTGCTTCACGATAGATTACACTTACTTCTGTGTGGATGAGCTAGAGGGTTTGAATGTCATGACCCAGTATTCCCACAGTGTGTCCACTCAGAAAGCTTCCAGGCTTGGGGCAACAGAGACACGTGAATTGTGGGGTTAATATGGGAAGTTATTACTGGTAGAACATCTCTGGTCCTGGACAATAGAGCCCCTGGACCAGAGAGCTCTGGTGGAAGAGATCTCCAGTGGCCAGAAGTGGAGCCGATCTGGCAGCCCAGGGTTCTAGCAGCTGCGAGCAAAGCCCAGACAACAGTCCAAGGGCAGGGAGCTTATCTTCTGGGCTGGAGGCAGGGAGCCCATTCAGTGGGCCAGGAGTGCAGCTGGGCTGATAGGCTAGGGCTAGGGACTGGTAGCCCGACCAGTAAGTCAGAGGCAGGTAGCCTGTCCATCAGGCCAGAGCAGGGAGCCCAACTGGCAGCCCAAGGGCAGGGAGCCTGGCTGGTGGGCCTGGAGCAGTGCCCAACTGACAGCCTGGGGCAAGGAGCTAGGCTGGCAGGCAGGGAGAAGCAGAGCCCATTAGCTAAGGCCGGCAGCAGAGCTAGCAGCCAGGAGGGGAGTCCAGCCATGAGGCTGGCAGCTCCCTGGGAGAGCCCGGAGACCAGCAGCAGAGGGGCTGTCACTGACCTTTCTTGGTCTGGCAAAGTCTCTTGTTCGGGACTGGCCAGGTCCCGAAGATGCTGGATCAGGGAGGGCCAACTGAACTGCTGACAGGAGCACATTGGGATAAATACTTGCTTGAAAGTGAAACAAGATCTACTCCACTCAGCACTTTTTAAGACATTGTGCGGTACATAAATATCACGTCACACGGGCATATTCAGTCCAGTCACTGATGCTAGCGGCATAAGTTAGAATGTAACCTTCGGCTTCATGCTTAATAAAAGCAACTATGGAATTGGTTTGTATTTCATCCTGTTCTTTGAGGTGTTCATTTTGTTTAAAGGTATCAGTAAAATAAGTGCTAGAACCAAAATCTGTCCTGGTGTGTGTGTATGTAAATCCCACTGAAGTGCTGTTGGCTATGGGCATGTGAACTCTATTCTGTCCTTTTGGGTGTATGCAAGTGTGTCTATCTGGTCTAAAGTAACTTTTAAAAAATAGTGGGCTGAAACTGCGCATATTAATGGAGCGTTTATTAATGGATAGCTTATTCCGTATCCTAATGTGTGTTGGTGTGATGCAGAACCTGAGATGACATTTGGGTACATCCCCAATACAGTTCAAAACCCATGGCTGTCTCATCAGCTGTCATAGGCCGAGAGGCTGTTTAATTGTGCAGCAGATATTCAGGCTGGAGCCAGGGGGCAAGGACCCTGTGAGGTAGAAATGTCTATATCACAGTTAAATAGCCCCTTAACCCAAGCCACCAAGCCCAACTCAGCTGGCAAGGGCTAGCTATTGGTTTTTAATTGCATTGTAGAAATACCAGTAAAGAACAATTTCACACACTAGCCATTTGAGTTCCCCAAGGAGGCTCAACCTGCATCAAGAAGACTACAAAATGGGCTTGAGGGTATAGTCTGAGATTCGGAAGCCTAATGGTCAGGAGCGGCCCAAGGCCAGCTGTAGCAGCTGGCATCCCAGGCGGAAGGCGTGCTCAGCGCCCCCCTCTCCCCCCCGGCATGGCCATCAATGGTCATATCATCATCATCGGGTGCCCGGGCCGGTGGTGCCCTAGGTGACCGCCTAGTCTGCTAGGCTCACGGGCCGCCCCTGCTAATGGTATCTGGTTGAGCAAATTAGGCAAATGGTAACAAGGCATATGTGGAAAGAAACAATTCTCTGAGAGTTACACCAAGTTTGACTGAGTTTTTAAAAGTATTCCATCATCAGATACTCAACTTGTTTTTCCTGGGTCATAAGTGGATCCCTAGTAAAGATCCCTAGTAAAGATCATAAGTGGCTCCCTTGGTCCAGCTAATTCTTCTAGTCTCAGGTTCAGTAAAGTTTAGGACCGTGGTATCCAACTAGTTCTGAAGCAGTAGCCACTATAGCGAACTAGCCACACTCAACTAGCCAAATATCCACAAGTGGTTAGAGGCTAGTGTGTTGGACACCCATGGGTCTAGAACATGAATATCGTTTTCCTTTTTCAAAATTTAAATGCTTTTTTTTTATATTTTCCATATTATTCACAAAATACTCTGTTAAAATACCTCTATTCACCAGAATCCAAGATCCCCGCCTCTCCATTATTGCATTATAATGGCCCTGTCTATTTCTCCAGCCCCGTGTCTAAAGATCACTGTGGGACAGATACTTAGAGCCCTACATGGATAAAAAATTTGTATCCTCATCCATATCTGCAAAAATGAGCCACAGACAATGTTCAATTTAATTTTTCCATTCATGTGTGGAATAAAATTTGTTATGTGCACCAAGGCATGTGTAGATGTGCACCACCAGCAGAAACACATGCTGCTGTCTGTGGATGCCGTGCTAATCTCTCCTGGATGGCTGCCCAAGTGCTTAGCTTACAGGGAATACTTCCTGCGGATATAAAGTGGATATCTGCAAATTTGCAGGGCTCTAGATACAACATTTCAATGCACTTCTGCATCTGTAGCTGCAAAAATGAGCTGCAGATATAAAGCAGATATCTGCAGTTCTGCAGGGCTCTACAGGTACTCCTGAAGTGAATGGAGCTATGATTATTGCCAGCGGAGCTTTTCATTAAGCTAAACTGTCACGGGCAGTGAGTCCATGTTGTAGAAGGAAGAAAGGATTGTTTACTCCTAAATTCCTAAGGATTCCCAGACCTCTGAGTAGGGCCAAAGTCAAGAGAACATATTGCAGGAGGTGAGCGTGCTTTTCTTCTTCATGCTGCCTAGGTAGTTCTCAGGGCTACCTTAGACCTACTCCTGATCCACTCTAATGTAAGTCAGCCTGTAACAGATAGCCCAGGACTTGGCACATTCCCTTTTCCCTAACTCTCTTCCCACTATTATCCTAACATGATGTCAATGCATGACAATGGGGCAATCCTCCCTGGTCCAGTGTACTTGCTGTTCACTGCCCAGCCATTCTCCTGCCCCAGAGCATCTATCCCTGCTTAACCCCTTTAAATACTGGTATATGTAATGGGCTCTCTCAATCTTCTATGTCCTCCTGAGCTGCTTTACCTCCATTACCAACATCTATCTAGTTGCCTTCCTATAGTCTCCTTCTTAAAGTTGGAATTTTTTCTTAGACATCTACATGCATATACTGAATCCTAAGAGTCACTGTGCAGTACTAGCTTTATTTACTTGCCTTTGTAATAAATTCCTTTGTTTATGCACCAAATATTTCATTTGTTTTCTTTGTACTTGCCTAAGTAGTAGGTAGTTTCTTTCAATTTTAAAAGTTTTATTTTAAAAGTTCCATTAATATCACATTCTGCTTCATTCTCCAGGAGGAGTGGCAGTGACATACTCTGTAAGCGGTCCCAGTAAAACCAGTGAGTTGAGGGCATGAAGCGACATCTATCAAATAATTCACATGCTTCATTTTTTCTTCCATGGTGCACAGGTTTGTACTTGACAGAATTGTTCCCTTCATCATTCATTTTCCTCTCCACCCCCATAATCTTTATATTGTGGCATGTGTTAGTGACACAGCAAAGTTTTTTGATATCAGCTGCAAAGACAGGCATGTAAGGTGACCTATAAAACTCTCACAGCATTTCTCTCTTTGTAGCTGCACATTTCCCCATGCAATGGGTGTTTATTATGTGTCTGACTCTGCCCACTTAACTCATGCTGAATAGCATTTTATTCCCCACATCATCCCAGTGAAAGCATTGTAGAGTAAGGTGCTACTCAACTTCAGTAAATTTAGTAAAATCAGGTCCAATGATTATCTTGCTTCAAGAGTGAATGGCCAGCAAGAAGCATCATTTGCATGTAACATCACATGTACAATAGAAGTCAGTACATCTCTTAGGGAAATAGGTTTAAAATAAATAACAGTGTGAAAACAGACATCTCAGGCCATCAGCTCTTCTGTTGCATTTTAACAATTTCTACATATGCTTTATCTTCTTTCAAAAGAAGGGCTTCAGAGTGTCTTTCAAAATACAACCAAAACAAACCAAGACCCCACTTCAAAGCATTTTCCTGACTTTGGTTAATGATTTGTGGTCTAAATTCAAGCGTAGTAAAGATTTCCCTCCAATCTTATCACTGCTACAGTTCTTGCCTGCACTTCTAGTTCATTGTTCATCACATGTAATTAGACCAAGTGTTTTGACAGTTGGTGGAAGTACATTGCTTTGATAAATGACTTGTTTCTTAGAAAGGAAGATTTGTTAATACAAGGCCATTCATCTCCCCTTTCTTATACTTTTCTTCCACCCAGCTTCTTTGTAGTTAATATGCATTGGAATTGTGTGCCTTCAAGGACAGCTTTTGGTCCTGTAGTCCAGGTAGCCAAATTAACAGTTTAACAATTTATCTAAAATTACACATGGAACTGAAAACTTCACTCAGAGGGATATAGCTTGTTCAGGAAGGACAGGCAGAAAAAAAAAGGAAGGAGGTGCTGTATTATACATCAAAAATATATACACTGGTCCAGAAGGAGGTGAGAGGCAGATTAGTTCAAAGTCTCTGGATAAAGATAAAAGGGGCAAAATAAGAATGATTCCCTGGTAGGATCTATTATAGAACATCAAATCATGAAGTGGAGAAATATCCGAAACACTAGATCTGGTAGTCATAGCATTTTTCCTTTTCCCAACAGATACCTACATAGCTAGGTAGTAGTAAAACACAAAATGTCCAGTAAGTATTGGAATGTACTGAGGACAACATTTTGCTTCAGAAAGGAAGTTCTCTAAATCCATTCAGAGCAAGAGCAAGATGAAGGAAAATATAAGCTCATTCCTTATTGGGGAAGAAAAGCACCAGAAGTAATTGTCCTGCTCTAATCAGCACTGGTGAAGCCTCAGCTAAAGTAGTGTGTCCAGGTGCCACAGTGCAGGAAAGAGGTGGATAAATGGGAGTGAGTCCAGATGAGAGCTAGAAAAATGATAAAAGGTTCAGAAATTCAGACCTATAGTAAGGGGAAAGGTTAAAAAAATGGGCATGCTCAATCTTGAGAAAAGAAGATGGAGGGGAAGAACTGATAAGTCTTCAAATACCTTAAGGTCTGTTCTAAAGGGGATGGTGATCAATTGTTCTCCATGTCCACTGAAGGTAGGACATAAATTAATGGGCTTAATCTGCAGTAGGGGAGATTTCAGGTAGATATTAGGAAACACATTCTATCAATATGGAAGGAAAGCACTGGAACAGGCTTCCAAGAGAGGTTGTGGAATCCCCATCACTGGAGATTTTTAGAACAGGTTGGACAAACCCCTATTAGATGCTGTCCAGACAGATCAGCCTTCATCGGGCTCTGGGCATGGTGGGGGGGCCTGGTCTAGGCCTTGCGTAGAAGGGGCGGGGCTGGAGCTAGCTTCCTTTAGCCAGCCCTTCAGCACTGCCTATTATATACCTTTCAGAGCTTCGGCCGCTGCCATTGCCACTGTAACAACAGTGATGTCCTGGAGGCCCGGGCCCCTATAAATTGCTGGGCTCCAAGGCAACTGTCCCTTTTACTCCCAGTGTTGATGGGCCTGAGTCTAGATATGTGTGGTCTTCCTTCAGTGCAGGGAGCTGGACTAGAAGACCCCTTGAGGTCCCTTCCAGCCCTACATTTCTACGGTTCAATGATTTCTCCTTTTACTTATTAGCTCCTTTTAAAACATCTGAATAATCTGTCATTTCATCTGATAATATTGAATAGTTATAGGTTTGTTGCTTTTTCATGTTGAATCAATTTTGCAAGAAATTCCCACCCTCTCCCCCCCAGTCTCCAAAATGTGATCACAGTAATGGTAATGAACAGGCATACTATATGGAAAGTCCTGAAAAATCCATTGGAATTCTTCATATGTTTTGTTGATTTCCACTAGTCTTTGTTGGCATCTGCTGGATGATCAGTAGCCCCAGGAGCCAGAAAATTAATAGATCTTTATTACTCCTTTGGCCAATTAGATTTTAAGCAAAGTAATGCTTTGTGTTTCCTGTGCTTACTGGTTCAAGGAGCAACTGTTTTGGTTACAAACGACGACTATCCAGCAGAAATCCACAGAGACCCATAGAAATTAAAAGACCAGCTGAAGGATTAAAGTGGAGTATACTGGAATTTCCACATGTGAAGAAGATGCAAACAGTGATGCATTATGTCTTTTCCTTTCTTATTTACTATAATCCTGATGTGCAATACAGATCTGCCATGTACATCAGTGCAGAGAATTTTGCCTTTTAGGTTTAAGTTGTCTTTCTTCCCCAGTTTAATACATTTTGATGGTTAACATTGATGTATTCATTCAAAGCTTTCTGATCTAGCTGAACTGGCTCTACCACAGTTGGCTGGAATCCCTGCAACTGTTAACTCACTTGGGGACAGCTCCCTTTGAAGTTTCTTGGAGCAGACTGTAAGGATTTCCCTGTAAAGTTCTCTACAGTAGAGTGGACCATCTATTCTCTGAATGTGATCAATGTCAGAGCTGAAAACAGTAGTTTTCCACAGACCTGAGCAATGGTGACCATCTATTCCATACAGAGGTTTTGTGGTCTGAAATTTGGTTTTAGACTTTCTTTGGCTGGATTGGGTGACTGAGCTTAAAAGCTTCTTGATACATTATCCAGGCCTATTAGATTCTAGGAGACCTCTCCCTCACCAGAAATTGATAGTTCCCCCTCGCATGCTTGAACTCAAAAGGCCCTTAGGGCTCCTGGCTTAGTTAAAAATTAAGTTCACAGATCATTTCTTAAACCAACCCTTAAGCAGGCAATAATGGTGATCACTACAGAAGGGTGTGTGTGTCACTGTAATTTTAATATTCCTTTGTGTAAGTAGTTATCTGTGTCCCCTATGTGACCCTGGTGTGAAGATTGTTGCATAGTAAGTGTTACTCCCTCTGCTTGCAACACATATAATGGAAAAATCATTATGGTTGATACTCCAAAGATCTAAGGTTCTATAGCATTTTCCCCTTTTTATTTTAAACCTGATTGAACATGCTGGTCAGGTGCATCCTCTTGATTCGTTTTTTATTGTCAGTTAGGAAAGAATGAACCTTGGGCAGGCTGAGATTTTTTGTGAATCTCCTAAATCTTCTTTTTCATGTTTTGCAAAATGATTGTGATCTTTGTTTTCCCCTATAACTTGAACGCCTTTCTAGCCCCAGTAGGAGATTCTGCTTTTTGAAAAAAACAGCTAAGTGGAACCTTATATTATGTACTGAGAATGGAAGAATCTACCAAAATATAGATGGCACCAGCAGTTCTGTCTATGATTTACCCTATTTTCATCACAGTGTCAAGAGCGTCTAGATGCTGGATAAGTGTATAGTAACGCACGTTGGAAAAAATAACCC
>JANRFK010001605.1:19638386-19648883 GCA_030068395.1 Apalone spinifera
AAAGGGACATTTCAACATGATTGGTATTTTTCCAAGTTTTTCTCCTCCATGAAATTTCAGTAAAATTGACATATTTTCATGATGTGTTTCAGTGTCAATAGGATCATATTCTCCAGTGGAAAATGGTTCAGAGGAACCATTTTCTGACCATTTTTAACATGGGTCTTTCCTTATAGCCCTTCCTGTCTGCTTATCAGCATACAGAAGTGTAGCCATGGCAACAGACTTAGTGAGATGATCTGCTGCCCTGAGTATGATCCCAAACTGGACCTTACATACATACTCATATGGCTTGTCCTTCCAGCTACTTTTGTCATGATTCCTGAGGCTTACACTGTTATTACACTAACTCAATCAGAGCTAGCATGGATATGGCTACCTCAAGTAGAAATTACACCTCCATTTCCAGGGTAAACATATCCTAAAGCTGAGGTGACATCTAGCCCTGACTAAGGGCCTGTCTACACTGACATTTAATCTGTGTCAAGCCAGGGTATCTATTTCCTTTGTACTAGCCTGCCATGCATTAACTATCCATGTGGACCCATTTGATACACACTGACAGTTCGTGCACTTGGATCAACTTTGCTTTAAAATGAGAGTAGGTCAAAATGCACTAAGTTTGAGTCAGCATGGTCCACACAGATGTACTGCACAGCAGGCTACAAATGGGAAAACTCACACCCAAACTAGCTGACAATTACATTTTCACTTAAACAAACCCTAAATCGGCCTGAGAAGGGATTGTTTAGAACCACCGACATTCCAATAATCCTGTGAGACTGACAGTTTATGTGAGGAACCTAGTTTGTCAGGCTTCACTGTGCACAAGATGTGCTGTTAATTCTAGAGTTACACATTCATAATGTAATTATGATAATTCTTGAGTTACATAATGATAATTCTAGAGTTCCACGTTCCACACATCTATACCAGTGATATAATCACAGGGCCTAATCACATAAACCACCACACCAGAGGCTCATTTAACTGCACATAAAGTGATCTATGCCATCAAATGCTAGCAATGCCCCTCTGCCATGTATATTGACCAAACTGGATAGTCTCTACAAGAAAGAATTAATGGACACAAATCTGATATCAGAAAAGGGAACACACAGAAACCTGTTGGGGAACGTTTTAACTTGCCCTGATACTCATAAATGGATCACAAAGTCTCTCTATTGTTTTAGGCCAATTTCACAAGTGGGGGGGGGGCATGAGGTTAGGCAAACTAGGCAGTTACCTAGGGCGCCACTGGCCGGAGCGCCCGATGATGACGTCACGGGGTGCCTTACGTCACGGCCATTGACGGCTGTGCAGGCGGGGGCGCTGATTGCGCCTTCTGCCTGGGGCGCCAGCTGCCATAGCCGGCCTCAGGCCACTCCTGTTCACAAGCCAACTCCACATGGAGGCCTCAGAGCACAACCTCATTTACAAGTTTGATTCCTTCAACAGAGGTATGAACAAAGACGTTGACTGGGTGGCTTGCTACATTCCACATCCTAATGACATAAAAAACAAACAATGGGTACTGAAGAACCCTTAGTACCTTCTCTATCAGCTTCCTGTAGCATGGACACTCTAATTGAGTATTATTTTCCCTTTTTTCCTCTCCTTTTCCCCCCTTCTTTTTCCTTCTCCCCCCCCTTCCACTATTTATTTAGAAACTGGACCTTTAATGACTCCATTCATCTGAAGAAGTGGGTTGTGCCCATGAAAGCTCATGATACCATCTACATGTTTTGTTAGTCTCTAAGATGCTGGAAGACTATTTGTTGTTTTTTACATTCATAATGGAAACTCTCATAAGCCTTTGAATAACACCACTGGACAGAATGCTGCTGGCAAGAAGGAAAAGATTCCACAGGGCAGGGTTCAGTTTGAATGATCTTTTCTGTAAACTGGTCCAAACAGGATCCCTGGGGCTGAAGCAAACTGGTCAGGATTTCATCTACTGAGTAGCAGTGTTTTAACCATTTAACGGGTTAACTGATAAGCATCAGTTTGCATTACAGTTAAACTCCTACTTAACACCTGCTCCCAGCTGCAGGGCCCCATCTCTCTGGCTGCGTGCTCTGCCCTATAAGGCTTATACTTCTGCTTATACTGCAGAGCTTGCAGCATGGGGCAGCAGCTGGCCCCCTGCAGGGGCGTCCCTCACCATCCTTCCCTCCCTACTCCCACCCAGCCATAGAGCCCCCAAAGCGTTTAACTCTGTAACCGCTAGGAATTTTTAACAGTTACACGGTTACTGTTTTTAGCCCTTTTTTGTGTCCCTACTACTTAGTAGTAGCAGCGATGCCTCTCAGGCAGGCCAGTGCTGGCAGCTACAACCTCTGCCATGGGAAGTTGCAGCAAGGATGTGTTGACTCATCACTTGCCAGGGCTGTGTTAGTCACCAGCAAGCCCCTTATAAGAGAGGCTGTGAGCACATTGCCTGGTCCCACAAACTTCTGCTGAATGCTCTCTGTTGTTGGTGGGGCCCAGTTGCCCAGGTTACCAACAGGGACCAGGCGATGAATCCAGCCCACTGTTGCTTATTCTATACGGGCATGTCAACACAGCAGCGCTATTGCACATGTGCACAGCAAGCACGTTATTTTGAAAGAAATTTGAAATAACAGGCCTCTGACTCTAACTTCTGACTTCGTTGTATGAGGAGTAAGGGAAGTCGGAGGAAGAGTGCTGTGTTTCGAAATAAGTGCTGTGCAAATGTGCCCAAATTCAAAATAAGCTATTTCGACTTAAGCTACGCAATTGACGTAGCTCAAGTTGCGTAGCTTATTTCAAGTTTAGCCCTGCTGTGTAGACATGCCCTACAAGAATGGCAACATAAAAAGAATGAAACAATATTTCACTAGACAGAATTAACCCCTCTCCCTCAACTTCCCTGAATGGATTTTCCTTTTGATTCACATGTTGGCAGGCCCACTTGGAGACCTGGCATAGCCAGCAACTTGCACACTTTTTTATTTATGTGGATTTGTGTAATCCTGGATGTTTGATCTATTTGTTTAAAAGAGGGAAACATTTGTGTTGCCTTTCAATGCACTTTGCTGTTCTGTGCCTGGTGCACCTACACTCTGCTGAAACAAGATAAGGAAAGCAAACCTTTCAAACCACCCAGCAGAACTCAGATGCTCATCTCAGGGGGACTGCTATGAAGGCAGAAGTTTAAATTTGTCCTGCTGAGCCTGGTATCGCACATCCAGGCTTGTTTTCCCTTTACTGATTTGAAGTAAATTAGCTTCCACTCTCTGTCCCTTTTATCCCTCAGAAAAGAGAGAAAGAAAGAGCCTTTCTGTATGGGAAATGGTAAACATGTGAACACAATTTGAAAATCAAGCTTTATCTCCTTTCCTCACTAGATTTTGGTTGCAGAGATTACTGCAGCCACATTACTCTATCTCCTTCTGTCAGCCTATCTTCTGTGCTTCTGACAGGCACATGTCAATTTGCGCTGTGCTTTGTTCCCCTTACGAATACTGCAGGCTAGACCCTCTGCTACAGTAGATTATTGGTATAGCTGTTCTGAAGACAACAGAACCGTGTCAGGTTGCAGTACGTGAGGGTCTGGCCTGCTGCCACAAAGCATGTTTTGACTGCTTGATTCTGCACCTCTCATTACAACTGGGTGCTCAATACCAAGGATAATGTAAGAATCAAGGTAAGAAGAATAAACAACCCCATAGTTTCTCTTGGTCCTCATGTGGAGAACTTTTGGAAAAACTCTAGGCCTCAAACAGAGCCTATGGCAATGTCTACCTTTGTCATCCGTGGGCAAAAAGATGCACTTTGCAGATGGCCCAGCATTTAAACTTTAATTCAGCAAACTGGAGAGGCATCTTGAGTTTTCTTTGTTTCTGCTGAATTATTCCTTTGGCCTGGTTATCACTGCCTCAGTCACGGCAATATTGCTTTTTTGATTTATATGGCCTTTAGGTGCCTTGTTCTTCTGCAGCTTCAATACACTGGCTACAAAAGCAGTCTGGCATCTTCTGCCTTATTTCTTGGAAGGCAAGGTTTCCAGGGAGGCAGATGACACAGACAAAAAACAAAGAATTTCCTAAATTAAGTATGAAGACATCAGCTTTCAATCCCATTTTCACCTCAGGATCACACTTTCATAACATCATGATTGCATTAGCTAAGAATGGTAGGTATTGCTTAGCCTGTGAAAGAAATCCTTGTGTCATGAGCCCTCTCCGGTATCTGCCTGACTTGTTGAGCTCCTGCAGGGTTGCCGGGCGATAGCCATTTCAAACTCCAACTCATCTTAGCCAGTTCTTTGTTCTATTTTCTTGACTTCAGCAAGTTTCCAAATCCCGTATGTATTGTGGTTAAAAGCAGTCCTATTCCGATGCAGCTGAGGTAATGAGTTTTGGTCTTCCACCTGAGAATACAGGATTGTTCATTGGTGTTTTGCTAAGTTATAAAATTCTCATTGCCCCAACTCAAAAATTCATTTTTTTCTGTTTTTTGTCATGAAATAACAAGCGTTTTGCCAAGGTTTGGAGAGGAAAGAGGGGCTGCTTTGTTTGTTTGCTTTTTGTCTTGCTGATTAATTATAATTTTTTTTATTTGGCTAATTATGCTGTTAGAGGGCCTTTTAATAGTATTAATTATGTTTCAGCATAAAGTAGAATAGTATAGCTCTTCAGAAGAGAACACCTCACCAGCAAAATTGGCTCTGGATGAACAATTTGTAGCAAATCATTTGATTCAGTGGCCCCTCCCCTCACCTTTTTTTGTTTGGTAATTGTCTGTGACCATAGCACAACCTTCTCAAGCTAACATGTTCAAAATGATTCACCAGATAATTTCTGTGCGTTGTTCTTGGTCTGTTGTTCGCTCTCTAGAGGTTCATTGAAGGTACTCAGAATTCAGGCTGTTTTGACTGGACATGTAATTCATATGTGATGTGTCCATTGCCAGACCGAATGGCTGAGTCCACACTGCATGCTTCTTGCGCAAGTACTGTTTCGCACAAGAGTTTTTGCACAAAAGTACTTGCGCAAGAGAGCGGTCCTACACAGGACGGCTGGACCCCGGCTGGGTAAGTTTCAATGACCACCTCAACCAGGCCTGCAACCAGGTCGAGTGCGCCTTTGGCTGGCTGAAGGCGCGCTTTCATTGCCTGCTCACCCATCTTGAGATGGGTGAGCAGAAGATTTCTGAAGTTGTGGCAGCGTGTTGTATGCTCCACAACATTGTGGAGCAGAAGAGGGAGGCCTTTCTCCCGGCGTGGATGGCAGCCGAGGGCCAGGTGTTTGAACAGCCCCGCACAGCTGCCATCTGCCAGGCGCACCATGATTGGGTAAGCATCCAGGAGGCCCTGAAGGACGTGTTCTCCCAGGCCCCACAGTAGGGTCCCTTCTGTCTCCCATTTACATGTCCTTCCTATCCCCATCCCTTCCCTCCCTCCCTTCCCACACCTCCCAATAAACAAAACCAGTTTTTTCTTCAAACAACAGAAAAGTTTTATTTGTCTTAACAATAGGGAAGAAGGGTGAGCAGTGGGAGGGGCCTCTAAACTAGGAGGGAGAGGTGGGAGGGGGAGGAGGGAAAGGGCTCTGAACTGGGAGGGGGAGGCAGAAGGGGGCTCTGAACTGGGAGAGGGAGCTAGTGGTGGGAGGGGTGGCTCCTGCCAGTGCCTCAGCGGGGGCAGAGGCCTCACTGGCCTTCAGGCCGGGGCAGGGCAGGCAGCACGGGGAGCTGGGCAGGATGGGGTGCAGCAGGTGGGGGTATGGAGGCAGCAGGAGGGGCAGCTGGAGGGGTGGCTGGAGAGGCAGCAGGAGGGACAGCAGGAGGAACGGCAGGAGGGGGCATGGGCAGGACAGGGAGGGCAGGTGCATGTGGCAAGGCCATGCCATAGTGCACAGCGTGACTGATGTGCGACGTCAAGGTGATAATCGCATCGCACATGCAGTCGCACTGGTACAGGAACTGCCCCCATGCCTGCTGCCGCCACTCCAGGTCTGCATCTATTTTCTTGGTGATCACTGCCTCAATTCTCTCGACGGCCTGGACGTGCTGCCGTAGTAGTTGGTTCCACTGCCTGGCCTGCCGGACTGGTGCCTGGAAAGTTGGGGTGCTGCTACCGCTGCAGGGCTGGAGGGTCCCTCGCTCCTGGATGGTCCTGCTGCAGAGAACAGAGGAAATGATGGGTTGGTCAGGCAGCCCTGCCTACACTGTCCCTGCACCCCATGCCCTCTGCCATGAGCCCAGGTGACACCACAGTACTGTGGCGTGGGCCCACTCGGTCCCCCACTGTGTGTATGTTTGCATACAGGACTCCCCCTGGAGTAAAGTGATTCTCCATGGATTGTAACCCCTTGTCTGTGTCCTGGCCACTTGGCATGTGTTGTTTCAACCTGTGGAACTCCTTGCCATAAAGTCAGGCTGCACAAGGTTGCACGTGCTGCGTACTGTTACACAGCATGCAGCTCAAACTGCCTGAGTGATGCTCCCTCCGCCTCCCCCCTGGGCACCCGGGTCCCCCCACCCTTGCGAGTGAGAAGCGCAACACTCACCAGAGGATCCTTCACCAGCCTCGGATGAAGCCCGGGAGACGTCCTGGCTGCTCAGCACTGGCTCCAGGTGCAGGGTGACAGTGCTGTTGCGGTTGTCTCCCTCATCCTCGGAGCCAGACCCGATGGACAGGTCACCCTCCTCCTCCGCGTCACATGGGCTGGTCACTGAGGGGCACAGGCCAGTGTCCACTGGCATCGAGGGTCTTGAGACTGCTGTCTCACCGAGGATAGTGTGGGGGCGATTGTAGTGGGGACAGGTGTCGGCTCCTGCCCCCTGGCCCTCCGTGACCTTGACATAGCTCAGGCGCAGCTCCTTCACCTTAGTCCAGACCTGTTCAAGGGTCCGGGCTGGATGTCCTTGCTGGGAGAGCGCCTGGGCCATGCGGTGAAAAATGTTGGCATTCCACCAATGGGCACGGGAGTCATGGAGGGCTTCCTTGTTGGCCCACAGGTCGAGAAGGGCCTCCACCCCATCCTGGGACCAGCACGGGGCATGCCTCTTGCTGCGTCTTGGAGCCTCCTGGGAACCCTGGGGTGTCTGCTGGGAGGGGGGTGCAGGCTGTTGTTGTCCCCCTGGAGCAGACATCCTGGTGGGGCTTGTGGCTGCAGCAGGGCAGCGCTGCGTGGGAGAGCTGGTGGCTGAGCTGCTGCTGTTGCGTGGCATCTGTAGGCTGCATGTGCCTTTAAGGGGGGTCCGGTAACCAGGAAGTATGGAGCTGTGAGCTGTGCTACAGAGCGTCTGAGCGGCCACTTGGCTTTTTTCCTGTGAGGCCGGTTCTTGCGCAAAAACTCTTGGCTGCCTGTCTACACTGGCCTCTTGTGCAAGAACACTTGCACAAGGATGCTTCTTCTTGAGAGGAAGCATCAGAGTTCTTGTGCAAGAAGCCCTGTTTTCTGACACTGTACTGTAGATTTACTTGCACAAGAACGTGCATGCAGTGTAGACAGACGGCAAGTTTTTGCACAAGAACTGTGCAATGTAGACACAGCCAATGAGTGTAATCGGGTCTCAAACATTGTCATGGCTATGGATTCAAAATCTGTTTTTCACAAAATCTCGGAATGTTTGCTCATATGGAATTATCATTCTGCTTCTTTTCAAATACAGAACAGAAATATTTATCCTTTTCTGCATCATCATTAACAATCTTACCATCTCTGTAATGGGCTTATACCATTGTTAGGGTTTCTTTCGTTCCTAAAATACTTAAATGCCTTCTTATTCTTCTCAGTCCTTCCATGAACATTCCTGCCAGCAAACTCCTTCACTAAAATATATGTGTAAAGTAAACACAAAAGGAGAAAGAACCAAGTTGATGCAAATTAATTACTAAGCCTACAGAAAAATGCCAACATTTATATTCCCCAATATTTACTTAGTTGTAGTTCTATACCTCAGCAAAGCCCATTGAATGTACAGTGGACCAAAACTGCATATCCTGGCAATACCTTTGAAGTTTTTTTCTTCATCAAGAGAGATGTCATGGTCTGTAGGTGCGCACGATGTGAGCGCATTTCCAGTTTCACGGGGATTATTTTCAGTGTTTCCTGA
Organism: Apalone spinifera; assembly: GCA_030068395.1. Taxonomy (NCBI): domain Eukaryota; kingdom Metazoa; phylum Chordata; order Testudines; family Trionychidae; genus Apalone; species Apalone spinifera. The sequence continues at coordinate 19,646,475 of JANRFK010001605.1, forward strand.
CTGACATACAAGGCCTATGAGATGTTGGCCCAAATAGGATTAAACAACACAGCAGAAATGACTGAACTAGAAAAAGTCAATGCTGTTCTGCTTCTGTATCCTCCAGTCTTCTGGCTTTTAGGATTTATCTTTTGCATCTATTCTCTTAAAGACAATGGGTAGTCCTATGGCACCTTAGAGACTAACAAATATATTAGAACACAAGCTTTTGTGGGTAAAACCCACTTCATCAGATGACTTGGTGTGAAAATTACAGAATCCAGAGTATAACAGCAAAAGCATTTACTTGTCAATTGCAGGACCAGTGTTAATGCTGCTAAATGAGTCAAAGTTGTTAAAGGTTTATCTGCTGCAGGATACAATTCACCATTCCAGAAAACTATCTGAGCTTGCATTCCATTCTGCAGCTACCGATACCTTCAGCTACCCCTGTATTCAATGCAGAGGTTATATTAGCTTCAGAGGTAGATGTGTTAGTTTGTTTCAGCAAAAACAAAGAGTCCAGTGGTACCTTAAAAACTAACACTTTTATTATGGCGTTAGCTTTCCTGAGTTGCAACTCTCTTCATCAGATGCATGGAGGGAAAGAAAAGAAACAGCTAGCAGGGGTACAGAGAGGGACTGTTACATCACAGCTAATTCAATGAGGATTATACTGTTGTGGTTAGCAAAAGACCTAAATAAATGACATACCGGTAGAACACTGTGTGCTACCTGCGAGACACCAAGGACTCTGAGTCTTCTGTTGGCTACAACGTTGGTGTTAGCACAGGGAGAGGGGCAAGGTGTGGTCTGCGCCCATAGCTAGCCCACCCCACCAGTTATCATACTGCCCTTAAGGGGAAATGTATTCAGAACCATTCCAAAGCGCACCCTGTGTAACCCTTTGGGGGATTCAACCTTCCTCAGGCAGAAGGAGGCTGATTCTCCTCTCATTTTCTGTGGTGCATGGAGAAATACTATTGGACAGCTGGTGTCAGCTAGGGTAAATCTAGGGTTGCCAGGTGTTTGGTATTGGCCCAGACAGTCCGGTATTTGCGGCTTCTGTCCGGTAAAAAAAACCCAGAAAATACCAGACAGGAAAAATGTCCAGTATTTTCTATTTTTCTCAGGTGGAAGGCTGCTTGGGACATTCTTCCCCTGCCACATCTGGTTGGGGCCGGGAGAAGTGTGGTGATTTAAAGGCGCCGTGACTCTTTTTTATGGTGCATTTTTTTTCTCAACCAATTTTTTTCCTGCCATGATCGGTATTTTTTGTGAAACTATCTGGCAACCCTAGGTGAATCAAGTCCAAAGTCCCCATGTGTTCTCCTGCCAGAGAGTGGATCTCTGTACTGCCTGAATGGGGCCAGTGCCTCTATAACCTACCAGCTGGCCAAGAATTTCATCTCTAGTGAAGCTCTATAGCTGACTGTAATGTATTGTGGCAAGATTTTATGGCTACAATCAAAATAAAAAGCCAGAGAACTTAGCAATCACTGCACAACACTGTTCTGTGCCCACGTGTGTTAGTGTGAACAAAAGGGTTGTTTTAAATCTGTGTAAGTATTGGAGGGCTAAAGAAAGTTTAGACTGGTAAATTTCCTTTTACCCTTATCACACTCCATTCAAAACCTCCGGAACCATTTTATTTAGTTTTGACAATCACTAAGAACTTTCCTCTCCTGGGTTTTCCCAGCTTTCCCACTGAAACATTTTTTTATGGGAGAGATCTATATTCTTGGAAAAGAAAATAAGAACAGAGAGCCTTAAACCTATTTCAAGAATGGCACTGTTTTAATTATCCATTCTCCTTCCATTCCGCTTAGCTCTCAGACACAGACCCTGTGTTAACCATACATCATTATTAAACTGACTTCATAACGTTAATTGATGCAGAATTAAATTCAGAGCAGGAAACAGGCTTTAGCATTCAGTCTGAATAGACTGCAAATTAGTGTTACTGCTGTAAAGGTTAACTGAAATTGAAAACTGTTCTTTTAATATCTTGTACTTTGAGTGTTGCCTGTCTGCAGGAAATAGTCCTGATTTGGCAGAGGAAAAGGGGAGAAAGGAGAGAATTATCTTGTCTCAAAGAAAGCTACATGGTATATACACATAGGAATGTTGTTCTGGTTCTCAGTAGAACAACACTAATCCTGCCCCACCTTTGTTGATTACACTGCTCTACAGCCAAAATACTTCTGAAATAAATGTAGTCAAACTTTACTAATTCTGGGTCACTGAGAACGAAAATGATGCTTAAAATTGTTGATTGGCTCTAGTTTTCAAGATATGCTATTGGGTCAGTATATACGACCCTTGACTTGGAATGGCGGAGGATAAGTGAGTTAAAAAGGGAAGGGATCTCAATTTAAACCAAAAATGACTAAAATATATCTTTGACTGGATCTATGAATAAATCTATGA
>JANRFK010001605.1:19652419-19665313 GCA_030068395.1 Apalone spinifera
TAAACTATTTTACATGGCTCCATCGATGGAGCCATGTAGTCTAGACATAGCCTAAGATTCTATATTTGCCAGAATCAAAACAAATGCCTATGAAAGCAGAATATGGCCCAATTTGCAGCAACATCCCCACTGGCATATTTGTTCAGATACTTGTTCATGTCATAAAATGTGGCAGCTTTTCTGGTAATTACAATTTGTATTACAATTTTTCAATAATAAGTTTCACATTAGAAAATGTTGTGATCTATGATGGCACAAGGAACAAAAGGGAATAAGCAAACAGATGTTCAGGAGTAAGTAATATGTACAAGATGAAATAAAATATGATTACTTAAGTGTTCATGAAAGACTAATTAGCATAAGCAGGAATTTATTAAATATTTTTTCTTTACCATCGGGGCTTTTGAAAAAGTTCTCCTGTGCTTGGTTAAATCCCAGCTTAGAACTTTTGCAAAATATCTCCACCTTCTCTTGTCCCTGGAACAATTACTGTGGTTAAACAACGATTTATACAACATGAAAAGTTTCAACCACAAAATGAATTTTCACATGACAATAGATCCCATTTCTGATGACATCCACGGAGTCAATAAAGTCTGATGATACATTCCTTATTGGAAGGTATAAAGATTTCAGAGGACGTCCAACCAGACTTTTTTGCTTACTAGGATGTTCAGGCAGAGCTTAAAAAAAAGCTGAGTGGACAGTTCACTAATGACAATGTACTGTACCAGTTTATGAAAGCAGGGAAATGCTGTGCAGATGGTTCATTAACTTTGCTATAAATGAGCCACAGAAGGGAGAACTGACTACTGGTGACCAGAATAATTTGATGGGAAGAAACATACTTACCAAAAAAGACGGTTGCCTTAAATAAAAAAGTAAGTCACATGTTTTGAAAAGCTCAGCATAAAAAAACTTCCCCTTTAATAACAAACGAACCTTAAGAGTCTTTCTCTTCTTCACACCTGCTACTTGGTAGGCTACAGCAGCAGCCTCTGAGGAGTTTGACACTGCCTTGTGAAATAACCCAAATCTGGCTATCCCAATTCTGACATACATTACAGTGAGGAGGAAATCCACCTTAGAGTACCACTTGTGTGCTTTTTTGCTTGGAAGTGGCAGCAGAAAGTCAAAGAAAGAACTGAATTCTGCTTATATTAAATTCTTGCATTTGCAACATTGTTTAGCTGAATCTTAGCAGCCTTGCTTATTCTTACATAATCTCTGTAAGAATTATGAGAGCGGTAGCTGTGTTAGTCTGTAACTTAAAAACAATGAGTTGTACTGGGGCACCTTAAAGACTAACCAAAATATAGAGAATCATAAGTTTTCATGGGCAAAACCCACTTAATCAAATGACTTGGAGTGGAAATAACAGAAACCAAGGGTTATATATAAGAGCAGAAAAAGTACCTCTCAATTGCAGAACCCGTGTAATTAGGATGTGAACATGTACTTGACAACATGATTAACTGATTAGCCTGGGCTTATCGCTTAATCCTATTGACTACATGCATTCTCCCTCCCTTGCTGCCTCTGTATCAGAGGCAACAATATGGTGGAGGTGGGAGCTGGTACCCATGGGGAGCCACCTGCCTGCCCGCCTAGAGATGCTGTCTCTGATAGAGAGGCAGCAGCACAGATAGTGGGGGAGGTAGGAGGCAGGAACAGATACACACAGAAAGCCGACTTTCAAACCAGCTCCCCATGCGTATCAGGTCTCGGAGAGCTGCCTGACCCCCCTCCCACAGAGGCAGCAAGGAGGGGGGTAGGCAGGAGTCAGTGCTCAGGGGGACCTGATTTAAAAGCCAGCTCCATCAGAAGCAGCAGCCTCCATCAGAAGCAGCAGCATGTCTGGGGGCAGGGAAGGCTGTTGTGGAGCAGCCTCTGTCTGTGGCGGGCCCACGCTCGCTGCAGACAGAGGATGTTCCATGATATGCCTGCGTGGCTTCTGTGCATGGGGAGCTCAGGGCCCCCATGGACAGGGACTGCTGCTACCTTGCGCTGCTTCCTCTGTACCAGACCGGCAGACCGGCTCCCACCTGCCATCCTGCAAGTGGTGCCAGAAGTGCACTGGCAGCTGGCCCTGCCCCACGGGGAACTATTGAATCATCATGTAACCGCAAAGTTTTGATTTGGTTATGCAATTATTCAGTTAATCAATATCTAACATCCCTAGTGTTAATGAGGCTAATTATGTGGGCTGGATACATAGCTTTTGATGTGGGAATGCAGATGTTAATGGCAGGAGAAATTGGATTTGTAATGTGCCAACCAATTAATGTCTTTGTTTAAGGCCAGGGTAATGCTATCAAATCTGTAGATAAATTCCAGCTCTGCAGATTCTCTCTGTAATTGGTTAATGAAATTCCTTTGTAGAAGAAAAGAGAGGTTACTTACCTTGTGCAGCAACTGATGTTCTTCGAGATGAGTGTCCCTGTGAGCACTCCACTGTAAGTGTCTTGGTACCCTTGCACTTATATTTGGAACTTTTTAGCAGCAGTATCCCCCCCCGGGCACCGCCCATGTTGTAGCAAATGTGCCAATGCATGCTCTCCATCAACCGTCCCTCCAGTTCCTTCTTTACTGTGGAGAGATGTTAAAGCTGTGAAGAAGAGGGGAGCAGGGAGAGTCGTGGACCGCACACAGGGACACCCATCTCGAGGAACACCAGTTACTGCACAAGGTGCGTAACCTCTCTTTTCTTCTTCGAGGAGTGTCCTTATGGGTGTTCCACTCTAGGTGACTATGGAGCAATACCCTGAGCCTTTGGAAGGAGGGGCTTCGGACCTCAGTGGTGGGCTGCTGAGAGGACTGCCGCTCCAAATGTGGTACATTATGAAGCCTAAGTGTCTATTGCATAATGTTTTGTAAAGGTATGCATGGAAGCCCATGTTGCTGCCCTGCAAATGTTCCTAATTGGCACTTCCTGGAGAAAGGCCGTAGATGTGGCCATCGCTCTAGTATAGTGTGCCCGTGGGTAAGTGGATAGTGTCACTTTGTTGATGTCATAGCATTCTCTAATGCAGCTCGTTATCCATTTTGAAAGTCTCTGGATATTGCATGTCCTTTAGAGTGATCTGCTATTGAAACTAACAATCTTTGAGAAAGGGTCAATTATTTTGTTCTATCTAGATGAAAGCCAATAGCGTGTCTGCCTCATTGGTGTTCAGATGAGACTTTTGATGGAAAACTGGTAAGTATATAGGTTCACTGAAGTGGAAGCATGTGGTAGGAATTTCAGATGTGGTCTTAGTATGACTTTGTCCTTGTGAAATATCATAAATGGTGGGTTGGCCATGAGAGTGGCCAACTTGCTGACCCTTCTGGCCATTGTGACTGTTATTAAGAAAGCAACCTCATGGAGAGATGTGCCAAGGAGCATGTTGCCATTGGTTCACATGAAGGGAGGGTCAATGCATTCAGGACAAGATTGAGATCCAAGATGGGGCTACCAGTTTTATTGGAGAAAAAGTATTATTGAGACCTTTTAAGAATTTCTCAGTGGTTGGATGTGAAAATATAGTTTGGCTGTCCACCAGATCATGCTCACTTGAAACAGCTGACGAGTGGATATTTATTGATGAATTAGAGAGATTTTGTCTTTTTAATGCAATATGGTATTCTAAGACAATTGCCAGTTGTGCTGATTGAGGTTGGAGCGCTCTGTGGTTGGCCCACTTGGAGAAGCATCGCCATTTGTAAAGGTATGTTTTTTTTGTGCTCTGCTTGCAACAGTTCAGAATTATCATTTGGACTTCCTCCAAGCAGGTAGGGTCCTGTGTAATCAACCCTGGAGGAGCCATGCCACGAGACGGAGCTTGTGTGCCTCAGGATGAAGAACAGGTAAGGGAACCAGGCCTGTCTGGGCCAAGCAGGCGCTATCATGATTACCCTGGCCCTGTTGTGTTTTCTCTTGTGTACAACTTTGCAGAGGAGGGGAAGAGGCAGAAATGAGTACAGTAGGTTGTGAGACCACTTGTTTAACATGGCATCCCCCATGGAGTCTTTGGCCCGGCCCACCCTGGAACAATACCTGGGATGCCTGATGTTGTGTAATGTGGTGAGAAAGTCTATTCTGCAAAGCCCCACCTGAGGAAGATGTGTAGGGCTTTTGGGTTTATCTCCCATTTGTGTTTTTGGTGAAATATGTAACTCAGTTGTTCCGTGGCAACGTTCTGTTCACCTGAGAGATATACTGCTGATATGGTGATCTGATGGAGGATGCACCATGGCCACAGTGTTGTGGCTTCGTTGCAAAGGTGATATAAACTGGCTCTGCCCTGTCAATTTACGTAGAACATGCAAGCAGTGTTGTCTGTGTATATTCTCCTTACCTTGCCTTGAATTAAAGGAAGAAAATGTTCACAAGCTCTTCTTACAGACTGGAGCTTCAGTATGTTGATGTGTAGATTTGCCTCCATCAGCAACCATCTTCCCTGTGTGCTGTGTCCGCCGGTGTGTACCCCAGTCCTCCAGGGAAGCCTCCATAGTTATGTGAATGGATGGAGTTGGCTGTTGAAAGGGAACTCCTGAGCAGAGATTGTTGAGCTGCAACCACCATGTGAGGGATTCCCTGACCTTGTTTGTAGGAGTCAGTCTGTTGTGTAAAGGATGATTGTGAGGCTGAATGCATGTGTGTAGCCATGCCTGCAGGCTTTGCATGTGTAGCCTGGCGTGGGGAACTATATATGTGGCTGCAGACATATGGCCAAGGAGTTGCAGACATTGTCTGGCAGACACAGTGGGGTTGTTCATAATGGTTTTGGCTGGTGTGGCTAATGCGTGGAACCTCTGCAGTGGCAGTAACACCTGTGCGTGTATGCAGTCCAGAGTAGCACCTATGAACTCCAACTCCTGAGACGGGTGAAGTATGACTTTTGGGTGTTTATTTGAAGCCCCAGCATTGAGAGGAGTTGGACTATGTCCATGGTATATTGCCTGGCCTGTTGTTCTGTCAGAGCCACTATCAGGCAATTTTCTTAGTTGGGCAACTGCTCTGGTGAGAATCTTGGAGAAGACTCTGGGTACTACTTGGAGAAGACTCTGGCTAGGCCAAAGGGTAAGACTTGGTACCGGTAATGTTGCTCTTTTAGGGTGAACCTCAGGAACTTTCTGTGAGATTGTCATGTTGCTATGTGAAAATATCTATCTGGCAGGTCCAGTTTCCCTTTTCCAGTGCAGGAATTATCTTTGCTAACGTTACCATGGTGAATCTTTGGGGTTTTTTTAGGAATTTGTTCAGTCTGTGCAGGTCCAATATGGGTCTCCATCCTCCTGATTTTTTTTGTTTGAGGGAGTATCTGGAGTAGAGCCCATTTCACCTGTGATGTGATGGTACGATCTCTGTTGCCCCCATCTGGAGCAATCTGTTTATCTCCTGTTGTAGCAGGGGAAAACAACAGATCACCACAGATGCCCAGTGGTGATCTGTTGTTTACTTTGTTGGGCCTATCTTGAAGAAGCTGATGTCTGGGTACTCAGCTGGCTCTGTCAATCTGTTTCTTCACTTCCCCAGGTGAGTATTAAGTTTTAAGAATGCCTGATAAAGATCTTGTAGTTGTTTGTCTCTGTCTGTGGGATTGGAGCAAATCCGGTAGTATCTCAGGGCTTGGCGGTAGACAATCGATCGTGTGATGTGTCCTGGATGGAAGCTATAGGCATGTAGGTAAAAATAACTGTCAGTAGATTTCCAGTATAGGTTGGTGTTTCTATGACCATCGTTTATTTGTAGTGTAGTGTTAAGGAAAAGAAAAGAGATTGTAGTTCATTATCCAGAGATTATCCAAACTGGAACTGACAATGCATGGGAAAGTACACTCTGTCAGACAGAGGTCACTCACAAGATATATACTGGAGACATCCATTTTCATTATTAATGTTAATTATTTTAGCATCAACACTATACTGAGCAATGCACATCACAAATGAAAATGCAGTTCCTGCCTCCAGCAGCTTAAAATCTAAAACACAGAGTGCAGACTAACACACTACCAGGACACCCAGTGAATGGGGATTAGACAGACAGATTTGTCCCAATGATTATGTCCTAATTTGTTATATTTATATTTGTATTTAATTATGTTTGTTGCTATGTCTCAATGATAGACTAATCTCTCTTATACTAGTTGACAGACACTGATAGACTTATCTCTCTCAAATGGGTGCCCATGCCTCAGGATTAGTATCAATCAGCTGTGCCCAAATTTTTCCTGTTGTGCTCCCTCACTGGCAATGGGATCTGTCTGCACATACTCTCACCCCACGACTGCACAGTTGACTCAGCAGAGGCTCTTGGGCTGAAGGTGAAGCTGTGGGAGGAGTTGGGGCTAGGGCAGAGCTGGCCTTCGGGTGGAGAAGGAATGAGGGCAGAACTGGGTGGGGGTGGAGCAAGGGGGTGGAGTGGCACTGTGGCTGAGACTGGAGTGTGGGCAGAACGGCACCCCTTTCCTTTCCCTTTCATGGGGGGGGGGAGGGGTGAGCTGTCCCAGGCCCTTCTACGTGCCTCCCTGAACTGCCCTACAGTTTGGAGACCTCTTATCTAAATTCTGCCCAGGGGGTTAAATATACGGCTTCACAGGTGCACAGCTAGTAATGGGGGAAGCAATGGGAAAGAAACTAAAGGCCTTATGATGAACGAGGAGATGAGATAACGTAACAATAATACAGAGAACTAAAAACAATAACTGAGCACAACTGGCTGTGGGACAATATGCAAAAACGAGATGAAATGTCCTTTGACAGCAATAACACCAAAGTCACGTAATAGCAGCAGGAGCCGCAGGTGCTTTCTGTGCCCAGGAATAGCTATTCTCACTCCTGCACAGCACTGTCTCTCCCTAGCATCAGTAAAGCTTTCTCCCTGGGAGCAACAACTCTAGCATAGGGGTCTGCAGCAGGGGCTTGCTCTTCAACAACAGCTGATCATGCTGCGGGACCCATTCTCAGGTTCCAGTGGCAATTAGTCTCTTCCGAGGGCAGCAGCAGCACAGCGCATGTGCTCACTGCCAGTAAGGGCACTTAACATGGTGGCTTCAAAAGCCACTGGTGCTCCAAAGCCCCTCAGATGTCTCCAAAGCCCGACATGCCCCAGTGAGTGTCTGACTTCAGGTTACTCACCTGAATCTTGAGGTTTTAACTCCTCTTCCCAGACTGGAAACTGTGCAAGGTATTTTTCTGAGTTGGGAGCCAATAAAAGAGTGCCTGGACCAGCCTGGTCCTATCACTGGTCTGGCCTTTTACATAAGTGAGTCATTACAACACCTTTTGAAAGAAAGAGCAAAATATGCTCATTAAGGTCTCCAGTCTCCTCTCTGTTATGCCCATTTTACACCTGTCACCTCAATGTGTAATGCATGAATTTGAGACAATGTCTTCTATTTCTATTCCTGCCACTGCCACCCATGGATGTTGTTTTAAGACTCTGTACAGGGTGTGTTGAGGGCACTTTGCTATGAAAGCTCAGTGACCAAGCAATGTATAAATTAATAATATACCATTTAGCCTAATTAATCTACAAAGATTGCAAGTGCGACTCCAAATACGTATCTATCACCGTCTATGTATTTTACTCTTGGACGTGGCGCGTAAATAAAAGCCTAACTCTTTGAATAAGTTTAAAACCATGAGACTATATTATTTATCTCAAATAAACAAGTTATCATTTAAACACAACAGTAGGGGGTTTTCCAGAGTCTACGACGATTGACGAGATGCTAGCGACCTCAATCCTTGGGTCCTTCCAGGCCGTTGGAGAGGAACAGACAGGCATCCCTCGTTGGTAGACGGCGCCGACACTGGCGAGCTCGATTCTTTGGCTCTTACAAGCCGCGGGAGAGGAACTACCGAGAGTCCCTCGAAGAACTGGAATCAGGAGCAATGTGTTCACCTTCCGTGAAGACCTTCGGCCTTTTCCTGCCCTTTGGCGCAGCTGGAACTGGCAATGGAAGCTAAAACCCTAACTACTATTCCTAAACTTATCCTAAAATAAAACCTTAACTATATTGCGACACACCCGCTGAACAAGCTTGATGACGGCCGACACGCGTGGACCGACGCTGCCTGACGGCCAAGCTTGATGACGATATCTAGCCTATCTAACGCTAAACTAACTAAACCTAAATGGAAAGACACAAACCTTCCATTTGGTCTAACCTTTAACTTATCCTAATTCATTCAGGCTAAGCAATCATCACCGGGACAATATCGCATCCAATCACACTTCTCATGCAACCTAATCTAACCTACGCCTATCCCGACGACCCGACGCGACCGTTATTCTGTGCGGGGTACAGGCTTATATATGCTAGGCTCATACATATGCATGAGGGTGTTGGTTTAATCTGATTGGTTACAGAGGATGCGACATTAGCATAGGTTTAAACTGATTGGACCTTATACACATTATTACATAATTCATGACATAACAGTTTGTCCTTATGAATATTCATTGAGTCAATGACCAAACTAATTAATATTCATTTACAGTTAGGATTTCAAATGGACACCAGTCACACAGTGATCAACAATGACTCAGCAATCTTTCAAACATCTGATGACGTATACATACAATTGGTTTTACTTGGCTAATACATATTAGGTTCATTACTGATTAATTGGATACAACCACAGATGTAATCACATAAGCATTTCATTAATGTTCATTCAGCAAGTTTATACAATTCTGCTAATAGGTGTAACACAGCACATGACTCTGCCACGGCACCTCCTGCCAGACTCTCGGGGAATTAGTTTTCAGCTCTGGAGCACCCCTTTTTGGTTGGTGTCTCGGTTGGTATCTCACCTGCTGTTACTTTTTTTCCCTCAGCCACTGTGTATTAGGACCCATGTCCCTCCCAGACCACGGGGCCCTTCCCTCTGGATACTGCCCTGCCGCAGTGTCTCCAAACACTGAGTTCTTCCCATCTGGGAACCCCCAGCCTCCTATGCCCACCTAGCCTCAGTGATCCACTGCCAGTCTTCATCTAGGGCAGACTGAAATGGCCACTCATCATTCCCAAGGTGGTGTGGACCTGCTGCCTCCCAGTAGCTTCAGGCCTTGCTTCAGGCCCTGCAGCCTGGGAGCTTGCCTGGCCAGAGCTTCCCCAGCCCTGCTCTAAGTCAGGAAGCCTCTAGCTTCCCTGGCAGCTAGATCCCTCCTACTCCAAGGGTGGAACAAGAGTGAATCTATGTCTCCTCCCCTCCAGGAGCCTTTATTTATACTGCCCTCAGCTGGGTCCTTATTGGCTCATACCTGACACAGCTGCTGGCTCCACAGCTCCACCACACCAGCCCTCTCCCAAGGCTGGGTTTTAACCTTTAAAGGGCCAGTGCAGGGCAGATGCCCTATCACAAGAGTCTTGGAGCCTAATAATAGATATCCAAATCTCCCACCGTCTCCATATTTTGAAGATTCTTTTATAATTATTTATCATGTAAACCACACCCATATTGCTGTTATAATTGTTTATATATCATACACAAGTTCCTTTGCTAAGAAACACTTAACAACATATTTCACACATTTTGCGGTTATGGTTTTTAGTGTATTTCCTTTTCCTCTCCAGCATGTTGTAGACCAATGATTATGTACACTTGGTGAAGAATGTGCTCAAATCTAGTGGGAAGGTGATAGAGAGTTGTATAAAATGATAGGCATTACAGCCAATGAGCCTTCACTGAATGGGAAGAAGAACAAACAGAATATCATAAACAAAACTTTATACTCACTCAGAATAACCTGTCTTTAAAGCCAAAACGTTTTCTCAGCCAAAGTATGTGGACTTCATTCTATGAAGTCACCTTTGGTGACATCAGCTGTCATTCTCAAGATTAATAAAAGCTTTTCAAGTAATTTTCTACATGCTGCTATGAAGCACAAACAAAAAATTACCATTTAGCAGTTAGCAAAGAATTCAGGCAGCAAATAGGCTGTTGAGTATTTCTGCAGATAATTAGTGGATCAGATGCAACACGAGGATGATGTTATTCAATGTTCCATACCTTAGCTTAGCTGATCTTAATTGTCATGCCAGGAAGCATGAGGAGGGTTGAAGCAGCCAGGTGATCCCACTCTCACTGAGTAGTCATTCCAGTGCACCAAGGATTATGAAGTGGTCAGTCATGTACCTGTGAATTCATTGCTATACTCTTCCTTGAAGTGCCCACAAAACCCAGGAAGAAGAGGTCAAAGGTGAAGTAAACCCAGTCAGTGGATTTTCAAAACCGAAGCATATGGGCCTAAAAGGGAAGGTAAATATAAATAGTTATGTGCATATAGCTTTTCTAAGGTCATTTTTAACATTTATCTGTTCTGAAAACAGATAGTTGTGGACACTTGGTTGTGTGTGCACAGATTCTTAGGGAGGTGTGGTCAAAGCAGGAAGGGCATCTCCCCATCACTTTTTGAAGGCCTTAAGGGCAAGCAACGAGGGGAGGAGTGGAGAGGAGTGAGCATGGGGTGAGGTTTTGGGGGGAAGAGGTGGCAGGAAGAAGGGGGAGTGTGGGGACAGAGTTTTGGGGGAGAATCGTGGTGTGGGGGGCATGTTTCAGGCTCCCCCACTTTTAGGCTCCCCCATGTTTCAGGCTCCCCCACTTTTAGGGAGCTTCCACTGCTCCTGGATCAGAGCTGAGTGGATGCCCAGACTTGGGTTTTTAGCATCTACTCCATGTTGAGATTAGAATCATCTGGTGTCATTCTGGCTTTGTTTCTTGAAATCAAGTTTCCGTCTTTCTAATGGATGCTGAAATGATGCCAATGACTTTTGGTATGAAGCACCGGGTCTGTTGAAAATGTAGGAATGTGACTCCAACTGACGGTCTTTCATTTTTAAATTCTGCCTTAAAATGATACATTTTATCATTGGGAATTCTTGCGATATCACCCCCAAAAAACTTTGGAACAGAGCCCAAATTTCTGCTCTGGGATCAAGCACTACTGGGAAAAAAATCAACCTATGCTTATGTGCAAGCCCAGTACAGAATAAACATATAGGAATACAGAAAATGGGTTATACATTAGGATGCTATTTGCTAGATAAGCTGAATGATTTGCTGTATATTCCCCTTTAGGTTAACCAGGCCAGCAGCTATGGAAACATTCCACTTATCAGGCTGCCTGCAGACATTCCTGCCACACAAGAGAAACTCTTCAGCATGTTTAATGGTAATCCTGCAAAGTGTGTTCTGAAGCTGGTAAATCTGGGTGGTTCCATGGGGAATAAAAATGCTGTATGACAGGGGCTGACAAAGGCAGCCTCCGCCAGGGTACCCAAGCTCTCCCCTGGAGGACTGGGCCATGGGAAAGTTTATCTCTTTTCTGCTGAAAATTTAGAGAAAAGTCAAAAACAGGCACAATGTTTATTTGAAATGCCCCATGAATTAAGTCCCCTGAGTTGCTTTCCTGTCTTTTCTCTCCTTTCCCACAGTAAGTATGGAATTCTCTTTGTCCCGTTGGTACTCAGACTGTGGTACACAGAGCTGGCACTCAACTCACCCATAGACAACGGCTGAAGGTGCCTTTGTTCGGTTTTTTGTTTTTTTCTCAGATGTACATACAGTACCTGTGGGGCGCTCCCTCAGTCTGGCCCCATGTTGGGCTGGCAACTGGCAGCTAGGAGAAGAGCTAGAAGATGGATCCCTAAGCTCTGCTGGAGAAAGTGCCTCATAAACAGGCCAAATCTGGGTGAAAAGCAGTCTCTCCATTTGCAAGCCCGACTGTGTGTAAACGCCACAAGGAGCAATGCATGGGATAAATGAGGTGAAGACGTTTACAATTTCAGATGTCCTGAAGGCCCATTTCTCCAGCAACTCCATCCCTACCAGATCCCAAATAACTCTTGGCAGAAGCCCAGCGCGACAAGCCTACCGTTGTGAAGATTCTACATAGGCTTTCAAGAGGCAGAGATAGGGTATCAAGCTGCAGCCTCTGAAAGGATCTGACTTTAGTTAGTGCACAAGGCCAGGAGTGGCCCGAGGCCGGCTGTAGCAGCTGGCGCCCCAGGCGGAAGGCACGATCGGCGCCCCTGCCTGCACGGCTGTCAATGGCCATGATGTCATCATTGGGCACCCGAGCCGGCGGCACCCTAGACGACTGCCTAGTCTGCCTAGGGTCATGGGTTGCCCCTGCACAAGGCAGGCCCTCATACAGGGAAAGAGGATCTCTGTATGGCTCAGCACACCTCTTAAGCCCTTTTTCTACGTCTCCAGCTTTTAAAGCTCCATAGTGGTAGGTCACAGCATTCACAGCTGTAAATACTCCAGTCCTCACTGTCAGCAGAGCTCTCAAATGAACTTCAATGAGTCCCAAAGTTTTCTGTGTCCCACAGAAAGAATCTTGTTGGTGAGCTTATAGGAGGAGTTATTTTCAGTGGAGGAAAGTTTCCTTACACTGTGAGTTTCCTGCATGAATAGTTTTATGTGTTCCTAACTGCAGATATGTTGCTCTGCCAAGAGTATTTTGAATAGTCTGAACCTGAAGCTTCTGTGTCTGGAGCAGCTCTGGTTTGAATATTTGGTGTGCATTTCCAGTGCTCTGTCTTTCATGCCTGGACAGGAATGGGTAACCCATCGAGAGCAAGCTCCTGTCATCCAGGAGCCCTAGTGGGACCCAGCACCAAGTTCTGGAGTGGATGCAGGGCTAGCCCTCAACATTTTGGCACCTGAGGTGGGGAAATGATGCTCCCATGCCCTCTCACTTGGGCCAAAACTTTGAAAGGTCTCAATTCTGCCTTCTTCCTGTTTTACTCCTCTCATAGTACTGCTCTGCTACCTACCCCAATAAAGGAGAACTAACAACTTAAAATGCCTTGTTCAGAAATGTTAAGTAACACTTAACTTTCAAACTCATAGACTCATAGACTTTAAGGTCAGAAGGGACCATTTTGATCATCT
>JANRFK010001605.1:19690260-19702388 GCA_030068395.1 Apalone spinifera
GCTATCCTGCCATAGACGGCCGCATTCCTCCGTCTAGTGCGGAGATCATGGACGCTGGGGGCATTCCCTCCGTCTAGTGCAGAGATCATGGACGCTGGGGGCATTCCCTTCAGGGACCTGAATAAGGTCCATGATCTCCACCCTGGACCAGGAAGGCATCTGCCTTCTCCAGCCCCTGTCAGGCTCCTGGGAGCTGGCAGACTACTCCTGGGGAGCGGTGGAGGTCTGGCTGCCAGTGGCTTGCTGGCTCATGTTTTGGGGCCACTGGATCAGGGGCCCCAGTGGCCACTTGTGGCTCTGGGCTGACAGGCTTGGAGCTGGCACAAGCACTGTGGCCAGGGTCTACCCCTTTAATGGCTCCGGGGCTGGGGGAGAGGAGAGTAAGTTTTCCTGGTTGTGCCCAGAGTGGCCACCAGGGCTCCCTGGGAAGGTCTGGAGGCCCCCTATTTCGAATTTAGTGTCTACACAGCACTTAATTCGAATTTGGCGTTACTTCTCGTAGAATGAGGTTTACAATTAAGCGCTCCGCTATTTCGAATTAATTTTGAAATAGCGGTTTGCATGTATAGACACTATTAAAGTTAATTCGAAATAACAGCTGTTATTTCGAATTTACTTTGCAGTATAGACATACCCTTAGAGATTTAAAGACACTGACAACACAGATAGTATAAACCAAGGCTCTCAGCCTTTCCAAATTGCTATACCCCTTTCAGCAATCTGATTTGTATTATGTACCCCCAGGTTTCACCTCTCTTAAAAACTACTTGCTTACAAAATCAGACATAAAAATAGAAGAGTGTCACAGCACATATCAAACCTCTCAATGTGTCTTTTCTACCATATAATTATAAAATGTCAATGGGAATATAAATATTTTACATTTCAGTGTGTATAGAGAACTATAAACAAGTCATTATCTGTGTGAAATTTGTTTGTACTGACTTCACTTATGCTTTTTATGTAGCCTGTTGGCAAACTAGGCAACTATCAACTACCCGCTGGAATATCTTTGCATACCCCCAGGGGTACATGTACCCTTGGTTGAGAACCATTGCTATAAGGAAAGATTGAAATCCAACAACTGTAGCATGCCAGGCAGCGTATAGCTCTTTAGTGCCACAAGATGGCAGTATTTCAGAACATTATTGTTATGTCACAAAACAGGCACTGCATTAAACCCTGTGACCATGCAAATTGCTTTGCTCGTTGTCTGCTCTAACAACTGGCGGCTGGGGGAAAAGGGCCATCACTAAACAGGATAAAACAGGAAATGTGCTAAAAACATAAACAAAACAATTCATATATAAATAATGGGCCAAGTGTTTTAACATCATCATGAGCCACGGCTTCCCACACAGATGGGCATCACAGTCCAGTGAGGAGAAGGGAATTGCTCACTGTGCAGCCATGTTTTTGTTCGGTCTGAGAGATGCTCAACATAAGTAGGAGCTATATTAAGTGGCATTAGTAGGGTATTGCCAGTAGCTCAAGGGAAGTGATTATTCCCCTCTTTTCAACACTGGTGAGGCCACATCTGGAGTACTGTGTCCAGTTTTGAGGCCCCCACTACACAAAGAATGTGGACAAATTGGACAGAGTGCAGCTGAGGGCAACGGAAATGATTAGGGGGTTAGGGCACATGACTTACAAGGACAGGCTGAGGGATTTGGGCTTATTTAGTCTGCAGAAGATAAGAGTGAGAGGAGATTTGATAGCAGCCTTCAACTACCTGAAGGAGGGTTCCAAAGAGAATGGAAAAAATAACAAATGGTCTGGTAGCACTTTATAGACTAACAAAACATGTAGGTGGTATCATGAGCTTACGTGGGCACAGCCCACTTCTTCAGATGGTCTCAAGTTGCAGTGGGGGAGGTCTAGGTTGCATATTAGGAAAAACTATTTCATTAGGAGAGTGGTGAAGCACTGGAATGAGTTGGAAAAGGAGGTGATGGAATCTCCATCCTTAAAAGTTTTTAAGGCGAGGCTTGATAAAGCCCTGGCAGGAATGATTTAGTTGGGGTTCGTCCTGCTTTGAGCAGAGGATTAGACTAGATGACCACCTGAGGTTTCTTCCAACCCTAATCTTCTATGATTGTGGAAGTCATATTGTCTCCCACAAACCGCTTTAGGGATGATTCAGAATCTTTATTTTATCCAACAGTACAAGTGCAAGACATGGGCACTGGAAAGGGAATGTAATATTCAATGGAGCTGGAGAAAATGTTTCAGCATATGAAAAAAAAATCAATAACTGTTTCAATAACCTTTTCCATAATTTAAAGAAAAGTAAAATGGAACTCCTTAAAATAAAAAAAATTCAAAATTCTGTTTAAAAATTAAATTAATTTTTTTGGCCACTTCTGTTATCCGTCCTCAGTAGCTGGGACATAAAGAGTATGAGGCAATATGTTTTAGGGCTTTCTGCAGGGCATGGGTATGTCTAACTGTACACCTGACATCCATGCCTAGGTCTCCCTCTTCTCGGTGTGGAATTGCTGACTCAGTAGCTCAATCCATAGGGTTGTGGAGTTACAGGTGAAGAGAGGCTGGAGCTGTGGCCATGAGAGGAAGCACAGATGGATAGGAAAGACTGCTCATGTAATCTTCCCCCTGTAAAATAGTAGGGAATTCAGGTGGACACAGGGGTGAATTGCCAAGAAACAAAAAGTGCTGTGGCATATGGTTTCAAACAGCTGGAGGAAGGGAGAGGGACCACACTGGAGCAGCAAAGCAAGGAAAACAAATGCCTCTTTTTCCAGCTTTGTGCTATATGTTTGTTTGCTCCTGTGGCAATGCCAACAAAAATAACAAGGCTAGGTCTATACTGAGCTGTTTTGCACAAGAAATATACAAATGAGGGGAAGCGTGGAATATCAAAGTACCTCATTTGCATAATTAATGAGCAGCTGCTTTTTGCACAAGAGGCTTTTGCGCAAAAAGGAGCCTTTTTATATGGCTCCTATTTGTGCAAAAAAACTCTTGCGCAAGAGCCGTTTTTCCTGAAAAAAATGTGGAAGAATGGCTCTTGCACAAGTGGGGGTTTTTGTGCAAAAAGGAGCCATGTAGATGGCTGCTTTTTGCGCAAAAGCCTCTTGTGCAAAAAGCAGCTGCTCATTAATTATGCAAATGAGTCACGGTGATATTTCACGCTTTGCCTCATTTGCATATTTCTTGCGCAAAACAGCCCAGTGTAGACGTAGCCCAACAGAACACCATTTGTCATCACCTACAGCCTCCACCTTAAATCTCTCCAGTGCACTATCAACAATCTACAACCTATCCTGGAAAATGACCCCTCACTCTCACAAGCCCTGGGGGACAGGCCAGTCCTCGCCTACAGGCAACACCCTAACCTCAAACAAATTCTTTCCAGCCATCACGCAGCACACCTCCATCATACTCATCCAGGAACCCACCTCTGCAATCAACTCTGGCACCAACTCTGTCCACACATCTATATTAACATCATCATCACAGGATGTAACCACATAAAACACCGCATCAGAGGCTCATATAATTGCACATCCATCAATGTGATCTGTCCCATCAAGCACCAACAATGCCTCTCTGGCATGTATATTGGCCAAACTGGATAGTCTCTGTGACAAAGGATTAATGGACACAAATCAGATATTCAAAAACACAACACACAGAAACCTGTTGGGGAACATTTTAACTTCCTGGGCACTCATTAATAGATCTCAAATTTACCATATTATTACAAGCCAATTTCAAAAACCAGCTTGAAAGGGAAGTTGCAGAACTTAATTTCATTTACAAGTTTGATACCTGTACTAGAGGTGTAAACAAAGACCTTAACTGGATTACCTGCTACATCCTAATAACATAAAAAGCCAAGCACCAGGTACTTAAGAGTATTTAGAACCCACTCTATCAGCTTCATTTAGCATGAACACTCTAATTGACATTCCCCCCCCCCCCCCCCCCCCCCCCCCCCGCTTTCTCTTTCCCTCCCCATCCATTCTCTCTTTCTCTGCCTATTTTGCAACCTGGACCCCTTAACTCCATTCATCTGAAGAAGTAGTTGTGCCCACGAAAGCTCATGATACCATCTACATTTTTTGTTAGTCTCTAAGATGCTGCAGGATTATTCGTTGTTTTTTAAGTTTCTTCTAGCTTTGTTAATTGTTGATTTCTCCCTTGCAATGGAC
Organism: Apalone spinifera; assembly: GCA_030068395.1. Classification (NCBI taxonomy): domain Eukaryota; kingdom Metazoa; phylum Chordata; order Testudines; family Trionychidae; genus Apalone; species Apalone spinifera. Next base: position 19,694,436 of record JANRFK010001605.1, read on the forward strand.
AAAGATCAGATATCTGCTGACTTTCTCACATGACTCAGCAGCCTGTGATACTTGTGGTATGCAACACAGCCCTTGCTTGAATGGTTTTGGTCTTTCCTCTCCAAATGCCAAATCTTGTTTCTACTGAACTCAATAGCAAAACTCCTTTTGATTTCAGTGGGAACAGGATTTGATCCAACAAGAGATCAGATTTTGATCAATTGCTTATGTGTCCAGAGACAGTTCTCATGCATGTTGTTCTGCCAGGCTGATTTTGATTGCCCTTCCTGTAAGTCACGCTGAGGAAAATAATAAAATAATTGTTGCACATCACCTATACTTTTTATTTGTACACATTTTTACATACGCATAATGCATATGTAAGCTTTCACCTACACCAGAAGTTCTCAAACTGTGGTCTGAACTCCATTCAGGTAGACCAAGGAATTTTTTTTTATAAAGTGTTTTTATCCAAAGCACTTTACAACAGCTAATGGTACAAACATTTGGAAAAATCATGAAGTGGTCCATGGAGACCCTCAGGGATTTTCAAGCATTCTGGGGGAAAAAGTTAGACTACAAAAGCAATCAAGATAACTCACTTTATTTTCATTTACTTCCTATTTATAAAATAGGAGAAGGATGAAGAAAAAAAGAATGAAAAATGAAGGGGTACAAGAGAATGATCTTTTTCTTGGCTGGGTCCTGAAAGGGAGAGGCAAAAATGAAGCTGAGCACAGGGCCTCCTAACTCTGAGGAATATGATCTGAGGAAGTGGGTCTGGCCCACGAAAGTTGATCGCTTATGAAACCATCTTGTTAGTGTTTAAAGTGTTACATAGTTTTTCCTTTTGTTTTAACTCTACATCAGTCACTGTCTGGATATGAATATAGAGCTAAATTGTGGAGCTCACTGCACTCTTTAAGGAGGTTGCATGGGCAGCTGCTGGTAGAACCGAGGATGGGTTATGTGGCCTGAAGTTTGGAACCAGGAAGCAGTGCAGAAGCAGAATGCTTGGCAAAGATGGCCCTGCCCATCTTCTGATCCCCTTGATTCCTGAAGGCTGAAGCCCCTGCTCATATTGCCAGTCTTCTCCCTTCACATAGGGAAATGATCTTGTCCTTGGTTCTGTGAGAGCAGAAATGTGAAGAAAAAGCCAGCGAGATTAAAATAAAAATAAACTGAAAAGAAACAAATACATTCCAGACCCTAGAGTAATCCAGTGGCTACAATGGACTGAAGCAAGAGAAGAAATCTTACTGGGTCAGTCAAGGAGGAGGGCGGCAGGCAGAGGGAGCCACCCTCGTTTTGTTTTTAACAGAAGAGAGAGCTACGTTCTGCCCCCTTCTTCCCTTGGAGAACTCAAGGGAGAATCCCAAAAGGAAAGCATTGTTCAAGAGTGTGCTGATATGTGTGAAACAAAGACAAAGATACCTCTTTGATGGCTCACTGGTAACAAAAGACAAAATACTGATCTAATCCAAAAATGAATTGGTAGCCAGAACTCACCCAAAATAAAGAGCTGCAATAATGGCTGTTCTTAGGAGAGGTCTACACAAATCGCTGCATTGCTGTGCCACTGTATCCCTTATGTGAAGATCCTTCTCCGCAAAAGGAGAGTTTCTCCTGTTGGCATAGTTATCTCCACAAGTGGCAGTAACTATGTCAACAGGAGAAGCACTCCCAGTAGTCTGTACCAGAGATCAGGTAAGGATTTTTTCACATGCCTGAACAACATAGTTATACTGAAGTATCTGTTGTGTTGACCTGGCTTTAGTCTCCACCTTGTTATTCTTTCACATGTTTACAGTACCATACAAATGGATGAAAATAGATATGGTGACATAGAAGATATATCAGAGGAGCAGAGTGAATCAATGAATACTGTGAATTACTGAGGAAGCAAACATACGGAAAAGAGAGGCTGCTGCAGCATGTGATGGTGGGTTTTTTTAAATAAATGTAGATTAATTTTAATTATTTATGTTCCAACTAGTAAATGTTGAGAGCCATGATCCATGAATGTAATGAAGACTTGTTGATCTCAGTTGTCAGCACAGAGCTGGGCTTTTAAATCTTTGAAGAGGAATAAGGAAAAAGCAAGTTTATGTATGCAAATTATAGGGCATATAGCTTAACAACATGTGAATTAGCAAGGTTCTACTGTGCATGAAAATTAGCCAGCATATTATATTTCAAACGCCTGGACATTGTACTACACAACATCTAATGTGTCAAGTAAGTTGGAGGTTTACATTTTCCTTTTTTGTTTCTTAATTACTATTCTTAACACTGACATTGACAATGGAAATAACCCTTGATAGTGTAACTAACCATAATGATACCTTACAGAGGCTTATCATAATAGGGGAATGACATCAAACTTTTACAAATAATTATGTAATTGAAATGTTATGGTGCCACTCAGGAAACAAGGACAATAGAACTCAGCTGAGCATGTAATATTATATATTTACTTGCTCTACGTGATTGTTTTGGCCTGTTGGCTTTTTCACCCCCTCCTTTCTCAGCCCCTGGCACAAAGAACATTTCCTCTTCTATTGAAATGGGTCATTTTAGTGGGGGGAAGTGTCTCTACTTCAGGTTACTTTACTTTGTTCCAGAGACTGGCCCACTGCCTGATGGCCCTAGGATTCAGGAAGTATTAAGTTGGCATAATGGGCTTTTTATCTCATTGCTCCCTCTGGTGTTGTGCCAAGCACACTTTGCCCAGAGCAAACAATCTGGCCCAGTATTTTAAAGCATGCAGCAACTGCCCATGTTCTGTATGCACTCCAATTAGGCACAATAATTGCCATTAAAATACAAGAGGGCTACTTCAAGTTAACCTGGTGTTCATAGGTGAAAATAGCATGGTAACATTCATAGGTGAAAGTAAGAGGGAGCTCCCTGGAGTACAGCTCCAGCAAGAACTGGCTGTGCTGTGGCAAAAGCCAGCAGAGAGCTATTTAAAGAGCTGGCAGGGACCCAAGGTACAATAGGACAGCAGCACCTGTAAGAAATTTTAAGTTACTTTCACCCGCTGGTAACATTAGTCACTTCTAAATGTCAATTGTAAAGATGTTAATAGTGACCAACATTGATAAGTGTTTTTATCCTGATTCCCATAATAGGGAACTCAGTCTTGGAAAGAGTCAGTTGCTTGCGTAAGATCTAAGAGCTAACCAGAACCTGTACCAGGATAAAATTCAGCAGCCCCTCGTTCTTAGCTCTGTGCACCATTCCACCTGCCTTATAGTGAGATCAAAACAAATATAATCACAAGTCATGTCCAGAGCAAGACATGACTTTCAAGGCTTTCAGAGGAAGCTCATTGCAGATTCAGGGCCCAGCACAATTAATGAATGCCAAATTAGTGCCTGTAAATGGCCCTGCATCTGAAAATGATTCGTCCATACTCCTTGGGAAATGTTTACAAAATCTGAACACATTAGAAAAAAAAAACAAGATTAATTCATGAACAAGTCACCTCACGAACCAACTCTCAACCTGAACAAACAGACTAAATTGGAGTAAACATACTGAAGCACATCTGAGGAATTTGAAAGTGCAGACAAAATGATAACCGCGCTTAAATTAGAAAAACCCTCTAAAACATGGATAAGTTAAGAAATACAGAACACACATAATTTCCTCACAAGGATTTTAACAATTGCACCTGCTGTCTGGTACTCAGTCCTGATCTAAACATTTTTTTCTACCAGTATACAATATCATAAGGCAAAATATAAAATTTCCAATAAGTTATTGGGATGTATTGGGAACATCCCCAAAGCAGAGATAGTAGTCATGGGGACAGCCATTCTGACCAACAGGAATTAGTAATGAAACTGAAGGTAGAAGGCCATTTGGGAGAAAGTGACAATGAAATGATAGATGTTTATGATTCCAAGAAAAGAAAGGAGACAAGATGAAATTCAGTAAAGACAAGTGCAAAGTACTTCACATAAAAAGGAAAAATGAAATGCACAACTACAAAATGGGGCTAAGTGGTAGTAGTGCTGAAAAGGATGATCTGGGAATTATAGCAGATCACAAATTGAACATGACAGGTGATACAGCTGCAAAAATGACTAATATCATTCTAGAGTGTATTAACAGGAATGTTGTATGTGAAACGTGGAAGGTAATTGTCCTGCTCTACGCAACACTGCTGAGGTCACAGTTGGAATCCTGCTTCCAATTCTGGTTGCTACTCACTAGCAAAGACGTGGCCAAAATCGAGGGAATCTAGAAATGAGCAACAAAAATGAGAAATTGTTTAAAAAAACCCACCTAAAACGGGCATTTTAGTCTGGAGAAAGTAAGGTTGGAACCTAGTCACCAACTTCAAATATGTTAAGAGCTGTTATAAAGAGATGTTGATCAGTTGTTCTCCATGTCCACTGAAGATATTAGGGGAAAACTTAGATATTGGGGAAAACTTCCTGACTAGAAGGGTAGTTAAGCTCTGAAATAGGGTTCCCAAGGAGTTGTAGAATTTCCAGTCATGGGAGGTTTTTAAAAACAAGTTGGACAAAAAACTGTCAGGGATGGAGTAGATTTACTAGGCCATGGCACAGGGGCTATACTTGACTGCCCAAGATCCTTTCCTGTCCTACATTTCTATGACTTTATGTCAGGTAATAGTTTAATTATTTTAACAATATAAATATACCATTACAGGTTATTGAAGACAATTATTCTAGTATAAAGGTGCCATCAACAGATATAGCTTGTTCCCTTTCCCATATGGGAAAAGCTATATCTATATAAAGCACCTTTAATAGCAATAATGCTGGTTGAAGCACACTAATATAGCTCAAGTTGTCAACTTTTATGTGTAGACTAGTCCTTAAACTACTAAATCCATGGGACTCCAGCACTTGACCCTCACGGAGATTCATTTTCTTCCTGTGAGCTCCTCAGAAAACAACTGGAAAAATCAACAGCCCCAGTGACAGGTGCCTCTGTGTGTTTATTGTTTCAACAATCCAATCAGGGTGATGCCACATTGTGTGTGTTTCTATGCAGCACATGATCCTCATGTAACTGAAATGGCCCACCAACTGTGAAGGAAAAGGTCAATAAGAGCCTCTGTGAGTATAAGTGAGTAACATGGCCACTTCAATTCTTTCACAAAATATCATGAAGCCACATTAAAGTTGAAACCCACAGTTATTTGAATCAAAGGATTTGAGATCAAGTTGACAAAATCTACAGATAAGCTGGGGGGGGGGACGGGACCCTGTAAATGTAGTGTAAATAGAGCTCTCCAAGGGGATGTCATAATAATCTTTCAGGGTAAGTAATCTTTCAGGGTAAGCTTCTGACTTTTACTGGGAGGATTCTTTGTGCTGAAATCTAGCCCTAGAGACTACAACTCCGAGGAGCCCTTGGGAAAAAGAAGGGAATGGTGTCTCTTCCAGGCTATGCAGGCAGAGTGTTGACGAGCTTCATTTTGGGAGATAGGAGCCAGATTGGTAGCATGGAGCCTTTTTCCAGTCTAGAACCTGCTGCTGGAACCAAGAGCCTGCTGGGGTTTGGATCGAGCAGACTGCTTCAGGGGCTGTTGGTGATTGTCCCTGAAGAGGAATGATTCTGGCTGTGCCTGTGGCTGAGAAGGGCCTGCTCCAGTGGCAGAGGGATTTTGCAACTGGCTGCTCAGTTTGGATGAACACACACAGAGTCTGCACAGTGCTGTCTCCACTCCAGCTGCAGACCTTCAAGCGCACCCATGCAAGCAAGTGAATCCAGAGGAGTGCACACCCTGGGGTGGGATAAATGGTGGCAGTGTAAATGCCAGTTAGATAAGTTTCCTTTATTTCTATGCACTTTGTTAATTGATTTTATTCACTTTTAAGCTGTTAAACCCCATTTCTTTAAGTTAAATAAAGGTGTGATACTTCTAATGTCATCAGTTAGATGTATATTAGTTATAATGAGGACAAATCACTATAGCTACTTGCCCGTGGCGAGTAGATTTCAGCCAGTCGCCCCGTTCACCAGTGCTGCACGCATGCTCAGTGCCAGCCTGCACGGTGCGAGGCTGGTGAGTAGATTTCACCACGGTTTGTCGAGCCCTGGTTATAATAGTGGTTTTTGGAGTTAGATCCAAATTATTATTGGAATAAGTTTATTCCTGGAGGCTCCCAAGGCACATTAAGTATGTACAGGGCTAGCCATGTGGAGGCACCGCCAATGTGTATATTCTTTAGGAGCAAGGAACTGAAGCAAGGCGGTGGATGGGGAATCCGCAACTACACAACATCATCACTAGGGTACGCAGGATCTCCTTTTATGTTAAAAACATCAGGCACATAGGTGAGTGTGGCCTGCTCCTGAGTAACCCAGGGAGGAAAAAGGGGGTTACATACAAATACCATTTTTACTGAGGGCGGTGTGTGCTTGCTACACAAAGCTGGTTAAAATACCAGAGAACTGTATTTCCACCTCTCCATCTCTTTTGATCTGGAACTCTGCTCCCTGATAAGCTGACAGCTTGGATACACAGGAAGTTCTTTGTTCTAGGGGCTTTGAGCTTCCTGTTACACTTCCCCAGTGAGCTGTATGTTATTGAACTTGCAAGTATTAATAAAGCAAATCCATCTAGAAAATGTTGTGACCTAAGAGTGCAACCTAAGTAGGGTGAAAAAAAGGAAACAGGACAAAAAGAAATCTATATGCTAGTCTGATCAAACATGGAGCTCTTAAAAATAATCTGCACAGGTTATAAAGAGGAGAAGTAATATCATTCTTCCTGGGATTGCTGTTCATTTCAAGTGATACTCTAAAGGGAGAATGTTCCTCCAATTTTTATTTATATCATCACAGCCTGCAAAGCAACTCTTGCATCCCGAATACACCTTTATTCTTTGGCTGAGCTATACAACAAATGGAATATGGGAACTTAGAAGAAACTAATCAGACATGCAGTCTTCCAATGTGAAAAATGAAAATGAAAAAAATAAGAGGGTTTTGCATTATTATAACAGAGATTGGCAGAGTGAAATAATGGCTCTGAATATATAATAGTGTTAGGAGGATAATCAACAGACGCTTCCTATGATCACACAATACAGCAACCACCTCTAGGCACACTCACCAATGTTAATAAATTAAGATGCAACTGAAATGGATCCACTGTTATTTAACAGAAATTCTCAGGTTCCTGAACAAATAAATGTATTTACTGCTAAAGTAAAAATAACTTTAAATTAAAAGGAAAGAGGGATGGGAAAATGCTAGTATATGTTATTTATTGATCAATACACCTGCCAGCTCTCAATGAACTATTACAATGTATATTTGAAGGGGACCAAACCATGAAAGGAATCTTTCCTGAACACAGTTCTTCTGGCTGTCAAATAATGCCCAATTGTGTCATGCTCATCATTGGAAGCAAGGGTCCCACAAACCAGGACCCCAACTCAGATTGGCACCAGACCCTGCCAGAACAAATGATGCAAAGCATGCAGACTTCGCACCACTGATATGATGATCAATATGACTTCACAACACACCTCTCAAGGTCTGTGGGTCTTACACAGGCTTATCCCAACCCATGGTGTACCTCATCCAGAACATCAGAAGTCCCACGATTACATACTGGCAATACCAGCTATTGGACCCTGATCTCCTGAGATAAAGGGCAGTGTTCCAGCCATTTGGCCACACTGACTTGCTCATAAAGTAGTGTATTAATACTGCCAGTTCATCCAAATTGTGGTTCTATGGGGTGAACCTAGACAATTACCATGCTCTCAAATGAATTTACAGAGAAAAAAACAACCCACCATATTGCTCATGGGCAAATAATAGTCACAAAGTAATCATGCTGTAAAGGGATGGGGGCCACAGGAAAGGCACAGAAAGAGATGGGGCTGTAGGCAGAAGGGGCAGGATAGAGGCCAGACCACAGGTAGATAGAGTCATGGGTTTTGGTATCTAGCAAAGTTATGAATTTAAGCCAGG
>JANRFK010001605.1:19702488-19716953 GCA_030068395.1 Apalone spinifera
CCAGTGAGAAGGCAATTGCAATAAATTTTCTGGGAGGCACCTCACACCTCCTGTCTCCTCTTCACACCTCCCCTGGGGAGGTGCACCTCATTGGTTAAGAACCCCTGATTTAAGCTCTCAGGCTTGTCTTTTGATGATGTTGTGCAGGTTTCTTTTGACTGCAGTCCTGCAATAAGGTTCCACATGGGATGCTTTACACTTTTACACTAGACAGTGTAAACTAAATATTAGTTCATTTATAAATTGGCGTTCCTCTCTGATCTAGGCTAGGCTGTTATAGCACACACTTTATAATTTCTGCTCTGTGTGCCCCTGGTGCTCCAACACGCCTACAACTGCAGTGACTCCAACACAATTGTGGTGGTTTTGTTTGTTTAGCCTCTCCCTGTTCCACAATCTCAGGTCACTAGATGACCAGCAGCTTGCCCAATTTATTCCTCTATGTGTGACAAGAGGGATCTGGGTCAAGCAATGAGCCATAAACTTCTTTTCCTAATTCACTGTGGTTGTAATACAGTGTTCTACACACTGCCAGTCATCCACCATATTGATGAGATTAGCTGGTAATTAAAAACTCAGCCAAGCCAGGCAGAAGGAGATGACTCAATTAGCAGAATGTCACTGAATCTAATTTACTTTGCTTATCACAGATTTATTCTCTAACGAATTAGAAAAGAAGAGCAGGACACCTTCAGAGGGAGATCTAGGAGCTTATAGTCTTAAATACTTTCTAACCTCTTTATGCTTCCTGGTTTGGTTAGCAGGGAGTGTGCTGATACTACTAATCACATAAAATGGCTCATTACTGATAAACCCATGAATAGAACTAGAGCCTGTTTAGTGTTTCAGTTGAAAGCTACTAGTTAGTTCAGACCTTTTTTCATTTATAAATCTCTAGCTTACCTTTCATACTTTTAAAGTTGATTATAAATAGGTGCTTTTGATGTAATTTTATTAGAAATTTGCTCAGGTATGGTACTTGAGTTAAATGATTATGACTGACACAGAATTGACACTTTGCAAACACAAATATTAGGCATTTATTGGCTAATAAAAACACGTAAGAAATATAATTTTTCCACTATAATGTACATGTTAATGTATTTCTTGATTTTTCTATTTCACCTGTGATGATATAAGTAATTAGAATAATTTATTTTAACCTTTTAAAAGTATGTTAAAATATTTTACAGCTGTACAGCTGAATTTTTATGTCAATCAAAAACTATAAACACCATGATCTAGTCTGCTTTCTTATTAGATACAATAGCCTATCAAATTTAAGTGAGGACATTATAAATCCCGAGTTTATAATCTCAGCTGCATGATAGACCTTTATACATTTATGGTCCTACTGATGTCAATGGGACTCCATGCAGTCATGGAAGATTAAACTGGTGGGCCAGATTATGGGATCAGGGTTACAGATTGCAAGTTGCCATAATGGAGTCTGCAACCTTGATGGATACATTCTGATCTGAAATTGACAGAAATATCTGACTCAACAAAGCATTATTGGAGCAAAAACTGTCCTTCTGTTATACTAAGTATAACTAAAGTTAAGGAAGACATGAATCTTTAAGTTTCTAAAGCAGTGCCTTAGTCTTTCCTTTACAGAGGCAATACAAGATGGCAGCCATTATTACGTCTACTGAACCATTTTCAAAGCTGTAAAAGGTTTGAGTTTGTTTCAAAGCATACACATGTTTTGTGGGTGTGGAAACAGATGAAGGGGTGATCACGAGAATGGGGATGGGGGGGGGGGGAGAAGATCAGATTTCTCAGGCTCTGTCATAAAGCTGATACGTGAGCAGTCAGAAGTATAGGCTTGATGGTGCTGTAACAACCTCCAGAACTGATCACTTTTACTAAACAGAACAGGACTTTAGGTAATGAAACCCGATCAGAGAGGAACAATGCTTATATAGAGATTACTGTTCAGGAGTGGACACAACTAGCAAGTATTTTATAGCTTCCTGGACATTATTCTTTACTCTTTCCTTCTCATTATTTCCTCTCTATAAGTCCTTGTTTCTAGCTCCAGTAACTCTACATTTCACAAGGAAGTAGTTTAATGAGTGATATGCATCTATGAGCTGGTGTCTTCTTTCTCCCATCATAGCTAAAATTGCAAGAAAGTGTTTTCCAGAGATTCTAACTCTGGCAAACATGTTCCTCTTAGCTAGGTTGAAAAATTTAATGTATTAATCTTGGACTACGTTAATCGCAGGCATTATCACATGTCATTTGACAGCCCTAATTAGGACTAATTAGGAATAAGCTTCATCAGATGAATTGGTGTGTAAGTTACAGAAGTGGGAGTATTTATAAGAAAGAAGTCGCTTGTGTTAATGAAGCTAATCAATTCAGAGTGGAAGTGGGTCATTCATAGCTTTCGCTCTTGAGATGTGAATATTCAGAGAGGGGAAATTGCCTTTGTAATGCGTTAACCAGTAGTGATGGCCGGAATAAGGATAAATTGATGGTGTTGAATTTGTGACTGAATTCCAGCTCAGATGTTTCCCTTTGTAACCAGTTTTTCAAATTCTTTTGTAGAAGGTTGGCTACTTTGAAATCCATAACTGAAACATCCAGGGAGGTTAAAATGTTCCCCTACAAGTTTATATGTTTTACTATTCCCAATGTTTGATTTGTGTCCATTTATCCTTTGGTGTAGAGACTGTCCGGCTTGGTCAATATACATAGCAGAGGGGAACTGCTAGCGTTCAATAGCATATATCACATTAGTGGATGTTCAGGTAGATGAGCCTGGTCCTCTCATTCATCAGTAACTAGTGAAAAGATTTTTTTTAAAGAAGATTGGGATAAAGCAGGGGTGGGCAATAATTTTTGATGGAGGGGGGCACTCCAAGATTTTGGAAAGTGGTCAAGGGCCGCACTCTTCCATGGTATTAATGGAGGAGGTGTGGGGTCTGGGATGGAGGTTTGGTGCAGAAGGGAGCTTGAGATAAGGGATTAGGGTGTAGGAGGGAGAATGGGGTCAGGGAGGGAATTTGGGTAAAGGAGGCAGTTGTGACCTAGAGCAGGGAAGTGGGGTGCAGGGTTTTGGGATGTGACCTAGGATAGGAGGGGATTGTGATCTGAGGCAGGAGATTGGGGTGTCAGATCTGGGAGTGGGTATGGATGCATGTGGAGTAGCAGGGCAGAAATGTGGGGCAGAGGGTTGGGGAAGGGAGGGACTGAGGTACCAGACGCAGGTTCTGGCCAGGAGGCTAACCAGCCAGTAACTAAACCTGCCTGCCTGTCTGCAAAGCTAAAGTCTTGCAGAGCTTAAAATGTTTCTGCCTGCTTGACCATGTGCTTGAGTGAGTAACTAAGCAGGAGGGTTGTGCTTCATGGCTGCCTGTTATTCAAACAAGCAGCTCCCATTGGCCAGTTTCTGGACAGAAACTGGCCAATGGGATTGTTTGGGGGTGGGAGCAGCATCTGAATCTTGCCCCCACCCCTCTAGATTCATAAAAAGAGAGGCCCTGCAGCTGCATTTCTGAGCGGTGTGCAGGGCAAGCAGGGGAGCCTGCCTGCGGCTCCCCACTGCCTCTGCAGGCTTGATAGGCTGGATGCAGCCTACGGGCCATATTTTGTTCAGGCATGAGATAAAGGGTCACTCTTCATTCTTTAAAGAGATAAATAGCAAGGCCCCCCACCCCCACCCCAAGGAACTATACTGCTGTGACAAAGTGGGGATTGTATTCACTCTGTTTGCTTTATGTTACATGTGATTTCTACTGTTCTTTCACCACCCTGTGTGTGTGCCTCAGTTTCCCTGGGCACTGCAGCACTATCTAGATGAGGAGGGGAAGTCTGGATATGACTCTCTAAGGAAGTATGTTCAGCCAATCATGTATTCAGTGGCCCAGGCTTATACTGACCTGAGCCTGGATGGGAGAGGTGCAATCAGGGACATTTTTTTGCCCACAAAGCTAAACAGGAGAAAACAGGATTGCCTGCAGAGTGGGAGCTGTTGCAGAGGGTGTGGGTCCTTTTCTGAAGGGGCTTGGAGTAGGAGAGGGGAACAGAGGACAGGGTCCCTTCTCCCTAAAATGGGTTATACTGACTGTTCCTGTTCTACACTGTATTCCAATAAACCTTCTGTTCTACCTGCTGGCTGAGAGTCACATCTGACTGTGGATGGGGGGTGTGTGTGTGTGTGCAGGGCCGAGTGACTCCACATGCCTTGGTGACAGTTGAGATTAACACTATTCAACATAATCGTAAATGATCTGGAAAAAGGGATAAACACTAAGGTGGCAAAGTTGGCAGATGATGCAAAATTACTCAAGATGGTTAACTCCAAATTGACCATGAAGAGTAACACAGGGCCCTCACAAAACTGGCAGACTAAACAATAAAATTACAGATGAAATTCAGTGTTGGTAACCGGAAAACATAATCCCAGTTCTACACATAAAATGATGGGGTCTAAATTAATTGATATCACTCAAGAAAGATCTTGACATTATTGTGACTGGTTCTCTGAAAATATCTGCTCAATGTGCACTCAAAACAGCTAATAGAAAGTTGAGGAACCATTAGAAGAGTAAAATATTCTAGAACAGAAAATATCAGAATGTCACCATATAAATCCAAGGTACGCCCACACTTGGCATGTGCAAGGGTCAACATCCTTTCCGAAGCGTGGGCTGTGCCCACGAAAGCTCATGATACCATCTACGTGTTTTGTTAGTCTATAAAGTGCTACCAGACCATGTGCTTGCTGGTTATTTTTCTCCTGCCATGAGCCCTGCTGCTCTCCTGGGTTGGAGGGGCTCTCTCCACCATGCACCCCATGGACCACCTAGGTGACAAACCTTTCCATGGACCACCAGTTGCAAATGGAAACTCACATTAATTACATAATTATCCCCAAGCCATTTTGCTACTGCTGCAGCTGGGGAGAACAGTCTAATTTAACTTATTAAACAGATTAAGTGTTTTAACTTTCCCATGTTAGTTTATCAAACTTCATTTTAAAAAAAGTAAATTATGTCCAACACAAAAGGTTTTGAAGTTCTTTATTAATGGCTGGGGTGGGGAAACTTTTTTGGGTTGGGGGTCACTGACCTACAGAAAAATCAGTTGGGGACCACACAAGTGAGAAGCAAAAGACTCCTCCCAAAACCCCCAACCCTCACTGATGTATCCCCAACTGAGACACCTCACTCTCCTGGTACTCCAGCCCCCCCAGGATGAGAGGAAGGGGCAGAGAGGCCTGAGGTTCCAGGCTTCCCATGGGCCAGATTTTCATTTCTGGGGTTACAGAGTTAGTGGATTTTGTGGACCCTCCTTATGCTCTGAGGTGGGAACAAAAATGAGGGTCTCAACATGCAGGACAGGGCTGCCAGCGATTTGGGCAGGAGGTGAGGTTCAGGACAAGGTGAGGAGGTCAGGGTCTGAAAGGGAGTTTGGCAGCAGGAGAGGGTGTGGGGTGGGGATATGAGAGGGAGTGGGGAGGGGAGGAGAGGGAGTTGGGGCAGTAATGCAGAAAAGATGAGGGTGAGAATGCCGCCAAATAGCTAGTTGAGGAGGGAGGCAAAGAAGCGGAGAGTAAAGAGAAGTGCAGCTTCTGCAAAGTAAAATTGTATCCCTCCCTCACACTTTCCCTCTGCTCCAGCCTTGCTCCCCTTAGCCCCATGATCCCCCTGAGCCTGATCCCCTGCATTGCACCATGCCCCTCAATGCAATCCCTGTCCCCTCCCATCCCTGTGCCCCAGTGTACTCACCAGCGGGGCAACAGTGCTGGGAGCAGCTCTAGGGTAAGGAGGGGTGGAGGGTGGAACAGTCTTTTCCCTGCCCAGACCAGTCCTTTGCCTACAGGCTGTGGCTCTGGGGCTGCCCAAGGCTGGTTACAGCCTGGCCAGGCACAGTGGGGCACTGGGAAAGGGGTTCCCTGCCCTCGCATACAGCCTAGGGGGAGCAGCATAGCACAGCCTGGGCCCCGGCGTGTCACATGTGCTGGCTGCCCAACCCCAGCTCTGAGGAGCAGGCCCGGCCCAGCCCCCTCCCGAAGCAGGAAGCAGAGCCAGGGACACACACACGCATGCAGGAAGCCAAAGCTGGTGCTCTGGCCTACAGCTGCACTGCTGAGGCTGGAGCTGCTGTGCAGGGGAAGGGCGGGGCTGATCTCCTGGCCAGTGTGCCAGTAAAAATCAGCTTGTGTGGCGTGTGCCAGATTTCTGGCATAGGGCATGCAGGTCTTGCCATCCCATTTCAAAAAAGTAAAATTAGAATTGGAAGAAGGGTGCAGAAGGGCAAAATGATTAGGGGTATGAACAGCTTCCACCTGATGAGACATTAAAAAGACTGGGGCTGTTCAGCTTGGCAAAGAGAAGACTTAGAGGGGCTATGATAAAGGTCTATAAAATCATAAACAGTGTGGGGAAAGTGAATAGGTAGGTGCTTTCATATAACATAAGAACAAGCTGTCACCCAATTAAATTAATAGGCAACAGGTTTAAAACAAGGAAACACTTCACACAGGAATGCATGCTGTGAAGGCTGAAAGTATAACTGAGTTTAAAAAAAAATAGATTAATGGACGATAGGTCCGTCAATGGCTATTAGCCAAGATGGGTAGGAACATAGCTCCATGCACCAAGTGACCCTAAGCTTTGACTGATAGCAGCTGGAACTGGATACCAGTGGATGAATTGCCTTGGTCTGTTTACACTCTCTGAAGGATCTGGCACCAACTACTATCTGAATGAAGATACAATACTAGGCTACATGGACCACTGGCATGACCGTTCTTACATTTTTATGACCTTTTCAAGCTTATGTGGTAGCCTTATACTGTGGTCAACTCTAAAGTAGGTGTTCAGAGATAATCTTGACATTGTTCTGTCAAATTGATGGGGTTTTAGGTTGCTAAGCCATCTTCCTTCTTATCTTGCCACTATATCTACAAAAGAGAAAAGGCTATTGGTTCATCAAGGGAAGCACCACACTAATGGATGGACAAGTACTCAGTGCTGAGCTAGGCACTGATCAGAGATAGGTACCCAACAACAAAACAAAGACATTCTCTACCCCAAACTGGCAGGTCAGCTGTTACGCTTTAAGGTAACCTAATAAAAACATTGCTCTCAGAGAATAATAATAACCTTGCCAGAGAATAATGGTGGCCCCCTAACCAAATGGGGCTGCGTGCCAAAACTATTGCCAAGGCCAACGGTGGTGAGGCACCAAGAAAAATGGGAACTGAAGCAATGAAGCAAAAATGGAAGAAAATAGGCATTTGAACTCTGCAATGGCTTAAAAGATATAGGACAGTGTTGCAGACTGACTGGAGGTATGATTAAGTTCTGAAGGGGCATGTGGCAATGTGTTGCTGATACCAGAAAGAGCTCACGTGATCACCCTTTCTAGAGCTCAGAAAGGACTGATTGGAAGGTCCAGAGGGAAGCATTCATAGATTGGAGCAGATCACAGGGCAGGTCATACCTCACACTTTTCTCTTCTCCCCGTGCCTTCAAGGGTCCAAAATTATAATAAACCTAAGAGTGAGTCCATTCTTACAGCAAGTAACTATACCTCAATGGGTTTATAGAGTGACCTGACAGCATGTGTGAAAAAGCGGGATGGGGTGAGATAAGCACCTATATAAGAAAAAGCCTTCAGGATAGTACTTATAAATCGTGACATCTGATCACCCTCAGTGTGAACCCTGCACCGACTCTGTCTTTAGGGAAAGATGTTTCTTCTTATGCATCAAAAAAGTTTTCATTGGTCATAGGGTTAATAGCAGACTTGAAATATAATAAGATTAAAATATAAATTAGTAGAGATCTATATTTGTGGTAGTTAAATAATTCTTCCTTGCCCTAACTTCTCAAGGCCATTGACAAATGAATGACAATGACCTAGGCCTTCATTATCCTGTCATTATACAAAACCTTCTGTTAATTTATGTATAGGAATAAAATAACAGGTACGTGCAGCTTCATTAGCTGCATAATTACTGCATATATTACAAAACAGCACAAAATACTCTCTGTGAATACAAACCATCTCTACTTAAATGGAAGCTGCAATGAATTTCATACTAAAGGCCAGATCATGCTGTCATCCTTTATAGGGATAGTCCTGATTAACAGGGCTCGACAAACTGCGGCAAGAGCTACTCGCCAGCCCCGCACCGCACATGTGCCAGACCAGAACTGCGCATGCACGCAGCGCTGGTGAATGGGGGCGCACGGAGCGACCAGCTGTAATCTACTTGCCACAGGTGAGTAGAAACAGCAGTTTGTCGAGCCCTGCTAATTAAAGTCATTTGGCCAGATTCTAATCTTACTATGTTGGTGCATAGCTGGTATATAACTGACTTTAAAAGAGTTACTCCAGGTTCAAACCGGGATAAATGAGATCCGGCTGACCCAACAAGACTGTTTATATGAGGAAGGATGATGAGGCCAGTTGCTAGAATTTCAGCTAGAGCATGCCCAACAAACAAACAGTCTCTTTATTAAAGAGAACTCTAGACATCAATCAGCTTTTTGGCTCAATCTCCTGGATGCCAATGGGCATTTTGTCTTTGTTTTTAGTAAGAGCAGGATTAGGCCTTTCAACCTTAAGGTAACTTTGAAAGAAGCAAAAGGCAAAATGAAATGTGAAATAGTAATTGTCATGGCTCAATCTCCCAACCTGACACTGTGTGCAGAGATGGGGGCCAGCTAACAGACTAATTTCTGCAAAACCTGTCTCTGATTCCCAGAGACAAATTTATTCAATCTCAGTCCCTTTGAGATTCAAAAAATAAAACAAGACTGGTTCTTCACTGACACCACCCAAGTGATTCCAAGAAAAACTGGGAAGAGATCACTTGGGAATCCCCTCCCTAAGGTAAAGCTCTCCTCCCACCCCAACCTCTGTTTTGCTTGGAGTTGGGAAAACAGAGGGAATCCACAGACAACAATAGACTCTGATCTTGTAACTAGGAACTTAGTCCTAAGGACACAACAATCAACCAATACCAGTTAATTAGAATAAAAAGAGAACTTTTATTATCAAAACAAAACTACTGTTGAAAGCATAGTAAATTGGCTAGGAGGTAAATAGCCACAATTTGATATATATACTCAGGGAAAGTCCCTGGGCTGTAATCCTTAGTTACAAAAGAGAAAAACAATTAGCCAGCTCAGACTTGATTTCCAACCCCCCCAAACAAGGAAAACAATAAACCCCGACAGACTATCTAAACTTTTCCCTACTTACACATATCAAGAAGTCCATTCTTGGAGAGACAAAGCATCTCCATGTCCCTCAGTACCTGGGAGGAAACTGCTCTGATCTCAAACAAAGAAGAGCGAGAGAAAAACCCCTCTTTCCAGTTTGAAATCCCTACCTGCATTGTTATTGGCTGATTGCCTGAACCTCCCCACCTCCCTCAGCCGAAACTTTTCTAGGTGCTTGAGTTAACCCCTTAGTCACTGGGTGGCAGTCAGCACTCCTGAACATGACATGTGGTGTAGGAGGCAGAAAGGAAATGTGCTGTAGGATGCAGAATGATATTTGGCAAGTGGCCAAAGGGGGTGATGGAGAGGAGCTGATACTAAGCACCCACTCTGACCAAAGAGCTGTGGAGCACGAGTCCTTTGTTTGAGAAGGGAGAATATTCCTTCAGTTTCAGAACTGATAAATACAAAGTAATGGATATTGGAAAACACAATCCCAAGTAAATGTATAAAATGATGGGGATTAGCTTGAGCAAGGTCATGGAGTCATTGTGGATAATTCTCTGAAAACGGCCATTCACTGTGGAGCAGCAGCCAAAAAACCAAGCATGATCATTAAGAAAGGGAGAGAGAATAAGATACAGAATATTGTATTGTCTCTTTATCAATCCATAACATGCCCACATCTCGAATACTGTCTGCAGACGTGGTTACCTCATCTTAAAGACATCTTGGCATTGGAAAAAGTTCAGAAAAGGGCAACAAGATTATTAGGGATAATAAATGGCTGCTTTATTAGAGGTAATTAAAAAGGGAACTTTTCCTTTTGGAAAAGGGATGACTATAGGAGGAAATGATAGAGGTCTGTACTCACAACTGGTGTGGGGAAAATGAATAAAGGAAAGTTGTTTACACCTTCCCATTGGCCTTTGGACAATTGAAATGCTAAAGGAGCACTCAGAGATGATAAAGTCATTGCAGAGAAGCTAAATGAATTCTTTGCTTCAGTCTTCACAGCTGAGGATATTGGGGAGCTTCCAAAATCTGAGCCATCTTTTTAGGTGACAAATCTGAGGAATTGTCCCAGATTGAGGTGTCATTAGAGGAGGTTTTGGAACAAATTGATAAACTTAACAGCAACAAGTCACCGGGACCAGATGGCATTCACCCAAGAGCTCTGAAAACTCAAATGGGAAATTGTGGAACTATTAACTGTGGTTTGTGACATGTCCTTTAAATCAGCTTCTGTACCAAATGAGTGGAAGATAGCTAAGGTGACACCAATATTTAAAAAGGGCTCTAGAGATGATCCTGGCAATTATACACCAGTAGGTCTAATGTCAGCACCGGGCAAATTAGTTGAAAATAGTAAGGAATAAAATTGTCAGACATATTGATTAACATAATTAGTTCAGGGAAAGTCAACGTGGTTTCTGTGAAGTGAAATCATGCCTTGTTAATTTTCTACTGTTCTTGGAGGAGATCGACGAACATGTTGACAAGGGGGATCCAGTGGATATAGCATTCTTAGATTTCCAGAAAGCCTTTGACAAGGTCCCTCACCAAAGGTTCTTAAGTAAAGTAAGTTATCATGGGTTAGGAGGATTGGTCCTTTCATGGATTGATAACTGGTTAAAAGGCAGGAAACAAAGGGTAGGAATAAATGGTAAGTTTTCCAAGTGGAGAGAGGTATCTAGTGGGGTCCACCACAGGTCAGTCCTGGGACCAATCCTATTCAACTTACTTATAAATGATCTAGAGAAAGGGATAAACAGTGAGGTGGCAAAATTTGCAGAAGATACCAAACTGCTCAAGATAGTTAAGATCAAAGCAGACTATGAAGAGCTTCAAAAAGATCTCACCAAACTAAGTGCAGGAGGGAGAGTGGAGTCTGGGAGGGACTTTGGGTGAAGGAGGAGGTTGTGTCCTGGGGCACTGTACTAGGGTGCAGGGGTTGGGGTTATGACTAGGACAGGAAGGGGTTGTGACCGAGGGCAGGAGATTGGGATGCCGGATCTAGGAGCGTATATAGGTGCAGTAAAGGGGCAGAGGGTTTGGATATGTGGAGTAGGGGGGCAGGAGTGGGGAGTAGAGGGTTGGAGAAGGGATGGGCTGGGGTGCCAGGCTCTAGCCAGGAGATTTACCTGGGTGACTCCCGGCCAGCAGCTTAGCACATTTCTCAGGCAGGAAGCCCACCCCGCCCTTGCACAGGCTGCAGGGCCATGCACGTGTGTGGATAACTATGAGTTGGAGGGGAGGGGCCATGGTATTTCATGTGCAGCCTGTTATTCAAACAGGCAGCTCCCATTGGCCAGTTTCTGGCCAGAAACGGCCAGTGGGATTGTGCTGGGCACAGGGGCAGCACCTGAAGCCCCTCACCTCTCCTCCAGGCACACAGTTTTGAAAGAGAAACAGCCTGGCAGCCACTTTCCTGAGTGGTGTGCAGGTGGGGGAAGGCAAGCAGGGAGCCTGCCTGGGGCTCCCTGCAGCATGTGCTGGCTGGATCCAGTGGCTTGGTGGGCTGGATTCAGCCCATGGGCCGTATTTTGCCCAGGCCTGTTGTAGGGCATTTTGCCTTTTTTGCAAAGCAGGCAATAGACACTCTCTCTCAGGCCCAGCCTCCTATTTAAAATGATTAATTTTAAAGTCTAAACAAACAAATGACACCAGCTCTCATTATGATGATTCAGTTTTGGAGTCAAAGCTGCCACTGTGTCCCTCCCAATAACTTAGATTTAGTGGGAAAGTACATAACTATAAGAGACTTTGATCATATTTGCCCTGTAGAGAGCTGGTGTCCAATTCACCACCCTGCAAAGTCCAGCGTCAGTTTCTTTAAGACTGGTTTGTGCTTTGCTGATTCCAAGGGCCTGGTCAAGAATTGGATGAGGGTGTTCCCAGGACACTAGCAGATGAAAAGTCATTTCCTCTTCTACTCTCTTTCACCAGCATTTGAGTTTCTGGGATGCAAATCTAGATTAAACATGTAAAACAACTGAATGAACCTATAATTTAAAAAGAAAATTAAAGGATTTAGGAGTTTTGCACAGGTGACATTTATATTCTAAAATTAATCTGCAAACATGGTGCTCATAACTTTCCAGATTTCTATTTGCTTATATATGAGAAAAACGTGCTCTGCTAGACTAACTATAGTGATTAGTTAAATTACTCATACATCCATTATTTTAAAAAAATCTCTATTCCACTTTGAGTCTGTATTTGTTTAGCACCATCCTATGATAACTTTCTGCTTGAATGATGGCTGCTAATTTTATTTATGGCACTTGGATGTCAATCATGAATATTTTTTGCCACTAAATTCAGGCTTTCGGCATGTGTATATATACAGACACCTCACCCCTCCAATTTCATAAGAATATAAGACTGGCCATACTGTGTCAGACCAAAGGTCCATCTAGCCCAGTATCCTGTCTCCCAACCATGATCAATGCCAAGTGCTCCACAGAAAATGAACAGAACAAGTAATCATCAAGTGATCCATTTCTTATTGTTCATGACCAATTTTGACAAATCCAGGCTAGCGATATCATTTGTGTCCATCCTGGCTAATAGTCATTGGTAGACCTATTCTCTGTGAATGTATCCAGTGTTTTTTTTAAACTTTGTTGTAGTTTTGGCCTTCACAGCATCTGGCATAGAGTTCTACAGGTTGACTGTACATTGTGTGAAGAAATACTTCCTTTTATTTGTTTTAAACTTGTTGCCTATTTTATTTGGTGACCCCTAGTTCATATGTTGGGAAGGACTAAATCATACTTCTCTATCTACTTTCTCTATACAACTATGATTTTATAGACTTCTGTCATATCCCCACTAGTCTTCTTTATTCTAAGCTGAAAATGCCCAGTCTTATTAATCTCTCGTCATACAGAAGCCATTCTATATCCCTAATCACTTTTATTGCCCTTTTTGAACCTTTTACAAGTCTAATAATATCATTTTTGAGATGGAGTGACCACATCTGCACACAGTATTCAATATGTGAATGTACTAAACATTTTTTATTATGGCAATATATTTTCAATCCCTTTTTTAATGATTCCCAACATTCCGTTCACTTTTTTGACTTCTGCTGCACATTGAGTGGCTGTTTTCAGAGAACTATCCACATCATTTTATACGTATAGTTGGAATTATGTTTTCCAATGCACATTACACTATATTTGTCAACATTAAATTTCATCTGCAATTTTGTTGCCCAGTCACCCAGTTTTGTGAGATCCTGTCGTAACTCTTTGCAGTCTGCTTGGGACTTAATTATCTTGAGTAGTTTTGTATCATCTGCAAATTTTGCCATCTCACCATTTGTTTATCCCTTTCTTTATGAATATGTTGACTAGGACCGGTCCCAGAACATATGCTTAGGGGACACCACTAGTTACTTCTCTCCATTATAAAAATTGATCTTTTATATCTACCCTTTGTTTCCTATCTTTTAACCAGTTATCAGTCTAAGAGAGAACCTTCCCTCTTAATCCCATGATAGCTTACTTTGCTTAAGAGCCTTTGGTTAGGGACTTTGGCAAAGGCTTTCTGAAAATCTAGATACACTATATCCACTGGATCCCCATTGTCCAAATGCTTGTTGACCCCCTCAAAGAATTCTAGTAGATCAGAGACATGGTTTCACTTTAAAAAATCATGTTGGCTCTTCCCTAACAAATTAGGTTCACCTATAGGTCTGACAATATTGTTCTTGACTGTAGTATTAACCAGTTTTCCAGGTACTGAAGGTAGGTTTACTGGCCTGTAATTGCTGGGATCACTTCTTTAGTCCTTTTAAAAATTTGGTGTCGCATTAGCTCTCTCCCTATCATTTGATACAGAGCTAATTTAAATGATAGGTTACAGACTGCAATTAATAATTCTACAATTTCACATTTGAGTTCTTTCAGGACTCTTGGGAGAATGCCATCTGGTCCCGGTGACTCATAACTGTTTAATTTATCAATTTGTTCCAAAACCTCCTCTAATGACACCTCAATCTAGTTCCTCAGTTTTGTTACCCTAAAAAGGATGGCTCAGGTTTGGGAATCTCCCTCATGTCCTCAGCCATGAAGATTGATAGAAAAAATGAATTTAGTTTCTCAGCAATGGCCTTATCGTCCTTCAGTGCTCCTTTAGCTTCTCGATTATCCAGTGGCCCAACTAGTTTTGTAGTAGGTTTCCTGCTTCTAATGTTTTCTGAGTCACAAAAACATTTAGGCTGTGTCTAGACTGGCCCCCTTTGCCGGAAAAGGCATGCAAAGG
>JANRFK010001605.1:19721890-19735035 GCA_030068395.1 Apalone spinifera
CAGGGGGGTGGTTGTGCATGAGGGGGCTGGGAGTGTGGGGGTCTGGACATGAGGGGGTGGGGGCACTCACTTTCCTTCATGCCCTGTGCCAATCCCAAGCATCACTTCCTGCTGCTTCCATTGTCCAGATTCTGTAGGAGTGCCAGCACTGGCTTCCCACTGGGGGTGTGGGAGAGAGAGCCCCGACCACTGCTACATGATCCAGCTTGCGAGGAAGAAGTGCACCTCTTCTTCTTCCCCTCCCCTGGCTGGGGGAGCGCTTCCCCGTGAACTGGATCATGCAGCGAGGCTCGGGGGTTTCTCTCTTCCTCCCTTCTCCCAGCGGGAAGCCGGTGGTGGCACTCCAACTACTTGGGGGAGGAAGGCAGGAGGGCAAGTCTGCAGTGCTAGTGCAGGCTCCCTGCTGCAGGAAGGAGGAGGGGAGCTGAGTTTGAGCTGCAGACCAGCAGGAAGATGGCCGCATAGCCCCCTCATGCTGAATTTGGGGATCACAGGAGGTGCATTCACACCCTTCCCCCCACCCCCATGTACAGGCCCGATATTATGTATTGCTTCTCAAGATTCTTTACCAGATATATAATCAACAATTATCAGATGTCTAAAAGGTAGCGAAGTGAAGCTATAATTATCAATTGTATGCAAGGTAGGAATTCAAGCAAAAAAAAAAAAAAAGATTAAGTTCCTGTTCTGAAGAAACATTGGTTGATAAGGTAATGCATGTGTCTCACTCACATGTCTGTTGCAAATTCGATCTAGTGCACTCAGGTTAAGGAATTAAGTTAAGGTAAAGGCCCCAGTTCTGCAAAAATGAAGACAGGTGAGTTAGAGTTAAAATGACACAGACTGAAGTGCCAGGCAGATGACAAGTAGTTTTACCTATTTCTCTCCACAGAGGGCCATAGCATGCCACCCAGACAACTCAGTGTTTGGACAAGATCAGCTCATGGATGAAGAACATCTGGCTAAAGCAAACCCCAAACAAGATGCTTGTGGGCAGAGAAACTTTACATAGGTCCATGAGGTTAGATCTCTTTCAAGATCAGGGTGAAAGTGAACATCTATTTACATATAAAGCCTGCAGAAAATGGTCTCATTCTTCTCACACCAATTCTAGACGGGTGCAATTCCATTCACCTCAGTGGAGTTACTCTTGCTATACACCAGTGTGAGTCTGTGCCAGCCAGTAATCTGCATGAAGGAAATGCAACACAAAACCTCTCTCCAGGTAATATAGATGAAAACTTCCCTGTCATCACCAGCCTCCCAAGAAGGTTATCTCATACTGTGAAACACTTTGAGTGGCATTAGTTAAAGCATTTGAGACGAGATGGTTTGGCTTGTACAAAAAATACTGCTTACCATACTCATTAAAAAGTTTAACTCTAAAGCAATCTTCCTTTGACTGGTATCCAAGTCTGCAAGAGCTCTTGTAATCATCCACATTCCCATCCTTCCACCCCATTCTAACCTTTCTGTCCCAATCTGAAGAGTATCCTCCGCTCTTATGTTCCTTTGGCTACATGGCTCCTTTTATTCTTTGAGCTCAGCCTGTGAATTGCCCATTGCAAATTGAATCAAAATAATAAAAATTAAAGAACTCTGCAGCAAATGGAACAGCTTTGCTAGGGGCATCCTTCTTCCTCAATAGATGGTTATTTTGTTGGATCTGGGCCCTGAAAATTAGTTTAGCTTCTTTTAAACAAAACATTGTGGGTGAGATTCTTAGCTCCTCGACAGCCTTTACACAGGTTAAAATGGTACCTCAGCAGCATAAAGAGGCTTTTAAACCCCTAGTTCCAGTCAGGGGAGAATTCCCCTGGTTTCAGAATGGAGAAAGACAGCTGTAGGGTTTTCTTCCCAGGACCCCATTGGATGAATTTCCCACTTCACCTTAAATGGTCACCGGCAACATGCATGTGTCCCTTATGTTAAACAATCTGTCCCACTTTGTATTTAGTTGTGACACTCTGAGTGCCTCTCTCAGACCTGAAGAAGAGCTCTGTGAAGTTTGAAAGCTTGCCTCATTTACCAACGGAAGTAGACCTGGGCAGCAGGTATCCTAAAACCGCCTCACTGGACCCCACCTATGCTCCTCTCCCAGACCCTCTTCTCCAGTCTTCTGTTCCAGGGCCAGAGGCTAGGACAAGCAGGCTGGGGGCTGCACCATGCCACCTGTCCTCCCACCAGTGGGGTCATTCTGGCCTCTCAGTGCTGGGGCTGGCAGTTTGGCTGTGGTGTGTGGGGCAGCTTCATGGCTGGGAGTTGGGCTGGCAGGCATGACCCAGGGAGGCTGGGGCTGTCCTCTCTAGCACTCTAGGTCTAGGGCAGACTGCGGCCATGCTGCCTGCCCCTAGGCTAGGGCCCTGCCTGTCAGCTCTCTGGAGCTCTGGGAAGACTGGAGTCATGCTATCCTGGAAAAGGGGGGGGCACCCTGGAGCAGCAGACTAGGGCCGGTTGGCACATTGGGATGGGCTCGGGTAGACAGAGAAGGGACAGGGCCTTGGGCAGAAGAGGTGGGACTGAAGGGCCATGGGTTCACCCACCACTCATAGAAGTAGGTCCAATAAAAGATATCACCTCACCTACCTGCTTGCACTCATATCCTGAGAAACACAGGGCTACAATGACTCGGCAAATAGGGGTCCCTTGGTTTAGAGCAGGGGTGGACAAGATACGGCCCACAGGCTGGACCTGGCCTACCAAGCCATTTGATCCTGCCTGTGGTTGCTCTACCATGCCTCCACCCCATCTGACATTTCTGAATGAGCTTAGTTTTTTGGGTTTTTTAGCTTTTAGGCTGCTTAGGCACTTATGAAACATTTACTTCAGATGCACAATATGTGTAAACCAGCATCACACCATTGATCTGATTGACACCAGCTAAATTTCTGGCCTGATGGCCCAAGGTGACCTGCAGTACAAAGTACAGAGTTTCATTCAGGAGCCATGTACAACTTCCCAGATGTGTTGCTTTATAAACAGGGTCCTAAACAACTGTGTATTAAATCCATAAACAGACTGGGGCTTGGCAAAGCTTTGAAAATGTCTTTGCCAACTAGAATACATTACTACATACCCCAAGCAGGCTTCCACAAAGACCTTAGTGTCTGATATGCTCACATTTCTTTTAACACTAGTGCAAAACATTATGAGAGCCCCAAAGGCTTATTCTTAAAATAATAACAAAAAATTCTAATGGTAAAATGTCTAAAATTTATGGCATTTTACAGCTCTCTAGGTATTTTATTCTTTCAACATTGCATCTTTTTTTATATATAAATGATCAGTCTTTTTGCTTTTGAAACTTGCTTGTTAGGCTATTCCATAAATGTAATATCCTTCAGGTGACACCTCAGCATCTGCTTTTCTTTATTTCCATGTGCGTCCTTGTTCTATTTAGACTTGGCTAAAAAAGAGTAACTGCACATGATGTTATCCCATTTGCCATTATATACACAGACACGTCAATTCAGCTGCTTTCAACAGATTTTGTTTTCCTTTTGCCAAAATGCAGTTCAGTTTTTCTGCTCTTTAATAATCCAGTGTCATTGCCATAAATTATCTTTTCAAGTGCTACAGTAACTTTTTAAATATTGAGTTGACTATGAACACTAAAGTCTCAGCAAACAATTCCATGAATTCATGAGCACTCCCTTTGGTTTAAACTCTGAGGCCAAATTCTCATTAAAATGAGTGCAACACCTCATGTCAGAGCTGAATTTGGTTATATGGACCACGGTTTCAGTTTTAACCTGCTTTGAGTGTATCTGGTGTAACAATTAGAATCAAAGACAGAGAAGCCAGGATGCCTGTTTTATTTCCAGGTATGGCATAGGACCAGGAGTTGGCAACCTTTCAGAAGTGGCGTGCCAAGATTTAACTTATTCCCAGATCAGTATACTGGGGCAAGGTGGGAGAGGGGAGCAGGGGCAAGTTGGGTACAGTGACCATATTTTCTGAACCAGCTGCTGCTCAGGAGAACAGTTTAATTTAAATTATGAAACAGATTAAGCATTTTAACTTTCTCATGTTAGTTTATCAAACTTCATTTTAAATAAAGTAAAATATTTAATTTATGTCTGACACAAAAGGTTTCAATGTTTTCTTTATGGCAGGAGTGGGGATCCTTTTTTTGGGTCAGGGGCCAATGACCCACAGAAAAATCAGCTGGGGACCACACAAGTGAGAAGCAAAAAAAACTCCTCCAAAACCCGCCACCCTCCCTGATGTGGTCCCCAACTGAGACACCTCACTGCTCTGGTGCTCCAGCCTCACAGGGCGAGGAGAAGGGACAGGGAGATCTAAGATTCAGGGTTTCCCATAGGCCAGATTTACTTTTCTGGGATGCTGGAGTTACTGGATTTTATGGACCTCCCTTAGGCTCTGGAGTAGGGACGAAAATGAGGGGTTCAGTGCTGTGTTCCCTCTAAGGTTTTCCAGTCGTGAGCGGAGTGAGTTTTGTCTTGTGTACCAACAATGAGGTCATGTGCATTTGTTTGGCTGTGTGCCACTGTGGCACTCACCAGTAGCGCTACTCCCCAGTGCTATGAAAATTTGTTTCTATAACCCACACACCTAGTGTAGTTCATTGTCTGATGCAATGGCACTTAGACCACAGCAACAGCTAAGAACAAAAGACCTCTGCAGCATGGGCTGAGAACCAGCTTGCTTTTAGCTCAAACAGTAGAGGCTCCTATACAGAGGTCCCAGGTTCAAATGGGCCTGCTGGTGGTTACATTTCTACCACAGAGTAACTAACATGCATTTGCTATCCCATTGTAAAAACATTGTGGAGACAGGACACTGTGTTTTCACCAAAAAGCAAAGTAGCTGAGGGAAGTGTTCTGCTCCCCTCTCAAAGGTGCAAAGGAGTGATGGAATAATTCATTTTAAAAATTTCTTTGATTTTTTGGCAGCACAAAAGTAAACTGATTGGCATAAAGAGCATCACTGAAATGTACCATAAAATATGTAGCATATAATGGGATATAAAATTAAAAGGAAAAAAGATGCATGCAACAAATGAAGGAATAAAGTTTGTGTTTCACTGTTTGCAGGATGAGGAATTACTTACAAAAGCAAGAATCAGTAATAAATGTTTACTTATCGGGGGAGGGGGAGAAATGTTACTAGAAGTCCAAAACGGTACTGAACATTATAGAAATGTACTTTTATATGGATTTTTTGGGAGATGGAACAGTACATGCATGTAGTTACCAGCTACTGCATCCTAAACACTCAAAAAAGCAAGAACCACCCAAAACATGTATTTAACTTCATGACTTTAGGGTGCATAACACCTTCTCTTTTAATTCTTGTGGTTGTCTGTCTTGGCTGTGTATTTATGTTTAGTAAAAATTATAGTAGGAATTTGCCTTTTCAAAGGATTCCATAGAAGACAGCATACTATCCTTAGGCCAGATTTTTAAAAAGTATTTAGGTAACTAGTGGGATTTTCAAAAGCATCTAGTTGCTTTTAACCTGGCCTTTAGTGAATAGTTATATACATAAGTGGTGACGTGAAAAAGCACTAAAGTGCTGCCCAGAGAATCAAAATAAATTCACACAGGGCATCTTATTGTCAGATCAAAGGAAAGTGAAGTAAAATTTGACACCAATCCAGGGAGTCAGTCAGCCTTTAAATCAAATAATCCTAAGGAATAAATTGCTGCTATAGAAAAACAAAACTGTAGACTCAAAAGTTATTATTACAAAATCACAATAAAAAATGGAGGGGTTTCTATTAGGAACATATTTTCAATGATCATTCACTATTGAAATCTAAGTTAAATAGCACTCAGCACTCAGTCCTCCATCTGCACCGTGTTCACAAACATAAATGATGAACTGCAAAGACTTATAACAGCATCCTTTGAAGAAGTAAATTAGGAGACCTGCGTACGGTCATTGTGAAGTACAGCGATGGAATTCAGGGGAAAGAATTCAGAGAAATTCCCTGCGGGTACGCAGACCTTCCTGCCCTAGTTAGCCCCTGTACAGAATTAGCTATGCTTGACCATCGTGTGGTCAAAACCATCTTTAATGTTCCATGGTACTTTAATGTTCCAGGATTCATTGCTACTTGATACAAGACAAGGTGACGCTGTGTTGCCCACCTGACCCAGTGGAGAAGGAAAGGGTGGCATGACAGTAACAATAAACATCCTTTTAAAAGTCCCAGTGAGGCAAATGGACAAAACAAACTGCACGTGTACTCATTTCTTGACTGCAGTCAGTGCTAGCCCTCCTATGCCTACCCCAGTCTGTGAAAACACACATCCTTCTGTGCATCCACCCTGCACTAAGGGCCTACAAGCTCGACTGCACGTGATGTTCTTTGAAAGTTGGGCCTTCCATCACTACAATGGTTTTCCTTTTTCCTAGTATAAAGACTGCTAGCTGGATATGTTAATGGGCCTGAGCACTTAATTTAGTTTTCTGTTTCCATGTGACTATTTTTAGTGATTTTTAGTGTTCACGTAAGGTGCTGGGTTGATAGAGCTGCTGAGGGAGTCCTTTATTTAGCCACACCACAGGGACAGCATGGGCAGCAGCAGTGAATGGTCCACCTAATGCCTTCCTAGTATGCCTTAAGCCTTAACTGATTTCTAGGGGCATTCTCTCTGTCTACATGCTCTTTTAATCTTTGGCCTTCCTGCTGGGGCTGCCAAAAAGGGTGCCAATTAATGCCTGTTTGAATGATAGTGTTGGTTTATACACATTTCTATCCATTAGAAACTGACTGAGCCCACTAATTCATTTGAAGGTGGCTCCCTTAGCACCTCTCAGCACATAATAAACAACATGTGCTGGATTTGAACCAGTGTCATGGAGGTGGGCCCAGTGAAAATCCACTGAGCCTTCTGTAAATGTAATGTTTAGAGGAGGAGGTGGGATGGTTTGTTTGGTATAATTTTTATGGTTTTGAGAGTTACAGCAATTGCAGCGTCTGGATTAATTTGGATATTTGTTCGTGTATTTTTCTCCTGTGAGAAGAATGTGGAGTGTAAGAGACTCAGAAGGCTTAAGAAATAAATGAAATATACACCCCTATTAAACCAGCTAAGCAAGAAAACTAAAGATGTGCTGATGTGCAAGCAACTGAAATCTTCTGACATAATTCACATCTGCTCTCTTTTGGAGGGCACTATCCCTAGATTTATTATTCACTAGGTACCAACTAAGAATGTCTGGGTGGTTTGGCAATAGCCTATTAGAGAATTATAAAAGAGAATGGAAGTAGAAGTTGAAGAGGTTGCAGTAACACAATTGGATGATTAACTGCTTCAGTTCTGAATGACATGCCAGGTTTATCCAGAAAATGTTCTTTAATATTTTTGGATGCACTGTACTAGATACTTCCAAGACATTCCGTTGAAGCCTCAAGTCAAAAGATAGCAGCTATACTTCAGGCAGCAGAGACAGGGTGGTGACAACCTGTAGAGCGGACATCCTTTCTGGTCACGTGTTGCTAAAGGCTCAGTAATGCCACTCACAAAGGAGGCATGACAAGCCAAATGTCCTGGCCAAATTCCATTATGGGTTCTTCTTAGGGAAAGGTGATGTCACTGAGTGAAAAGCGAGATTATGAATAAATGAGACAACTGAGAATGAAGAGCCAGAAACAGGAGATGGCATAACCAGGGCAGAAATGCTACCGGGCTGATGCTGCTAATTTCGTAGTCGGTCTATGACAACGAACAAATTGCAAACAACTGAAAAGGAACCAACATTTACACATTTGATTGTCCCTTGCTCCAATTCACAGATAGGCAGAAAGAAGGGAACAAAAGAACACCCAGCCCAATTGTGCCTATGTCTTGACAAGTTCAGGACTATTCCTTCCATGCACTAAAGGGGGTGCCTGAACCATTTCCCCAAAATATTCCCACCCACTGGAGATGTCCTGCAATGGAGTGAGGAGCACACTGCACCATCTTAATGGGCTGCAGCTAGCTCTCTGGATCTCTGGGAGGGACTGTGTGTGATTATCTGACAGCACTGGAGCTCCCTCCAAGAGAGTGTGAGTCTATCCTGCCCAAGCTCACCTAGCCTTAAAGTATTACTGCGACCTGCCCCAACGCCATCTAGATTCATCCGCACAAAAAGCAATAGGTCAGGTATGTGTAGTCATCCCAGGCTTGTGCCTCACATTGAGGGAAGCATTGAGCGCTGCCAGGGAACACGGTCCCATGTGATGGTGCAACGTTCACAGAAAGTGGAAACATTTGCCCTCCCCTTTCTCCAGCACAACAGAGTGAGTGAGGGGGAGAGAGGACACAGAAGCATTTGGGGGTGAGAACCGCGAGATGCAGCACTTGGGAGAGCTGTTCTTTGCCTGATGCTGATGGCTTTCCAGCCAGTGGGCCAGCATGGGAAGAGCAGAGCTAGCTAGAAAACAGAATTTCCCTCCTATGGAAAATGTTGATGGAAAATGTCTACTTCCTGAAGTGAAAGGAAAAATTCTTTATAATTTCTTTCTGGTAGGACCAAAGTCAAGTGGAACTTCAGCAGAACAAAACTAGAATATTTTTGCTTGCTCCCCGGTCCTTGGAGCTCAGGAGCTGCCTGACTCCCAAATTTCTGGCTGCCTGGGGAGTCAGGCACCCCTGGGAGGCATCTGCCCAAGGAACTGGGTGCACTCAGGCTGGCCTGCCTGTCTGCTTTCCATTCCAGCACCTGGATGGAATTTGTTGATTCTGTCAGATGAGTATTTTCTGACAATGTTCCCTCTCCAGATTCTGGCCAGCAGTGATTGTGAACTATTTCAGAATGCAAACTGCTGCCTGTGCCTGAGTCTGATCCATTCCACCTGGCCATGAACGTTTTCCTGGCCTGGTGAAACAGACAGGAGGATTCACAGTTTTAACTACTACTAGTAGCTGAAGTGGATTGAGTGCAGACTAGCACATTCCTGCTCCCAAGACTCCCAGCTGACTCTCTCTCTGTAGTGGGTTCTCATTGGAGGTGGTCCTGCAACTTTTGTCAGTTTAGTTAACTTATTAGGTTCCATAGCATCCTCAGGGAAATGATGGTTTAGGGCTAGGAGTCTGCTTTGTACAGCATTCAGATGCCCCAGAATTTCAGCTAGGCTGGGCTATGAAAAGTGCCCGGTTTATTACTGCCAAATTCTTCTGATTATATTTTAGCAAGTGTTTAAAACTGAACTTCGTTTGCTGATTGGACCTTCCAGCCACATCTGTCTTTCAGCACTGGGCATCAAGCAAAGCAAAGGTGTTGTGTGTACATATTAAAGCAAAGCCAGGATGGCACGGGAAGTTGCGGGAAAAGCCAGCTGAGGATATGGTAGGTGTTGCAAGATGAACAGATTGGTTTTCGGTGTGCTTTATAAAGCATTATTTTGTCTCTTTCTCCCCACCCCCCAAATTCCTATCTCTTGCTGTTGTAGTCCCATTGGTTCCCTGACTCCTTAGAGCACGGTGTGAGCAATAGGTGCTATGCCAGAGGCTGGCAACCTACAGCATGTGTGCCGTAAGTGGCACATGAGCCAATTTTCAGTGGCACGCAGGGCAAGAACTCAGCCCTTACCCAACTCCCCTGTGCAGCCACTGGAGAGCCCTCCCTCTTCCCTGCAGCACATTAGGCTGTGGTGGGAGGAGGCAGAATTGGGGCTGAGGCACCTCAGCAGCACCTTCAGGTCCAGCCTGGGACTGCATAGCCACAGAAGCGGTGCCTCTGGGGCCAGCCCAGAACCATGTGGCCACGGCAGCAATGCTTCCAGGGCCGGCCCAGGACTGCATGGTCACAGCAGCAGTGACTCTGGGGCTGGCCTAGGACCACATGGCCACAGCAGTTGCTGCAAGGGGCTGCAAAGCCAGGTAAGTGTCCCCCCTCATGCCCAGCCCCCCACACCCCAGTCCCTCTCACTCACTACCCTCTCTCCTGCCAAGACCCCACACCCGCAACTTGCTCTGACACCCTTCCTTGTTTCCCTCACTCTCCCTCCTGGCCAGACACTCTCCCTCCTGGCCAAACAGCATACCCCAATCCTGCTCCCATACCTTGCCCCCTGGCCTGGCCAGACACCTAACCCCACCCTGGTCTTGCATCCACCATTGCTCCTACTCCCTCCACTTGATGGTGATGTGGTCTGCAGTGGCCTAAGGGTTGGGGTGTTTACTGGGGGAGGACAAGGTGGTGGGTTCAAGTTCTGTGCCCTCTGGGAGAGGTGGGATAAGCAACTCCCAGACTGCTCTGGTGGAAGGCAGGATAAGGGATGCCCTGAAGCTGGGGTGGTTAGGGACACTATTCCTGGCTAATAGCCATTGATTGATCCATCTAGCTCCTTTTTGAACCCTGTTAAAGTCTTTACCACATCCTCTGGCAAACAATTCCATGGGTTGACTGTGCGCTGAGTGAAGAAAAACTTCCTTTCATTTGTTTTAAACCTGCTGACTATTAATTTCATTTGGTGAGCCCTACTTCTTATATTGAGGGAATAAGTAAATAACTTTTCCTTATTCACTTTTTGCACACCAGTCATGATTTTATAGACCTCTATCATATCCCCCCTTAGTCTCTTTATCTCTCTTCATATGGGACCCATTCCAAACCACTAATCATTTTTATGCCCTTTTCTGAACCTTTTCCAATGCCAATATATCTTTTTTGAGATGAGGCGATCACATCTGCACACAGTATTCAAGATGTGGTTGTACCATGGTTTTATATAGAGGCAATAAGATATTCTCTGTCTTATTCTCTATCCCTTTTTAAATGATTCCTAATATTCTATTTACTCTTTTGACTGTCACTGCACACTGACCGGATGTTTTCAGAGAAGTAGCCACAATGACTCCAAGATCTCTCTCTTGAGTAGCTGTAGCCAAATTAGTCCCCATCATATTGTATATATAGTTGGGATTATTTTTTCCCATGTGCACTACTTGACATTTATCAGCATTCTTCTCTTCGATGTGCAGGGTGGGAAATTGCTGCCATATAGCATAGCCTTGAATGCGCCATCCTCATTTCAGGAGCTCCTAGGTTCACAGATGCCAGGCTATGTAAGAGGTGGAACCTGTGAACCGCATACTGACTCCTTAGCATTGTGGAGAGGTTGAATGAGCTACAACTAGTAGTGGCGTGGTCACGCTGCCTAAGAACGCATGGCTACGAGGAGTTGAGTGGGGAGCACTTTGCCTTTCTGATGACAATAGTTTGGAGCAAGTTAGAGCCATAACAAACTCTTATATATGCTAGATGCTCTTACCACATGTTGGTTGTCACTGCAAAAGGAAGCCCTTCCAACAACAACAGGGACAAAATGCCTACTATGCACTAAGTCTATTAGTTTCAAGGTGAAACTCAATAAACTAACCAAACTACATTGGTGGTGACTTCTCACTAGGTCCAGGTCAGATGGAAAGAGTGCTGGGGGGAGAGAACTTCACAGTCTGTTGCTAAAGTCTCAGCAATGCAGCTTGCTCTTTAAACTGCCATGGCTAGTCCTGAGGCCAATGAAGGGCAAGGGGCAGGTCACCTCGCTTATAGCTGCTTGCTCCACAGTTAGCTTCAGACCCTGCACAGTCTTGTGAAAACAGGCTTTGGATGTCCGAGATCAGATGGTTTGTATATGTACCTGCCCATTCATGTTTAGTGCCCCCCTTGGAGACCAGCTGGTTCAACAAGGGTGGGTCCTATTATTTCTTGTGAATACTCAGACCTGCTGATGGAGGCGGGGGAGCAAAGGGAGAGCACAGAGGGCGGTAGCGGTGGCTGGAGCCTTGGGCCCTTTAGAATCACTACATGGTGCATGGCAGAGCCCTGCGCCACACACTCTGGCTGGCTCTGAAGGCCAGCAGAGGGGACGCTGTGCCATGTGGGCAGCTCTGGGGACTGGCTAGCCCAGCCCTGCCCCTTTTGGGTGTGTGGAGCTGCCCCCTCCCCCCCCCCGACATTGCCCAGTGCCGCCCAGATCCTGTCAACTCCCCTGTGAATACTAATATACAGCCACAGAATTGCAGTGATTTGGCAGATATCAATTACTCCCTTTCCCTTCCCTATTGAAGGGTACCTACACCTTCCTTCACAGATGGCATCTGCAATGTCGCTGCAACACGTATAAGTTCATATGAAGATAACAAGAATATTATTAAATACGGCAAACACAACAACATACTTAGTATGCACAATGTTGATAAAAGACAAATTTATCCAGCATAGTTGGAAAATACCAAATGATCATGTCACCAGAGACAGCACACCTTCTCCCTGTCTTGCTCATTGGGTCTCATTGGAAATGGCATTATAACGCTACCTCGTTCAAGCCTGTTTAAAACCTGAGTGCCTCTAGCTGGCTAGATTTGCTATTGAACATGTTAATGGACACACCAATGATGGCATAATTTTACTTGATTAAGACAAACCCCTAAAATCGGCACAATTTTCAGTACTATGTTAAAATAGTAACTAAAACAAAAATCTTAAATTTTTTCAAAGTCTCATTGTTACCCCAAACAAATGTTTCTAATTGGCTCAAATTGTGTTTATTCATATCTCAGTGTTGTCTTTACTGTTTTTGCTTTTTCCCCCCTCTTGCAGACATCTGTTATTTTCCCTTTTTTGCTTACATAGCCTTGTACATATAGTTTCAAGAAGAGGGGAAAACACAGTCTGTGCCACATTTCATTGGTCTAGTGTCTTTGTTCCAACTCCTTTCTTTTCAATTTTTTATTAATTTTATATAAAGTTGTCATAAAATGAACATAATTATTAGACAGGATAAGCCAATAAAGTTGACATCTCCATTAAAGAGGCAAGCTAAAGACATTGTCTGTCATTGCAAAAATACTTATATATACCCATGACCAGGAGAGGGTGGGAGGATAGGGGGATTTAAAAAAAATCCTCCCAGCATTTGCAAAATGAGGCTAATTCTTTCCTGAAGCAATTGGAGATCTCATCCTTTAGTTATAGGAAAATCAGACTAGACACTAAGACCAAGCAAAATGTAAATAAATGTTTAAGGCTAATAGTACATAAACAAGCAGGGAACAGAAAGCTATGGCAAGTGTCAATAACATGGCATTATAAACTAACAACTGAGGCACTTTATTCATCAGAGCCTCTAGTTTACATAAGAACAGCCGTACTGGGTCAGACCAAAGGTCCATCTAGCCCAG
>JANRFK010001605.1:19739913-19756150 GCA_030068395.1 Apalone spinifera
TGCAGAAAAGCAGATGATTTTCCGCAAAAACTGGCCAGTCTAGACACAGCCACCTATGAATTTCAGTTCTTAAACTTGTTTTTTTGAAGGTGTTATGCAGATTTACCCTAAGGATGAGGACTTATATATAGCTAAAGAACCATTGCTTTGTGAAAAGTGCACACCTATAGATGATAGGGTGTTTTTATCTTTTATCATTTTCCCGTGAGGGTTCATTTGACAGCTCAGTGCAGGGGCACAATTCAGATTTTGGTGTGTATGTTGGGGGAGGGAGGGGACTGTGCATGGCACAATAGGGAGGCAGAGTGAGGGCATAGAGGGTGCAGACAGAAGACAGAGACTTTGGCAGTGTTACAGAGCATGCTCAATACAAGCCACACAGCAAGTGATGGAGACAAGTGACTGTCCACCTTCTGCACATACATACTCGTCAATTAAGGCACTTCAAAACTCTAGGGCTGTGTCTAGACTGGCATGATTTTCCGCAAACGCAAAAAGTGTTTCCGTTAAAAGTATTTGCAGAAAAGAGCATCTAGATTGGCACGGATGCTTTTGCGCAAAAGCACTTTTTACAGAAAAGCGTCCGTGCCAGTCTAGACGCGCTGGAAGAATGAACAGAAGAGGCAATCATCAAGTGATCCAACTCCTCTCACCCATTCCCAGCTTCTGGAAAACAGAAGATTGGGACACCCTTCCTGCCCATCCTGACTAGTAGCCAAGGAAGACCTATCTTCCTTGAACTTATTTCATTCTTATTGTAACCCTGTTATAGTTTGGGCCTTTCCATTATCCCCTGGCAAAGATATCCACAGGTTGACCACGAAGAAAATATGTATTTTGTTTGTTTTAAATCTGGGGACTATAAATATAATTGGATGATCTTCTTAAGTTATGTTAGTGAAGGAATAAATGGCATTTCCTTATTCAATTTTTCCAACCATTCATGATTTTCTAGACCTCTAACTTACCTCTCTACCCTTTAGTTTTTTCTTTTTGAAACTGAAAAGTCCAGTCTTTTAAATCTCTTCTCATATAGTAGCTATTCCTTACCCCTAATCATTTCTGTTGCCCTTCTCTGTACCTCTTTCAAATCCAATATATCCTTTTTAGATGCGATGACCAGATCTGCATGCAGTATTCATGATGTGGGCACACCATCTAGAGAAAGTCAATATGATAGTTTCTGTCTTATTATCTATTCCTTTTCTAATGATTCCCCGTATTCTGTTAGCTTTTTAGAATATCACTGCATATTGAGCACATGTTTTTAGGGAACTATCCACAATGATTCCATGGACTCTTTCTTGAGTGATAACCGCTAATTTAGACCCTGTCATCTTGTATGTATAGTTGGGATTATATTCTTCTAAGTGCATTGTTTTGCATTTATCAGCATTGAATTCCACCTGCCATTATGTTACCTAATCACCCAGTTTTGTGAGCTCCCTTGATAACTCTTTAGTTTTCAACTTAACTTTTTTGAGTAATTTTGTATCACCTGCAAATTTTACCTCCTCATTGTTTACCCCCTTTTCAACATCATTTCTGAATAAGTTAAACAGCACTGGTTACACACCTGGAGCACATCACTATTTATTCCTGTCCTTTGTTTCCTATCTTTTAGGTGGGGTATCTAGCAATGTTTTCATAATAATCTTTAAGGATCTTTCAATTACTTAAATGACAAGCTTTTTGTTAGCTTTATCAGCAGGCCTCCCTCTGTTTATAAACAAACTCCCTGGCCCAAAGGCAATGCTAGGAGCAGCACATGCTCTGTTGCAGGTAAGAGCTATGCATGGGGCCAGGTCATGCACTTTAAACAGACCTAAAGTATGAAATTCAAGGGTTCAAACTTCAGGGTAAGGGTGACATCACTACCAGCTCCCTTAAAGGTGTCCCTGGTATAGTGATTGTCTAGGCATTAAGTGCCTTGGATGAGGTATAAAAACACCCTATGTGGCTCAGAAATGTTTCTCACTACTAGAAGTTGGTCCAATAAAAGATAGTACCTCACTTGCCTTATCTCTCTAATATCTTGGGACCTGCTCAGTTACAAGTACATGGCTTGTGATTTGAATACTTAAAGACATCAGCTTTTGTTTTTAATTGCTACAAGATGCCAAAACTCCTCCAATTGTTTATACCAGAGGAATCTTTTACATATATATGTGGCTTTAAATAAGAAACAGTTTGTAGAACTCACACCCTGGATATTTATTATCTATGCTGAAGAGTTCTTTCCAGTGAAATTATGAACACAAAATGGGAAGATGCATTATTTTTGTGGCCTATTTGATTTACTACATATCTTGCAAAGTGATGCATAGAATGTTCAGTGCAGTTCCAGATCCATAATTTGAGTAAGTTCGTTAATTACAACCTTCTTCCCTCTCCCCAACCATAATGATTTCTACTTTTCTCTCTTGTCTCTCTAGGAGTCTGAAGAGGTGTTGCAAATTATTTTCTAGAAAAGCAGCAACAAAACTTCCTAGAGAGTTTTTATGTTCAACAGAAAAATAATTTAGAGCCAACTGTTTTCCCTTTGGTATGCAAAGAGTCACAGTATGCGTAACAACAGCCACCAGCAATGTAGCAGTGCCGCCTGCCTATAACTCGCCATGCACCAAGAGGAAAAATTGTCCCTTAGTGGATAAATGCCTGTATTTTGCCTAGATAAAATTGACAGGTATTACTTTCAAAGAAATTACGCTACATTCAGTGACTCCAATCAAAAGGCAATGTTCCATAACCTGTCATTCGTAAACATCAATTGGAACTATGTCAGACAATGACACAATGTTTAAACTGCCTTTGTTTGCCACGTCACCTGTCATTGACCTTGAATGTGTGTTAGAGGCTTCATGTTCTGCAATTTACAGATAAGTGTGTTGACAGCTTTGAACCCACATCTGCTGAAAAGCATTGTTGGTTCATCACATACTCAGCAGAGCTAATAAAATATAAAACACGAGTCTTATGCGTGCATGAAATTCATTTTCCTAAAATCCTGTCTTCAATCAGCTCACCAGAAGCAGATTTCCAGGTAACAGACTTGCTGCACTATGCACAATTTCAAGTGGGACTTTTTTTACTGGATAGCCATGGGTAATGATCTTGGTATAATGTTGTGCTTAGGTGATGCTGGGTGGTATATATACCATGGTTTCTATTTGCAGGTAGAAGCAATAGACACACACTAATATAAACAATATAAACTAGATGCCTGCTAAAATATTCATGAATGATTAGGCAAAACAGTGGCTTCTAAAAATTTGGGTGAAGGAATTTCTCTAGCGAGGCAATCCCAGTTCCCTTCAGGGTTCCCTAGCTTGGACTCTATCCATTCTATCCTCTCGTTTTTCCTTTATGTCTTCCCTCTCCCCTTCTCAGCTCTTTGTTTCCCTGTATTTTTCCAAGGTTTTTATTGTTGTTATTATTATTATTATTTCTCCTTTGTTCTTTTTCCATTCTGCCACCATATTCCCCCTTCTTTGTCTCTCTGAAAACCTCAATTCTCAACCTCTCCCTTTCTCAGGGGTTTCTCCAGTCTCTGCAGGTGCAATTTCTATTATACCCTCTTCACTCCGTTTCTTGGCTGATGGAAAAAGGACTTGCAGCATAGAGTCTTCTGCTCTACAGAATTACAGTGGATAAGAAACTGGATATGATTCAATAGTGTGCCCTTGTAGCCAAAAAGGCTAACAGCATATTGGGGTGCAAAAATGGGGCTAGAGCACATTACTTATGAGAAAAACTAAAAAACAATTAGTCTAGTAGCACATTAGGGTATGTCTAGACTGCATCCCTCTGTCAGCAGAGGGATGCAGATTAGGCAGGTCGACATTGCAAATGAGGCAGGGATTTAAATATCCCGTGTCTAATTTGCATAAAAATGGCCACCACGATTTGCCAACTCGGCACTTTGTCTGCAAAAAGTGGCAGTCTAGAGGGGGATCTGTCAAGCAAGAAAGCCTTTTTCAACAGATCCTGTAAACCTCCTTGCAGGAGGCATAAGGGATCTGTCGAAAAAGGCTTTCTTTCTCCACAGATCCCCCTCTAGACTGCCACTTTTTGCCGACAAAGTGCTGAGTTGGCAAATCATGTTGCCCATTTTTATGTAAATTAGGCACGAGATATTTAAATCCCTGCCTCATTTCCAATGTCGATCTGCCTAATCTGCATCCCTCTGCCGACAGAGGGATGCATCTAGACGTACCCTTAAAGACTAACAAAACATGTAGATGGTATCCTGAGCTTTCATGGGCAAAACCCACTTCCTCAGATGACCGGAGTATAAGAAGTCCAGATCCAAGAATAAATAAAGGAAGGAGAGGGAGGGGGAAGGAAGAAAAAAAGAGGCAGTGAGTAGATAGTTCAAATAGTTACAAGAGGCAGATAAGAACAATTAGCACCTCCACTGGTTTGTTGGTTAAGTCACTAAAAGGTTGAAGATAGTGTGGGAGCCACCCTATATCCCAGGTTCAGACCATTTGCATAAGAATTAAACTTGTGAATGAAGTTAAGTTCCAATCCTTCCCTGTGTATTTGGCTTGTGAAATTATTCTGAAACAAAATATCGACTTGGAGATCCATTAATGAGTACACAGGCATATTAAAGTGTTCAGGTTTTTGTGTATTACCTTTTTGGATATCTGATTTGTGTCCATTAACTCTTTCCTGCAGAGATTGTCCAGTTTGGCCAATATACATGGCAGTGGAGCATTGCTGGCATTTGATAGCATAGATTACGTTAGTGGACGTGCTGTAAAATGAGCCTTTGATTTGTTGGCTGATGTGATTGGATGCAGGATGAAATCACTTGTGTAGATGTGTGGGCAGAGTTGGCACCGGGGCTGATTGCAGGGGTGGGTTCCTGGATGATTATGAAGGAGGTGTGTTGTGTGGTTACTGGAAGGAATTTGTTTGAGGCTAGGGGATTGTCTGTAAGCTAGAATTAGCCTCCTCTCCCCTCCCCCCAGGCCTCTGAGAGTGAGGGGCCTTTTTCCAAGATAAGTTATAGATTGTTGATAATTCATTTGAGGGGGTTAAGTTGTGGACTGTAGGTGATGACAAGTGGAATTCTGTTTTCTTTTCTGGGCCTGTCTTGAAGGAGTTCATGTCTGGATACTTTTTTGGCT
This sequence comes from Apalone spinifera, assembly GCA_030068395.1. Taxonomy (NCBI): domain Eukaryota; kingdom Metazoa; phylum Chordata; order Testudines; family Trionychidae; genus Apalone; species Apalone spinifera. The sequence continues at coordinate 19,745,052 of JANRFK010001605.1, forward strand.
CTGTTGATCTGTTTTTTCAAGGGTTTTTACATGTTTTTTCCTGGGTGGGTATTTCAGTTTTAAGAATGCTCTATATAGATTCTGTAGGCGTTTGTCTGTCTCTGTCTGTGGGATTGCAGCAAATACGGTTGTATCTTAAGGCTTGGCTGTATACAGTAGATTGGGAAATGTGTCTGGGATGGAAGCTAAGGGCATGAAGGTAAATGTGGCGGTCGGTAGGTTTCCGGTATAGGGTGGTGGAAATTTATCCATCAGTAAATAATACTGTAGTGTCAAGGAAGTGAACTTTTCGTGTATACTGATCCAGGCTGAGGTTGATGGTGGGGTGGAAGTTGTTGAAATCTCAGTGAAATTCTTCAAGGGTCTCTTTCCCTTGGGTCCATATGATGAAGATGTCATTGATGTAACATAAGTAGAGTAAAGGTCTTAGGAGGCAGGATTTGGGCTTACTTAATCTACAGAAGAGAAGAATGAGGGGTGATTTGATAGCAGCTTTCGACTACCTGAAAGGGGCTTCCAAAGGGAAAGGAGAGAGGCTGTTCTCAGTGGTGACAGATGACCGAACAAGGAGCAATGGTCTCAGGTTGCAGGGGTCAGGTCTAAGTTGGATATTAGGAAAAACTATTTCTCTAGGAGGGTGGTGAAGCACTGGAATGGGTTACCTAGGTAGGTGGTGGAATCTCCATCCCTAGAGGGTCATTTTTAGTTCTGGCTTGAGAAAGCCCTGCCTGGGATGATGCAGTTGGGGTTGGTCCTGCTTTGGGCAGGGGGGCTGGACTTTGACCTCCTGAGATCTCTTCCAACCAGGGCCGGATTAAGACCTTTAGAGGCCCTAATATACTGTAAAATCTCTCTCATTTTTCTAATATACTGTAAAATCTCTCTCTTTTTTTTTTTTGTGTGCCCCTGCTTTGCTGGTCCCCTAAGCATGTGCTTAGTTTGCCTCTTGAGTAATCCAGCCCTGCTTTCAACCCTCTTCCTTTCCTTTCCCTTCCCCTGTCCGTGCTACAGGCTGAGTGACAGCAGCAGACTCAAAGCACCCCCATAGAGAAGCCAATGGGCTGGAGACCAGTGAAATAATATAGTGCATCTCTTTCCCCAAAATGACCAGTTTAGTTGCCCAGCACCCACAAAGTTCAGATCAGAAACATCAGTGTGAGATGGGCCCAGCCTTATCAAATTCCCAAACTGCTGGGCCGCAGGTTTCCTATGTGTGGCCTGCCAGACATTTTGTTTACGGTTGCTCCCATGCAGGACTACCAGATTCCACTGCTTTCAGTCCACATAGTTTTTTTTTCTTACTGGTATTACTAAAGTGACACACACGTAAAACATGGGCACATGAAACAAGGTTCATGCTGATTGCACACAACATTAACCATGAGAGCTGTGCACTTGCTCTGCATCCAATGAAAGTGCTGCTACAGCTCATTTGGCACACCCCGCAAATTCTAGGTGTTCAAGTGCAGATAGCAAAACTATCTTATCCAGGAGATTGTCTTGGTTATGACAAACTTGCAGCCCACTGAGATGAAGGAGGACCATTCATGCAGCAGTCTCAGTATCCTAGGTTGCCCATCATTGTATTAGATCATGAAGATGAACCCTAATCTTCTACCAGACACCATCACACACAGTAAGACTGGTCATCACTGCTTCAGAGAAATTAAAAATTAGTTAGAACCATTGCCCCAAGCTCTAGCCAAATGGAAACCTTTAAAATTCAAAATGTTTGCTCAGCTCATTTTAATACAAACTTTTCATGCACCTCTATGTGTGCTGGTTTTAGCCTAGCTAAAAACTGGAAATACTGGAACATCAGGGAAAATGATTATTGCAGCATTTCCAACTGGATCTCAATCAAAATCCTAGTGGAAATTGTATGGTTTCCAACACAATATGCAGGCCAAGGCAATTTGGAAAAGCTTCAAATAAGCCTCCAGATGTCTGGATAGTCCTGTGAACTGAAAGGCTTCTGAGGTTCATGCATTCCTAATACAGAGACTGAAACATTATTGCTATTAATAATAAACTCTGAAACATGCACAGTGCTTACAAATTACAAACATGTTACCAGTTCCCATGTCCAATATAGACATCGGAACAGGTCAGGTAATTCAGTTTGGACGGGTTATGTACAAATCATTATTGAGGAGATTAACATTGTAATGATTCATGGAATGAGTGAGGGTAAAGGAGAAATGTGAAGGGAGGCAGGAGTGTGTTTTGTGAGGGATACGCCAAGTGTCAGGAGCTGAACGAAACAAGAAGTTGTGGTAGAGAGAAGAGAGAGAGACAGTCTTAAGAAAAGCCAAGGGAAGCAACAGAACAAGGGACTATGGCTTATCAAATTTTTTCTGGCAAAATTGCCTTTTGCTAGTAAATTGACTTTTTCAGCTAAATGACACTTTCTATAAAAATGTATTGGCTTTCTGCAACAATTTTTAATTGCAAAAAAATCAACCCCTGAACCCAAAATATTTCAGATGAAAATCAAAGTAAATCCATTTGGATATATTACCAGAGAGTCTCCTGGGAGCTTATCTGGATCAGCTCATGTTCACATTTTCCTCTGTGAGCTAGACTCTCAGGAGGCATCACCGCCCCTCTCCAACAGCAGAGACCATGGTTTTGGAGAAAATATGGATCTCTCTCTCCCCAACATAATTTTGCTGCCACCCAAATGTTCTTCTCTTTGGTAAAGGCAAAAGGGCCATTTGACAAATCACAACTACAAAATGAAGCTGTGTGGCTTGGCTGCACTATCAATGTTAGCTTGTATGAAAAGAGAAGCATTTCCCACACCTGACTTCCAACAGTGGTTCATCGGACACAAAACCACACTGTACAATGGGTCAAATCTTAACCCTATTGAAGTCATTGGGAGTATTTCCATTGACATCAGTATGGTCAGGATTTGAGTGCATATTTATTTATCGCATGTCATTGTTTGGGGTATCTGCACAAAGTACTACAGAGTCACAGACAAAGAATGCTCATCTTGAGAATGGAATGGCTGTCTTATTGTCTAGAAATCCGCATGCGCACACAGACACACACACACAAACACGCACTCTACATTAAACTTCACACGGTAGCCACTAGGATCATTTTTCAAAGCAGTGAGCTGAAATTTCATACACAAATCACATTATTAGTTAAGAGGGTCAAAACTTCGCATTTCTAGCCCCTGCTCTGGGCTGTGTAGATCTTTTTAACAGGATTTGTGAATGCCTAACTGCCACTTTGAATGTTCAGCCTTGCAATTTTTGAGTCTTCATTTTGACAGGTAGCTGAACAGCAAGATACACTCTGGGAAAGACAACTTGTTCTAGATAGTAAACTATGTAGCCACAATAGTGGGTGAGATTCAAGGCAGAGGGAAATATCACATAATCCATTAGTTTGCCCATCTGATCTAATTTTCACCTGCAGACAATTTTCCTTTTCTTTTCTGTGCTTTTATAATTAGTGAATTATAAACAATTGTGTCTGATCATTGCTTTTCAGGTAGCAAATAAGACTTGGGTAGTTCAGTGTCACAAACTTAAGGGGCATTAGCAGGGATTTTGACCCATAACAATCTGAATTTTTTCTCAGGGCCTAATATCTGATTTTCAATTAGGACTCATGTGTAACTTTCCCTTAGCCTATGAGTTAGGAATGTAAAATCCAGTTCATCTGTTAACCGGTTAAATGTTGGGTTAACCTAACATTTAACTGGTTAACTAACCAGTATCTCATCACTCAAGTTCCCCAGCCATATTTGGGTTGGGGCTAGGGCTGGCTCTGCCAGTCCCCAGTCCCTGTACTGGAGCTAGAGCTGGCCGACAACTCCCAGTCCCCATACAGGCCGTGGGCAGAGGGCAGCTCCCAGGGAACCCGGTAACTGTTACCCAGTGAGGGTGATGCTTACCAGGTAATTGGTAATGGTATTACCATTCACATCTCTACTCTGAGTAAAGGGCAGTGCATAGTTGACCAGGACAGGGTAGGGATTGCACTGTCACAATATGACCCGGCCGGCAATCTCTTTACTAACAGGGGATGGCCAGATGTCACCTGTACCAACCTGATATTTGGCAAAGATTTCATCTCCCCTCTGCTGGTCATCAAAATGCACAGAGCCACAGCTCCACCCATCCATGCCCCTCCTCCCCTTGAAGAGGTCCAGAAGCCCCATGGAATCTGTTTTCCCCTCCATGCTGCGGCAGGCACAGGAGGAAGGAGGTGCTGTACATCCCCTCACTCCTCTATGAACACATGCAGCAGGGGTCACAGACTGGCCCTTAGCATGTAGTACTTTAGAAAATGTTGACCATGGCAAGTGGGGACAGAAAGACCTCCTGGCTGCCGCCTTCAAAAGGAGCAGGATCAAAGCCAACGAACCGGTGTGAGAGTCAGTTTAGCGCAGGAAACAAAGCTGTGTGTTGATGGCTAGCAGAAAGCTCACATACGGTTTGTTTATGTTAAGACCTAGAACAAGGATCTGGTCCCAAAGGAGCCTCTCAAACACATTTCCTGTGGATCTCAAAGAAAAAAATTCTCTGAGCAAGAAATTCAGGATCAGGCCTGAAATCGTACATTTTAAAAAATCACAGCAAGTTCCTTCAGTTACCTGAGCAACAAGCTACACAGTGTGGCCTTGCCATTTCAGATGTTTTCTTTGCTTGCCTCTTTCATCTTTATTAAAGGCACCCTGTCAAGACTGTTAGCGTTAAACATTGATCTACCTTGACAATGTGAGCTGTGCATGCCTAGTCGAGGGCATATTTTGGCCCCCTGCCTTCAAGATTCCATCCATAGATTTATTTATTAGACTCACAATAAACAAACTTGTAGATGGGGACGATTTCTTCTGACAGCACAGTGGCAATGCTTATCTATCACAAGCCAAGCATCCAGGAGGCCAGGAACATTATTTTGCAAACAAATATATTAATATGAGTGGAGAAGGTAGCATAAGCATGAATTTCAGAATGGAGCAATTGTCAAATTAGGCTAATAGTCAGACAAATTACCTTGATACTGTCCTTTTAAATAGCACCAGCCATCAAATTCATTAGAATAGTAACCTGTTGTCAGGACTAGTCTGTAGTAGTGGTCAGTCTAAAACATATTAGAATGGGGGAGGGGAGAATTACCCTAATGACCATTCATAACTGTTTAAGTTAAAGCCACTCCCTGGCATGATCTCACTTTCTGAAGTAGAACTTTCTGAGTGGTCACATCTTTTTTATGGTGTCATAGATACGAATCCCATTTAACCAATCACAGAGGTAAGCAGTGAATTCTCCATGCCTTGCCATCTTCAAGTTGAGCCTGGATGTCTTTGTGGAAGATATGCTAGGTTACAGCTCCGTACCTATATAACTACATTGCCTGGGGGAGTATATCAGTCTAACCCTCCCCCCCCCCCCGGCCGCCCTCTGCCCCGTGGCTACCACACCTTGTAGGGGATGGATTAACAATGCAGATGAGGGAAGCTCTCCCACAGGTGTAGTAGGGTGTTCACATGCAGTGCTACAGCTGCATTGGTTCAGCTGCACTGTGGTGTGTGAAGACAAACCTTCACTCAAACACAAATTGCTGGACCCAGTGCAGAGTAACAGCATGACATTCCATGGCCTGTGTTATTCAGGAAATAAGAGTCGATGAGTCAATGGTCCCTGCTGGTCCCTTAATCTATGAGGACTAGCAAGGAAGCATTCTCATGTAAAGATTTTTGCCGGCATCATGAAAACCCAAGTTTGGTAGCCTTCAAGGCTACCAAGCCTTAGTCAGTCCTTTAAATCACAACCCTACGTCAAGATAACAGAGTTTATCTGCCAGATAAAGGGGTGTGATATCCATCCTTATTCATTCTGATACATGCTTGCTTTTCATGTATGGGAAGGCACCAAGAAGCTCTGCAGATGGCACATCAGGAATGCATGTCTTCAAAAAAACAACCAACCAAAAGTATAAAATACAATAGCTACTGCACTGAACATCTTACTTCAATTCCCTTAACTTCAACTGGCTCCCAACCAAATCTAAACATGTTAGAGACACGTTACTCTCTCTCTCGGTCTGCAGTTCTTTTCAGAGCTTTGGCTCGTGCCAACGGGATCCTGTCCATTAAAAATCTGGTGAGAATGACAGCACACAACCCAAGAAAAAACAATCACAACATTATGTACAGTCATGTATTTGTCAGGCAATCTCTTCCCTCTGTTGGTTCTGGTAGCAGGAGACAGGTGGCTCATTACAACTTGGAGAGGAAAGGCTGGGTAAATTGCAAGAGCAGGGTAACTGGGAATACTACTCTATGGAGACACAGATTTAGCAGCACGGCTTCAATCTCATTCAGCACAGCAGTAGCTCCAGCTTTAATACATATTTAAGCCACATTTTTCTTTTCTATTGTCTCCTCTTTAAGTTCCCACATGCAGGGTCTAACTGCAGAAGAAAGTCAGAATTTTAGCAAGAGGGAAAGCTGCTCCATCCTGTAGGCTTGCTGTCTACTAATCTTAAACCCATCTTCATGTCTGCTTCTCGGGGCCACATTCCTCAGCGTTCTGCTTCTCTGGGACAAACCTTAGGGGATGATTCTGACCCTCTTCCTCACACAGGAGCATGAGTGGTTTCATTGATTTCTACAGGACCGATTGCAGCTAGAGAAAAGGAATCAGAATCTGGCCACTAGTATCCCCTGCTCTTTGCTTCATTTACCTTCTCCTCTTGAGGCGGTTCTGTCTGACTTCTCTATTTGCCCGTGGCGGTTTTCACATTAAGGCATCCAAGTTTTCGAACCTTTCGCTCCCATGATAAACATGACTTGCTGCATCCTCCGATGCTCGTTATTCCCCGGGAGCATATTTCCTGTCTGGCTAGAAACTTCATGCCCGAGCCACTGTGCTGAGCCTCCTCCTGTCTCTCTCCCTGTGCTGCCTTCTGTTATCATTGCATTTATTGTGCTTGTGGACAGTTTCTCCTCCTCCTCCACCACTGAGTAAACCCCGACAAGCTGGTGCAAAGTTAAAGCCCTTGCAAAAGTCCCTCTGATTACACGTGACAGCAGCAGTTATCCTATTAGCCCATTTTATATGACATAACCTGCCATGTGCTGTGCCAAATTCTGCATCTGGGGAGGTGCATCTCTGCTACACAGGCAATCCTCAAAATATTCAAAGAGAAACTGTGCCTTGCAGTTTTTGGCTTGGAAAAATATCACATTGAGCTTCCAATGTCTGTCACCAGTGCTGCCAACCCAAATGTTCAAAAATCATGAGTCAGGCTCTCCAAAATCATGAGATTGGCTTTAAAAATCATGAGATCATGTAAAGAGAATCAATTGTGTGGGCTTTTATCTGCCCTTTGCTGTTTTGAGCCTTTAGGAATCACTGGGGGGGGCGGGGAGAGGGGGGTCACAGTATAAAGCTTTCTCCACAGCCACAAGAGCTAGAACCCTATTTTTTCTTTATGAAGGCTGAAATCATCACTTGATTCCAGGAGCAGAGGCTTTAAAGAAAACAGCAATTATCATGAGACTCATTAGAAAAATCAGAAAAGTTGGCAACACTCTGACTGGCAGCCACACTGCTCTGGTTGTGGTTTCATCTGGGCTGGCATGGATCTGGTTCATTCAGCAGCACACAGACAAACCAGACGCCAGTGGCTTTAGTGGCTTCGCTGGCCTGCAATGAATAATTTTTCCTGGTGAGGTACCACATCTGAAGGATACTTTACCCACTACAACAGGATGTTCTGATGTACTTTGCTTCACAAGTAATGTCCAGACGGCTGGACCCAACTACTTGTCTGTTGCATTCTTTGATTTATGTGCTCTCTCTCTCTTTTTAAATAACACTGTTGACTTCTCTGGAGAACAGCATGACATTTAATGGTGTCGTCATGGCAACATAAATCTGCCAAGTGACAGTAATTTGTACAATTCATAAGATCTGCTGCTAGCCACCATACAGACCACACAGTTTCCTGCCACAACTGCCATGCTGTGGAAGGTGGGTGGGTGTGTCAGTGGGGTGAGGGGCGTTTAGACTTAATCCCAACCATTATTTAATTCTTCATCCCCTCGTCTGTTATCCCAGCAACCTGAGCTCCTTGAGAGCTTTTAGCTGATGCTCTGAGACCAGAATTCCCAAACTTTTCCATAACATAGACTAGAACTAGCCAAAAGTTTTCTGGGTTATGCTGATCTTGATCTTTCTGAATCTTTCTCCACATCAGGCACTGGGGGGAGTTGAACCTGCCCATATTCCAGAGGAGAGCCTTAAATACTGAGCTAAAGGTTACAAGTAAGGCCATACCATTGCCTCCTCCAGCTAGTTCATGAATCTAGCCATTCATTTCTAAAAAGTCCCCAAAATGAAATGGCTGATTTTGTGTTGAACAAAATGTTCAGTTTAATCTCCTTTTGAAAGTTTTATCAATTTTTTTCCATTTGCTGATTTTTTTTAAAAAATGATTTTATTTTGGTGAAACCAAATTATTTCTCTGATTGTACAGAACTGTCAGTGAAGTAAAAAATCAGCTATTTCTCCAACTTTAACATGGAACTTTTCCATATTTTAACACTGAGGTCATCTTATGGATTGACCCTCCCATTTGTGATTACCTCTCCTCCTATTAGCATAACATCCCTGGGGCAAGTATACCATGTGCCTGCAGAGAAAAGTAATACAGATTGAATCTCTAGTCCAACATCCTTGAAAATTGACTAATGCAAAACCAGAGAATTTTTTGAACCCCCAATGTTGCTTAGAAGCATTACCAACAGTTCCACTTCTTACTGGGCTCTTAATAAACATTTAGGGGTAAATTAGAGCTAAATAACAGCCCAGAACACTGAGAGCCAGGACTGGTGGCTGTAAAAAAATGTTATGGGACCACAGGAAACTTGGCCATACCTTTAATCTGGCTAACTACGATCATGCTGGACCATGGATATTGCTGGACCAGAGAAAGCCAGACTTAAAGAGGTTCAACCTGTGGTAGGAAAGTATTTTTAGTTGCCAATAATGGCATTTAGCAGGCACACACAAAGAGGAGAAGCCAGTAACATGTGCACAACCAACTTTCCAGGAACCACAGACCAGAGCTGAGAACCTCCGCACTAAGATTAAATCTGAAGATAAAGAATTCAAAACTTTATCAACAATTTCCAGTCCTTCTGGAGAGCTAGAACTTGCTCACATTAACTAATGGCTTGATCCTGCAGAGCAGTGATACACCCACACAGAGTCCTCAAACCAACAGAGCAGCAGTCCACCCTCTTGGCTTCAGCTGCAAAGATAGGGCATCCTGTCTAGTGCACACCTTTTCCCAAGCACAATCCAAGAGGAATGCTGTGGAAACTCTGTTTACTTCAGATTCTCTCAGCCCCAATCAGCAGAAGGCAGGGCCTCTTTCCCGGACGTTATATCACCCTCATAAATTACTCACACAGGATCTCTGTACTTTCTGTTACTGGCAAATAGACAGATCCATTCCATGTGTTACAGCTCTTCAGGGTTACATAAAGAGGCCAAATTTACCCATCACATAATTCCATTGATTTCAGTTAGGTGTACTTTTGTCCTCCTAGGCCTGAGTTCCATGCTGGACTCATACTGAACTCATCACAACAAATGTCACATTTTCCTCATTTTCTAGGGACCACCTTTCCTCCCCCACTGTCTTTCTCTGAGATACTTGGTTAGTTTAGAGAAAATTTAGTGCTTATTAATAGAGGCCAAGAGCACATAAGGAACTCTGCCAGTCCACATCATAATTCCTTCCAGGCAGTTCTGCCAGCGTTTCTCAGTGCTGACCTGCAACGCTCCAGGCATTTCAGCCCTGGAGCTCCCTTGGGCAGACTCTATCAGGCCAAGTTAGGGAGATTAAATTCATTATATTTATTTGCTTATTAGCAAATGGTCAGTGCTCCCTCCAATGTACAGAAAGCCTTATGAAGAAACAGAATTATGGACTTGCACACAGAAGTAGGGGGAGTAATAAAAGGCCAGTTTTCTGGAGTAATGGACGAGTCACATTCAAATCTTATGTCCCCATTTGCATAAGAAACCGAAACAATCTGTGAATGGTCCTTTACAATTTCTGTCAATAACATGGGAATTAAATAGATGAACGGTATCCCAGCTCAGTCCCATGGACCATTGGAGCCACCATGACAGTTCTAGGTTTGCTATCGTTGAGGAGTGGGCGGTAAACCCACCACCAATCAGAGGCATAGCGAGGGAGGACGGGGGGACAGTTGCCCCCAGGCGCCATGCTGGGGGGTGCTGGGCTGGGGTGGGACATGCCACACAGGCTCACATGACGCATAGAGCAGCAAGTCGGGAGCTGGGCCACATGTTGCCTCCCTGTACACACTGCGAGACAAGGCAGCCGAGCCGGGCGGCAGGAGTGGCCACTTTAAAGGCAGGATTACCTTACCCATCCCATACCTCTGGTACCTGTCTCTGTGGGAGGGGAATTTGGTTGGGGGGGAAGAGCACTGGAAGTGCCTGGCTCTGGGGGAGGGGTGGGTGCATTGGGGGTACTTATAATTTTTTTAAAAGTATTTTATAACAAAAGGAAAAACTTAAAAAACAGTTGTCTAGTAGCACTTTAAAGACCAACAAAACATGTAGATGGTATCATGAGCTTTCGTGGACAAAATCCACTTCCGCCCACAAAAGCTAATGATACCATCTACATGTTTTGTTAATCTTTAAAGTGCTACTAGACTATCTGTTGTTTTTAAAGTTTTTCCTGATACAGACTAACTCGGCTACCCCTCTGAAGCTTATAAAAAAAAGATTGAGAAACACTGCTCTGTACCATTCCTTTTGGCCTCCCTGTTTCCTTTCACCTTTGGCAAGTTGGGCATGCAAGAATTTTGATAAAAATATATCCGACGTGCACACAGTGCCTGCTGTATCTCAGCTTGTGCTGGATAATCAGAGCCTCAATTCTAAAGGAGTTGGCATTACTGAGGTGATCGATTCCCCCCATGTTTTAGTGTGGATTTTCCAAAGAAAATGCTGGTGTTTACTATAGTCACCCACATTTCCCAGTCATAGCAGAGACTTGGGATTAACATGGCTTTCTCA
>JANRFK010001605.1:19756250-19768976 GCA_030068395.1 Apalone spinifera
AGTTCTGTCTTTTGTTTCAGCTACACCAGACTAATATGGCTGCATCTCTATCACCTACTTAAGGACAGAATCTCATGGCAGCCTGAAGGAAAAAGTCCTCATGGCAGACAGAAAGTCATGCCTGCAGTGTATCCTCAGCGTTAGGCTACTTATTGCTTCAAGTGCCTTCAAGAAAGTGAGGGTAAGTCTCGTGTTGTGTGTTAGTTTTATTTAAAAGTTTTTCTGAGTGTAATTTTAACAGGTAAGTTAATCTCCTATCTTCATAACTCTCATGTAGTTTATCGCTGCACAATAGTATGAAAAACAATTATGTTAACTAGGTAAGTAACTAGGCAGTTAAGAAGCATTACAGATTGCTTACAATAAATTTGATACACTCAAAATCTTTTTTACCTTTTATTCATTAAAGCTACGAGTTACTCATTTGCTATAACAGTGGTTTTAAATGCTTGATTGAAATATAGTGATGAAATTCATATTTAGGTTGTATAACATTTATTTCTCTTGTGTTTTATAAAACTTACATATTTTAAGAATTTGACATTTTTTATGTAAAAGACATGAACCTAATGAGAACAGGATATGAACAAATTAAAGAGAAAAAATTATTTAACAGAATATAAACCACAAAACTTTTTAATTTATATTTGTCTGTAGTTAGTAAAATAAGTAATTCATTAAACAGTAAATATCCTAAGAGGTGGATTATTTACAGTGGTGTAGTGAGGAGGGAGTGGGAAGGAAGGGGGGAGTTGCCTCCAGGTGCCACACTAGTGGGGCACCAATTTAGTCTCCCTTCACTGCCCCATCATCCCTCTGCTTGCCAACTCACCCTCTGCCCACCGCCACTGGCTGGAACCACTTCCTCCCCACCTCTCTGCCTCCAGCCTGATCTTCCACCCCCACTGCCGGAGAGTTACTGTGTGCGGGGCCCAGCCCCAAACTGGAGGGGATGGAGTAAGACGTGGTACAAACTCCCCCCACCTAGGGTGAGGCTTAGCTGTGCGCCAAGTTCAGGGCCCCATCATGAGGCAGCAGTGGCGGGGTGGGGGAGCGCAAATTTTGCCTTCGTCCCCGGGCACATAACACCTTTGCTACGCCTCTGCCACCAATGCTCATTTCCTCCAGCTAATCTGAAAAGTGACATTATTGCTGATCTCAGAAGTGACCATGGGTCAAATTCTGACCTGGTCTTAGTGGGTGCTCGTCTCTGTTGAGCTTATGTAAGGTCAGAATTTAGCGCTGCCTATTCCACCATCTCACCTCAGGAACAAGGGCGAAGAAGGCTTGTTTCCAAGAAAGAGGGTAAAAAGGTGATTTCCTGATAATGAGATACTTTAAGAGCTACGTTTTCTTTTAAATCCAGATAGGTGTTACCAGGTCCCTATATTTTGTCATTTTCAGCGGGAGTAGGCAAGATAATTGTGTCTGGACTCTATGGATAACTGGCAGGTATTCTTTGTTCAGAGTCAATTAAATTAGCACCATTGCACGTGTGAAATTCTTCCTCATATTATCTGTCCTTATGAAAGCCAAAGAAGAATAGCTCTTTGGCACATGTGGTTTTCTCCTTCTTTTACAGACACTTTGGAGGCCTCTCCCCTAGTTTAACAAGAGAGGGTGTAATTGTATTCTACACAAAACACAGCCATAAAAGAACTTTCCTGCCAAAACCCAAATTGGTATTACTTAAGGGCTTTCATGCCAATCAATAATTTTAAATTAAAATACTGGAAAATGGCACTTCCTTTTCTCCTCCTTTGCCCCTTCTTTCTGTGGTCTCTCTTTTCCAGTCTCTTTTTACAGTATTTGTTGTGCTGGTTCTTTAATTTCATTGGTTCAAATATGTCCTTTTTCTGTTAACTCTCCCCATCCCGCCTACAATTTTGCTGCTCTGTGGTATCAGTTGTTAGCTTCTCAGCAGCTGTTCCTGATCCGCAAGATGTAGAAAACAGCTGCTTAATATTAATCATTTCAATTAGCAATGGCAACTTCCTTCAAAAGAATAAAATCTACTAGGGTGTTAGGCCGACAGGTCTCAGCTTTTCAAATGGATTGAAGTTCTTTGACCCAAACAGAGCCAATCAATTACTAGGCTCATTGCTGACACCAGGTTATGGGAAAAAAAATCAAGAGTAAAAGTGGCCAGCTCATCATACTGCCTTATCACTGCTGTAAATGCTACAGAACAACTGTATGAGCTGAGCTCCAGCTGTGAGCTGATCTACTGAGGAATTACCTACAGAGATGAATGAGCTCTTAGTTCTTAAGTTCAGTTTGGACAATGCACTAGAACAGTTACTTTAATGTCTGTCATACAAATGGCTCCCTGAGGCACTTTACAGAGTTAAATGATGAATAAATGACGGAGAGAGACAGAGAAATTAAGAATTACACGCAAAGGAGGAAAAAGTGTTTTCAGCTGAGATTGGAAAATAGACGGAGAGTGGCTGAGAAATGCACATAACAAAAGTTCAAACTTAGTCCAAGCTGCAGAAGAGAAGGCTCTAGCCATCAGCAACCCAGATAGTCTGAAGAGGCAGGAGGTCAGGATAAGGCACATGGAAGAAGTCAGAGAAGCCAGTATCAAGTGAGAATGTCTCTGCGATAGACTGGAATAAGAAGGCAATTCTGAACTGGTTCGGGAAATGCATAGAAAGCCAGCAGACTTATTTGAGGTTTGGGGTGGCTATGCAGGTGCTTTTCCATATGTCTGATTAGGAGCTCTCCCTTTAACCATTATCTGAACCCATCAGCTTTTCAAAAATTGATCCATAAATCTAATGAAAGCAGCAGTTCTGGCAAAATCTCCAATGCTTTTGGCTTCCAGGCAAGCAGAAAATCCCACAAAAACAGCACCCCTCATGGTAATTTGAAACATCTGCTTCTAGGGCTAAAGACTTGCCTAAGCCAAACAAAACACAGAATTATAACTTCCATGGAAATTAGGGACATTTGGCTCTGGACCCCTGGCTATCTGGACCCATCTCTCATAGAAACAAAGAACAAACATGAAACAAAAGATAAACATCTTGCAACCTCCTAAAATGTTGGGCTCAACTTTAGTTCTAGGGATGGAAAAAAGTCCACGTCAATTCTTATTTGGTTCAAATTGATTTTTTCACCAATTTGCAACATTTCTACTTTAAACATAACAGAAGAGTTTCGTAACAAGTATCTTTGCCTCTCGAAAAGTGAAAGGAGTCATTTATGGTTAGGAAATTTGGAATTTACTATTGAATTCTTTAGGCAGCGTTAATAGATTCCAAGGCCAGAAGGGACCACTGTGATCACCTAATCTGCCCTCTTGTTTGACACAGGCCATAAAACCTAGAACAGCTCTTTTAAAAACCATCCAATCTTGATTTAAAAATTGCCAGTGATGGAAAACCTACCACAACCCTTGGTAAATTGTTCAAACGGTTAATTACTCTCGCTGTTAAAAAACGATGCCTTGTTTCCACTTTGAACGTGCCTAGCATCAACTTCCAGCCCTGGATTGTGCTTTACCTTCCTCTGCTAGACAGAAGAGCAATTATTAAATATTTGTTCACCATGCAGATACTTTTACACTGATCAAGTGCCCCTCAACCTTCTCTTTCTTAAGAGTACTTAAGGGTAAGGAGTATGGTACTCTAAAAGACGATAGAGAGAAAATACATTTCCTCTCTGGTGTATGTTTGCATGTATATTTATGCAGTAGTTCTACAAACTCTCAATACCCAACTTCCAAGCTCATAATGTCTGACACAGAACATGAATGCTTCTGATGAGAAACACATTCTGCAAAAAACAGTTTCACATTTGCTAGCAGATGACTCTCATTTTTCATTGAGATTGGTAATTTGTTATTCACCTCTGCTTAGTATACTTGCACATTTTGTACACCTTTTCTAAACAAACCAACTTCTCCCTTATTGAATAGACACAGTGGAAACAGCAATGTAATCATGAAGACCCAATTTCTGCAAGGTACCGAGCACCTTTCAACAGCTGACATCCTTAATTCACTTTGAAGTCAATGGGCATCAAAGACACTCATTATTCTATAAGTCTCAATCCTAAGGAATATTGTAATTATTGTTTATATAGTAGTGAGTAGAGGTCCCAACAAAATCAGGGTCCCAATGTGCTAGACACTATACACAATAAGAAATGGTCCCTGAACCAAAGTGCTTACAATGTAAATAGACAAAAGGTGTGGGTGAAAAGACAGAATCATTATCCTCATTTTATATACAGAGAATGAGTTTGGAAAATCCACACCCCTGGGCACTGCAGCTCTGCTAACCTCCATCCCCAGTGTAGACATATTATATCAACAGACACCTTCTTCCACTGACTTAGCTACTGTAGCTCAGAGACATTAAATTATTACAAAGAAGAACATCTGTAGTTGCTATAGAGTATGTGTGTGTGTACAGGCTTGCAGAGCCATAGCTGCAGTGCTGTAGCTATATGGTTGTAACCCCCATAGTGGAGACAAGCCCTGAGCCACAGAAAGATTAAGTGACTTGACAAAGGTTATGTGAGAAGTCTGTAGCAGAGCCTGATATTAAAGCTAGGTCTCCTGAGACTTAGTTTAGCATCTTGATCATAAAGTCCTTCTTTTCCTATTTCAGTGGAAAGGCTCACCAACCAAGGCCTAGAGATGGTGAAGGTCTGTGACACCTACATTATCTTACCTATTATTATCTGTGCACCTTCAGAGGACTGATCGTTTACTTCCTGTAATAAGAGAAGATATCGCTCTTTGAATATACCAATGTTGTCTAATTATCTTTGCTGCAAACATACTGACATCTGTGCTAATGTCACCAACTGCAACCAAAATTCCCATATTTTTATTCAATTATACACTTGATTGCTTCCTTGAATCTGCCAGTAACAATTGGTTTCAAGGTAAATTTAAATATCAATACTTCTTTTAGAGCATACGACAGCAATCGACCCCCTACCAAAGTACAAGTTTCAGTCACAGGAGGCAGGCAGCTCACTCACAAGAGGTATCAACTATTAGTATCATATTTACCCCCAGTATTTTAAAACTAAAAAAAGCCGTCATTTAAAATCATATTCCTGACACAAATACAAAGCAGGCAACATCCGTGAGCCTATTGTACACCATGGAACAATCTCAAATGCAGAGTAGGCCCAACGCATGCAATATACAAGTTTCATTACTGGGCTTTTTTCCCTCCTTTGTAAGTGTTATTATGAAGTAAAATACCTGGTAAAGGGAAGAGATCAGGGTTTGTACATAATCTTGCCAGTGCAAAATGAAGATGAAAAAAATCCCTATAATGGTTCTTTACTCCATTAAAAATATCATTTCCATTTCTGGTTCCTGTATTATTCAGTATTATAACCCTGACTGCACACTAACAAAGAAAAAAGCATGTTCTAAAGTAAATGCGTCATTAGCACTCTGTATTGTCTCAAGGACAAAATGAATAAAATGCAATTGTTCCTTTATACCTTTAGATCTTTGCTTTCTTCTGATGAACGTTGTGGCTGCTGAATACAGTCCTTATCTTCCCAATCAGTTCCAATACCTACAATGGGCATGCTAGCAGCTCAAGCAAAGCCTCAGCCAAATTTAGACACCTGTACTTTGAGCAGTAGCACCTTAAACTTCAAACCTAGTCCCACTGAGTCTGTGTATGGAATAAGGTGTTATTGAGGGGTAAGAGGAGATGTCAGAATCCAACCCCCATGAGCTTCATATTATAGGTGGAATATGGAAGAAACAACAAATCTTCTTCAGCATTCAGATCAGAGATGGGCTGATACAAAGCTTAGACTATGAACTTACCTGAACTAGATCTATGTGTGGTTTGAATTTTGTGACTTCCTAATTCATATGCAAATTTGTCACCATCAAAATGGGTCTGATGAAAAACTGTGAAAAACACAGAAAATAACATCTTTTGAAGATGAATGACTGCAGCATGACACTGCAGTATCCATAGACTCCAATGAAAACTTACATGTAAAAGAAAGGAAGCTCTGGCCATTAAACTCTGAGTTCAGTCCTCCAAGCCAAGCCTCAGAGGACTTTTAGAGGAACCCCAGCTCCTCACTCAATCAGTCTTGCCTGGCCAGCAAGACAGACTTGAGCCACAACAGACTGGTAACTATACACCATCTGCAGGACCGCTGTGTGTGGGGGGTGGGGCTTGTCTTTATGAATATGCATATACTAGCTGCTTTGATATTGTATTCTTAATAAACGTGGCTTCTTGCCTTTTCCCCTAAAAAGATCCTGTGTGCTTCTGATAAGCATAGCATCCTAGATGGAGCCCTGTGCTACCTCAAGATCAGAGAGAGACTGCTGCCCTGTCCCACTTACTTGTTCCTCTCCTCCCCCCATCCAAACCCCTGTGGAGAGGAGAGGGTGGAGCCAATGGTGTATAGCCATCTACACTACCACAGGATTCCCCTGGGGCAGAAAGCATCCTTGTCTGCTCTCTGTGGGTGGCTTTCTGGTTGCTTTGTGATGTCTGGGGCCTGAGAATTGAATCTAATGTCAGTTCCTAATCTCCTGTACACAAGAATATCCTTGAGAATAGTTCTTCTCAAGCGTCAAGTCCCCAGTGGATTAAATGCAGTTAGATTTTGAATTCTATTAGACTTAACTTGTTTCCTCTGGGTGGAAGGTCCACATACTGGATTTGCAAGAAGTCCAAGAATGAATGTCTTTAGTCAGGGGGTCAGTCTGCAGAGTAATGCACTTCTCAGTGTTAGTAAAGTCCTGTGTTTGCTATTTCTGTGTGCTGGAAGTACTTGTGGCAGCTCACATGGCACACTGCAGATTAAACAAATCCCCAGCAACTGCAACACAATAGTTTTGCTGCTCTTTGATTTCTGATTGGTCTATTTTATATTTGTTCACTTTTTTTGATTGTATCCCTTTGGTATATAAGGTCATGCCAATTTTCTTCCACAATTTGATCTAAGGAAGTGGGTCTGGCCTATGAAAGCTCATCACCTAATAAACCATCTTGTTAGTCTTTAAAGTGCTGCATAGTCCTGTCTTTTGTTTCAGGAAGACCAGACTAATGCGGCTACATCTCTATTACTTTGATTTCTGGGTTTGTGTGTAACACATGAGTTGATCCTAGAAATGGATAGAATTGTTTAAGGAGCTCTATTACTCACTTTAAGCACTAGTGAATGTCTAAGCAATCATGCTCCCAGTAGGGGTAGGGTGGTGGAAGGAAGATGGACTCAGAAAACAGAGAAATTAAAGAGTTGATCATTTCCTAGCTGTATGGCATGAGTTTTAGCTACTGCATTCTTAGAAGTGAGCCTCGGGGTTTGACTACACTGGCAGATTTAAAGTGCTGATAGTTACTGCCCTGCTCACACTGTCAGCCACCAGCTCAGTAGTGTGACCACACTCAAGGCACTAACTGCGCCTTTCAGAGTGATGCATTCTAGGCAGCTATCCCACAGAGCATCTCTTCCTCTTCTACCGCAGAGGGTTGTGGGAAGGTGCCAGGCATCCTGGATCATGGCCCAATGCACCCTGGTGCATTGCTTTGCAAATGTGCTTCCAGCCACATTTGGCATCCTCTTTCAATGGCTTCTGTCCTGCATGCTCTGCTTCCTTTGGAATGGAGCCACTGCTGGTGGCAAAAACAGTGATAGGTCACTAACCCATTATAAATGGCAGTCGAGTTATTCCTGAAGCTGCAAAGTGACAATGGGGAGTCCATACAACATTCATACAGTAGGAGATTTCTTGTGGCATTCACAGAGGTGCTGAGTACAGTGGAACGTTGCTTTTGGACCTAGGAAACAAGCACTGAGTGGTGGGATCACATTGTCATGCAAACCTGAGATGACGGGCAGCGGCTGCAGAATTTTCGGATGAGAAAAGCCATTTTCATGGGACTATTTGTTGAACTTGTCCCCACCCTGCGGCACAAGGGCACATGCATGAGAGCTGACCTGCCAGTGGAGAAGCATGTGGCAAGGGCACTGTGGAAGCTGGCTACCCCAGACAGCTCTCGCTTGGTCGCCAATCGCCTGGGAGTGGCAAAGTCAACTGTTGGACTTGTGCTGATGGAAGTGTGCAGGGTCATCAATCACATCTTGCTTCAAAAGACTGTGACTCTGGGCAACGTGTGTGAAAATTGTGGTGCTTTGCATGGATGGGCTTTCTAAACAGTGAAGGGGTGATAGAGGGCATGCACATTCCAATTCTGGCACCAGACCATCTTCCCTCTGAGTACATTAATTTCAAGGGGTATTTCTCCATGAGTCTGTAGATGCTTCACAGACATTAATGCAGGCTGGTCTGAAAAGGTGCATGATGCACACATCTTTCGGAACTCTGGCCTGTTCAGGAAGCTGCAAGTGGAGACTTTCTTCTTGGACCAGAAGATCACTGTGGGGGAAGTGGAAATGCCCATTGTGATCCTTAGAGACCCTGTCTACCCCTTAATGCCATGGCTCATGAAACCATACACAGGGAGCCTTGACAACAGCAAGGAGTGGTTTAGTAACAGACTGAGCAACGGCAGAAGGATGTTTGAAGGCCCACTGGAGATATTTGTATGGGAAGCTGGACTAGGTTATCCCTATGGTTATCGCTGTGTGCTGTGCCCTTCATAATATTTGTGAAAGGAAGGATGAAAGCTTCACTCAGGGATGGACCACTGAGGCACAGCACCTGAGGCCTTGAGGACTTCCTGAGACCCAATCCACTTACCAGGAACATCATCCACAGTCTCCAAGGGCTGTGAATGGCTCACTTCTTCGGGGGTACTGAACAGCTCCTGATATCAAGTCTTTATAGGCGCCTCTGTCTCTGGGTCCGTCTCCCTCTCAGCACACACTGCAATAACTTTTCAACTCTCAGTCCACTGTCAGATGCCCTCCAAGCCCCTGAGGTATCCCTGGGGGTCTTCAGAGTGGAGGTGGAGTCAGACTGAAGTATATCATCCAGCTCTTTGTAGAACCTGCAGGTTGTGGGTGCAGCACCAGAGTGGTGATTTGCTTGTGGTAGGTGTTTTGCAGCTCCTTCACTTTGACCCTGCATCGGCACTGCATCCCGGTCATGACCACTTCCAGTCTTGCATCTAGAGAAATGCCCATAGGTATCATAATTCCTATGGTTGGAGTGCAGCTGGGACTGGACTGCTCCTATCCCCAAACACTGATGAGGTCCAGCACCTTGGTAGGACTCCAAACAGGGGATTTGTTGGTTCATGGAGCAGGCATGACCAGATGGAGAGATGCATTGAGAATACACCATGTGTCATCAAGCAAACAGGAAGGGAAGTTACAAATTTCAAAAATAATGCAAAGGGCGGGGCCTGGTTGGTCACCTGACAGAAGGGCAGTAGAGTTGAAACAGATGACCAGAGAGGAAAGAACAGATATTGTGGGAAGAGTGCTGGAGGCCAGTCAGCATGCAGTGGCATCCCAGCACTGGGTCCAAAATGCAGTAAGTTCTGCACTTCTTGCAGAGGTGGTTTTTCTAGGGAGCACTAACTATGCACATACTGTGCACTAAGTGTCTTGCCAGTGTGGACACTGCAACAGCTACAGCGCCAAGTACTGATTTACTGTGCAGTAACTTGCCAGTGGCCTAAGATAGGAAGCAGACTTCCCTTACATCCAGAGATGACATCTACTGTCTGCTGGCTCTTGCTCTTCTACAAGCCTTTTGTGAGCCCACTGATGTGGTCTGCAAACATCTGGAAGATAATAAGGTAATAGGTAATAGGCAGCATGGCTTTGTAAAGAACAAATCATGTCACACCAATCTGACAGCTTTCTTTGAAAGGATAACAGGTCTTGTGGGTAAAGGGGAAGTGGTGGACAGAGGATACCTAGATTTTAGTAAGGCATTTGATACAGTCTCACATGACCTACTTATTAATAAACTAGGGAGATACAACCTAGAGGGAGCCACTAAAAGGTGGGTGTATAACTGGCTGGATAACTGTTCTCAGAGAATAGTTATTAATGTTTCACAGTCATACTGGAAGGGCATAAGAAGTGGGGTTCCGCAAGGGTCTGTTTTGGGACCGGTTCTATTCAATATCTTCATCAACGATTTAGATATTGGCATACAGTGTACACTTATTAAGTCTGCAGATGATACCAGGCTGGGAGGGGTTGCAAGTGCTTTGGAGGAAAGGGTCAAAATTCAAAATGATCTGGACAAATTGGAGAAATGATCTGAAGTATATAGGATGAAGTTTAATAAAGACAAATGCAAAGTGCTCCACTTAAGAAGGAACAATCAATTTCACACTTACAGAATGGGAAGCAACTGTCTAGGAAGTAATAGTGTAGAAAGGGAGTAGTGTTCATAGTGGACCACAAGCTAAATATGAGTCAACAATGTGATACTGTTGCAAAAAAAGCAACCATGATTCTGGGATGCATTAACAGGAGTGTTGTGAGCAAGACACGAGAAGTCATTCTTCCGCTCTACTCTACGCTGATTAGGCCTCAATTGGAGTATTGTGTCCAGTTCTGGGCACCACATTTCAAGAAAGATGTGGAGAAACTGGAGAAGGTCCAGAGAAGAGCAACAAAAATGATTAAAATCTAGAAAACATGACCTATGAGGGAAGACTAAAAAAATTGGGTTTGTTTAGGAAAGAGAAGACTGAGAGGGGACATGAAAGCAGTTTTCAAGTACCTAAAATGTGTTACAAGGAGGAGGGAGAAAAATTGTTCTTCTTACCTCTGATGATAGGACAAGAAGCAATGGGCTTAAATTACAGCAAAGGAGGTTTAGGTTGGACATTAGGAAAAATTTTGCAACTGGCAGGGTGGTTAAACACTGGAATAAATTGCCTAGGAAGGTGTTGAATCTCTATCATTGGAGATATTTGAGAGCAGGTTATATAGGCATCTATTAGGGATGATCTATTCTATATAGTACTTGGTCCTGCTGTGAACATAGGGGACTGGAGCTGATGATCTCTTGAGGTCCCTTCCAGTTCTAGTATTCTATGATTTTATTCTATGATTTAATAGGTTACCTGCAGCTGGCAGCTGTGAAAGAACTTCTGCCTCTGGAAGGACAAAAAGCTGCAAGTATTTCAGTTATTCTAAATTGCTGATGCACAGTTCCATTTTATTTGAACTTTACTGTAAACAGATGTTAGCAAAAATAATTACTGCATTTGCTCCTGAAGATAATTTCATCAAACACAGTGACATTGTAAAACTAAAATAATCACCCATTAGCACTCTGAGCTATATCAGGTTTGCAATTAACAACACGTTTGTACTACTAAAAGAGAAGAAGGAGAGCATTCAAGCTGACTTCTGTTTGCGGAGCAGTAGGGGTTCCAAGCTGCTCACTTGAACAATTCTGCAACTGAGCCTGGTGAAGCATGTAGAGGAAATGACTCAACTCTGAAGAATCAGCCTGGGATTTCCTAAGGACACAAAGGGACTTAGGAGCGCAAGTACATATTGTATTCAGTGGGATTTGGGCGCCTTGGAAACTCCAGCTCTAGTGAGCAGTATCTTGATCATATAGTGAAGAATTTGAAATACATCTTTTTGTGTCTCAATGCCAGCTGGGCTCACACACTTCCTGGGGGGCAATTCTAATGTCTTAGAAACTACATTAGACATTTCACTGGGCTAGTGATCTTCAGCTCTGGGGCAGCTCATTCCAGAGAAGGATATCTAGCATTCTCAGAACGGCCTTTCACTGTAGAAAGGCTTTTTTCCCATACTAGTCATGTGATTGCTACACATCTGATGCACTTGGATGCCTTTATATTGCACTCGGTGGTATCTGAGCACGTCACAGTTGAAGATAGGACATCATGAAACATCCATTATCACTGTGTGAACCAGCCAAAACTTGAGTTTATTTTGACAGCACTAGGTAGATTCTACCTGCCTGGTAGGTGCTGGAATATGGATTTTCCCCCCAGGATCTGTGGATACGGCTACACTGTGGGGGGTTTTCTGAAGAAGGTATGCAAATTGTGCTTACATTTGCATATCTTCTGATTCTTTTTCCGGAAGAGGCTTTTCCGATATTTGACCTGTCTACATGATGCCAAATGTTGAGGGAAAAACCTTCTTTTGGAAGGTTCTTCCAAACCTTCTTCTTGTACACCTAATTTTACGAGGAACAAGGAGGCTTCCGAAAGAGGGTTTGTTTCTGAAGTTTGGCCCTGTGTAGATGGGCCAAATATCGGAAAATCCTCTTTCGGAAAAGGAATCAGAAGAAGATATGCAAATACGAGCGCAATTTGCATACCTTCTCTGAAAAAAATCATACCGTATAGACGCACCCTATATGTCATTCAAAAAGGTGAACTGAAAGGCCTCTGAGTCCCACTCTGCAGGCATTAAATTCAGTGGCAGTTGACTTCATCTGTTGCAAGATCAGGCTCTTCCCATTTACTATTATTTTACTTCTGATGCCCACATCCCTGATACCACAGCTAACTTCTTGTTCCTCTGTGACAATATAATTTCTTCTAGTAATAACTGGTCTACCTACTGGCATTCCGCCTATTGCCAGTCTAAACTCTGATTTGCCTGGCTTTTCCTCTCTGACAAAGCATGCTGATTCTTCCCAGCTTTAGACTCACCACCATGCTGTATGAGTTGTCTTTCCTACCTTCTGTTAAACAAAGTCTCTGCTCCTTTTCAGATGAAGTCTTACCTTTTCAAAAGTGGCGAGGAGTCCTGCGGCACCTTATAGACTAACCGAAGTGTTGGAGC
>JANRFK010001605.1:19776161-19799124 GCA_030068395.1 Apalone spinifera
GAAGATGCAAATAAAGCCTGGGATATTTAAATCCCAGGCTTCATTTGCAAGTTCGACTGCTTACATTACCCTCCCTAGTTCGAACTAGGGGGCTAGTGTAGACATACCCTTATTGATTGAAGGAAAAAAGTTATAGTACTTAAACTGACTGATTCAAAATTCCATAAAAACCACTTAAAACATTTAATATTAGAGAATCAGTAAAATGGGCCATATTTTTTGTTGTGTTTTCAGACAGTGCCTAGCACAATGGGACCCTGATCCATGAAACAGGTTCCTATGCATTATGGTAACACAAATAAATAATGGTAATTCATAAACATAAAAGCTCCAGGGAGATTTCCCTGTACTCCTCCGAGCCAGTCCAGCAGTTACCATGGGTATTGTAGGGAGTAAACACAGCCTACATCTTCCTCTTTCTATTTGCATGGAATTTAATTAAACTATTAGTAGGCATTGCTCATCTCTGATCTCCTTTGATCTGCTCTTTACAGTCGAATATAGTTTCCCATCTGCTCGCAGCGGTACTTCCAAAAAACTCCTCTGCTTTTTTAGTTTTAATATAGGATTTTAAAAGAAAATTGTTTTACATGCAACATTTCAAAACTATTCTTGTGCCTTACCATTTAATCTCACAAAAATGATATTGTGAGGCCAGATCCTCAACTAGTGTATACAGGTATTTCTATACTATACTGATTCACACCAGTTAGAATCTGGCCTCATATATATTTGGGAGCAACATGTCTGTGCTGCCACAGAGCATGGCATTTATGAGGCACACTGTAATTTAGGACACAGGCTAAACCCATTTAATGTAAATATGCTGTACAACACTTGCTCACTTTCTCTCACATGCATATTCATAATATAAAATGATTCCTGATAGAGATAATGCTTTATGCAGAAGGTACCATTATTAGCTCTGAGTGACAAATGGATTTCTAATTTAACGTATGCCTGTCACAAACATCGCAAGTGCTTCGAAGTCAAATGCATTGTCGGGGGCTGAGCTACCTTTGTTGTGATATCACATTAAGGTACCAGGTCCCCCGCTGTTGGATGACACTTAGTAGTTGACAATCTATATGAGGCAAGGCTACTGTGCAACACTGGAAATGCTGTTTAACTCTCAAACAGACATTACTGCAAATGTACATGGTGCAAAAGCAACTGAGGGCAACTATGCACTCTGCGCTGTGTGGGAGGGAAGGGAGAAAGGGGTGAGATCTACAAAGGTAGTTAGGTGACTAACTTCACTTAAGAGTTAAATTTCCCCTAATGACCCATGTTTCTGTCTCTGGGCATGCCCTCTGCTGCCTCCCGCTTGGCATCTGGGCTTTTATCGTCTGCTCAAGCCCAGAGTGATTCCTGAACCAGGGAAAGATAGGTGTTTAACCCCATAAATCTGTGAAAGGCCCAATCTGGTAGGTGCACTCAGAAGCCAGCTACTGGATCGGGTCCCATTCAAACCCTGCCCCAGGAGAAGATGGTGGAGGTGCCCACATTATAACTGTTTTCCCAGTAGCAGGACCATTGCCTGAGATGTGGGAGGCCCAGGCTCAGTCTTCCCACTCCATGCCAGCAAGGAAGAGAGTGGTCGCCCACCACTGAGCTGTGGGACTCCCTCAGTTGAAACTGTTGCACTGTGAATAAATAATGAAAGAGTGATGGGGCCGGGGGACTGGTCCTTAGCTCTGCTATGTCGCAGATGAGGGCTCAAACAATTGGGCTTAGACAGGGGCAGGCTGGCAATCAAAATAGGCCCGGGAAATGGGTTGAGAACAGCCATCCCCATGACGTCACCCCTGCGTGCCCCTCCCCCTTTCCCTGCATCCAGGGCAGGCTCTAGGTTTTTTGCTGCCCCAAGCAAAAAAATGTTTGCCCCTCCCTCTCCACCCCGCCCAGCGTGTCAGGACAGAGCACACAGGGGCTGGGTTCCTGGGCAGGTGTGTGTGGGGGGAGGGTTCAGGGCCCCGAGAGTAGGGGAAGGGGGGATTGTTTAGAGAGCCAGACAGGAGATGGAGATCCAGGTGGGTGGCAGGGAGGCCAGGGGAAAGGGGGGGATGGGGAAAGAGAAAAGGAGACGGGGTCCCAGCAGGGTTGCAGTGGACCAGGAGATGGGGTGCGGGGTTGCTGGGCAGAGGCCGAGCCGGGGGAGGAGCAGAGAGGGGGAAGGTGGGGATGGGGGTCACGGGACAGTGGACAGGGGCACACAGGTGGGGGGGGGGCAGCTGGGCAAGGGAGGTTCACAGGCAGGGGAGTTGCGGGTGGGTACACAGGCGGGAAAGGGTGGGTGCACAGGAAGGGGGGTGGCCAGCCAGAGGGGGCACACAGGCGGGGTGGGGGGCCCGCACTCACTCGAAGGCGCAGTGAGCCCTGCCAGGGGAGCGAGCCAACTCCAGCCCTGCCGGCGATGGCAGAGCCATGTGGGGTCTGTGGCCTGACGCACAGGAGCCCGGGCCATGGGGCAGGCAAGACGTAACAGGGCCGCACCGCTCTTGGACTCCCCTCCCAGGGCCATCGGGAGCTCCCCAGGCAGGGTGACTCTCCGGAGCAGCACGAGCCCAGTGAGCTGGGACTCACACCAACCCTCTAGCCAGTGCTGATGAGCCCCTGCAAGGAAACGAGGAGTGATTCCCAGCGTGGGACCCACGTCTTTATCATCTCCCATCGTCGGCCCCCTGCTGCCGTCTCCTCTCCTCCCCCCACAGGCAACTCAGGGCTGGCTTTCTTCTCCACTGCCCCCACAGCCAGCCTCTCCCACCCCAGACGCCGTGGCCAAATGCGCAAGCCCAGTGCCCCTGGTGGCAGAGCCCCGGGCCCGCACAGGCTCCGAACAGCCGGGCGCGGGGCTCCCCGCCTGCAGGCCGCCCCGCCCCCTGGCAATATGCTGGCCCTGCTCCCAGGAATGGCGGCCCTTCTGACGACAGCCCACTGGGAAATTCCCAGTGTCCTGCTGGGCCAGTCCACCCCTGGGCTCAGAGTTATAAGGTGGGCACCATCTGCTCCAGCCATATTGAATAGAGAGCCTCAAAAAACACCTTAGGCATCTAAGACTCCTGCCACCAGGCAATAGGTTCCCATTTGTGTACTAAGCATTCCCTATCACCCAGATTTAGGCCTCTCCCTCCAAGAGAGGGGCAGGCTTCTGCTAGCCACTGGAAGATGCTGAGGAGAGGACTATGTGCTAAGCCTCATTTCCTCTCTACTTACCATTTAACTACAAGTGCATATTCACATGACATATATACATGAGCAAATAGGCAGGCTCCTATTTTCTGTAGGGAGGTTTTTCTTCTCCAATTTAAGGCAAAGATGCCCATCTAGGATTTGCTCTAGTGAACAAACAAGAACATATTGATTCCCATATATGGGGTCCAGAAGGAATTCTCCCCCAGGAAGATTGACACCACCTTGGAGATGTGAAACATTTGCTAGGATTCAGGGGAGCCAGCAGGGGCTGGGTCCCTGAGCAAGTTGGGAGGGCAGCTCCGCGTTCTTGTAAGGGGCTGGGCCTTGGCGGAAGGGGCAGAGCTGGGGGCAGGCGTTGCCCAGATCACAGCACACTGGCCTCCCCAACCTTTAGAGTCACTAGACCATGACGCACCTCCCCCTAGCCCTTAGAGCCACACGGACCGCATCACGCAGTACTCCAGTAGCAGTGTAAAGAACAACGGTGCCAGTAGCAATGGTGCCAGCCAGAGCCCTGGGTCCTTTAGAACTGCCAGGGCAACTGCCCTCTTTGCTCCCCCTCCTGTCAGTGGGATTGTTTAGGTATAGCTCATGTAATCATTTCTGTGTGCCATGCAGGGGCCTCAGGTACTGGTGTACTCCGATGCCTCTTGTTCTCTGTCTGTGGCACATAATAGTCTAGTCTCCTTTGGGCCTACAATATTTGGGTATAATTCTGATTGTTGGCTTTAGAGTGATGGAGCTGGTGAAATACAAGAGGTCAGACTAGACGCACTGGTGGTCCCTTTGGGCCTTAAATATTATGACACTCTATTCAGCTCATGCCTTGGGTGACATTCCATTCATGCAATTAGTGAGCTAAGGAAAACAGACCATTTTGTGATCTATACCTAGGGCTGAGCAAGTTGTAATACCACAGTTACTTTATGTATGCAGTTCATATCCAACACATATTCCTTTTTGCCTCTGTCTCTACATGATTACATAATTTTGCTTGACCAATTGCAAACTCACAAATAACACTGAGTTAAGTACCCACCTCCTTTCCTCATTTCATATCCAAAACAATGCAGGAGACTGCCTTATGAAATTATTCTCCTATCAGTTGTTTGCATTCAAAATATGTTTCATTTTCACTGTATACAACATTTTAACAGTTAAAGAGCAATCAGCGTTACTGTAATCTTATTCAGTACAAGGACACTTTTGTGTTAGTATGAGCTGAAATACACATGGTAATACAAACCAAGTATAAATCAGCAGCACATATACCAATAGTAACTCCCTGCAGTTTATCTCAAGACTACAGCATCTTCTACACTTCCTAGCATTTTCCTCCAGTTTAAAACGACATCACATGATGCCTCCTGGAAATCTCATGTCCAGGCTTACTTCTGCAGAGTAATTTTGTATCTTTCCCAAGGCACTCAGCTACTATGGTGAGGGCACTATTATAAAATAAAAAAATATATCAAGCAGACAGAGAGTTTGATTTTAGTAAGAGGTTTATATTAAAGTATGAGTTAGATAATGGATTTACAGCCCTTTGTTGTAGAAAGAGACACGGTGATTTCGAATTGATTGAGAACCCACATGCATGTTGCTGCTTTGGGTGTCCTCATATTGGCAGAGATGGTTCTGAGCAGCATTCATGTGTTCCCAGAGCAAGGCACATCCTTTAGCTCCCCATATTGGTCATGTGTTTCAGAACTGAGAGACAATGAGAAGACAATCCTTAGACAAAGCAGAACAGACCTGCCTGAGCAAAGAGCTGGAGCTGATGCAGCTAGCAGGTTGGTTAGGGAGTCAGGGAAAAGCCACCGGGGAACTATCAATACAGCAGGTGAAGAAGTCTTGGCAGGCCCGCATCCAACAACCCCCAGAATCAGTCTAACTCATAATATGGATTGGGGATCCCAGAAGTTTAAAGAAGCAGCTAAAGAGTGCCAAGTACTGCTCCTACATTAATTAGGAGTTGCAGCTCTTGGCACATGCAAATGGAAAGACAGTTTTCCATCACAATTTTATACTCAGATTACATTTATAAAGACTTTATAAAGAGTTAATAAATGATTAATAGATGTTATAAGCAAGTTACAGACACAAGCAATGTGTGTTATAAATTATTACAAGCCCATCAGTAGATAGTATTGTAGGCAATAAGCAACCTATTGACCTATTGGACTCTACAGCAATATAAAATAATTAATTAAACATTTATTAAGAAGTCTATCAATTATTTATAAATGAATTCTTAACAAAGGGTGACCCAATTTGGCTTGGATTTGCATTAAGTTTTAAATTATGACCTCAATGGCATACAATTTTAAACAACACAATCATCCAAAGTACTGCACTTGGTGGTGGTAGGAGACTGAAACTATCCAGACACCTGTTGGGACACTAGCACAGGAGGGTACAGATTATCAAAGTTTTTTACTTCTGAAGATAGAGAAACCTAATGGGGGAGGCTGTTCTAGATTTGATTTTAAAATATAGGCAGGAACTGGTTGTGAATTTGAAAGCGGAAGGCAGCTTGGGTGAAAGTGATCATGAAATGATAGCATGAGTGGTGGTGGGTGAACCTATGGCTGGGGGAGGCAACCTCTCAGCTCCGCCTCTTCCATCTGAGGCCTGCCCCCTGCAGGAGCCAAGCCCCCACTCACGGCACAGGCAAGGCTTCAGCTCTCTCCCTCTCCCCACAAGAACCTCCCTGGCCTTGAAGCTCACAGAAGGGCAGGGGGCGTGCAGTCCCAGCCTCCTTGGATCTGGGACACAGGGAGGGAGGGTAGGGGGTGCAAGATCCCAGCCGCCTCAGCCTTGAAGCACAGGGAGGGCGAGGGCTCACGATCCCAGCTTCCCCAGGCCCAGAGCCAAATTAGGGCTGATGGCGTGCGGTCCCAGCCTCCTTGGCCCCAGAGCATGGGGAGGGCAGGTGGCACACAAAAACTACTAGCCCGGGCTCCATAGGCTCTGGAGTGAAGGGGAATGTAGGGAGTGTCTTTTTGCTTCTCAGTTAGGGGCCATGTGAGTGGGGGAGGGGTGTTTGGTTTTTTTTGGAGGGGGTTGCAGTCCCAGACTGATTTTTCTGTGGGTCAGCAGCCCCTGACTCTAAAAAGGTTCCCCACCCACGTGATAAAGTCTCGCATGACTTTCTTATCAACAAACTAGGGAAATACAACATAGATGGGGCTACTACAAGTGGATGCATAACTAGCTGGATAACTATTCGGAGGCTATGTCTAGACTGCAAGCCTCTTTCAAAAGAGGCTTTTTCAAAAGATACTTTCTAAAAAGCCTCTTTCGAAAAAAAGCGTCTAGACTACAACCAGTACTTTCAAAAAAGCAAGCTGCTTTTTTGAAAGAGAGCACACGGGCACTCTGGATGCTCTCTTTGGAAAAAGCACAGTTTGCATTACATAGCATCTTTTTTTCAAAAGAGCACTTTCAAAAAAAGGCATTCTTTCTCGTAAAACAAGGTTTTCCACAGTTGAAAAAACTGCTGCATCCTTTCAATTTACTTTCAAAAGAATGCGGCAGCCATCTAGACGCAGGGGAAGTTTTTTCGAAAAAAGGCCACTTTTTTCCAAAAAAACCCTGTCATCTAGACACACCCTCAGAGAAAAGCTATCAATGGTCCACAGTCATGATGAAAGAGCGTAACAAGTGGGGTTCCTCAGGGATCAGTTTTGGAACTGGTTCTGTTCAATATCTTCATCAATGGGTTAGATAATGGCATAGAAAATATGCTTATAAAGTTTGCAGATGATACCAAGCTGGGAGGGTTACAAATGCTTTGGAGAATAGGGTCATAATTAAAAATGATCTGGACAAACTGGAGAAATGGTTTTAGGTAAACAGAATGAAGTTCAATAAGGACAAATGCAAAGCACTCCACTTGGGGAGAAACAATGTTTCACACATACAAAATGGGAAGTGACTGTCTAGAAAGGAGTATTGCAGAAAAGGATATATGGGTCATAATGGACAACAAGCTAAATATGAGTCAACAGTGTGATGCTGTTGCAAAAAAAAAAAAAGGCAAATATCATTCTGGGATGCATTAACAGAAGTGTTGTGAGCAAGACATCTGGTACATTGTGTCCATTCCTAGGCACCACATTTCAGGAAAGATTGTGGACAAATTGGAGAAGTTCCAGAGAATAATAATAAATATGATTAAAGGTCTTGAAAACATGACCAATGAGGGAAGACTGAAATAATTGGATTTGTTTAGTTTGGTAAAGAGAAGACTGGGAGGGGACATGATAGCAGCTTTCAAGAACCTAAAAGAGTGTTACAAGGATGAGGGAGAAAAAATATGCTCCTTAATCTCTGATGATAAGACAAGGAGTAAAGGGGTTAAATCACAGTAAGGAAGTTTTAGGTTGGACATTAGGAAAAACTTCCTGTCAGGGGTTATGTCTAGACAGCAGGGCTATTTTGTGGTACCGGAAGTAACCCAAAATAGCAATTCCGTCTCTTTAAACGCGCCTGTTATTTTGAAATACATTTCGAAATAACAGATGTGCTATCCTGATGTCCCTGTAAGCCTTGTTGCACGAGGGTTAAGGGACATGTCAGAATAGCACTTTATTTCAAAATTTGGTGCTGTGTAGGCTATTTCGAAATAACCTCAAAATAAGCTACACAATTTGCATAGCACAAATTGCATAGCTTATTTTGAGGTAAGGGTGCTGTGTAGATGAACCCAGGGTGGCTAAGCACTGGAATAAATTGCCTAGGGAGGTCATGGAATTTCCATCAATGGAGATATTTAAGAGCAGGTTAGACAGACACCTCTCAGGGTGATCTAGGTGGTGCTTGGTCCTGTTGTGAGGGCAGGGGACTAGACTTGATGACCTCTTGTGGTCTCTTCCAGTTCCAGTAGTCTATAATTCTATGAAATATTAATGATCACCATATGCAAACTAGCAGTAGATAGCAAGGTTTTTAATTTACAAGGATAAATGTAATTGTTATGCCATATTAATGTCTTAAATTTAGCTTATTTAAACTGATCTACCACATTCCTAAGTCTGTAGCTCCACAAGAGAAAACATCTCTGATTAGTTTCATAGTGTTTGAATGGCTGTGTGTGAATATTGTTCTCTTTTTCTCTCATGTCTCTCTCATTTTGGCTGGAATGGGTGATTTACAAATAAGCACAGTTGACAAGGTGTTTAATTTGTGAACCAAGACTTACTTCTAATCAAGCTCCAGTGAGGCTCACCAGCAGTGCAGTCTGGCCATTACTAACCACCACTAACCTTTTTAATTGTAATAATTGCCATCTAATGTGCTCATTTCCATAGAAGGATAGACTTGTTTATCACTACAACATGGAGACAGCAAAGGGGGCGGGGGGTGGAGGGGATGACAGTGAATATGGGGGAGGGGAACACAACTAATCTTCCATTCTGGAAAACCAAAGGCAGCTGCACGTAATTCGAAAGTAACTTGTGGAGCCTTATTTCACCGTAACCTTTTAGAAGAATTTATGTCATGTAAAATTCTCATTTAGAAGAGCAAATTTTGAAGAGTTTAAGGCACATTTTCTCCAGTTCTGGAAGTTATCTCATTCATCAAGCAGCTCCCAAAAACCTTGTGCTGCTGAATCTTGCTCAGAGACCAGTAGCTGCACAGCAAGCTGCTTTTCTGATGTAACTACATGATATTGGTCTACACTGGTAGACAGAAGTCAAATACAGTCACCCTGGCCTCACAGCAGCTTTTGTTAACTCTGCAGATCCTTGGTTCAATCACCAGTGCAGTCTTGAGCAGGGTGCAGAGCCCTGGGGCAACTGCCCCTCTACTGCAGGCCCTGCTTCACCCCTTTCCCACTCAGCTCCTGGTCCACCATCTTATAATATACTGATTTCATAGAGCTGGAAGGAACCTTGCAAGATCATCAAGTCCAGTCCCCTACCCTCACAGCAGGACCAAGTACCATCCCTAACAGATTTGCCCCAGATCCCCTAAATAGCCCCCTCAAGGATTGAGCCCACAACCTGGGGTTTAGCAGGCCAATGCTCAAGCCACTGAGCTATCCCTCCCCATCTTAGTCCTGCCCTGAGCAATGCAGCCCATGGACTTATGGGGGGGGGGCTGGTGTGGCAGCAGCACGGATCACCCATGTGGGATGCAGGAGCTGGAGCAGACCAGCAACCTGCTCCATCCCGCCGCTCTGCCCTCCCAGCCAGCTGCAACTTGCTTCTCTGCAGCGGTGGGAAGCAGAGCATTCTGGCCCAAGGGAATTCCAGTTCCTGCCACCATAGAGAAGAGAGGTGCAACTGGCTAGGAACACCCTGTACATCAGAACTACTCAACATGCAGCCCGTTTGTTTGCAGCCCGCAGTGTGGTTTGGGTTTCCGCAGGGCTCAACACACATAAATACGAACATGTCCTCCACTGTGAACACCCTCCACATGGCCTCCACTGGGAACACGCTCCACAATGGCGAGGCATCTCCCAGGCAGAGTGAGCACTGAAAGACGCAAGCAGACGGGCTGTCTAGAACAGACGGGTACAGGGTGTCAGAGTTTCTAGCCCCCAGGGAGGACGTGCCAGGAGCACCGGGACACTGTGGAAAGTGCTGGCTGCTTAGCCTTGTGGGCAGAGTCTGAGAGGTGCAGACTGGCTCACACTGGCCACATTTGGGACCAGCACCATGGCTTAATGCTTAACTTTGAATTCATGTCAGTGTGAAAGAAGCTATTTGGATATATTTTCATATATATTTGCATGTATATGCAACCACATTTAAGTAGCTGCCTTCGGCATGTGCGGTGAGTATCATTGTGGCCCCTGGGGCTTCCAAAGTTGAGTAGCGCTGCAGTAGTGCGTGGTGAGTACCTCCAGCTGCTTATGTGGTGAGTGCAGGGTGGTAACCCCTGCTGCTGCCCCTGCCCCGGGCTCCGTAATCTCCCAGGTCCTTACCACCCATAGGATGGTTGGGACGGCCTCAATGGGACCCCAAAAGCCAGGATGCAACCATCACACTAACATACAGTTTCACAGAGCCATTGCTTAAGTAGCAAACAAATTGCAATAGTTTACACTGACCCGCATTTGCTCTGCGCTAAGATTTTGAACAATGGGAAGCTGGCTCATTGCCCAATAATAAAAAATGCGGCATAGGAATATTGTCAAATACTGTAATTAGGAGCACAGCACAGACAAGGAAGAGAGCATATCATTATTTCTATGTTAAATGAATGTGTCCACCAAAAACTCTAGTTTCTAATGCCCGTCTAAGACATCACTACTAATTTTTTTCTCTTATGTACTCAGCATGGGTCCTTCTCACAGGCACTTTAGCACTGAAATAATTACTATGTTAATGGGTGTCTATATTCCATTAGTAAATTAAGATGACACTAATTCTCTTTGGTGGGGGAATGATTCTGCTTAGTACCAAATCATGCTGTCTGTTGTCAATGGACTGTGAATGTTCTACTGCATGTAGTGAAGTACTTTAAAGGCACTTTCAGTTAAACAAACATAAGGAAAACTAATCTCAAGATTTACAGATTTCATAGCAGCTGACGAAACAGTTGTGTGCTTGTTCTCAGCTATCTTAGCAGAAAGTAGCTAGCAGACATGGAAAGTAGCAGAGTTCATTCTACCAAACTGCTCAAGATAGTTAAGACCAAAGCAGACTGTGAAGAGCTTCAAAAAGATCTCATCAAACTAAGTGACTGGGCAACAAAATGGCAAACGAAATTTAATGTTGATAAATGTAAAGTAATGTACATTGGAAAAAAATAATCCCAACTATACGTACAATATGACGGAGACTAATTTAGCTACAACTACTCAAGAGAGAGATCTTGGAGTCATTATGGATAGTTCTCTGAAAACATCAAATCAGTATGCAGCAGCAGTCAAAACAGTAAATAGAATGTTAGGAATCGTTTAATACGGGATAGAGAATAAGACAGAAAATATCTTATTGCCTCTGTATAAAACCATGGTATACCCACATCCTGAATACTGCATACAGATGTGGTTGCCTCATCTCAAAAGAGATATATTGGCATTGGAAATGGTTCAGAAAAGGGCAACACAAATTATTAGTGATTTGGAAAAGGTCCCATATGAAGAAAGATTAAAAAGACTTGGACTTTTCATTTTAGAAAAGAGGAGACTAAGGGGGGATATGATAGAGGTCTATAAAATCATGACTCGTGTGGAAAAACCGAACAAGAAAAAGTTATTTACTTGTTCCCACAATATAAGAACTAGGGGTCACCAAATGAAATTAATTGGCAACAGGTTTAAAACAAACAAAAGGAAGCTATTCTTCACTCAGCACAAAGTCAACCTTTGGGACTCCTTGCCAGAGGATGTGGTAAAGACTTTAACAGGATTCAGAAAAGCTTCTCTATCTAGAATTTATGAGTTGGTGTAACGTGACTGAAATCTCACTGGGATATATACTTGAGTGATACTTCCAATTAGTCCTGCATCTGAAATATGATTATTATGGTGGAATTGCAGGCCTACAGAACCCAGCAGAGCAGGGTCAAGTGCAAATGAATGGAAAAGTCAAAAGAACTTTTTCAACTCTCAAAAAAGATTTCGTTTGAGTTTTGGGCAAAGGGTGCCTATGAATCGGAACAAATTTGCCCACCCTTCTTGAAAGGCATCAAAAGGGTGATGGAACAAGGATAGGTTAGATGAGACTGAGCAGGGTCTCATCTTATGATAAGCTTCTTGGGGTACATCTCTGCTGAAAGTAGAGCACAGAAGCAAGGCCCGCTCACATAGGTTGAGCAGCCTGCTCTGTTAGGGAGCACCAAGTTAGGAAAAGTTCCCAGAAGACAGCAAAGTTATACTAGGAGACATTTTGCCCAGTCAGGTGCTAGCTCCTTCTTTAGACAGGAGGAGGAGGGAAGAGGTAGCAGAACAATTTAGGTACCATTAGCTCTTTTTAAAATGAGGAAAGGAGTGGAATTAATGGGGGCAGAACTGATTTATTTGCAGAGATTTTCAGGGGCAGATGTGAACCTTTGCAGAAGGAGAAGGGCCAATACGGATTAAACAAGCATTTATTTTTTGGCAAAGCAGAACAGCTGTTTTTCACCCATCCTCATTGGATTAAATCCTTGGAAGGTAAATGTCAGGGAAATTTTTTAAGCCTTATTCTTCACTTTTCTCCAAATTCTGTACTGTAAAAAGTCAATGAGTCAGCTGTACCATCTGGAAATTTAGAGACCGTCTACTCAATACAAGTGTGATTCCCCTACTTTTTGTTTCCGTGGCTGTTCTCCTTGCTAAACACTTAGACTTTAAAACAAAAGTGCAACAGAAATTGAAGTTATCGATAATATGCTCAAGCATCCCCCCCAGATTGTTTCACGCACTAAATATGAGCAAGGCTAGTGCTTTTTTGCCTTTGTATATATGAAAATGATTTCACACTATGGGGGGGCGTCATCACAGTCCAAAATGGTTCATGTGGGTTTCTCCCCTGCACAGGCAAAAAATAACAGTTAATTAGGCTGGAACACCCAAAGGAAAGTGAACTCAGATGGCCAATCAGAAAGTAGCATGGAAAATATCACCATGACAACAGGAATTTATAGCACTTCAATTTTAATATATCAAAGGATAAGGATAATTTCACAGCTAGTACACAGGAGATCCCCCCCCCCCCCTTTTCTGATAGTCTCCTGGTACACAGAAGCCATACTAATATGGCACCAGATGTTGAAAACAAAAACAGGCTTATAAAAGCAAAGAACACTATGTATTCAAATGCACCATAAAGGTGATAATCTTATGCAAAAGCTCACATTGCTATATAAACTCAAACATCTGAGGGTTTATTGAGAGGTAGAATGAACTTGTTCCTCACATAGAACCCCAGCATTAATATACCCATGTGGGATATTAGGTTATTTACTTATTTGTTAACATTGTGCTCTGCACTACCTAAAGAACATGAGAAAGTATAGCTTTTTGTCTTGAAGAGCTGTCCCAAGCTGACCACAAGACTAACTAGCTAATTGGCAATTGTTGTTTTTGCAGTTTTATTCTCTACAGTGAATTCCAGGTGGGAAAAAACGAGTTTAGCGATCACACAGATATATATATATATTTATAGATACATACATAGATCAAAATACCTGCCCTACATCCAGGCTGTGTCTACATTGGCATGATTTTGCGCAAAAGCATGCTGCCTGTCTACATTAGCGGGGAGTTCTTGCACAAGAACACTGACATTCTAATCAGAGAAATCAGTGCTTCTTGCGCAAGAACTATGATGCTCCCACTCACGAATAAGCCCTCTTGCGCAACTGTTCTTGTGCAAGAGGCCAATGTAGACAGGCAACATGAATTTCTTGAGCAAGAAAGCCCGATTGCTAAAATGGCCATCAGAGCTTTCTTGCGCAAGAGAGCGTCTACACTAGCACGGATGCTTTTGCACAAAAGCACATTTCTTGTGCAAAAGCACATGCCAGTGTAGATGCTCTCTTGCGCAAATACTTTAACACAAAAACTCTTGTGTTAAAAGTATTTGCGCAAAATCTTGCCAATGTAGACGTAGCCCCTGTGTTTACAGGGAACAAGTACAACACACTGTAATGCTTCATACTATATATAACACACACACACTCATTTATCTCATCATATAAATGCTTATACTATCCCTTATGGGAAAAGTCCTACAGAATTTAACAGGGATGAGCCCATTAGGGTTCTATAGACATTTTAACAAAGCTATACAGAAATTATACTACAATATTTGTAATTTAGAAGTTCATCTAAAATGCAAGCAAATGAGACCTAATGACAAAAATGTTATGGGGTAAGAATTCGTTTCATTCTATAAGATAGCTGGAAAAGAAAACCTGCAGAAAGGTTAGTCTATAAAGTGCTACCAGACCATTTGTTGTTTTTTAAGTTTTTACAGAAAGGTGATCACTCTATTAAACTCCCTAAAACATTTCCATAGGGGGAGAAACTCATGAAGAAGGATACAGTTATTTCCATGGAAGTGATGCACACCCCCTCGCATTCTCCTACATCAGGGCTGGGCAAAATACAGCCCGGGGGCAGGATCCAGCCCACCAGGCCACTGGATCCGGACCGCGGAGCACCCTGCTGAGATCCTCAGGCACATAGCTGCCACGGTTTA
This sequence comes from Apalone spinifera, assembly GCA_030068395.1. Classification (NCBI taxonomy): domain Eukaryota; kingdom Metazoa; phylum Chordata; order Testudines; family Trionychidae; genus Apalone; species Apalone spinifera. The sequence continues at coordinate 19,790,507 of JANRFK010001605.1, forward strand.
AAGTGAAGTCCTTATGTTTCTCTGCTCTGCAAGGAGGGGCAGGAACTTCTTGTGATCTCTCCGTTCCCCCTCCCCCGCCCCATGCTCAGCTCCTATTGCCCTGAAACAACCAACCAATAAGAATTGACCTCAGCCAGTCTCTCAGCTCTTATTGGTTGGAAACAGCCAGCCAATAGGAGCTGAGAGATTGTGGGACAGATTTTTGTTACCAATCTGCCTAAGGCATCAGGTGAGCAGGCTGAAGCCACAGGATCATTAAGGAAGGAGATGACGGAACACACCAAGTGTCTACATTTTAAATCTTTATTGATAAAATAATAAAATAACAGCGGAGACTGATGGGTGCTTCCCATGTCACTCAGAGGGAGGAAGAAAGCGTTAGTGCCCAAAGCCCTAACCCACTTTCATACTCACACACTCACTACCCGAGGCTGGCCAGGCCTGGGTGTAACGTAAGAAGACGAGAAGGAAGAGTAGACGGGAGTTTGGTCCTGTGTGCACAAGTCGTCCAGGGTCCGCTGTGATCTCTCCGAATTGCTCCAGCTCTCAGGAGGGGGTTTTAAGTCCTGGGCTCCTTTGGGGGTGTTCCATTCTGCGACCTCTGTTTCTGGTGCTCTTTGTTATAGTTTAAACCAGCTTTCTGTGGTCTCCTTGACTTTCCCAAAACACACCAGCTAGACTCTGTTGTTCTCTTTGCTTTCCTCCATGCTGGCCTTCTCTTTTCTTGCTTGTTATGGGCTGGCTCTGCAGATCAGTTCAGTTGAATGTCTTTCTTATGGCTGGTTAGTGGATTCCAGGCCCACCTCTTTCTTGGCTAGCAGCTGAGGCCTTAAGTGGGCTGGAGCCAACGTCTTATCTTTGGGCCTAGCAGAAGTGTGGAGTTAACCCGTTCTCTGCTCTCTTCGTCTCTCCGCCCCCCTGCCCTTGGCCTCTCGCGGCCTGCAAAGGAATCCTTCATTCATTCCACACTCACACCTTTGACCCTTCCCCAAAATGCCCTGTGATGCTTGCAACAGCGTTAGCAATATTCAGTGCTGACCTGCCTCCCCAGGGGGACCTCCCGAGGGAGGGGGCCATTGGGGTGAGACAACTGGACTGGGAGATGGGAGAAGGGCAAGCCTCTTCCCCCACCCAGAGCTGAGAGCCACATGGAGGGAACAGCCTGCATTTTCAAGTGGTCTGGGGCTGCAGCAGGTAGGGAGCCCAGCCTGCCTTAGGGGCGCTGCAGGCTGGGAGATGCTTAGGTAAGTGCCTCCCAGCCAGAGCCTGCCTCTAGCATCCCTGTCCCTCCTTCACCCCAACTCCCTCCCCAAGGTTACCATCCAAGCCCTCTGCACCCCCTGTCCCAAGTCACAACCCCACCCTTACCCAAACACCCACTCAGATCCCACACCATCTGCTGCACCCCAGTCCCTTACCACTTGTGCCCTTCTGTACCCAGCTTCCATCCTAGACCCCCACACCTGCTCCACAGAAAAGTGCGGCCCTTGATCGCTTACCAAAATCTTGGCATGGCTCCCCACCAAAAATTATTGCCCACCCCTGTCCTACATACTAGTATATTGTGGATACTGGCTTACCAACAGTTATGCCACCATTCTGTCCTAATGATATCTTTGTGTTGAAACCCTGTATACAAATAAATGAAAATATCATAGCGAAGAATCATTGCAGCATCCTTATTTGTTTTCTGTAATACAATATGGCAAGTTCTAATAGGATCAGCCTTTTGTGGTGAACATTAATAACATATACAAACAAATGCTAATAGGCAATGTGAAATTGCTCACAAAGTAGAAAATTGCTAATACAATTAAATGGTCCTCATTGTAACTTTGATACTATTTCTTGCTTTGCCAGAACCATTTTCCTTTCTGAACACGATTAAAGAGGTTGGATGGTATAAGAAAAAAAAAAGTTATCTAAGCTAGACTATGTGGTTGTTGCTCTTTTGAATGCTTATATTGTAGTGCTCTGTCTTAGAATGACCTCTGCCATCCTGTAAAGTGAAAACTGCATTGCTCTAAAAATAAATAAAAAAGGGAATAGAACACTGACCTAAATAAACCATGTGGCACAGAAATAACTATACTGATCTGTATGTGTAGGTGTAAACACACACTTATAGGCAGTTGGTGTGCAAAACCACTAACCAACAAATCTCATCGTTTCCTTGGGCTCCTGCTTGTTTCTCTGTACCCACCTGTTGTCATGTACATAAATTGTAAGCTTTTTTGTTCTGTGATTGAACAGCGCCTAGCACTTCGGGGTTCTGATCGGTGAGGGGAGCTCACAAGTGCTATTGCCACGCTAAGAAGAAGTGCTACAGTTGCAAAACTTTTCTTCGTGAACCTGTTCACATTTTCTCATAGCTCCACAATTATGGATGCTCCCAGAAAATGCACAGGAATTAAAGCAGAGAGGGGAATGGAAATCAAGATGTGAAGGAACAGAGGAATATGGAACCAAAGTCACAAAGTGCTCCTAAGGTCCCCTTAGTACCTGATTCATGTCTGTCCATGCCTATGCAAGGTGTTCTGCTTCCTGACTTACCCCAGACTTTTTAAAAAGTAAAATCTAAGGAAATTCAAGGGGTTAGAACATCATTAAGTTGGAGTGAAAGCTGAGAACATGTGCATGGAGACACAAGACAGCATGCAGAAAAAACAAAGCAGACAAACAGGGAGAGGAATTTGACATGCTGAAATAGAAGTAAAAAGCAATTTGAAAAGCAATCAGGCAAAGAAAGAAGGGCAGAATGCAGACTCCCCATCTTTAACAATTCTTTCAGAAAAATATTCAAATTAAAGGAAAAATAAAGACAAAACAAACTGAATTAAGGCTTAATATACTTGGCAGAATTCATTTTTTTAAATAATTTAAATGGCTGTCAATGTTTATTTTTTAACATTTTTCTATTTTCATTTCTATTTTCATATGTGCAAAAATATGGTTTTAAGCATTTTTTTAATTTTTATCCATTTAAATTTTCACTATGGGGGAGGGTGTCAAGCAATAACGAATGATGTGGAAATTGAAAAAGTTGAAGATTTATAACCATTAAAACAAAATGTCAACATCACATGTCAAAATATACAGAGTGACTATCCTTAAATCAGACACTAATAAGTTCTCATGCTGTGTTTGTTTTACTCTGCCTATCTGTACATTTTGATTATCATCAATGGAAATATTTTTCATCGGTTTGTGCGCATTCGGTAAAATTGACATCGACCGACATTTATTGATAAAAATCTAATCCTGCTATACCTAAGAATAATCCAGCTCAGGAGGGTAATTTGACTCTTTACCATCTGCATTTTTCTTCCTGGCTGTCTTAAATAAAAATGTTTATCTTAATATAATATTTTGACTGGTTTAGTAGAATCAAATCAGCCCTGAGCACTTATTATAAAGTTGTTGGCTGAATCTCATTCCTCCTTACTTTTCCTCATTCCCATTATTCTCAAATCTTAATTATTTTACAACATGTCCTCCTAACTACTACCATACTGAAAATCACTAAAAATATTTATGAACAAACTGGAGAATGGCTCAGAAGTAATAAGCCACTGAACTGCTATCAATCAAGGTTGTGCCCTTTTCCTTTCAACCATCTTAGCCTCTTTGAACTTACTGATTACATCCACTCAGTTGTAGACACAGGTCCTTTCAGAGGTTCTGTCTTTTTCAATTTAAGAAAGCTTTTAGAAGCACTTAGCAGCATTTTCCCAACTCACATTTTTGGCTTTGATGTGTTTCCTTGCCCTGGGTTGCTTCCTAACTTCTGAGTCATTTACAAGGGTTCGATTCTACTTCTGCAGTAGGTTGGATGTCCAAAATCTAGGTGCTAGATTTTCTTTCTTCCAATTTTTATATTAAAAAATCCAAACTTAGAGAATCGGGCACCCTAGTGTTGTAGGAAAAAAGTTTTGCACAAAAAGCAAATATGATGGAATTACGATTCTTCACAAAATTCAGTAACTAGTTTTTAAAAAGTGAATGTGGGCAGGTCTATACTTAAAAACACTGTATCAGCACAGGGGCACAGATGCAGTTGCTCCACTCTAGAGCAAAAGTGAAGATGCTCCTTTGCTGATCAGGGAGTTTCTTCCATCAGCACAGTTAATCCACCTCCCCAAGAAAAGCTAGCTATGTTGACAGGGGAAGGTCTACCATTTACAGTGCTGTCTCCAAATAGAGTTAGGTTGGTATAACTCTGTTGCTTAGGGTGTGGATTTTTCATGCCCCTGAGCAACATAGTTATACCAATATAGGGCTGTAGAGTAGGCCTGGCCTATGTTCCATTCTCTGTATCATTGTTGCAACAGAAGAAGAGAGAAACAGCTTTCAGCATAGCGAGGAAAAGAGTGCACTGTGGGACAAAATGGTTATAAATGTCACAATAGTTTGTAAAATCTTGTTACCACTCAACATTTTCTTGTACTTCTATTGCTGTCCTCTATAGCCAAACAGATCAGATTTTCATCTCAGGGATGTTGCTGTAGAAGTAGCATAACTCTGTGCTATCACTCTAGATTTATACTGGCACAAATGAGAGGAGAATTTGGCCCTGCATGTAAACAAAGAACAGCATTGTGTAAAAAAGGTGGTATTTTACTGCAGAATTGCTTAATCGCCCAATTCTGTTGCCCTTATTCATGTCTATAGTAGTTTTCCTCCTGTGGACAAATGCCACTCAGTGGGAAGGTTCTAGAATTGGCCCCCAAATTAGGCTTTGGTCAAGTTTCAGGAGGAGGTACCTCTTTCCATTTTCACCTACATGGTTGTTCATGTCAAACAGAACATCACTTGATGCCTCTGAGAGTCTGTCCCTGTGATCAGACTTCCATGCCATGGAGGGTGGAGGTAAGAGAGAACATGGGCATTGTGAAAATAATATGGAAAGAGATTATATTTTTAAGGGGGAAATATTCAAAGGCATGAGTGACCAACATCTGCCTACCATTCATGCCTTCGACTACCTTTTCCTCCCACCCCGAAAAAACTCCAATCTACTAGCAGAGTGACCCTATCTAGTCTTTCTGGAGGCTGTTCACAATATGGCCTGTCATTAAACTGTGTGACTACAGTACAGTAGCTGTGAGTAACAGATTGCCCGAATATACCCACAGTTACAAAGGCTTCTTTAAATTTCTCTGAAAAGCCGAGTTGGCATTTGGGATACTTTGAATCCAAGAATACAGGAGGGGTGGCAATAGAAATTGGTGTGCCAAACCCCAGTGTCCCCACTGCTGTCTGGGTTTCTTGGTAGGCACTCTGTTGCTCTGACAAGTCGTCAGCAGAGCAGGCAGTGAGTGGATTAGAGGGCTCTTTGCTGGCTTGTGCTGGACAGAAATTCAGCTGCTCCACTTTTTCTCTTCTCTTGAGCACAGTGAGGCTATGTCTAGACTATAGGCTTCTTGCACAAGAAGTTTTTTGTGGAAGAGATCTTCCACAAAAATCTCTTGTGCAAGAAAGCGTCCACACTGCAAAAGTGCATCGAAAAAGCAATGCGCTTTTGCGCAAAAGAGTGTCCAGACTGCCTGGATGCTCTCTCGCAAGTAAGCAGTGATTGCTATGGACAGAATAGCCACCAGGGCACCTGTGATTTTTCCTCTTCTCTCTTTTTACGCAAAACCCCCCTCTTGCCCTTCCACACATACCTTTTTGCGAAAGAACTCTCTAAAGAATTCCATTCTATGAGGAATATCTGCACTGGAAAAACCCCTCTGTTCTTTCGTTTTACTTGCGCAAAAACACGCTTGAAGTGTGGACACTCTGCAAGCTTTTGCGCAAAAACTCTGTAGGGTAGACCTAGCCTATGGGGATGGAGGGAAGGTGAAAAGAGGTGGGTTCTCCCTCCTGGCCTTAAAGGGAAGAAGGAAACAGACCAGTGTCCTCACTACTAATTATGCAGCAAAAGGGAAAGAGAAAGCAAGTGGAGGAACAGGAAGGGAGAGACCGAGGGATGGTATCCCAAGAATAATCTAATGGGGGAGTATCTCCACAGCTCTGATGCCCAACAGAAACATTGCTGCTTCAGGAGAAGAATTGTTTATTCTTTCTGGGTAATGTGCATTTAATAACTAGGCTGCATGGGCACCTGCCTAATACATATTCTGCAGCATTTTGCTAAGAATACCAGTTGTAAGCAAAGCTATCCTGCATGTGCAGCTCCATTAGACATACCTCATCCAGACTCCACACTGCTGCTAGGAAGGGGTTCACATGCAAAATGAGCCCACGACATAGAGTACAGCTTTCCCTTGCAGATATCTCAACCAAAGGAAGTGATGGAGGCCTCCTTGTTTGAGTAATTTAAGCTGAAATGAAGTGTCTGTCTGTTTGTGCAAGAACTCCTCCGAAAGAGAAACAGCTAGGCTACCAAATTTGGTGGGCAGCTTCCTCTTAGCCTAACTTAAAGCAAGGTCAGGGTTTGGAGGTGCTGAGAACATGGGAAATGGCGGCTGTTTTCCACAACATGGAAGGGCTGGGGGGGCGGGAGGGGGCGGGCACAGAAACAGGAGGGCTGTGATCCTCACACTCACCACAGGGGGCAGTGAGTGGGGATGGGATATTGCAAAGTGAACACTGGGGACAGCCACACTAGCACGAGATTGACCAGCCGGGCATGGGGCTCTGCATGTTGCCAGACAGGCCACCTTCTACAGGTAAGGTTTCCCCTCTGCTCAGACATACAGGGCTTGAGCATTACTCCCCCCACACACTGCTATGGGGCCTGGGGATTCCCCCCACATAGGGGGGTCTGTACACTCCCAATAATCCACTGCTCCACATGGACACGTGGCGATTCCTTCCCCCTGCTAAGCTATGAGGCTCCTACAGGGACCTAGTAATTTCCCCCTCCATCCCTGGCCACTTCACCTAGAGCAGTGATCTCCAACCTTCTTAAGCACAAGATCACTTTTTTAAATTTAAGTACAATCCAGAAATACCCTTGCCCTGCCTCCTTTGTGCCCCTTCTCCAAGGCCCCACCCCTGCTCACTCCATCCTCCCTCACTCCCCCATCCTTCCTCCCTTTCATCAAGCAGGGGCAGAGGGTTGGGGTGCAGACTCTGGTTAAGGATTTGGAGTTGCTCTGATTTGAACCTGGGGCAGGGAGTTGAGGTGCGGGAAGGGGTTCAGGGCATAGGCTCTGTAAAGGAGTTTAGGTTGGGGGGGGCTCAGAGCTAGAGCAGGGGCTTGGGGTGCAAGAGGGGATTTATGACTGGGGCGGGGGTTCAGGATGCAGGCTCCAGCTGGACACTGCTTACCTCAGGTGCAGTGGGGCTAAGGCAGGCTCACTCCTGCCCTGGCCCTGCCCTACTCTGAAAAGCATCCAGCAAACTCCCTCCATCCCAGACTCTGTTGTGTCCCTTTCCATTCTGTGGAGATAGAATGCAGGGTGGGAGGGGAGCACCCTGACATCAGTGCCCGCCTCTTCCTTCCCTGCCCTGCCCAGCAAGTGGGGGAAGGCAGGGGCAGCTCCAAGGCAAAGGGCAAGAGACGTGCAGCAGTGCTGGGCACTTGACAGCCTCTTGGGCAAACCAGTTAGAATCACCTGTCAGAGGCTCCAAGATCTACCACTAGATCCTGATCCTTTCTCCCCAATATGGCTCCTCATGGGGCCTAGGGAAGCCCTTCCTCCCCTACCCCCCGCACTTCACCTGGGGCCTGGAGATTCCCTCAACCCCTCCCCACCATGCATCTCCTCATGACGCCTAGGCATGCCTTCCTTCTCTCCCCACAGTGCGGTTCCTCACAGGGCTTAGGGATGCCATTCTTCCCTCCCCTTCCCTCCTCCATCCCCATGACTTCACTTCCACAGTGGGGACCCCGCCCCCTGCTGCTTCAGCCAGAGCTTGGAGATTCCTTCTCCTCTTCCCTGTGAGCGTGCCCTTACACACCCAAGCAAGGCCGAGTAAATCTGCTAATTCTGGGTAAATCTTGAGTTGTAGCAATAAACCTGTGCTAACAGCGACCTAGATGACCTAGTACGTCTTTTCCAGCCCTAACTTCTGTTAGTCTGATTTTGCATTGTCCATCTCAGGGGCACTTTTGTGCCCCCTAAATTCCCAGATGCTCTGAGTACCAAAGTGGTTACCAGCATAAGTTGGAGCAGTCCTTGAGATTGCTCTTTCAGTATCTTACCCGTAGCTGCTTATTTCTGTAAGGTACTTGCAAGGCCCCCATCAATGTAATGTCATAGTGCCTTGTCATCCTTAATGTATTTATCTGCACAGCACTCTCATGATATAGGAAAGTGTAGCTTATGGACATTTTATAGACAGGGAACTGAGGCACAGACTAAGTAACTTGCCCAGGGCCACACAGTAAATGAGTGGCAGAGCAGGGAATGAATTAGCTCTCTCAAGTCACAGCACTAGTGCCCTAACCCATGGACCATGATTCCTCTTCTGTGCCAGTGGGCTGCTCTGTAGCCCAATAGAGCCAGAGCACATAATGTCCTCGATACTTTCTGTTTGTCTGTGAAAACTCCCCAACCCTATGGGTATGTCTAGACTGCAACCCTCTGTCGGCAGAGGGATGCAGATTAGTTAGGTGGACATTGCAAATGAGGCAGGGATTTAAATATCCCGTGCCTAATTTGCAT
>JANRFK010001605.1:19821173-19832699 GCA_030068395.1 Apalone spinifera
TAAGAGCGTGGGGATTATTTTGAAATAACTCCCTATTGTAGGAGTGTCCTAGCAAATTCCCCTCAGGAACAGAATACATGAGGGAAGAACTCAGGCCATATAGTTTGCCTGTTACTTTTAAAAGTTATTTCTGGCTACTTTTGAGCTATTAATTTTAAAGTCTAAATCCGCCACAGTTCAAAGAGTAGCATATTATATGGCAGAAAAGCACCCATCCAATATGACAATTTCCTGGAGTTTTCATAATTCACTGTGGAACTAGCTCCCCAAACACAATGAAGTGCCCTATGGTAGCATACAGAAAACAGCTCTTTTGCTAAGCATTTTCACATGAGTTCTCAGTTCTAGCCAGTTTAAAAAAAAAAAGAGGAATTTTTTCCCTTTTGTTTTTGGAACAGGTATTTTCTTTTGGAACGTCATTGTGACTGGGCCTAAAAAAAGGCTGGGGTTTGAAATCAAAGCTATTTCCACAGGGAACCAGAGAATTCAGGAAATTGCTTTCCATTTAAAATTATTCTTTACTCAAACCAAATGAGACAGTTTTTTAAAAGAAACTTTGTGTTAGTTGAGGCAGAATGGAGCAGGGGACTGGGAAACTGGTAACCCAGGAGCTGTTTCTGATTCTACCACTGTGTGATGTTGAGCAAGTTACTTCCCCCCTTTCTCTGCCTCTGTTTTCCCATCTGGAAATAATTATACTTACCTCCCACCCGGATAGGTCCTCCACCTCCCTCAGACATGGTAGAAGTGCTCCTGTTGACATAAATCCACTCCCATGAGCAACACAGTAATGCCAAGGTAAATTTGTAGTTTAGACCAGGGCTTAAGCATGTGTGTAACTTTAGCATGTGAGCAGTTCCTTTGCAGACAGCTGGAACTATTTGTATGCTTCCAGGCCTGGTGACGAGGAGGCAAAGGAGGCAGCTGCGTTGGGGCCTGGCAATTCAAAAGAGTCTGGGGCTCTGGCTGTGGCACGCAAAGCCCTAGAACCTGCAAATTGCGGCTGGAGTGCCATACAGCATGCTCCAGGCAGTGCTGAGGGCTGTGGAGCATGCTGTGGTCCAGGTGGCGCCACCAGCTGGCTGCCCTGGCCCCGCCCCTTCCTCCTGAGGCTCCACCCCCTTCCAGCAGCACAGAGCTGGCACCCCCGTCTTGCCCCAGGGGTCAGCAAGATAGCCAACCCTCCTATATACTTCAACATACACATGTGCTTATGTGCTCTGCTGGAAGAGAGACTAAGTCAGCAGGGTTTCTGAACTATCTTAACTGGGTTGAGGCACATTGCCAGGAAGGTGAAACTGTCACTGCCCAAGCTGTAAGAGTTCTGTGGACAAAGGACATCACTCTTCAGGGCTGTCAACCGCAGCGTAAAAAAAATATTATCCCCTCTCTCCCCCACACTCATCCTTTTACACTTTGCAGTTCTGGAAGTTTAGATGCAGTCTGTATACAACAGCCACAACAACCTTTATCCTGGTAACCCAGGATAACATCATAAACTCTTTATTCTTTTGACTGTACCATGAGCTAATGACTGCTTCCACATTGATCTTGTGATCGATGGGGCCAACACACCACTATGTTTTTCTTGTTGTTCCAATGTTACATTCAGAGCTACTGAAGCTTTCATATTTTTGGGGCTTCAGCTGAAATAAATCAGAACGGGAGCAGTGTTGACACCTGTCAAAGTTCTGGACATTTATTTTTGTCTTCTGCGGCAAATAACATTTATTTTCTTATCATAGGTAATTTTGATGCCAGACACTTTCATTAGGCCCAACACTGTCTGCATCATCTCCATGTGAACACAAAGGAAAATCCTCTCTGATACAAATAACCAGACACACGTAGGGAAGAACCTTCCCGTTATTTTGATAGCTGTGACATGTTTGCAATAGCCACTGTAGAAACATACAGAAGAAAAACAAGAAATTCGGTGTATTCAGCTAAACAAATATTGGCTATCCAATTACTGTAACAGATTGCAACAAGGAGCATAGTATGACAGGGAACAAACGAGCATAGAAGATGAATTGTCACTACTTTGCTATCTCTAGCCCAGCAGTGGTTGGGCAGCTAGGAGAGGGACAATGGGTCATCTAAATGTTTGGACCATGGCCCAGTCCTGCAGTCTCTGGCACAAACAAAAAACCTCCACTCCTGGGTAAATTAGTAATATATTTGACTGCAGGATAAGTCCCGGAGTGAATGATCGAACATAGAAGGATACACCTTTAAGGAGAAGTGTAAATAAGATTGCATAAACCTGATCATCTTTAAAGATGTCCAAACATTATCAGTTTACTAATGATTGATTTATTTCTTACTGAGCCTTTGGATAACCATTGTAAAGATACTGTAGTGTACTGTAAAAAAGAGCTAGATAAATGCATGGCACATCTATGAGTATTAGCCAGGATGGTAGGGTGGTGTCCCTCCCTAGCCTGTTTGTCAGAAGCTGGGAATGGGTGACAGAGGATGGATCACTTGATGATTACCTGCTCTGTTCGTTCCCTCTGAGGCACTGTCGAAAGACAGGCTACTTAGGTAAACGGACCTTTGGTCTAGTTCAGTGTTTCTCAGAATTTTTTTTAAGGGGGTACTTCATAAAGTTTAAGTTCCCCCCAGTACCTACAATTTTTAGACACACAATTTTTTTCTACCATCGCAACACATTTGTTTAAACAACTTAATCGTAGCCAGGCGGGCGATGAAATTTTTGGGTGTAAAAAGTACAAAAATAATAAAGTGCTATAAAACTTAAAACAAATTCAGTTTTCTCAAATTTCAGTTGTGTTGACTTATCCCCCCAGACTTCTCTCAGGGTACTTGTACCACTGGTTGAGAAACACTGGTCTAGTTTATTTCTATTTAAAAGTTTGGAGGCACATCTACAATTAGCCTAGAACATCCAGTTCCCCGTATACCTATCTACTTGATAGTGCCTACAGATTTAGATTAAAATCAAAGGTACAGAATGTACTCAGCACCTGTGAAAAATAGGCAATCTATTTAAGTGCTTAAACATGACTTTAGAAACCTAACTTTATAGACACCCATATTTGGAAATGTGGGCTGTCACTAGGAGATTCCTTTCCCAATGATGTAATGGGACCAACTGAGGTCAGTGAAGTTATGTATGTGCTTAAGTGTCTGCAAAATCTGGGCCTGAGTTAGTGCTGTTTAATTTCCAAATTTGTGCATTCCTAATTGGAGGAGAGCCTGGATTAATGACGGCACTTTAGTGAAGAATATTTTCTTTCCTAGGAGGTAATGCTTTGAGTTTAATTTTTGGGGAGAAAGGGCATTTGTCTTTTCTCTTGTATTTCTTGCTAAATACAAGACAGACCTAGATCTCCAAGACTCTGAGAGTCTGTTCTTCCTGGGTAGGAAAGGACCCATTTAAGGAGACGGGAAATCCCAGCAACTTCAAATCCCAGAGCTTCCTCCAAATCATTCCGTGGTAAGTGGGCAAGGTTAGTTCTAGCTGCTGCTGACCAGACAAGGTCGCTGGGACCCATGGGGGGAGGGCTCTCCTGCCATTTGCACAGTAGCAGTCACAAAGGAGCTCAGTGGAGGAATTAATGCTGTCTGAAGCATTAACAACTCCTAGCTAGACAGTCATGAGATCAGCAGGGGACAATGCCATATAGAACGAGTTCTCAATTCCCTCCCACCCGCCCCATCTCTACTTCAGCAGCACCCATACATCCATAAACTGAGAGGAGAAGCTCCCTGAGAAAATGCTGTCACCATCCTGACCCCCTTTCCATGCACGTCGTAGGAGATCAGTAGTTTGATTAGGCAGTGGTTTGCTACACCTCTGTCTATCCTTCTGACCAGTGCTGTCTCGACTTTTTTTTTTTTCTCCCCTTCCATCTGTCTGGATGCCTCCACCTCTTGTTTCTTTTCTCCATTAGATCACAAGCTCTGTGGGATAGGACCCATCTTCTTGTTTGTGCCTAGCACAATAAGGTTCTGCTTCATCCATGTGCAGAACCAATGTTAGTGCACTGAGGCATGTGCAGACGTGCACCATAAGTTGACACAGGTTACCAGCTGTGGGCAGTCTGCTAATCAGCTGGGCAGCATCTGAATCTCGCCTGGATGACCAGCCCCCAGTTTACGGGAAACCATCTTGGAGTGGGGCGCCTCGGTTGCAAATGCAACACTCATAACCTCAGTGAGACTCCTCCACTTGGAGAAGCAGAGTGGATGACCTAGCCCCATGTTAACTTTCACCATGGCTACCTCTTAGAGGGTAATCCCTGCTGGCTGGTACCATGTACTGACAGAATTTCACTGAATGCTTGGCAGGTTTCTCTTTTCAAGTTTCTGCCTAAATCACTCATTGGCTTTTATGAATAAACAATTAGTACATAATACCTACAGTGCCGGCATAATTTACAAAAGCAAGGCTAGCAGATGAGCCCATTCCTCTAGAGGTTACTTGACAGACACTAAGTATGCTTATTCATCAGTCAAACTGATAAGCAGTCAGTCTGGCCAAAGTCTTCCACCGGCAGGTCCCTCCTGAACAGAAAGAGGAGCTCCTGTTATCACAGCAGTGATGCTTAGCATATTGATTCGGTTACCTTCTTACAGAAGCTCAGCTGTCTTCAATGGGAAGTAATTATTATCCAAATAGAAGCTAGCAAGTGGAACAAAACTGCTGGCAATCAGCATATTTTAGCAGCATAACGAGCTTCCATATCGCCAGCTGCCCCAGCTCAGAGCTGGCCCTGTAGGTACAAGAGTGCACCAGATTGCCAACGGAGCAACTGGCATTTGAGGACATTGCTGCTGCTTGTGATGTTCTGGGTTCATCTTTATCCACAGAACAGGGACTGCAGTAGCACATGCTTCAACCCTGACCTGGATGGACTATGCTATGGGGTGAGAGGGCCCCTCATCCACTGCTGAGGCTGTTAACCAGGTTGAGAATTAGTGTTGATATGATGTTGGTTTATGTCATGGGGACAATGTTCCACTAAGAAATGGGTGGAGTCTGCTAATTAATTTCACATGGACTACCAACCAGCCCACTGAGTGCAATAAGTATCTGAGTATTATCATCCTGGAGTAGGCATGAGTGGATAGGTACTGCAAAGAATTTTCAACATCTGGTTTCTAGAACAATCTTGGTGTTATGGCTGGGAAATATTTTCCAGTATGCTAACAACTGGCATCATACCTGCACCCCACTTTCCAGCCAGTTTCTTGCACTATATGTTATGATGCCCTAAATACACTGAAAGTTGTTCTGATATTGCACAGATACTATAGGGGAGGAGTAGGTGACTGAGCAAAGAGAGTCATAATTAACTATAATTTCTATCATCATTTCTAACAAACAGCAAAAACATAAAGCTCGTTGTGATGTGAGGCGGAGCCTAGTTTTAAAAATAAAATTGTCATTTTTACAAAAGGCATGGGAAGCTGGCATTCTCAGAGCAGCACCTGCCATTAGTTCTGTATTGATTACTTTATGTAGAGCTCTGGATCTATAAGACAGCCATTTCCCCCCTTTAATTGTCTACATTACCAGTTGGATTGATGTTGCAGTGATTAACCCACCAGGGTTGATTTAGGAGGTCTAGTAAAGACCCGCTAAATCAACTACCAAACATGCTCCCATCAATTCCAGTACTTTACCAGACCAAGACACACAAGATAAGTCAATGGGAGAGTTTCTGCCATCGACCCACAGTTAGATGACCTAAGATATATCAACTCCAGCTACATTATTCACGTAGCTGGAGTTGTTTAACTTAGGCTGACTTTAGCTGTTGATGTAGACTAACCTACATAGGCAGGTTCCCCTGAGTTTAAGTTTCCCCTGCCTCACTTGGCTACTGGAACTCTGGAACATGGAGAAAACAGAGAATGAGGCCCTCTGTTTGCACCCTAAGAAATACCACCCATCACAGTTGGGCTCACAGGTAATCAGGGGAGTAGGAATCCCATTCTACCCAGCCTGTGTTTGTGACATGGATGCACAGGATCAGTGACCACTGCACACCTGCTGATCCAGCCTGCCTCCTTGAGTGGCTGAGGAATGGCCAGAGCCTTGGCTCCTCTCCCCCAACACACCTAACAGCATAACTGAACTGTCACAGGCATGTCCTAACAGGTTTGTAGTGGACAGCTGAAAATTATCATCCCAACATCAAAGATTCCTCACTTCAATCTCCCACGACACTCATGGGAAACCTTACGCTGCATCTAGGCAAACCATGACAGACACGGCTACTTGCTGCACAAATGGAAAATAAAAGATTCTTCCGTGTGTGGCTGTGATCACCCAAAAGAGTCTATGGAACACATAGCAACTGTCTGGAGGAGCCATCGAAATGCAAAAGTATCATTGTTGCTGGTGCTATATTTACATCAGCCTGCAGAGAGGCCTGGGTTGATCCACTGGCCTGTGGGTGTGAAACCCCACCACAGTGACTAGAGGACCAGAGCACTCACCAGTGCAGGAGCATGTGTGTTTAAAGTGAATGGGAGCCCAAATCCACTGCTGGAAGGAAAGGGACACAGTGATGGATTGCAGTTGAAAACGGAGATTAATTTATTTTGGGGGCAAGTTGTATGAAGAATTGGTTTGTAGGGGGCAGGGGAAGTATGAAAGTATTTTGTATGGAGCAACAAGAAGATGCAATTCTAGTGGGGTGAGGGTAGTAATTAATGTATTATCCTGGTGGGGGGTTGAAGTGGAGAGATGTAATTATGTTCAAGAACATATGTGTCTAATTTTAATGTAACTGTGTGTATCACAAAACCTGATTTTTGTGCGTGCACACACAAACTATTAAATATCTGACTAACTGGAGAATAACAAACTTGCACAGACTCGCTATTGTCACAGCATCAAAACTATTGGGTGTGGATTGAGAGGGGAGAAAGGAAAAAAAATCAATCTTCCCCAGAAATGCTCTCTGAATTTTATGTGTGGACAGAAATGCAGTTTTATGGGCAGAAAAGTTAATCCTTCTTGCCATTCTCTGATGGTGATGTGATAAAACACTTCAAAATCATGACACCACAAAAGAGTTTTAAAGAAGGCTTCGTAAACACAAAGCAAAACAAAACCCAATGATTTATTTCCAACCCAATTGATTTCTTGGAGGTAAAGGAAGCTGCCAAGAGCTTTGTAAACAGTTAAATTTGTGGAGAAAGACAATCACATTGAAGTGAAAATAAAACTCGTGATTGACAGCAGTCAGTGGAGTGGAAGGTGTGCTTAGCTGGGTTAGTGTTGATACCGTCCACCAAGCCCCCTATCCCACACATAGAACACCCTGTAAAGGAGGGCCCTTGTTCACAGAAGCTGGGATTGGGAGTTGTGATAAAGAAGATAACTGGTCCCCAGGGAAGATATCAGAGACAGGGCTATGTGTAGGACCCTATCAAATTTGTGGCCATGAAAAATAGGTCATGGTCCACGAAATCTGATATTTTGTGTATTTCTACTCTATACTATACAGATTTAATGGGGGGAGGGCTAGCATTTCCCAAATTGGGGGTTCTGACTCAAAAGGGAGTTGCAGTGGGTCACAAGAATATTTTAGGGAAGTCATACTACAGCCATCTTTCAGAGATACTGGCTCCACGGGTGCTCTTGGGCTGGAACACCAATGGGAAAAAATTAGTGGGTGCAGAGCACCTACCTGCACCAAGCTCCCCCCCCCCACTCTCTTCCACCCTGTTCCTCTCACTCACTGGGGAACAGTCCTGACACATGCCGTCCTTACTCCTGTGCTGCTGCTGCCCTTCTCCATCTGCCCTGCTCTGAAGACAGCACTGTCATTAGTAGCAGTACAAAAGTAAGGGCAGCAGTACCACAACCCCCGCCCCCCATACAATAACTTTGCAATTCCCACCCCCAACAATTCGTCCTTTTGGTTCAGGACCCCTACAATTACAACACCATGAAATTTCAGATATAAATAGCTGAAATCATGACATTTACTAATTTTAAAATCCTATAACCATGAAATTGACTAACTGGACCATGAATTTGGGAGGGCTTTATCTATGTGTCTATAAGTCCTCTGATGACAGGAGATTGGTCCAAGTCACCCAAATGGGATTGGGGATGGTAATATGTGCCCCTGGCAAACATGCCTGGAAGAACATGAAGACTCCCACTACAGGTCAGGAATATATCAACCTCCTGAGTTTCTAATCCCTCCTGGCACTCAGCCTAGCCCCAGTGCAGGCTGGGTATTAATCATGCCATCTGGCCCTTAGCTTTCATTCTTTACTCAGGCAAAACTCCCGTGGACATAAGGAGTGAATAAGAAATGGAGTAAGGTTCTGGTGGTGTAAGTTAGGTGGTGTGTTAATTAAGGCTCAGGTACAATCCAGCACTGGGGAGGGAGGAGGAGATTATTTAAATTAACTCATTAATCAAGGAGTGTGATGATATTGTATACCTGGAAGGAAGTGAGGAAAGCAGAAACAATTTTATTTAGCCCTGCCACTTTGAATTGAGATGGCTTCCGGTGCAACATTCCTTCCTGATTCTGGGGGATGGAGTCATCCAATGTCCGCTTGCAGTGAGTTTGATTTCTGAGGTGGGGGGAGGTTGGGTATACTGCTAACATGATGACTTCAGTTTCCATTATGTTGCTATCACATACCTCCTCCTTAGTGGGCATTTGTGCTAGTGCCCTGGGGAAGCACACCTGTTCTCCAGATATACCTGCGAGCAATGCCAACAGCAGAGGAGAGATAATTTCAAGTAAATGAAGGATATTAGCTTTCCTAATCACCCTTCTCAGGGTTAAATCTATTCCTTGGTCAGGGATATTTTTACCTCTCTCTCTTCTGAAAAACTGCAGTGGAAGAAAGGCCTGGAGAAATACATCTGTCAAAATCCTTAGGTATGTGTTCTCCCCAGGATGATGGAAAGAACAAGTGATGGGAGTATTTCAGACAGCTTTCCGTATGGCTCAGCAGGTCAGTACTTGCACTTATCAAAGAGTTGCTAAGTTCACTTGCAGAATTTCTTAGCATTAAGACCCTTTTGATGAAACTCTCAAGGAGAAATCATGCAATCATGGGATTCCCAGAAGTGGGAGCCTGAAGTTAAGTCCATTTAGGCACCCCCAAATCAATAGCTTGATGTTCAAAAAATGCTGATAACGTGCAGAAATTCCCAAGGAAGTCAAACTGGAGCTGATGTGTGCTCAGCCCTTTTGGAAATCAAGTAATTAACTCAGGTTCCTAAATACTAAGCCAGTAACCTATTTTAGACACCACTTTTGAAACTCTTGGCCTGGGTAAAGTCAGATTCATCCACTTCCCAATAAGCCTCAAAACATACTTTCCTTCTTCTATTGCTGATAGTTTCTGATTGCTATTTGAAAACTAAAGCACCTCATTCATGCTTTGGTGCAATGTTTCTAGACATTATTTATAATAAACAAACAACCCCACACCACCAAACTGTAAGAGTCAACTGGTACTTTTATGTGTGACAACAACAGTATAGGAAATTCTATGTAGAACAACTGCTTAAATGTGAAAGAAAGTGGGATTTTTTTTTCTTTTCTTTTCTTTTGTTCTCTTAAAGTGCTATGCTACCAACGTCCTGCAACAACGTAGTGTGGAGTGACTGTCTAGTTCCAAGTTGATCCGAAACTTAACTTGGAGGATTGCACATGGTTCAGGTACACATGGGTGCTTCTGACAGTCATTTATCTGCTTAATTTAATGTTCTCTAAATAGTGTCCTGGCACTAGTGGTATACTTGGCATGAGTTCTAGATATACATGTCATGTGAGTACTTACATGAAAATGGCTAATGGTCTCAGCATGAAACAAGCTGATGACAGATTTCCTATCCCACACAGTTTATGCTCTGGATGAGCGAGAGCAGTGGCTTTTCAACTTTTTTCCCATGATCCAGTTGAAGAAAATTGTCGATGCCAGCGACCCAGCATAATTTGACTAAAGTGTGGGCTCCAGGGTGGGGCTGAGGATGAGAGAATTGGAGTGGAGAAGAGGGATCTAGCTTTGGGGAGGGTCAGGGCTGGGGCAGGAGGGGCTCACCTTGATCAGTTTCAGGTCATTGGTGCAGCAGGGGTGCTAAGGCAGCTTCCTGCCTATCCTGCTACCACAGACAATGCCGTGCCCCAGAAGCAGCCAATGGGAATGCGGAGCTAGTGCTTGGGGCAGGGGCAGTGCCCCGAGTCTTGTGTTCTTCCCCCTCCTTCCCCCCACACACGCCTAGGAGCTGGGCCTGTTGTGCAGTCTGCGATTCCAGGACAGGCAGGTAACTTCCACTGGTCACCTGAAGTATTAGTCCCTAACAGCATGGCGCCACTGGAACTGTTCTCCCAGGGACGATTTCTCTGGCCATTTATACTCCAACTCCAGCGTGGCAGGGAACGCAGAAAGGATGATACAGCCACATGTTGTATTATATTTTTTCAGAGAATTTCCATTCCAGCCTTGGCCCCCTCCTACTTCACACATTCTCTGCTCCTACACACAGTGAGTACTAGCTCGGACCCTTGGGAGGGGCCTCGATGGCCACAGCTACTGCAGAGGACCAAGCACTGCATGAATGGATTTGGGAGCACAGTACCAGTTTTAGTTGCACTTTGTCCCTTACTCCAACAAACCTCCCTTTGAAGTCAATGACCATGTGACTGACTGAAAACTGAGCAATGGCAGACAGAGGAATGACATAGCTACTGCACTTTGCCCTGGCGTTTTCTTCTGGGATGTGTCCGAGTCTGGCCTGCAGAAGAGAAAGAGGAGTTTCTCCTTTTACAGGGCACTCTCTAGTATCCAATTTATGGACGGGGTTGCACATGCCTTTCTGGACTGGATACAGGCTGCTTTTAATTGGAAAAATGGTACATTCCGTTACCTTTATTTACATATATGTTTTCAGCAGCAAACCTCACTGAAACCACATGCATGGAAACTATCAAAAGAAAAACCTGTGAATCACACTCCATTGCACTGCTAGAAGACACCCGAGCAATTTTAATTTTCCCTGTTCTTACATTTTTCACTCAGTATTTCTACTCATGGAGATTCCCTACTGCCGCGTTTCTCAAACTGTGGGTCACGACCTCCGGGGGGACATGAGCAACTTAGGATGGGGGGGGGGGGGGTTGCAGCAACTTAGAAGGGGGTTGCGAGCAACTTAGAGGGGGGTCACGGTATCACAAAGTTTGAAACCCCCTGCCCTACTGTTTGTTTTAGAACCCTCTATTGGTCACACACCAAAATTTCACATGCCCATTGGCTGAACAAAATTAGAATCACAGAATCATAGAACGCTAGAACTGGAAGGGACCTCAAGAGATCATCAAGTCCAGTCCCCTGCCCTCATGGCAGAACCAAGTTTCATCTAGACCAGTGTTTCTCAACCAGTGGTATGAGTACCCTTAGGGGTACTTGAGAGAAGTCTGGGGGGTACGTCAACACAACTGACATTTGGAGCAGACTGAATTTTTGTTTTAAGTTTTACAGCGGTTTATTATTTTTGTACTTTTTACA
>JANRFK010001605.1:19851715-19880439 GCA_030068395.1 Apalone spinifera
CGGAAGATCTCTTCCAAAAAAAGCTTCTTCCAAAAGAAGCCTGCAGTCTAGATGCAGCCTCACTCACAGTTCACACAGCAGCCCAGTGGTAGGACTTGCCTCTCTGATCCATGCTCAATCCTCTGTCACCTGCAAGAAAAGTCTTCACCGTGAGCTTTGCCTTAGTGCAGGGGTCTCAACTCCCAGCCCATGGGCCAGACCTTGTGGGAGTGTTTAAACAATCCAGCCTGGGACTCCCAGTGGGCTGGGGGGAAGAGGTGTTGTTGTCTGTTACTGGCCCCCAAACCCTGCCCTGCCCCACCATTACCCCACTCCCCTTTCCCCATGTCACCCTGTCCACCAAGAATACAGCTTTAGGGATCACGGGGAGGAGAGAGGGCTGTGGATGCGCCACGCCAAGCCCGCCCTTCTCGTGATCCCTGAA
Source organism: Apalone spinifera (assembly GCA_030068395.1). Lineage (NCBI taxonomy): Eukaryota > Metazoa > Chordata > Testudines > Trionychidae > Apalone > Apalone spinifera. Next base: position 19,852,140 of record JANRFK010001605.1, read on the forward strand.
GCTGCGTCCTCTGGGGATGGGGTGCCATGAGGGGAGAGGGCAGGGCAATGGTAGGAAGGGGTGGAGCTTGGGGACCCATAACCAACAGGCCTTTTCTGGCCTGCTAGGAGTCCTGGGCCAGATTGTGCAATTGCTCCCACCAGGGATGACCCACAAGCCAGGAGTCTGAGAACCCTACCTTAGTGTATTGAAAAAACCGAAAAAACAATGAATAGTTTAGTAGCACCTTAAAGACTAACAAAACATGTAGATGGTATCATGAGCTTTCATGGGCACAACCCACTTCTTCAGCTGACTCTAAAACTTAGGCTGTGTCTACATTGGCAAGATTTAGCACAAAAGCAGCTGCTTTTGCGTAAAATCTTGCCGCCTGTCTACACTGGCCGGGAGTGTTTGCGCAAGAATACTGACGTTCTACTGTATGAAATCAGTGCTTCTTGCGCAAATAGTCTGATGCCCCCGCTCAGGGATAAGTCCTCTTGTGCAAGTGTTCTTGCGCAAGAGGCCAGTGTAGACAGGTAACATCAATTTCTTGCGCAAGAAAGCCCGATGGCTAAAATGGCCATCAGAGTTTTCTTGCACAAGAGAGCATCTACACTGGCACAGATGCTTTTGCGCAAAAGCAAATCTTTTGCGCAAAGGCACATGCCAGTATAGATGCTCTCTTACTGAAATATTCTAACACAAAAACTCTTGCGTTTAGAGTATTTGCTCTAAATCTTGCCAGTCTAGACGTAGCCTTAGTGTATTGATTTAAAGGACTCTCCCCTAGGAGCCCATGTGGTGTGTAGTGTTCTGTTGTTTATAAAGTTCTCATTTTACGGGTTCCATTCAATACCTCTGTCATTGTAACAGTCTCACCTGTTTGCACAGCTGTACAAAGAGCTCCCCCTCGGCTATAGCCGGGATGCTTCAGCAGACTGGGAATGTGAGGCACTGACTGCAGCAGGCTGGCTGCTGCCTGTCACCGTGGTTACCAGGGAGTTTACACCTTGCTTACCTGCAGAGAGAAAAAGTCATTTAAAGTTGCAGTTCTAACGTGCTAAATTCGCTTCGCATCTTGTGCAGCTGAGGCATTCAGCTGTACGGGTAGGCTCTGAGGGTACGTTTACACTGCAGCCAGACATCATGTAGAGTCCTAGGGCCCAGGCTCCAGCCTGAGCTTGCATGTCTACACCACAATGAAACAGCCCTGTACTCTGAACTAGCACAGCCAGCCCTGTGTGTCCAATTGCAGCTTTGAGATACCCCTACACAGGTTGGGAGTCTGCAGTTCAAATTCAACAAACTCCAACCTCCAAAAGGAATACCACAGAGCTGACCTTTTCCTTCCCCCACATTTTTTCCCCCAGGGGTCTTTTCTACTTCCTTGTACCACTCAAAGAGCTGGGAGCATCCCTTCTTACCTTATGTGCTCTCAGGCCACCGTAGCCCAATGCTCTACTTCTTCCTCCTGTGGCAGATGGACCCTTTGACATCTCCAACAGCTCTTCGGGAGGCAACAGGGTCTGGGCAGACCATAGGAAGCTACTAACTTATGTCCTTATAAGGAGAGGGAATGGCCTTGTATAGTCTTCAATGCGGTCAGGATCAGCCTGTAGAGTTCTGACATCTTCCAGGACAGTAGAACTGAGCAGTTGGTAACATCTTCTGTAACAAACACAGAGCAACATAATCATTCAGGAGCAGAACCAGGAAATTGTACGATCATATCTGGAACATCTTGATGATAACTCTGCAAAGTTGATCCTTCACACTTATTTTCACCTATCCATTTCAGCATTGAGTGGCTATTGTTAGTGTTACCAACCTGTAAATACAAGACAAAGAAAGCCTGTAGTTATATGGCTACAGTATATCAGGTATATACACAGTCGTACTATAGCTCTGAGGATGAGGTATAAATGTCTGGTTTGGGTCTTAAATTGCTGGGTGACCAATTCTCTGACCAGGTAAGAGTAGAGTAAAATGTTCTGAATTAAATGTTCTATCTTATTCCTGCTGCATTTCAAATAGCATAACATTTTGATCCTGACAGACTGAATAAATGCATGACACAGATCACAAGTCAGATCTTTCGTGCACTCTTGGCAGCTATTAGTTCTGTTTCCAGTTTCATATGAACTGTGCTGAATCTGAATGGTTTCCCCAAGATTAGATAGTTAGTGATGCACAACTAAAATGTACATTTAGACCCGACATCATTTATTTCATAAATTGAGGCAAAGAAGAAAGGAAACAAAGGTGGGTGTTTTGTCTGAGGTCACAATTAGCAGCTGGATCACAAATAAGTCTGCAAAAACCAGCATAGCTTTTATTAAGTCATATTTACAAATAAAAAGAGGTTCCATGTTTGACCATGAAAGCCCTAGACTGGTCCCTAAATGAAATTAGGAACCAAGAGATTTACCCATCTTGTCTGATTATACCTCCCCAGAACATAGTGTTTTGTGGGCGTTTGGGAGTGGATATTGTAGCCATATCTGAATCTGATGGCTGGTTTGTCCAATTTGACCTAAATCTCTGGATTCAAACACTCCTGATCCTAAATATATTTAAAATATGAGTCCAGATTTTGCTTCTTGATTCTAGTTCTACTCACAGTTGTATGTCAAGGACACCAGAGTATGCTTGGGCCTTTTCCCAGGAGTTCAGTACAGAGAACAGAGCGCATTGACATCCTGACACATCCCAAATGTATCTCATGGAATGATTGACAATTTGCTAGGCATATCTGTTGAAGTGTTCTGAAATATTTCATTAATCTGCAGGCTTTGTCATTTACATATAGACAAATGGCGTCTCACTTTACTTCTTACCAAAGACTTAGTAGCATCAACTGTAGTGAGGTCTAAATGACTAAAAAATTGTTATTTTTAGAAAATATGCAACAGTTTACTAGCCGAGGAAGTCTACACATAGAGGCAATACAATGAAGCCACCATTTCCAAAAGAAAGGAACAAAACACCCTTTTCTATTGCACTTTTCCACTTGCTCTAATATACTACATTTAATCCTAGTCTCCCAGGCTAGGTCTACAGTAGAGGATAAGTTTGTTAATTGCAGAGCTTGAGTCGAAATATCTTACATTTTGGCACCACTGCAGGAAGTCGTAGGGAACACTCTCCCTTTGACTTCCCTTAACTCCTCAGAGGAGCAGGAATACTGGCATTGACAGGAATGACCCTCTTAGTTCGAATTAGCGTGTCTTCACTAGACCCACTAATTCGAATCCCGGAACATGAACTGCAACAGCTTTGATCTTAACATAAGAACATAAGAATGGCCATACTGGGTCACACCAAAGGTCCATCCAGCCCAGTACCCTGTCTGCTGACAGTGGCCAATGCCAGGTGTCCCAGAGGGAGTGAATAGAACAGGTAAAAATCAAGCGATTTGTCTCCTGACATCCATCTCCACCCTCTGACAAACAGAGGCTAGGGACACCATTCCTTACCCATACTGGCTAATAGCCATTTATGGACTTAACCGCCATGACTTTATCTAGTTCACTTTTAAACCCTGTTCTAGTCCTAGCCTTCACAACCTCCTCAGGCAAGGAGTTCCACAGATTGACTATGCGCTGTGTGAAGAAGAACTTCCTTTTATTTGTTTTAAACCTGCTGCCCATTAGTTTCATTTGGTGACCCCTAGTTCTTATATTATGGGAACAAGTAAATAACCTTTCCTTATTCACTTTCTCCACACCACTATTATAGACCTCTATCATATCCCCCCTTAGTCTCCTCTTATCCAAGCTGAAAAGTCCCAGCCTCTTTACTCTCTCCTCATATGGGACCCATTCCTGTAGTGTAGACATGGCCCCAGTCATGAGTGTGAGTTTGCCAGGCTCTGCTTTAAGTATTTATTTAGATTAAGCTTGATTAGGGAGGGCAGATGCAAACTGTCATGGTAATATCTCCATCTGTACTCAGTCTCTGTAGTTGCCATACATGTCTCTCCGTTAGCATAGTTAGCTGGCTACTCAGACGGCAAGTTGCTTTGTTTATCTCCTTAGAGATTCTTCATAGTCAAGCTGAAGGCCTCAATTTAGCAAAGAACTTAAATTCCTGCTTAATCAGGGCCCTGGTTCACCAACAAAGGATAATGACAGGTTTTAAGGCCATCTGAATAAAAATTAGTGAATTTTTTTTTTTTTAGTCTTTCATCTGTGCCAGGACTAACATGCTGGTGCTGTGTTCCCTATGTTTAAACTCAGCTCTTTGTGTGCAAGTGCCAAAAAAAAAAAAAAAAAAAAAAAAAAAAAAAAAAAAAAAAAAAAAAGGGCATTCCTGAACTGTTGCTGAAAAGAAAACACACGCTCAAAAAGGCACTTTTGCCTGCCAGGCGAAACCTCTGCCTTCCTCCAGGGTGCATGGGAAAACCGCAGATTATTTACCGAGTATGTTGAAGATTGTGTGCAGCCCTCAAGCACTCTCTGAGCAGGCACTGCTGGATCAGACCATTGCACCAGAGACAATCCGACAGGTTCAGTGTACTCACAATGACGTTGTTAAAGACACTAGTCAGCAACACATGAACACAGTAACCGAACAGGATCACTGTGATACTGGCAGACCAGCTACTAGCACATGCCAAAGCCCCAGGCTTCAGTGACCTTACAAATGCAGTTGGAAGCCAATCTTACTTACCTGTGTGTTAGCATTATCAACATAGATATCAGCGGTTAATAAGAATGTGTTTAGACTTTATAAAATGCTTGTGGGATGCTGCATGTATTGATCTCCCTTGTAACCCTTGTAACCCAGGGTGTAAGTTATATTGAGCGTTTGCATTGTAAACCTCTGTAATTATGTAACTCACCAAATAGAAAACGAAGCATTAATTAAGGCAAAGGTATTGGCCTGCATACAAGATGCCCCATTAAAAGCAAAAAAAGTCCCATGTATCAGCCAAGAAGATTGCATTCCTAAGTCCTCCTAGGAAGGAGACACTTATGCATGGACTTATGCCATTAGTTTGAATCCTGAAGTGGAGGGGCTAAAAATATGCCACAAGAGACGCTACATCTCTTTTATGCTGTGTGTACTCTGAGGGTATGTCTACACCAGTGTCTGCTGTAAGCTGTAGACTTGTGCAGCTACTCAGGAGAATTTCAAATGCTGCCCAGATGACCTAGCGCCCACAGCTAAATTTTTTTTTACTGGTGGTGCACATTCACACATGCCTCGGTGCACCTAGAATAATTTATTCTGCACATAGGTGGAAAAAAATCCTCACATGGATGGAAAAGATTAGAGGGAACATGGGTCTACACTATAGTTAGACTCCTGCATCTGGCCTGTGCCAGCTGCCGTGGGCTCATAGGATTGCAGAGCTGATAAACTGCTGTAGACGTTCTGGATGCCTGAGCTTTGGGACCCTCCCACCTTACAAGGTCTTAGAGCCTGAGCTTCAGCTCAAGCCCAGATGTCCACACAGCAATTGAAACAGCCATGGGCTGCAGCCCGAGCCCCTCAAGCCCAAGTCATCTGGCACTGGCCAGCTGCGGATTAAGTGGAGACATACCCTGAGGGGCAAAGATTCCTAAACATGAGGAAAGAGATCTCCATGCTGCTTGGTGTGGGTTAGGCCCGAAAGCCATATTGAATTGACAGAGTCCTACAGCTCTGTCACTTTTGAATGACAGACAAACTCATTTCTGTATAAATATTTGCTTGCTCTAACCCAGGGCTGGGCAATCAGTTCTGATGAGGGGGCACGCCTAGAATTTGGGAAGTGGTCAAGGGCTGCAATCTTTCCATTACGTTAATGGGGGAGGTGTGGGGACTAGGAGGGAGGATGGGTGGAGAAGGGAGCTCGGAGTAAGGGACTGGGGTGCAGGAAGGGATGTGGGGTCTGGGAAGGAGTTTAGGTGAAGGAGGGGGTTGTGACCTGGGGCAGGGGATTAGGGTGCAGGGTCAGGGAGGAGGTATACGTGCGGGAGTGGATTCTGACCTGGGAAAGGGATACAAGAGGGAGTGCAAGGTCTGGGAGGGAGTTGTGACCAGGGGCAGAGGTTCAAGAGGGGGTGCAGGTGGTTTGGATTGTGACCTGGGGCTAGAAGTTGGTGTGCAGGAGGGGATGGGGTGCCAGAGGCTGGCTCTGGCTGGGAGACACTTACCCTAGTGGCTCCTGGCCAGCAGCCCAGCGGGATCCTACTGTGAGCTGTCGACGCTGAAAGTGGCCGGCTACTAAGGCCGTGTCTCTGCACCACGATCCCCTTGGGTGGGGGGAAGGGGCCCCACAAGCCAATGGGAGTTGTGAGCATTGTGTTGGGAGTGGGGGTAGTGCCCAGAGACCCTCCCCACAGGATGTGCACACATGGCCCCAGCAGCTGGCTGCTCTGAGTGGCATGTGGTGGGCACGGAGCCTTTCCCAGGGTGCCACTGGGCTGCAGGACCTTGGCATCCCAGAGAATCATGGCAGGCTGAATCGGAAGCTTTGGCGGGCTGGATGCGGCCTGTGGGCTGTATTTTGCCTGCCCCTGCTCGGACCTGTAAATAACTGCCATTTCTTTTTCCTAGTTAATAAACCTTTAGGTAATTTATTACAGGACTGGCCATAAGCATTGTCGTTGGTGTGAGTCTGAGGTACAAATTGACCCATGGTAAGCAACGGGAATATTTTGCAACCTGAAAATTCGGGGATGTTTGGTGTAAGTGACCATTTATCACAAAGTCCAGCTCGCCTCGATGGCAAGGCTGACAGGAGTGCCAAACTTCCATTGTAAAACAGGCACAATGATCAAGGAGTTCATGAGTGTTACTAGGCTGGTGAACTCTGAATTGATTTGGAGTATCTGTCCTGTTTTTTGACCTTCCTCCACAGGATTTGTTCACTGTGTGCAGACTTCTCGGACACTGCGGAGCTGAGCTCTGTGGAATAGCCTCTTCACAAATACATACACTGTTCATTTTTGTTCTGCAAAAATTGTGTAGAGAATAGCATTGGCCAAGTGTACCTATTGGATGCAATTCAGGCACTGGCTGCTTTGGGAATTAAACCAGCCCAAGGAAAACATCACACCAATGTAGGTGGGGCATACCCACTTCACCATCTCTGCAGCCAGTCAGCTGCATAATATCAGCTGCTAGTTGTACCAACTTCCATCTCTGCATACAGACAGCTCAGTGTTGCAATTAAGTATTCTTCCTCCACATTCCTTTTGGGGTGATTTGTGCCTCAGAGGTATACAGAGGAAGCAGTTCCTACACTCTTCCAAATTTGTCCCATAGGCCATGTAAATGAAGTACAAAATGGGTCAGAAGACTCTTTGCTCCCCTCCTCAATCTTTCTGCAGGGTTAATCTGGCCCAACCGATCAGGGAGCTGGGAGAGCTCATCAGGATGCATTGCAGTGTTTCTAGAATCCAAGGTGTGGCAATCATATTTTGAACTTTGTAGAGCCTTTCCCTCCACCTCTCAACATTAGAAGCTTGGTGAATTCCCCTGACAGGCTGGAATTTGTGCTATGGGGTATGGTTACTTTGTGATGAATTCTTAATGTCAATGGATCTGCTTACTTGAGTAGGTATTTCTCCTGTATATAAGGGTTGCAGAAATGGATCCACATCATTTACATCTTCAAAAGCCCTTTACAAATACTACCTGGTTCCAACAACATCCCATACACTTAGTGCATATTATTCCATTTTGGGAAATTGGGAAACTAAGTTTAGGAGAGAGAATTGGTGTCAGCACTGGGATTAGAACTCAGGGGTTCCTGATATCAAGTCCTTTGGTAAACAGCATGAGAATGTATCCCTCCTTAAACAAAATGTTTAAATTAGACTGAGCTGAAAAGAGTAAATCACACACTTATTCCTAAAGACAGCCTTTTTTATTTTAAAATTCTGCATCTGAAAACACAGTATGACAGAAAGCATTTATATACAACCGCAGTGTTTTTGGTATAATACAGTATTTAATACATCCATTTCTTTTTCTGCAAAAAAATTTGTTTTGTCAGACAAAAAACCAAACTCCCATAGACAAAAAATACTGCTAAGGCACATCGTTTTTCTGCTAAACCAAAGACAAAAGGGTGCAAAAATGGGTAGTGCAATAATTGCTGAAAATCACATTCTACTACAAGAAAAGCATTCTGACTTCTGAATTTTGATTACCAGTCAATTTAAGACATTTTAATAGCTCATAAAATACTCCTTTAAATAAATAGCAAAATATCTACATCTTTCAGTGTGTGCCATTTGAATTTCCAATTTTTTTAAAACTTTTACTGTATATACATGTTTTTTCTTAATCAATAGATTACAAAATATTTCTGTACAGTTTTATGCATATTATGATCTATAACAAAATAGTTATTTCTGAAAACTATATCACTACCAACCTCTGAGGGAACATTAATAACTTACTATGAGTACATTAACCAATACAAAAATCCAAATTAACGGAACAAAAACAAAGTTAAAAAGATAATTTCATTAGCTCAAATTAATTTGTGTCATACAACATGTTTTCCATGTAAACCCTTTTCTGTGGTCTTCGGGTTGTACCAGCATCAGGAGAATTAAAGAAGATAGGACTTGGGTCCGTGGTTTTCAACCTGTGACCTGCATTTGGCCCAATCAGCACACAGCTGCTGCCCATGTTACAGCCTCAGGGCCATACAGGTAATACTGGATGCAGCCCACAACGGTAAACAGGTTAAGAACCACATTCTGGGTCCTTAAAAGCACTGCCAGCCTGCTGGGAATATAGAGGCTACCAAAACTCTATTGTTCTCAGTGCCAAGGAAGCAAAAAGTTAAAAAAGTCCACACTTTTAATAGTATTTAGGCATCTAACAATGTGCATTGATACCTATGGGAATTTTAAAAGCACCTAACTCCCATTTAAAATCATGGAAGTTAGTCACCTATCTCCATGTTCAGAATTTAAATACCTTTAAAAATCTACCCCTAAATGTCAAACGTTCTTAATCTTCACTGAACTGCATAAAATTACCAGGACAGATTCTTTCCCCAGTGACACTAGTGTAAATCCAAGAGGAACTCCAATGACATCATACGGGAGGGAGTGGAGTTACTCCAGAATCACAGTGGTGTAATTGAGACCAAATCTGTCCCACTATACTCTGAACACACACAAAAAGTCATTGTGTTAGCATTTTGTAGTAATCAGACAAACTATAATATGCTGCAGAACAGAACTTTCATCATTTGCTAAGGGTTATAGGAGCATTCAAGAATCCCTTTTGCCCAAAGGGAAGGTCATTTTTTTCTTGAAGACTGCATTTGCAAGCAATTCCAATTGTATTTGTGAAGGGCTGGCTGACAGCTACACAGCTCTGAGTTGTAACAGAAATCTCAAGGTGCCTTTTATTAGGCTGGCAACAGAGAGACAACATCTAACTTTCCACTACAATTTAAGGCCACATTTAAAAAAGGATGAAAGTAAGGCTTTTTTAATTGGGCAACTCACAAGACATCACAATGTAAACATACGCTTAGAAATTCAAAATTATACAAGCTATGCTCCGGGAAATCTAAACCAAATTTCAATTTTTGATCTTTAGGCTTGGGCCTTTTATGTAGGTAAACATGAAAAATAATACACAAAAATTGCAGTTAACTTTCTCCTCCAGAATATTCCCAGCAAACTGAAGGTGCCCTTCTTACAAGAGAAACTGCTATCTTCTCCGTCAAGGGTGTTAATTACAACAGAACCAAAGACAAGGAAGTCATTACAATGTACAAATGCAGCGCAATGATCCGTGCGGAAAATTGTTACTCTGTTATCAGAGGCACCTGTACAATATCTTGCTGTTTATTTGGCAAGGTTACAAGTAATACTTCTAAGTTATAACAAAACAGAGAGAGAATTTGCATAGATTGTACATTCAGCTCAAGGAGATTTCGGGTACCTTTTTTTGATGATGATGTCAGGTAAACTTGTTTGCAAGCGTAGTGAGGTAGCACCTTTCATAGCACCCATGGGCAAAAAGAAGGTAACCAAGGCTTAAGCGAACAGCAAAGAGCAACCTATACAATAGTTGGTATAAAAGAACCATAAAACCAGGGCACCTGCAGTATTACAGCATCACAATTCATCGTACAAAACACCACATGTAACTGAGAATAGCTTAAATGCTACCATGGCCCTTGCATCCGCTAACATGAACATCTCCTTGTTTCAGTTTAAAATGCTTTAGACCTAATACCCCTTCTCATTCACACCAGTTGTGAATCAGGAGTCACTCCAATGAGGTCAATGGAGTAAAAACCAATGGAAAGAGGTGTGTGAGGAGAATTGAGTTGTACTCCTACAACACAGATGAATGCAATTAACCATTCAAATCTCCCTTTGTACTCTGCACCATAATGAGATGTTTGTGATTGCTCAAGCGACATAAAGAACAAGATTAACTCAAGATTTTCATACTTGGGCCAAGATCAACCATCCCATGCAGAACCTGCAGGAGAGGGCTGGAGGGCAGGAGGTTCTCTTGGCAGAATTTTCCCCACATCGTCCTCTCTGCCCAATAAAAGGGGGAGGGGAGGACAGAGAGAGAGTCAATCCTCTCACAAACCACACGGCTCCCCTGGGATATATGTGGGTACCATGTAGACTATGGAGCCCCAGATCTCCTGCTGCTGCAGTGTAGTGTAGCCTTACTGTGATTGGGGATATGTGTGGCTGCTCTGGGTGACCTCTTTTACAAAGGAACCCCATTGTGGCGGAAGCTCTGTCTGAAAGATAACACAGCAAGAGGCTGTATTCTCAGGGAATTCCAGCAGAGCGCAGCGAGAGGACAATGCAACCCTTCTCCCCCTGTTCCTTTTCTTTCTTAATTCTGGGTCATCTATTCCCTAAGTCTAACTCCCTACCCCTATGGAGCTCAGCCCACAGAGAACACTCTTAGTAGGTCCTGAGAAAAGGGGATAATACTGCTGAGCCTACTGCTGATGCTTGAAATGTTCCTATGAAGAAACATCCTAACCAAGGTGAAAGCAACTTACATTTCTTACAGGTACTGTCCTATTGCAACCTGGGTCCCTGCCAGCTCTTTAAATAGATCCCTGCTAGCTTCTGCCGCAGCTCAGACACCTCTTACCAGATCTGCGCGCTGGGCGCACCCACCCTTACTTTTACCACTGATCCTACGCACCCTTAAGGCTATGTTTGGGGCCGAGGCTCATTCTTTAGTACAGATGAAATGAAATCATACATTAAAATATTACTTCCCAATAGCAAACTAGAGTAAGGAACCTTAGGAGTTGCTGCTAATTACCTCCTGATTCATTTGTCCTTTTCTGTAAAAATAAACGGTGGGAAGATGATGATTACCAGCACCATCATGGGGCCCTTTTACCTCTCTTCACACTGAACAAACTGATTTGCTTTCAAAAGCAAACTTTTCTGATTTATATCTGGGGTTTCAATGCAGTCTGGGGGGTTGGGTCACAAGGGGTGGGAGGTATGAAAATTCCAGTCAACACGTTCAGCAATAATGCACAAACATGTATGGGTGTGAGAATTACTCTCTGATCTACAGCCACCATTTGTGTAAAGCACCAAAAACAACATAGTCTGTGGCAAGACAGTTCTACCTGGTAACCACAAGTGGACATGTTACCTTTTTGATACACATTACAGCCACAAAAGCTGTGCTGTGTCTTCATGGGAGAGTGCCTGCTTTCAAACCACTGCACTAAAAACAGAATGGTGGCCGGCGTGGCACAAGCGGCAGCTAAGATGAGCAGCCCAACTACACACCTGCCTGACCCATCTTGGACATAGTTGGGTGGCTGGCCCAAGCAGCTGCCACCACACTGCAGAGCTACCGTGTATCTGTCGGCCTGTGTTGGGAATCACATCTCCAGGGGTTGTGCAGACGCACCTTAAGGCACAGGACCTGATAAAAGTTGTCACTGCCACTGGAATGAATGGAGAGTTACCACATAGGCTATGTCTAGACTACATCCCTCTTTCAAAAGAGGGATGTAAATTAAGCAGATTGAAAGTGCAAATGAAGTGCGGATTTAAATATCCTGCACTTCATTTGCATATTTGCGTGCGACCGCTGTTTCAAAAAAGGATGTTTCAGAAGTGAAAACGCAGTCTAGACACAGTGCTTTAAAAAAAACAAACCCTTTTTCGAAAGATCCCGTACTCCTCATTTTTTCAGGAGTATGGGATCTTTCAAAAAAGAGTATTTTTTCTAAAAGAACAGCATCTATCCTGCGGTTTCACTTTCGAAATACCCTTTTTCGAAACAGCGATCGGAGGCAAATATGCAAATGAAGCACGAGATATTTAAATCTACGCTTCATTTGCACTTTCGATCTGGCTTATTAACATCCCTCTTTCGAAAGAGGGATGTAGTCTACACGAGCCCACAGAGTCCAAACAAAATAAAAAGCTGGGTCTGATTTTTAATCAAAACTAAGATCTGATAATGCCAGTGCTTCTGACCCTGCAAGGGAAATGATCAAGGAGTTTAACTTCCCCTTTGTTGTTGCAATATAGAAACACTGCTCTGTCTCAAGCTTATTTTAAGGTTTGGTGCTTCCTTCACCCTGCTTTGCCTCCTTTTGTCAGCTTTGAATTTTCTCAGTTCTTTGAATCAGTGACTCTAGTGCCCTCTTCCCTATAATAGTGGATAAAAGGCATTGTGATGTTACTGGTACCATTAGATTTCTAAAGATGGCCGAAGGCTGAATACACATTAGCTGATCCTTTGGAAGGTGCAGCAGGATCACCATTAATGTGTAATTAAATCAACAATCTTTACAGAAGTTTTGCACGTCAGTATTTAGGAATGATAATCTGCAACACCCTATTACTATATATCCCTCGCTCACTAAACCTAGTAATAGACAATAGCTTGTAGTAGCACTTGCTAATGAGAAAATGTTAGTGGACTCTTCCCATTCAGCCCCGCCCTGCACATGGAACAAAAATGAGGACATGATGTTAATACTAAAAATATCACACACCTGAAACCTAACATATAAATATTATTACCGCACATGCAGTCAAACTTTATGAATAAAAAAAACCTAGTCATTTGAACTAATTTCTGTGAGCTTCAAGATATAATATCACCACATAAATAGGTCTGTAACTCTGCACAGCACTAGGACTGACTTTGGATTTAATTCATTAAAGAAATGTATGCAGATGTTCTGCGTTTTGCCACATTTCTTTCTGGCCTGAATCAGACTGGCTGATTGTACAAGTGTCGCATGTCTACCTAGCAGCAGGGGCAGGGTGTTTAAATGAGCACATCATTCCAGACAGTGCCTTTGGAAATACTCTCTGCTTCATATGTGCATATGGAAATACATTCTCCTCCCAAGGAAGGCATATGGCCACAGCTGGCTTTCAAATGGAATCTCATAAAATGCCACTAGCCAGCACGCTCTGAAAATAATACTAGAACTTCAAATGAACACGGGTGTAACTTGTTTATTTTGTATAAACTGAAACGCCCTGCTCTGAATTCTCCTTTTTACCAAATGTAAGATCTGTGAAAGTGATTCTCTTCTAACAAGACATAATGTTCATCACAGGTATCAAGTCCCTGCTGCTTTAGAACGAGAAGAATCACTGAGCAGAACCTGGATTTTAGTAGTGCTGCCCTGGCAATAATTCTGGAGCAGACTCTGTTTGCAAATGGAAATAGTCTGGCTTGCCATGATTTTTCATTTCACAATTTATAGGACTTTATGATATACTGTCCAATATATTTTATATTCCTTAGTGTCTGTAGATTAATAGCTAGGGTAGAACATGGTCATTTGGCTATAGACACTCACTGCAAATAATGCTGCAAACAGAGATGCTCCTGAAGTCTCATTCTCTTCTGCTTTTAAACCAGGCAGGTTTTATTAATTGTACTCAGTTGTATTTCCTCTTCTGCTGGGCTGGGGTCTACAGACCATACTCAGAATCACCCAGCAACAGATGTTTGCCTAAGAAGGGCCGCAGGATTTTAGCTTTTATTTTTACTTCTAGTATTTTAATGGCAGCACTGGCATTGCCAACTTGCTTCAGCACATACACTGATTGACTCTTTTTGTCATTTTGAAAATAAAATAGCAAAAAATATTTCTTTTGAGATGCTTACAACATAGCATAAAATGTACAGAGATATGTCAGCAACAATTTGGGGGTTTTCCATTGCAAAATAGGAACTAAAACCAAGTCCTCCAAATCTGTTAATATTTCAAATGATACAAGTGATGGCTCCCATTCTAGCCATCATAGAGAGGCTAGGTTTTTTCCCAACTTCTGTTTGAGACGTTTAATAATAATAACTTCTCAACAAAGCATTAAAAACACTCATTTTTAAGAATAAAAAAGTATCAAATTTAAAAAACTGGTTAATCTGTATATACGGGGAGGAGGAAGGAGCGTGTGTACAAGATACTCCAGATCTCATGAGTTCATCAACAGATTTAACTGGAATGATCTAAAAACTAGCAGAGTAGATGACTCTTATTATTTATACCCTAATCCATGACTGAGTGTGATAATCTCCACTTGATTTGCAGAGCTTTAGTCACTGCAATTCCCTTTGGGTAATGTGGCTAAACCCCTAAATTCACAGTGGAGATTAATGGTCCCCTGGAGATTTGATATTTGTGATGGAATGTTAGATAAAAACGATTCTTTTTTTAAAAGAAGCACAGAAAGAGAAGTATTGTTCTGTTTCTATTATATAAACCTGTTGGCAGCATTGGTCTGAAGAACACACTCACCGGTAGAGCCAGCTGAAAAACAGGAACATTGTTTAGACATAAACTTTCCAACAAGCTCTAATCATTACTAGCTTCCCTAGAACTACCGCTCTCGTGACCGTCAAAATCAAGAAGGTAGAAAGTAAAGGAGGTGTGAGGGAGAAAAGGCCTTTTCTTAATAAAGGCAGCTTTAGTTTGTAAGATAAAATCGTCAAGCTGCAAAAGCAGCACCTACTAATTAGTCATTGACTAAAACATAAAAAATAAATATCTAAACTGTTCCTCCTATGCATCCACTTTTGTTCCAGATAAACAATTAAATGCTCGGCCTTAATGCCAGCACAGCTGACATTGCAATTTCAAGTCCAAAGCAAACTACAGGAGCTTTAAACCAAACGGAGAAGAATATAACGAGCCATTGGGACCTCTGTTTTATGGTCATTTTGCAACCATTATTTAAAAGAGAATTCAACCTTTTTTGTGGTTATGAAACGATTTAAGAGTCTACTTCCTCCCTGATGCATGAGTTTAACTCTCATTAGTGCTAACAAAAGTTATTCATGCCGCAGAAGGGAAAACAGACACCTTACTATATTAAATTAACAGACTCTGTTATAACTAAAATCATCAAGGTTCCTTAAAATAAAAGTGCACATTACATGCCTAATGCTTTAGCTGGAGATGAATTTGCATATAATAGTATTTTTAAATGTCCTCAGAAATTAAAATTGGATTTTTTTCAGTGTTGAAAAATGAGGTTCAAATGATGTACGACATCCTTATTTGAAACAGGATGCAGCCTGCCAAAAAGTCAAAAGGACAATACTGGCAAGGTTAGAGCTTGTTAATAAAAATAAATAAAAACACTGCAATATGGCATTGCTCTCCTTCACTCCATTCATGGCTTCAGGCACGTATCTCCTTGACACTCAAGGTGCCACTCACCACAACCTTCCAGATGTACCGAGCAATCTCAAAACTATCCTTCTTTGTGAATTCTGGCAGGTCTGAGACTAACGGAGGCAATATAGTGTAAGACTAGTTAACCACTACTTAAATTAATGCAGAATCAGCATGCTGCATAATCAGGCCCCAGTCTTTCCCACACTGAAATTAACGGAAGAGCTCCCAAAACCGAATCATTAAGGACCAGATTCTGCCATTCTGACTAACTTGGAGTAGAATCTGAAACTGTCAGTGGGCCAGTTGAACCCAGTCCTGCTACTCCTGCAGAAGGGTATGCAGGCATGTGAGTATCAACAGCCCAGTCCTGAGCAGCCACACATTCCAATTGCATGCACAAACCACCTGATGTGTGAGGAATCTGCACACCTGCTTATACGCAGACGGCATTCTATGTGGATTTGTTTTTAAATGCAGATTGCAATGATGACAAGATTCTGGCTTTTGAGTAACAAGAATGCTTGTTTCTAATACTGCAAGTGGTGTCCAGACCTTGTAGTGACTAACGGCTAATCACAATAGGACTAAAAGTAGAGATTTACAACATTCATTTTGCTTAGAGATCAGAAAGTAGATGAGAATGTTTGACCTCTCTAATTGAGAGGGGCAGCCTAATTCATCATTCTGCTAATCTGGTTTCTATGTCAGAGTGATGCATTCTGGTTTGAAACTGGAGTTAATACAATGATGAATCAAGCCTAGAATTTCTTAATTGTACAAATAGGGAGAGTCCCCCCCTTTTTTTTTTACATCTTGTAAAACCTTTTGACTATATTTTACAGCTCAGTCTTCCAATTACATATATATTGGAGTCTCTGGTTACTTATGTTAGCAAAATAATTAAAATATAAAATATTCAAAATAGACATAAGTATTTTTGGAAGTTTTTTTAGCAGCTGCTCCTTTTTTACCCTCTGAACATACTAACATGCTATGTTACCATTTCATAATCGGGAAAAATAGAAAATGTTGGAGCCTTTTGGATACAAAATGAATGAGGTAAGACTGTGACTCTATAAAAGTTACAGAAGAGATGCACAGTGCCACTGAAGCTTAGACTGATGGATCTAAAGGAGAAACAATGGCAAAGATTTTGCCAGATTTTTAAAAAATTATATAGAGATGAGAAATAGACAATAAAAAGTTCTATCAAGGTTTTGGAATCTGTAATCAGATTAACAGAGAAGCAAGGTTAAATTCCCTTTTAAAATCTGTGCCAAAGAAGGGTACCAGATGCTACCTCAAACGCCCATCAGGTTTAATGGGGCCCAGCTCTGACTTAGGGTCTGGGCTTAGGGAGCTCCAAGCTGTCTGAGTGCAAGCCTGCATGACTGGACAGGACGTTGGACCCGTGCTACAGACATCCACAGCTGACCATACGTTGCTGACCAAGGTGTCCATCCAGTTTTCCAGCTTGGTGCCTATGAGCACAGCATTCTTTTTTGCCTGGTCCACTTGAGCTGCCTTGATAGGGATATTTAAAACAGGATTCAAGCCTTGGAAGCTCTGCTCCATGTATGCGTTCTTAGGAGGCCCACTGTGCAACTTCACGGATTCTTCTGAAAATACAAAGAAATAAAGCCTTGTAACAAATATGGCATTTGGGATCTAGTTCGAGGACCTAACCAAAATGCAAAGGTTTCTACTACACAAAACTTCATTTCCATAACATTGACCAAGATGTTGAGACTCCTGCGTAACTAAGATGCGTAGTCTCTTGGGCTCAGGCATTCAGATCTCACATGCTCCAAGGTTTTCCCCCACACAAACAAAACCCCATATCATGATAAGGCTGCATTATCAGAATAATAAGGAGGTTGATTTGAAAGTAATATTATTATATTAATTACCTCTATTATTGTAGCTCCGAGGAGCCCTAGTCAAGAACCAAGACCGTATTCCCCTTGATGCTATGCATACACAGAACAAAACAACAACCCATTCCCCAAGACCGTGTCTCAATTTCAAGACTACCTACAGAATCAGATAAAATAGGGGAAGTTCAGAACCAAAACTTAGAACCATGCTCAATTCTGTTCTGAGTCTAGATGCCACAATTTCTAACTCGGTTCTAAACTTGGCAAAAAGTATTCACCTATCCCAACAGGAAACATAGATGGGCTATCTTGAGGGTTAAGGACATAAAATGAGAATTTGGACAAGGAACTCAACAGGAGGAACAGAAAACCACTAGGATCATCACATCAAAGCTAGAGGATCAAGGAACTGTATTTCAAAGAGAAAACAGTTAAATAATATTTGGCACAAAAAAGGCTGCCTGACTTTTTCAGACCTTAAAGTGTTATCTTAAAGTGTTTGGTTTAGAAGAAGGGCTGAGAGTTGAGGCTGTTTTTTTTCTCCCCTGAGGATACATTTATTGGCTTGACCGGCCTCCAAAGACTGGGTGGTACCATTCCCAGAATTTCAAAAGATAATATCTGTGTTCGACGGTATCGATATTATGAGTGACCCCAATGTGGTTCCTGGAAGCACTTCAGGTTGAAGCCATTTTCACTGGAAACACATTTTGAATAGCAATCACATTTCAAGCTCTGTGTGAGTAATGCACTGAAACCATTTCCTAATGATACCCTTTAAGTGCACTGCAGTTGGTTTTCCTGCTGTAATTCTTCTAAATTACTCACAAAATGGGGCATATTGTCCAAAATCTTAATATTCTGTCATAGCTATGAAATAACGAAAAGAAACAGAAATAAAGAGAAAAATAAACATACTTAAAGCAAATACTAAGGCTATGTCTACACTTAAAATGCTGCAGTCACACAGCTGCTGCTTCACTGTAGACACTCAGGGTTCTCCTGTCACTGTAATTAATTTATTTCCTTGAGTGGCAACAGCTAAGCCTAACACCAGAAGTTAGGTCAGCACAGCTATGTCTCTTGGGTGTGGATTTTTCACACTGCTGAAAGACATAGATATGCCTTATTGACTTCAGTGGAACATTGTGAAGAGTAAGGCACATGGGATAGGAATCTGGCCCTATGAAAATATTCACTGCGCCTTCTGGTAAAACACACCTACTGGTGTGACTTCTCAGTTTATACACTTATTTCTTTCAGTTCTCTGTTCACTTTTTGTAACATCAACACTCAGTGTTGCATAAAGGCGTTCCTTAACTTGGCCAAGATAGACATTGTCAGGGCTAGGAAAACCACACTGTGGTCAGATATCATCTACGGGCCAGGAATTACACACTAGAGTTTATAGTTCCTGCCTCCTGTGCTTGCTGCTCTTTTATTCATCTGAAACCTGATCTTAGCTAAGATTTTGTCTATTCCCAAACCCATTAGACAAAATGGGCTTGTGCCCTGCAGATGTATCAGAAGTGTATGCCTGACAGAGGACTATAGGAGAAAACAAAACAGGGACACATAATTCAATGTCCTGCTTCGGAAGCAACTAAATCTGCAAAATTGTTTGTAAATGTATTAATTAAAAGGGAAAATCTAAGCAAAAAAAGAAAACAAATAGAGTACTGATAGAGTACTTAACACTGCACTGTCAGAGGTACTAAATTTCAACTCAAACATAAAGCCACGGCACTGGCCACTGGTTAAAGATCCCATAGCACTTTTTGCTGGGATAAGAGTATTAATCTCGGGTTCCTTGAGAAATTTAAATTTGAACAAAATCTGTTGTGTTGCTGTGTGCTACTGACTGATTGCTTTGTTGATTCCAAGAGGTGCCTGCATTTAAATGGTAAGCAATATAATTTTGGCATACCATTTGTAAAAGTTGATAGTGCCCTTTTAGATTGATTCATGTGTAAGGTATTCACAAACTAGTAGTAGTAGTAGTAGTAGTAGTAGTGTGTGTGTGTGTGTGTGTGTGCGCGCAAGAGAAAGTCACTTAACAGAATACTCTGCTTAAGAGAATAAATATTTTCCACTAGAACACTTACCCAGTGTTGCCCGGGGCCAGCCTGGATGCAGGGGGCAAGGGAGCCTCCTGCTGGCCCTCCCCAGAAGCACGGGGGTGGAGTGTGGGGGATGCACAGCTCCTCCCATAATGTCAGCACATGGCTGGTACATGGGGAGAAAGGGAGCTGCACTGTCCAGATGGGTGCAACTACACTGGGGTGGCCCAGTGGTGTTGGGAGGTGGGGAAGGGGTGGGCTGTGGCTCCACATTGGCTTAGGGGGAGTCACTTAATTAGGCTGGTGTCTAGCAAGATAGCAAGCCCCATCCCAAATGGCCACTCCCTTCCTTGAGCAGGTGCCTCCAGTGGTCACTCTGCAGTATAGAATCCCTTTGAACAGCCCCCTTCCCTTTCCATGCCCTGGAAAACAATTGAATTGAAGGCATATCCCGTTTTCCTGGCACTACCAAACTTGCCCTTGCTTTAAGCTAGGATAAGAAGAAGCTGAATACCACATTTGGTGGTCCTAGCTGTTACCGTTTAGGAGGCGTTCTTGAACATATGGATTCGCAGACAGAGGGACTCGCAAGCAGGCAGACGCACAAATTTCTAATTATATATGCATATAAAATTAATTTGATAAGACATCCTGTTGTAACACAAAATGGAAAACGTCTTTCTGTTTAAAAGTCAAATTGTGAAATTCAATAATTCCATTACATAGATCTGGCAATTTTCCTCCACTGATGCTAAACAGTTTTAACAAGTCCTCTATTGAACAAATAGAGAAACCGAGGCCCAAAGAAGCACAACAACTTGCTCAATGTTATACAGCAGGTCACTAGCAGAAGTGAGAACAGACGCCAGATTTCCTGACTCCACACTGCCTTTGTAGGCCGAGAGGGGAGTGCTTGCATTGTCCATGGCTGGTGGAGTTGGGGAACTGGCCCCTAGCAAGCACAGACATGGCTTCCTTACACTAAAGTCAGATGGTTCCATGGTGCCTTGCAACCCTGGATATCCCAGGAAGTATCATGGGCAGCTAAGACATTGATATGGTCTATTAAATTGGTATATTTGCCTTTGACCTTGCACTCCTCCCATAGGAAAAAAGCAATGATAAGATCAGCCCCATAAAAATAAAATACGGTCATGTTTATAACTCACTACTCAGAATGAATTACTCTCAGTCACTAAGGCTATGTCTAGACTACAAGTCTCTTTCGAAAGAGAGCGTCTAGACTACAAGCAGATTTTTTGAAAAAGTGAGCTGCTCTTTCGAAAGAGAGTCTAGATGCTCTTTCAAAAAGGCTCTTTTGAAAGAGAGTCTAGATGCTCTTTCGAAAAAAAAACCCTCGTAAAATGAGGTTTACTGCGATTGAAAAATCTGCTGCATTCTTTTGATTTACTTTCAGGTGAAGTTTTTTCGAAAAAAGGCTACTTTTTTTTTTCAAAAAAACCCTGTAGTCTAGACACACCCTAACTAAGCCAAATTCTTTGTCAGAGCAGAGCCCAGTCAAACCCTTTTGATTTCAATGGCAGGCACAAATTGTACCTCATCAGTGCAAAATTGCAGCCTGTACATTCTAGATTAGTTTCTTGGGGAAAATGAGCTCTTTTTGCTTCAGACTTTGTTGAGTCTCCACCCCAGGTGCACACTTGATTCCTCAGTAGCTTTTTCTAGTGTAATTTCTCTCTCTCTATCGGCTTGAGTGCCATACTCTGTTGCAAAGACTAAAACTTCAGCACTCTTTTCTTGGGTTCTTCACTGTGCAGAAGAAAAAGAAAAAGCTACAGAGATGGACAGAGGAGTGGAAAGTGTGGTTAGCCTGATACATAACAACACTGTGTTTGTAATGTTTTCAAACAATACAGATAGGATTTTTTCTTAAATCTCACTGAATCCCTCAGGCAAGGAGGTAATTTTTCATTGACATTTTGTTTGTCTTTTCTTGCAGCAAACAAGACTGTGTTGCATTTGCTTGTTGTGAAGCTAATCGGCTTCTTGTCAACTGGATCTGAACTAAATTTCTAAGCAAATCCCTTTGCCTTTAGGATTTTTCTCTGAATGACGAATTTAGTGAATAACTGTTCTTCTGACGCAATGTATTTGCCTGCTGCTGTTGCTATGTTTATCTGTCACATTACGTCTGGTTTCTCATCAAACACCTGAATTCACAGCAGTTGTGGCATTAGGGGTCACTTCATTATAATCCTTAATGGTGCAATTTGTATTGATTGAACAACGGCAAATAACCATTAATTTCTTCCTAAAAGAATTGGCAAAATGAAAGTTTTCAAGTATAGATTAAATGGAATGACCTATAAATATGGACTATTGACACATTAACATCAAATAACAGTCACAGGGCACTGGGGTATCTGCTCAGAACATTGTTATGACCCTTGGGCCCTTTAAAATAGGGAACTGTGGTTACAGGGCAAACGATGAGGAAGAAGCAAATGGCCTACAGGAAATCAGATTTAAAGCTTCCTGTCCTCTAGGCAGGAGCAGCAAACAGGTGAGACCCTGGCTGCGGGAAATGACAGATGTGGTATCACTCCATAGGAGCCATGAAAGGGCTTTCTAAGGGGGATATTTGTATCCTCCCCATGCCCAGCTAAGGACAGCAGAAAAGGACTTTAGAGCCCTGCAAAGATACAAAATGTTTATCGGTTTCAGCATCTGTATCTGGAAATAGAAGCCCTGGATATCTGCATCCACATCTGCACATGCGGATACCCGTGGATATAAAGTGGATATCCATGGATGTGCAGGGCTCTAAAGGTCTTTGTTACCAAATGATATGTAGTTCATTGAGCCCTCTTTCGGGTCTTCTGTATATTAATCAACGTGCCCTGAGGAAAGGGATGTAGAAAAAACAAGGCATTTGGGCTTTATTCAGACTGCTTTCATGGTGACTCTGCCCATGGGCTTATAGTAAGCTAGTTAGCTCTAAAGCCAACATACCGGCCACTAGTCACTAGGCTAGTTGGCTTGAACAATGTGGCTATTTGACCAGTTGAGTGTGGCTAGTTTGCTATAGCACTATAGTGGCTACTGCTTCAGAGCTGGTTGGACACCACGGCTCTAAAGTAACAGGTACTGTATGTGTGTTAAATGCATGATAAAGATGTAAGGTAATGCAAATCTTAACATCTAAAATCCAGGAAATACACAGCTAAGCCCATACCAGTCCTGCACAGAGTGGAGGAGTATGGACTAGGTGGGCCTCGGAAGGCCTACCAGGGGGATGGGTGTGGTATGGGCGTAGGGTTCAGCTTGGTATATAAAACTCAGTCTCTATGCCCAAGTGTGAGACCTAGTAAGCTGCTGCCTGTGATATGTATGTGCAGCACCACAGGGGGCCAGACAGCAAGGAGCCATTTTTCACATGCTACTGGCTTCTGAAGTGCGAATGGCTTCCTGAGATGGAAAAGGGAGCAGTCGCTGGAAATGATGGTGTGCGTGGAGGAGCTATATTTTGCAATCGAGAGGTGAAGGATGAAGGAGACACACCAGTCTTCTCTTAAAGTCACTGTAACCAACATGGGGTAAAAAACTATTAAGACTGTGGAATGCAGACAGTACCTGGGATTTCTCCTCCTGCCCTGTCAGCAACTCCATCCTCCAAACATTTCAAAGCACGACCACTTTGATCATTCCAGTGGGGCCAACAGCCACTGTGGGCAAAGAGTGTGTGGGGCCCTGGATCCATGGCCCTGGAAGAGGCAGGCCTCAGTGGAAGGGACAGGCCTGGGGGCAGCCAGTTTGTGGCACTGCCTGGACTGCAGTGCCACTCCCCTGACCATCTACATGTTTTGTTAGTCTTTAAAGTGATACCAGACTATTTGTTGTTTTTTTAAGTTTTTCCTGTTACAGACTAACTCAGCTACCTCTCTGAAACTTATGTAAGTTAAGTTAACCTTAACTTCACACTGCCTATGTGATACCTAGAATTGCCTAAATGAACACCAGCTCCAACACAAAACATTTTTCTTCTTGTTAAAACAACCTAGGAAATTCACGGAAAGAAAACCCTAGTTAATGAAGAATTAAAGTTGATAGGTTGTATGTGCTCTTCCAACTAAACTCAAACTTCTGAAAATCAGGAAATAAAAAGTTAAAGTACTCACAAATATAACCTTAACTCTGCCCTCTAGGGCAATGACCTTATAAGGTCATAACCCACATACTATCTGTGACATTAAGAAATCCACAATGTTTTACGTTACACGTAATGTTTCCCAAGATTGTGAGGCACCTTGCTACCACCTGGCTTTAGTGTGAGGAAGTCATGTCTGTGCCTGATAGGGGTCAGTTCTCCAACTGTATTAGCAAAGGGTTCACTGTTTTGTAACAGCGACAAGGAGTCCTGTATCACCTTATAGACTAACAGATGTATTGGAGCATAAGCTTTCATGGGCAAAGACCCACTTTGTCACATGAATCTGACGAAGTGGGTCTTTGCCCATGAAAGCTTATGCTCCAATACATCTGTTAGTCTATAAGGTGCTACAGGACTCCTTGTCGCTTTTGCAGATCCAGACTAACATGGCTACCCCTCTGATACTTGTTTTGTAACAGTAACTCCTAAAGGCCTGACAAACTCATTACAGCTAGCACAGTTTGAATGTTGTGAATCACAATATAGAAATGAACACATTTTATTTTGATTATCTACCAGAGATCTTGATTTCTTTCTAGGGGGGTCGTAAATGAAAAATTCTTTCAAGGAAAGTTCTAAACTTTAAGCTTATCTTGTGTGAATTGATAGATTCTATGCAAGTTCATGCTTAGACTTAACTCTGCTGTGATTTCTGACATAGAGTTCCTAGCTTTGCTGCTAGAAGCATAACCTGGTTAGTTGTCTTTTTTGTTTTAACCTATGCTGCCATTGTGTATTTCATGGCCACCATTCAAATCAATACAACTTTGCCTGTATAAATGTTAATGCAGTATTCTCTGTACTTTATCGAGGAAATACTGCCAAAGCTGTGATAATATTCACTGCTTGCAAAGGGGACTGTAAAGATTATAATGGTTTTCCCTATAACACAAAATACTTTGTATTCACATACTATCACTCTCCAGCTTTGCAAAATTAAGTAATTTTGAAACCTCCTGTGGGTTAGCTAAATATGTTATCTTACTAGCTCCCTGCCCCCCATCTCCACGTCTTTTAGGTAGGCAAACATTTCTGCTGACAAGTGGAATTTGCACTTGTAGATTAGGCACAGGGAATTATGCATGACTGCCTCTGAAAATGTGGATGAAAATGATTTACCAAAGGCCTCAGTAGATATTAGAGTGAGAACTGGAATTCAATCATTCCTTGCTACTAACTCCTCTATCCCACATATACATCACAACTAGAATCTGATCCAAAGCCCTGGAAAGTTAATAGATGAACTCTCACTAACTTCAATAGGCTTGACCCAAGCCCCATTCTTCATCTTCAGTGAGGGAATCCTACATTTTTCAGGACTGGACAGTCTGATGGCCTAATTTTCCACATGAAGCATCCAGAAATGCACACATGCCCACACGCACTTTGTGTACCAATCAGATGATCCAATCAACCTTGCTTTACTATAGTCCCATTACTGTAGTTCTCCAGCAATCAATGGTCAGCCAGGCACATAATTATCCATATGTGTGCAACTCCCTGCTTTGTGCAAACATGTCCGACAACTGCAAATTATGCACATTCTTGGGCACAGTTTTTTGGTGTGTAATTGTGTGTGTGTGTCTGAGTTTGGAAATCAGTTCCCATACCTACAGTATGCTGGAAAAAAGGGGCTAGTGTTACACTAAACAGGTATAATATTGGAATGTACTATGAAGCAAACTGTTGGGGGTGATAATGCAGTAAATATGACAAAGGTTCTAGCATTTAGAATTTTTTTTAATAAAAATGAATGTTCTCTTTTGTTGACAGTTGCCGAACATGATGCTGATGTGTAATTTTTTTCAGTCTTAAAACAAGACTAATGGCATTATTTTTTCATTTTATAAGCCTTTTTGTCTGCCTTTGTATTGTTTATAACTGTAACAGAAATTGTTCCTTTACAAGTTCTAATTTTTCTGACATAGTTGCGCAATGCCCTTATTTGGCACAGAAAACTTGAACTAATAAAGTGGTGACAAACTGACAAAAGCTGGGAAATTAAAGATAACTGACAATTTTCTGCTTGGAGCACAATATTGTAGCTAAGTAGGAAAACAACAGAGGTTTTCATTAAGAATGCTGATATATCCTTAACCAAAATGGTATGTCTTTACCTCAGGCCTGGGCAAAATACCTTCCCACAGGCTGGATCTGGCCCGTGAAGCTGCCAGATCTGGTCCATGAATGCAGTTGGGAGCCTCAGGCAGACTCCCTGCCTCTCCCCGCTCCCACCCGGTGCTGAGAAAAGTGGCGAGAAAAGTGGCCGTTGTGAACTTGAGGGGTTTTGTTTGAACAGCTGTGAGCCTGGAGGAGGGGGGAAGGCTTCAGGTGCTGCTCCCACCCCCAGCGCATACTCATTGGCTGGTTTCTGGCCAATGGAAGCTGCCTGTAGTGAACAGGCAGCTTGTGAAGCACCCTCCCCTGGTCCTCTCAGGCTTGTAGCTGTTCAAAAACCACATAGCCCTTGCAGCCAATGTGGGCATGGGACAGGCAGGGAGTCTGCCTGAGAAGGCTGCTAGCTGGGAATCAAGCAGATAAGTCTGTCAGCCAGAGTCTTCCTCTGCCATTCCAACTTTTGCCTATCTATCACATATAACCCAAATCCTCTGCTCCCTCCTGCCCCCATATACCCTTCCAGATCCTGCACCCCAATCCTCTGCCCCATGTCACAACCTAAACCTTCTGTCCTCTTCCTGCCCCCATATCCCTTTCCAGATCCCGCTAGGTATGCTAAATTTAGATTAATAAATCAACCGAATAGTCGATGGGATTTCCATTGACTATTCGATTAATCTCTAATGGCGCCTCTGCCTTTGAACTGTAGCAAGAGCCCTACTCAGCTCTTGCTACAGTTGAAAAGCATAAGCGGTGCAGGGAGTGCAGGGCTTCCTTTTGAAATATATGAGTCCCATTAGGGCTCTTGTACATTTCAAAGGCTCAGGTGGGGGAATCCCCCGCTGGCCTCACCTTTCCTGCATGCCTCAGCCTTTGAAATGTACAAGAGCCCCAGCGGGGCTTTTGTATATTTCAAAAACAGAATCGCAGCAGAGACTGCTTCAGTCCCCGCTTGCGCCGTGTCTCCTGTGCCTCTACCTCCCCTGCCCCCCGCAGAAACGGTGCTGGGGGAACTGGCTGTTAAGCTGGCTCCCCCCTGTACAGTCTTCTGCTCCCCCCCTTGCTGCCTCTGATAGGTCACAACCCTAACCCTCTGCCCCCTTATCCTCTCCCAGATCCTGCACCCCAAACCCTTGCCCCATGTTACAACCAAAATCCCTTGCCCCCCTCCTGAATCCCAGTCCCCTCCCAGATCCTGCATCTGAATCCCCTGCCCCAGGTCACAACCCAAACCCCTGAACCCCAGCCTTTTCCCCAAGTCACAACTCCCTCCTGCCCTATGTCACAGCCCAAACCCCTCCATTCCCTCCTCATCCTAGTCTCCTTCCCCAAGGTCACAACTCCCTCTTTCCCAAGGTCACAACCCAAACCCCTGCACCCTCGTCCTCTAACCCAGGTCACAACTGCCTCTTTTACCCAAACTCCCTCCCAGATCCCATGCCCTCTCCTGCACCCCAATCCCTTTATGCTCCCTTCTGCACCCAACCTCAATTGACTGGCTAAATAGCAGTTCTGCAGAAAAGGACCTGGGGATTACAGTGGATGGGAAGCTGGATATGAGTCAACAGTGTGCTCTTGTAGCCAAGAAGGCTAATGGCATATTAGGGTGCATTAGGAGGAGCATTGCCAGCAGATCTAGAGAAGTGATTATTCCCCTTTACTCGGCTCTGGTGAGGCCTCATCTGGAGTGTTGTGTCCAATTCTGGGCCCCCCACCATGGAAAGGATGTGGACGCATTGGAGAGGGTCCAGTGGAGGGCGACCAAAATTATTAGGGCGCTGGAGCATATGACCTATGAGGAGAGACTGGGGGATTTGGGTTTGTTTAGTCTGCAGAAGAGAAGAGTGAGGGGGGATTTGATAGCAGCCTTCAACTTCCTGAAGGGAGGTTCCAAAGAGGATGGAGAAAGGTTGTTAACAGTAGTGACGGATGGCAGAACAAGGAGCAATGGTCTCAAGTTACAGTGGCGGAGGTCTAGGTTGGATATTAGGAAAAACTATTTTACCAGGAGGGTGGTGAAGCACTGGAATGAGTTACCTAGGGAGGTGGTGGAATCTCCATCCCTAGAGATTTTTAAGTCTCGGCTTGACAAAGCCCTGGCTGGGTTGATTTAGTTGGGATTGGTCCTGCCTTGGACAGGGGGCTGGACTTGATGACCTCCTGAGGTCTCTTCCAGCTCTATGATTCTATGACTTAGAAGAGTGCAGCCCTTGACTATTTTCCAAATTTTTGGAGTGGTTCCCCATCAAAAATTATTGCCAACCCCTGCTCTACCAACTTCTGGAATTAATTTCTTTCACTTTCCCATTCAAATTTCTGAGATAATACATCACTACCAAAGTGCTCCTGAGGCTTTTTTGCTTGTTTTCTTTTAGCAAACAATATTGCTTCCAAGTTTTATATCCAACACCTGGGCTACGTCTACACAGGCACCCTTTTCCGGAAAAGGGATGCAAAT
>JANRFK010001605.1:19889957-19904680 GCA_030068395.1 Apalone spinifera
GCAGCAGTATGAAGGCAATGTGTCCCACATCATCTTCACACTGGTGCACATAACAACATTCATTCTGCTCAGGGGTGGGAAAAATTAGAAGGAACACTGGATCTAGCTACAGAACAAATTTCCAGACAGGATCAGAGGAATCCAGAGTCTGACTGTCTTTAGGGAATGCTGCAAAACCTTCCTCTTTGACAAAGCTTCCCACCATCAGAATGACACACACAACAGACATCCCCTTCCACTAAACAAACCCCTGCCAATGGAAAAAAACCCCAACCCCACACAATCAAAGACCCCTGCCACAAGCAGAGATTTCACCCAAAAAAGAGATGTGGCACCGACGCCACAAAATCCAGTAAGGACTTTGCTACTGATGTTATGCGGAAGGGGGTCAGACACACTATAGTGACAGGCCGAAGCACAGAACTCAAAGACAGACTGAAAGCCCACACCTCATCCTAGATGTAGCAGAAGGGAGTCCCTAACTTACGGGGTGAGGGCTGCGTTGGAGACCGAGAGGCGGTGTGCCTGGTGTGCAGTGGTTCATTCCTTAGGGGACCTCAGCTAGATGCTATATGTTAGAACAGCCCAGGATCTGCTTCAATCTACACTGGGGTCAAGGCCAATGCAGACCAGTGCACAGAATCAGGAAACGACAACCAGCCTCTTGGTGTCCTCCCCAGATACACACTCTTCTGCTCAGCAGATTTCAATGCAGGAGAAAGTCTGAATCTTTAAAGTTCCAGCAATTTATAGTGAAAGTGATTTTGAGCAATTCTGAGAACTTTTTATCCCTCCCTTGCTTCCTCTGAGCCCTGCCCTAAAATGTTTTAAAAATAAGTTTTGAATACTCTCTGTGGAGCACACAGAGAGCATAATGACGTGAGTGGGTATCTAAGCTTCATCCACAGTCATTTGGGATGAGCTGCAGAGCTCTCTTGTGGCTTTGACATTCAATAGTAAATCACTTATTCCAAATCCACAGTGGAAAAGCTTTTATATCACTTCACACCATATTATAGCTGTCTGTAGAGACAGACATATACTACAGACTCTTCTCTTCTGGTAGATAGTTCTAGGCTCCTGGAACAAGATGTGAGTGCTGGGGATGCTTAGAAAGTTGGAAATCTCCCTTGTCTGATTGGTATAAAGCTCCTGCTTCCATCCCTGTTTAATCCCAAGATAAAATTTGTCCAAAGTAAATTATGCCTTGATTATGGGTTTGTGTCTCATTGCTCTTCATAAGCAGGACCATTAGGTTCACACAATGCACACTAATTGCTTGCCACCTGGTTTATTTTATTCTCTGTGATGAATCACAACTCTTAACAAGGCCAGAAATGAACTTAGTGTTCCAATGATACAGTTAGAGCTGAAGTCTTTTAATACCTTAAATTAAATCAATCTTTTCCCTTCCAAGTGCACTAGTTTCAGGTTTCCTATGATAGTGCATGAATCCAGGTTTTTAGTGGATGACAAGGACACCCACACAGCATACATGTTATATACAAATCATTTTTGAGGGTGCAGGGCTGTCTTCTGATGAGGCTGGAGAGGGACACCCTAGTAATTTTTCCTCTAATCATAAAATTTGACACAGAGACTGCTCAGAATCCACTGTGCAACTGTAATTCTGCTGTAAACTTTGCCAACACTTTGATACGTCAACACTAGCACTCAGGTAATATCTATCAAACTCACCTTTCAGTCTCACCCTTGTACTGGTGTTGTACAAAACTTGCTATTCAGGAAGAGGATTTTGAGGCACAAAATGGGCAAGAAGTAGCCATAATAAAAGTAAAAGAAGCATGAACCTAATCTGTACCATCGTGATCCCATCATCCCTGCTTTACTATTGGTTGTATGCACGGACCACAAAGACCACTGTAAACT
This sequence comes from Apalone spinifera, assembly GCA_030068395.1. Taxonomy (NCBI): domain Eukaryota; kingdom Metazoa; phylum Chordata; order Testudines; family Trionychidae; genus Apalone; species Apalone spinifera. Next base: position 19,891,848 of record JANRFK010001605.1, read on the forward strand.
TTAAGTCTGATCTGTAGCACATTTTGAAGCAGCTTGCTTGTGTTCTTCCTGCTGGCCTCATTTGTGTGAGCTAGCAAAAGGACCACAATGCCCAGCCAATAACCTCCTTGCCAATTCTCATTCGCTGCCTGAGCGCAAGGAGAATGTTATTGCGAAAAGCAGCACAGATCATCCTGAGTTTTGTTTGGTTCCTTAGCTCACAGACTTTGATCCCAAAGACTGTGGTCAACCCCATATTAGGGGGATGGATTGGTTTATTTTACAGTCATGAGATGTTTCAGAAACAAGATATGTTGTTTAGAATGAAGATGGATCAGTTCTGGGGCTTGTCAGCCTTGACTGAAGTCAATGGAGTTATTCTGTATGTACACTGGGGTCACTGAGAGCAAAGTCTGATGCAAAGGCAGCAATATCTGTTTTCCAAAAGAAGCCAGAAAATTAAGTAAATGATTAGAATGAGGATTAAAACGATTGACTTTGTGCTTCCTGGTGTTTCTTAATATGAAGCAAAATGAGAGAACAATCTGAGCATATAGGTGAGACAAAACTAACAAAATTCTTTTCAAGCATATCTGGATGACTGTTTCCAATGGATGACAAATTTCCTTTTGAAGTGAGGGACACTCACCAAGTGTCAAATCCTTCCCTTGCTTACGCTCGCATGACTCCCATTGAAGTCAATGGGGGCCAGAGGACATATTTTGGGCCAAAAGGCTTTTCCAGGAACTGATACAAGCCACGATTTTTCTTTTTCTTATTAACACTGTGTTTAAAAGAGATACTTACTACTTTAAACACAACCTCTGCTAGATGAACTGTTTCTGTTACTCACCTACTTGTTTTCAAATGCAGAAGCACTTAAATCAGGAATCATGCTAAAGTAGAATTAAGAACCAAACAAACAGCAGAAGTGCTACTAATCACAAGAAATACAGCTTGTATGACAATTTGTCACTGCACAAAATGGCAAGTGAACCGTCGGACACATTGATAAACAGAATGCATCCCACATCCATCTTCTTAATAAGACATTAATGCCTTGGATTTGCCATGCACACCAAAACACTGATTCCTACCTAGGCCTTTCTTAATTTCTCAAGAAGATGATAATATATGGACTTGGCCATAATGACTAGGAACAAATCTGTTCAATCAATTTTAAGCTTTAATTGAAAATTCTGTCTTAACAAGAAAAATCATGAAATTAATTGTTTAAACAGATATATATTTAAAAGTACCATATGGATATTAGGTTCCATTTTTAGTATATTTCTCATGCTGTATTTTAGGGATATATTTTTTGCAGTGTGTGTGTCAGATAATGGGACAAGTCCCACGAGAAAATAACAGGATTTGTGGGTAAATCTCAGCTAGTGCTGTGATGATTTTCTCTTTGATGTTCCTGCCTCAATACTCCAGCCACAAGACATTTTACTCCCTGACTTTTCCTAATTTTAGTTTTTTTCAGCATGTTCATGGGGGAGAGATCTAACCACACAGGCTGGAGAAAAGAGCTGAGTCCATCACACACAGTCTGCCTCAATCTGGAGCTGCAGTGCTCCTTTCCCCCCGCTTCCCGGAGTCTCCCTGAATGGGGAAATTGACACAGATGCTCATTCCCATAAGGTACAAATCACTCGTTGTGAGATAAATACCCTCGGCTCCCACTTAACTCAAGGGGATCTGAGGACATTTATAATATTGCAGGAAGTGTTCAGCATGTTACATGGTTGAACCATAAATCATGATTTGCATCGATACTTCCCATAATGAAGGGCTTATTCACCAACCTACTGAGCCACTCTGCCCACGACTTGTCTAAAAAACATTTGAAAAAGCTGATGAATTGACATGCAAATTCCTCAGATGCTTGTAAAGAAATGGCTGAAGAGTCAGGGCTGGTTCTAGGATCTAGACGAATAGGGTGGTCACCTGGGTGCCAACTTCCAGGGGCTGATTTTTTTTTTTTGCTCTGCTAATTGGCAGGTTGGTAGCATTTGAAGGGTGGGGGGAAGGTCTTGGCTACACAAGAGGGATGGGATGAGGGCTTGTACCAAAAATGTGCCTTGGCCAGTAAAATGGGAATACTTACCTCTGAAAACTGCAGCCTTCCAAAATCACTTGGTGGACTAGCAATCTTAAACATTTTCTTTGGCATCACCCAAGTTTCCAAAGTCTCCAGTTTACTGACAGCCAGATTTGTTGCATGATGTTTGATTAGGAAGCCCTGAAAACGATCAGCGAGGAAGTAGACTTGGATGGAAACTGGATGGCCCATTGGATAGTATCTGGAAAACACATAGTGCACACATATTGACACGAAAATCACCATTTACTGTGAGCTAATGGTTTAGAGGGACATTAGTTTCAACTCAGGAATACGCTACTTTGTCATGAAGAGATTTTAAATGTGTTCATTACCCATTATTATATACAGTATTCTTAGGCTCTCTGACTATTCTGAAACAATTGTTAGTAAAACAGGCTCTCATTTAAAAGGCATTCACAGCTAAACTCCTTCTAAGCTCTCTCTTTGGGCCAGAACACACCACTTTCTTACTGATCCTTTCTGCTGAAACAGTGCTGCACAAAGGTGGATACTTTGAACTCTGGAGAGACTTCAAAGACTGAGTGGTGGGGAGATCAGCCTACACAGTCTGGATTGAGAGCTGTTCAGATTCGGGGTTCCAATGCAAAGTGAGGTTCGAGTTAGAATCAAATCCAAACTTCCTGCAAAGATGTTCAAGTCCTTCTCTAATTTCATTCTGAAAGATGGGTGGGTGGACAGTGGGGATGTGTCTACAATGCAATGAAAGACCCACAGCATGGTTGTGCCTGGCTCACGTCAGCTGACTCAGGCTTGTGGGAGCTGGGTTGTGGGGCTATAAAATGTAGACCTGTGGGCTTGCAGTGGAGCCTGGGCTCTGAGATCCCATGAGGGGGGCTCGAATGTCTATAGTAAGCTGAGCTTCAATGTCTGCAGAGCTATGTTTAACCCTGCAAGCCCCAGTCAGCTGACCTGGCGTCTGAGGCTCAGTAACAGAGGGATTGTATTGCAGCCTAGACATACCCTGAATTTCATGAAACAAACCCTAATAGCACTGGCTAGAATGGGACAAAGTCAAGCGGTCTCTTACTCCCTCTCATGATGATGCAGTCCCACCAGTTGGAACTGGTCTCCCTCTGCCAGAAGCAGCATTTGATGGTGTCCAAGGAGCTGAGGGACATTTGCAGCAGCAGAAGCACCAGGGCCTGGGTGAAGGGGTTTGAGCTGGTCGTCGTTCTGCTGGACGATGTATGGGCATGTGGACAGTCTGGACGAACTGCACCATGAGGTGCAGCACAAGGCCATTAGCCTGGCACTGCTTTGCAGCAGCTCTGGCTCCATGGTGTTGGTGCTGTGGTGTCCTCAAGGGCACCCAGAGCACACTGCGTCCGTTTGGTGTCCCATGATGGGAGAGATAGGGGAGCAGTAGGGTGTGAGATGCGGCTGGAGAGAGGAGCCCCTAAAAGCATGTGTTTCAGCTTGTCTGACCAAGCAGCCACAGGAAGTGTCTGCCTTCCTGGTGCCCTCCCTGGAGTGATTCTGGGGCTCTAAACCTGAGGCAGGCTCCAATGAGTGTGTATGTGCTATTTTGAAATAATTCTGAGCTATTTTGATGCTCCCCCATAGTGTGAATGCACTGTTTCGATTCTGTTATTTCGGGAGTTATTATTTGAATTTATTTATATTGAATTTATTTCCTACTATAGATATAGAATCATAGAACACTAGAACTGGAAGGAACCTCAAGAGGTCATTGAGTCCAGTCCCCTCCCCTCACGGCAGGACCAAGCACCATCTAGACCATCCCTGACAGATGTCTATCTAATCTGCTCTTAAATATCTCCAGAGATGGAGAATCCACAGCCTCCCTAGGCAACTTATTCCAGTGTTTAACCACCCAGACAGTTAGGAAGTTTTTCTTAATGTCCAACCTAAACCTCCTTTGCTTCTTTTCCTATCCACAGAGGCCAAGGAGAACAATTATTCTCCCTCCCCCTTGTAACACTCTTTTAGGTACTTGAAAACTGCTATTATGTCCCCTCTGTCTTCTCTTTTCTAAACTAAAAGCCCAATTCTTTTAGTCTTCCTTTATAGCTCATGTTCTCTAGACCGCTAATCATTCTTGTTGCTCTTCTCTGGACCTTCTCCAATTTCTCCACATCTTTCTTGAAATGTGGTGCCCAGAACTGGACACAATACTCCAATAGAGGCCTAGTCGGTGCAGAGTAGAGCGGAAGAATGACTTCTCGTGTCTTGCTCACAACACTCCTGTTAATGCATCCCAGAATCATGTTTGCTTTTTTTGCAACAGCATCACACTGTTGACTCATATTTAGCTTGTGGTCCACTATGACCCCTAGATTCCTTAATGCAGTACTCCTTCCTAGACAGTCACTTCCCATTCTCTATGTGACATGCCCTTAAAGACTATTGGATTTATTTGGGCATAAGCTTTCATCAGATGCACGTTGGCTTTTACCCATGAAAGCTTATGCCCAAGTAAATCTGTTAGGGTACGTCTACACTTGCAGCCTAATTCGAAGTAGGGCTGCAAATGAGGGCATTTGGAATTGCAAATCAAGCCTGGGATTTAAATATCCCGCGCTTGATTTGCATCTTCCCGGGCCGGGCGCCATTTTTTGAAATTTACAAGCCCGAAGTAACTGCCCGCGTATACCTGCAAGGTGGTTTAATGGTAGTTCAAATTAGGAGCTTTAATTCGAACTACCTAGTCTGTGCCGTGTGTAGCCGCGGGCAGGTAGTTCGAACTACGGGGCATTTAAAAATGGCGGCGCCCGGGAACATGCAAATGAAGCCTGGGATATTTAAATCCTGGGCTTCATTTACAAGTTCAAATGCCTACATTAGCCCCCCTAGTTCGAACTAGGCATACCCGAAGGTCCCACAGGACTTCTTTTTATTTTGCAGATACACACTAACATGGCTACCCCGCTGAGACTGTCAATACATTAAGCAGCACTGATATCTACAGCCTAATAAGTTTCTAACAATGCTTGTGGATCATTGAGAAGGACCTTCCATTTGAAGGTACGACTACACTGAATTTTAGAGATAATCCATTTTTTCTTTGGCCCTTTTTCTGCATGTGCTCAATCTTACATATTCTAAGTAGCTCCAATACCTTCAATGCCCTATTCAAAGTGTGCAAAGCTAGGCATGTAAGTCTTTGTAGGATTGGGGCCTTTCTGCCTCATGTATGAGAATCCAAAATAAAGGAAAAAATAAATGTGCAGGAGGTGGGCCAAAGAGAAAAACTTTCCAACCAAAGGAAAAGAAATGAAGCTTGGCCAGCTTGATATTCTGGTGAAGTCTATGTAATTAATACATGTCCACCATTTACATAATTACTGTTATAAAATTCCTTACCCTTGTGACTTCAGAAAACCTTTGATACCAATGTTCAAATGAAAAGAGTAGTAATTCAGTAACTGTACCCAACAGCTTAATCAACTGGTGAATATTTGAAACCAGTACTAGACACTAATGCAGAAGGCATGTTTGCTATCCATACGGTTTATTGGATCTCATTATCAGTCTCTGTTTTATGACCCCCATCACCATCTCACCCAAGCACCTTTCACTTCTTCAGTAACAACAGATGCCTGCATTATGGGACTGTCCCATTTATACTTGCATTAAAATTACAAGATGGTCATCTTGAACCAAATCCCGATATTATATTTGCCACATACGTATGAAAAATACAAATTCAAGGAAAGCCATTCTTTCTTCCAATTGCTGAAGATTGAGTGCACAAGAGACCTCTGCTCCTGTGGCTTTCTTCCACTTCTAACCAATCTTAAATCATCGTACTGAATGAAGGTTAGATGCTCGTCAAAAAACCCTCACACAGTAGGCCAGGATTGGTATGTTTTCTTCAAGAGAGTCCCATGACAGGAACAGCAGAGGGCACTGTAAGTCAGGACACTGAAGATGCACTGGCTGAGCTAGTGCCCAATTCCATTCAGTGCAATGAAGTCTCGCTCTCATGAGTACTGGATTAATTCACAGAGACATGTTCTACTTGCTGAGTTCTGCGGGGCTGGGTGGGTGAAACAGAAAGAAAGAGTTGGTGCAACCTTTTTAAAACATGACTTGCTTGCTAGTGGAAGGTTGGGATTGCTTGTTCCCATGATCATCACCACCTTTACTTATTACTAACTCCAGATTTAGCTGGCATTGTGTGGGTCCTTAACTCAATTTTTTTTTTTAAATAAAAGGAACAGACACATGCTTTATTGAAAAAATACAGTGTTATTTTTATGAAGTTCGTGTTTAAGTGGGATTTCTTTAAAAAAGGGTTTGTGAAAATGTGTTTGTTTAATTTTTTATACATAAAAAAAAAGGAATTCCATCAAGCGTATTTTTTTCTTCATCCCTATAAATGCCTATAATTTATTATGTTTTAATGAAAAGAGGCTATAGCCAATTTGGTTTCCAATAACACGTTTTCAAATGTCAAGCACCGATATAGCTGTGCTAAAACGGAACACTACTCCAACTCTTTACTGCAAGGTTTATTGAGAAGCAATCCTATTCCAGGTTCATCCTATTTTTTTGTCTGATCTTGGTTCAGCCTCTTTCAACATTCACTCGGTTATGTCAATTTTGAGTACTGTACTTGATTTGGTGATTGTGTCTCTTCTGTGTGGCTTTATGAGAAGCAATCACATTCTAGGTACATGATGTTTTCTTGGCACAACCAAACTCTTATGTTGCTTTAAGAAAAGAGGAAGCTGTATGCCGAATTTGGTGGTCCTTGCTCTTACCGTTTAGGAGGAGTTCTTGATCAAACAAACAAACTTTTTATTACTTTTACAGCCTTTACTAGTAGGCTATAATGGAAACCTAGATCACATAATGCTAGAGTTGCCCAAGTGGGACAGTACTCAGCACTTTGGTGCCTGACTAAGAAGGTCACAGAAAATTGGGTTTCTACTCAAGAACACGAGGGACCAACTCTATTTCTCAAGGAATGGCTTTAGCATTCTCAGAGCTAGCCTAAGTGTGTTTTCTGTTAGGGTAAAAGATAGCAGGGTACACAAGTCACAACAAACAATGTAGAGGTAATTACATTTTACAGCAGAAAGGGAAGACTTTTATCCTTGCTTTGATATAATAAAGAGCTTTAATATGTGAGTGCAGACAACAAACACCTAGCACAAGATTTAACTTTGCTTTGAAATAAATTAAATCAGTTTAATTATAAGCATTTGTTAAAATGGATTTTTATTCACTTGATTTATAGATGGAAACCTTTAATAAAAGTGTTTCTTTAATATCTTTGATTTTTTAAAAATATTAATTGATTCATATTAATGGAAACATTGCCTGAGGCTTTTTAAAACATCACTAGCTACATTTATAGCAGGGGGATATTGCAACTGTTCAAGAAAACTTAACTCATGTGATTAGTTCTTGTGATCATCATACAGAATATCTGCTCAGAGAGGGGCAAGAGGAGGGATTGTTAACTCACTTCTTAGGGACTGAAATCCTGTCTTTTGCTTTCTGGAAAGTAAAATGACAGCACAACCTCCACTGAAATGAGACTAAGTATCTAGGAGCCGTGAATGTCAATATACACTCACTAAATTCATAAATAAAACCCACTATCGAATTGAAACCTGTCACTATTGACTAACCTTAGGAGGTGTATCAAACAAAGGCCAAGCATCATGTTAACTCTGCATAGCCAGTATATATCAGTAAATACAAACACCTTTAAAAATATGCACAGTTTCTCAAACCCAGAGCTGACAAACCCTGTATGAGAATCAGCCAATGCAACAATATGGGTGAAATTCCCAGGGAAGATGAATAGTTCATTCCATTCTACTCCAGCACAGCCACCCTATATTGTATATCACACTCCAACATTCAGCTGTCATACAAAGCTCACTGTAGTTAATGGGGATCTTTACACATCTTTGGCTCACATCCTGTATATCTAAGACTCCTGCTCTCATAGGGTAAAAAGAAAGAAGTTTCAAACTAACCGGCAGCTGTTGTCTCCATCAGTGTGCAATGACATCTCAGCTCTCCTCAGGCCCAAGCGGGAAAATGAGTGGAACATGGACAGCATGACATCACTGAGGCTATGGATACCGTCGGGCTCATCATATATATTCTCCCAGTATGACCGGAGACCTGGTGTGCCTGATGGGTAGTTACCATATAAATAGTAGTCCAACTGGCCAATGATTTCTTGATTCACCACGGCTTCAAATTTGCGGGCAAAGAATGTTGGCCTGGCCGTTTGCTGGGTAGATAATCAAAGAAAAAATACCTGAGAGTTAGTTCCTGTTTCCAATCCCAAACCTCTCATTCTAAGGAACAGGCTGGAGTTAAGAATACAAGCAGCATTTATCCCTGGCCACCGACGAGTTAAGTAGTAATGCTGGAGTAACAGTGTTAAATAAAACTCTGTAATTGTGTAACGCCAACAGATGGAACTGACACCTGGGACCTCTGAAGCTTAGTGTATGAGCCTCCATAGCTTGAGCTGAAGGGCAGCTGGCTCTCAGCTAAGGCTGTAGAGGAAACTCATTCTCTTTCTCTGTGAGTGTCCTAAGTGCCACTACATGGGACAGTGAACCACACCCAGAAGGTGTCTGAGTTACACTTCCCCCAAACATACAGCAGAAGGTTTCGATGCTAGTACACAAGGCAGAGAACTTCTTACTCCACCCCAGAGACATCTATTTACCTGTCCAGGACCAGACATAATTTTATTCTAAATATTTGGTTTTACAGCTCATAGAAATGCACTTTAAAGTATCTATAGAGAACATGATTTCTGCCTTGAAGATCTTATAATCTAAATAAAGACAGGACATGACAAACAGCAGGAAGAGAGATGGATAGAAATTACAAGACAACTATGGCCATTGCATAATAAAAGGATTTGAAGTCTACCAGAGGAACGGGGAAGCATAATGGAACCTGTGGAAGGGCTAAATCAAGAGTCTACTGCTTACGTGGATTTAGGCTTTCCCTTTGGAAAGACTGTATTTACATTTGTTTCCTCTTAGAAGACAGCAGAAAGATATAAATTGTGAGTATACTCTTCAGATGAAGTGGGCTGTGCCCACGAAAGCTGTGATACCATCTACATGTTTTGTTAGTCTATAAAGTGCTACCAGACCATTTGTTGTTTTTTTACACCTAAGAGGTGTGTAACATTCCTTTAGGGCCTGGTAGGTAATTTGTTACATGAACCAAAATGTCATGATCCAAGCAAACAAGTATTAGCGGGCTACAGAAAAAAGTGAACATTAGCTCTGCTACTGAACTGCTGTGCAACCTTGGGTAAGTCATGTCACCTCCCTCTGTCCTTGTTTTGGCTCTCATCCTGGGTCTATCTTTTCTACAAAAAACTCTCTCTTTCCCAGTGGGTATGTACAATGCCTAGCACCACGGCCATATCTTTTCTGGTGCCTCTCAGTACTGTAATACAAACAAATGAATACTATTACTAATATGGAAAAAACAGGACAAGGAGACTACTTTCTTCAGTTTAAATTGCTGTCTTACAGTGGTCAAACAACTTAGTATGAGAACAATGTCTATAGGATCAGTGATCAAAGATGGGCAAAGGATATCAGGGGTCATCTTGATCCATTTGGGGGAGCTCAACATAAAAAAATCCTAACAAAGTCAAAGCAAATGATCTTTACCTAGAAAAAGTACACTGATCTCTCAAGGGTACTCAGACATGAGCCTGGTACAGAGAAGTGAAGAGTGAGGATGAATAGCTCACTGTTTCTTTGCTTTAATCTATGAAAAACCGTCTGTTGAATACAAAGAGCTTGAATTTTTTAGTAACTTCTTATCATCATGGTCATCTTATCATCATGGACAATAATTTTTGATGGGGGGGCACTCCCAAGATTTTGGAAAGTGGGTGAGGGTCACACTCTTCCATGATATTAATGGAGGAGGTGCAGGGTCTGGGATGGAGGTTGAGTGCAGAAGGGAGCTTGTGGTAAGAGATTGAGATGTAAGAGGGAGAGTGGAGTCTGGGAAGGGGTTTGGGTGAAGGAGGCAGTTGTGACCTAGGGCAGAGGATTGGGGTGCACGGTTTTGGACTGTGACCTAGGGCAAGAGGGAGTTGTGACCTATGGCAGGGGACTAGGGTGTGGGAGTATGGGTTGTGACCTACGGTATGAGGGGACTGTGATCTGGGAAAGAGGATTGGGGTGCCAGATCTGGGACGAGGTATGGGTGTAGGAGGGGGGCAAAGGGTTTGGGTATGTTGAGTAGGAGGGCAGAGAGTTGGGGAAGGGAGGGACTGGGGTGCCACAGGCAGGTTCTGGCCAGGAGACTTACCAGTCAGCAGTCCAACCTGCCTGCCTGCCTGCAGAGCTAAATTCTTGCAGAGCATAAAATGTTTTTCAGCCAGCCAGCCTGCCTGTCTGCCCCGCACCTGCACGGGCTCAAGGGTCACATGCTTGTTTGAATAACTGAGCCGGAGGGGAGGGGGGCATGGTGCTTCATGTGCTGCCCATTATTCAAACAGACAGCTCCCATTGGCCAGTTTCTGGTCAAAAGCCGGCCAATGGGATTGGGCTAGGGATGGGGGCAGCGTCTGAAGCTTTCCTCCTTCTCGTCTGGGATCAGTTTTGAAAGAGAAACGGCTTGGCAACCGCTTTTCTGAAGAGTGTGCAGGGCTGCGGGGCAAGCAGGCAGCCTGCCTGGGGCTCCCCACCACATCTGCGGGCTGGATCCAGTGGCTTGGCAGAGGGGATCTGACCCCTGGGCCGTATTTTGCCCAGGCCCGTCATAATATGTGGAAAACTTTTCAAGAGGTTTGTAGGGTCAGATGCATCTCTGGTGTAACTCCATTGACTTCCAGGATGAATTTGGCTATTATAATGACATTGCTAAACACCAATTCATGGCCTGTTGTTTGCGAGACGTAACTGGCATCATGAAGTTTTGCATTGGTCATTGAGGCTACCTGGGGAGTAATTTCACTTAGGGAGCCCAGTATTATGCACAATCATATCAATGTACAGAAACTCTTTGTTTAGAAGCACTCCTTAGTTCCCGTTTGTTCAAACTCATCCCTGTGTACTGAGCTAGCACAAGACCTATCAGCCACTTTTATGTCTCATTTATGCCCTTAAAACTAACTGGGTCTTAAGTGGTGCATAGCTTTTGTGCTGACCCTCTGTACAGGAGTGGATTGCACCCTTTCAAAACAAAGTTCTTTGCAATCAGAAATAAGTGCACAACTACCAGCTACGATGCAATATAGTAGACAAAAGTAGAAGCTCCATAATGGTTCCCAGACCAAGATAATACGTTTCAAGTGCACTTAGTGAAAGGCTTTCTATCAGCATCGTGGTAACATTTTTTGAACATGCACAAAATGTGTAGGGACCATGTTACCACTGCAGGAAGCCCTACATGAACAGGATTACAGCAGCCTCCCCAGTATTCCACCTCTATTGTATTCTGAATATACTGTCATTATAAATAATCTTCTCCTGAATTTCGAAGGAACATCACATTTAAATGGGAGCAATATGATAAATTGGTTTGGGGAATCAAAATGCAAGCAAGTTAGATCCAATGCTTGGTGTCTGAAAGCTAATTAAAATAAAGGAAAAACAGAAGGTTTTAGGGGGAAAAACATGGGTTGCATTGTAATCTTTCTAGTAAGAGAAGAGGCTATTTCCCAGATCTATTTGGATTTTTTGCTGGTATGGGTTATTGCAGCCCCTCCTGGAAAGCATAGTAATTTTTCCATTTACTTGCTTCAGTCAATTAATTAAATATCCCCAATGGGTTTAGCTGTTTTGGAATGGGAAGTAATAAGCTAATGTTGGCCATACAGGACAGGTCAGTGAGGTGAAGAAGCACATTGATTAGTGGTCATGGAGATCTGTTTCCCTTTTCTTCATTTCTTCCTCCTTTAAAACATGTGCCTTTAATTTTTTTTTCTTCAGTGACGCAACCCAGAGAGTGAACTGTTCAAGGAGCTTTACAAACATTTCTCATGTGGCAAATCAAGCTAGTTATATGTATGTATGTATGTATGAATGAATGAATGAGCAAACACACACATACACATATATATAGCCTGATTATCCACTTCACTGACACTTGTGTAAGTCAGGATTAATTCTATCCAAATCAGTGGATGCTCCCCAGGTGTAAAACTGCTGTGAGTGAAAACAGAACATGGCCCATTATATCTAATTAGGCCACTAGATGCAGATAAAAGGTAGAGAGGGATGGGTGAAGAGTGATTTTGTCATGTTAACTTACATGGAGACCAATTAAGCACAATGTAGTAGAGTCAATCTGTACAGAGCAATTTGTGAAGAGCACTAGGGACAGTAGCTGATATTTCCCTTCTTTCGCACCAGTTCCCATGTTGAGAGCCAGCTCCATCTCTCCTGCATATAATGACTCACTGTGTGCAGGGGAGATGGAGCAAACTTTTCATGATGAGCAATCAGCATGAGACATGGAGCCCCTGCAGCAGTGGAACAATTTATAAGAGGTCAAGCAGCGAGCAAAGAAGATGCAGATGCAGAAGTGCAAAAGCCTAGAAGAGGGGCCAGAACAGAATTTTAAACAGTGTGAGCTGAACATAGCTTCTGTTAGGTTCTATATTTCACAATTCCTGGTAGGGCTCTGGGAAGGACAGAGAGATTGGATATCAAAGGGCTGAAAACAACCTTTTAGCTGCATAGTTTATGGCTACGTCTAGACTGGCACGATTTTCCGCAAATGCTTTTAACGGAAAAGT
>JANRFK010001605.1:19904780-19917484 GCA_030068395.1 Apalone spinifera
ATATGTATAGATTTGCTGTTTCAAAGGGTTAACAGGATTCTTGGAGGGGGCCATATGTGGGAAGAGGCTCTTAAATTTTGATCAGCCCCTTTTAAATGTCCTGCTTTGTTCTATACAGAATGTTGGATGTATTAGTATACACCTCTCCATTCTATTTAATTAGCTTTTAAACTGGCTTTTTTAAACTGGATCTTGCTCAGGTTTTGTAGGCCAGGTTTGGTGAGTGATGGAATTCTTTTGAGGGTGCTCATTTTCGCTCTAGGGGTGCCTCTAGTCAGCCCCCTTCTGTCGGAATAAGATACACAATTTGTGCTACGCAAATTGCATAGCTTATTCTGAGTCTAGGTCGAAAGAACTTACTTTGAAATTTGGCGCTGTATAGATTCTCATCTCATAGCATGATTCTCATCTCATAGTGTGAATCCAGACACAGAGAGTCTTGTGATCAAATAAAAATCATTCGCAATGCTGATATTGTTACAGTGTGAATGCTCACACGCTTCCCTCTGCCCCAAAACAGATCTGCAGGTCTTAAGTGGGTACAGAGAGACTACTATGGACTCTCTACCCTGGGATGAATTTCAGGGGTGAACAGATAGTGAGTGCCCCCTCCTCATCTGGGCTTTGAGGATCAATGCTTCCTCTCAGCTTCTTTACCTCCTGGACTGGTGTGGTGAGAGCTCCCTCTACAAAAGAGATGGGAAACCCTGGGCCTTGGGTTCCCCACCCCTGCTCTACAATTTCTATCTACTTTTTAACCACTGCCAATAGGTATTTACAAATCACATAGTCCAACCATGGATACTACTGTCAAATCCACATTTTTTGATTCTTCACTATGGGCTTAATCCAATGCCTAAACTAACAGAAGTTTTTCCATTGATTTTAATGGGCTTTGGATCAGGTCCAAAGTTTGCTATTGTTGTTTTCTTCTTTTCTCCTTTTATTGTTATAGTCACAAAATTAGACAGCTTCCCAACATCAAAAGGGCAGAAAAACAGCCCCTCTGGCACATGGCAAGCAGTGAACTGACTTACCTGAAATCTGTGGAAGTCTGCTGGTTTGAAGTCATTAGGAGAGCAGCCACACCAATCAACAATGTGCTTGTACTGACATTTGCAGCCCAGTTTACGGTTCCAGTTAGTAATGCGCAAATTATTGTCCACCATGGAGTCACAGTGAGGGCTATTTTCCAGGACAGTATGAAAGAAGGACTGCAAGAAAACAACAGTTCAGTATATTCAGCTCCTCAGACTTCTGTTTTCATCTTGGCTTTCAGCTCAGAAAGCCAGCCTACTGGCCTGAACCTTGAGCGACCTGGATTATTTCTCTTTAGAAGTCAGAGAATACCCACTTACTCTTGTAGCTTTGCCTTGGTACCTTCAATATAGGCTAGAGAGTATAGCCCCCTGCGGACACAGCCAAACAGTAATAATGTCTTTGGTGAAGCCATGCTCCAAAAGACTAACTGGCCACAGGCGTTATAGCTCTTTAGAATAGAATGACTGAGCCTGAGACAGAAAGGTACCAATCTCATTACTGTGCTATTTATTTAAATTGTCTGAGAAATTCCAGCTCCAAGGGATCCCCATTATTTTGTCTTCTGAAGTCACCCTGTGGTCTACTACACTTAGAACTGTTTTTCTTAGAGACATACTGATGATCAATTTCAAAGCATTTTCTATGATGACTCTCAGACTGTATATCTTTCACCATTGTTACTGATGGAAAAATAAACAGCCAAGTAGTCAATTCTTCAGTTCGTCTGTCTACCTCTGAGACCAAAGATTACATGTAATCTGCTGCTAGCTGGGTGACCTCATATTGAAAAGTAACATTCACCCCTCTACAAAAAGGATATCCTGTCTCCTGCAATTACTTGTGAAATTGTAAGTCTTTATTTGCTGACTCAGAGAATCAAGTAATTCCTACTGGGTTCTTCTAATTATATCATCATAATTTCAGCTATTACATAAATCATATGTAATGGGGACTGAATATAGCAGGTTAACAGGTCAGCAAAGGCAGAATGATTTTTGGAAGCTTCATATAGACCTAACATAAGAAAACCTTATGGAGGACAGTAGTGCAACACAATCAAATTTAGCTCTGCAAAAGATGATTTTTAGGAGCAGTGACTTGTCTTTAAAAACGACTATAGCAAGATCTATAAATACATGGCATAGCATTAGCATGGCTGACCCCCAAGTAATCCCCCTACCCTTTTTAATGTTAAATGACAGCCCAGTGAATATGGATTTTACGCTTGAATTGTCTGGTTAAACCCATAAAGGCATACATTCTCAGTCAAGCGAGGAAAAAAACCTACTACCCAATTACTCATTGCCCTATGTCCTTTCATAATGATACAGAAATTCTCTGCAAGATAATGGATGAAAAGGTTATCAGAGCTGAGAAAAGGAGTGAATTTTAGCAGAAACAGGATTAAAGGGAGATTATTTAACGTGTGTGGAATAATAAACCCCATCAAATTATGAGAACCACTGTGCTCAGCTGAATGATAAAAAGTCTATATTTGCAAGACTGGTCTCATCAATCCACCAAAGACTCGCGCTACCATGGAGGAAGGCTGATATCATTATAAAAGAGACATTAGACACCCTTCTCAGAGGTACTTGGGAAACACACAGCACATTAATACCTTGGAGAAAGAGTCTGACAAGCTATGAGAGTAGTGTGCCTGGCAGGGCAGGTGTAGAACAGCCTGTGAAAATGTCAGTGTGCATGCTCTATTTGAAGATAATGCATGCCCTGCTGACAAACTGCTACATGTTAGATTGAAACAAGTTCTAGTCTGCACTCTCTTCTGCATCACTTACAGCTGGAGTGATTTCTGAGTGATTTAGATTATTTGTGACTATGCCTTCCAGCTGAGTTTTGAATTGAACAATAAATCTTTGTTTGCAGATCTTTGATTTTAACATACTTGTTTTTTTAATAAAAGGGATGGATGTGATTAGGAAAGCTACTTATGGATATGGGTCTCCCTCTCTATTAGCGTTTAGAAGTCTTTATAGAAGGATGTTTGTAAGCAAAGAAAGTTTGAAGTTTTGGTTAATTTATAATAGTTTTACTGGTTCAAAATATGAACAACCAACCAAAGGGGGAAAAAAAGTAGTTGAAACATATAAAGATTTAATCATCATAAAATTACTTTCTATTGAGCATACATGGGGCCTGGTCCAAAGCCCACTGAAGTCAACACAGAGACTCCCAATGACTTCAGTGATCTTTAGGTCAGCTTTGAAGAGTGAGGCTTCTGTAAATCCACACACCTCAGCAGGAAGCAAAGTATATGAATAGAACCTCTTCATCTTTGTCACCAGATCATCACTGGAAAAGGTGACATACTCCACAAACTTCCTGTTCAGTAGGAACCAGTCTGATCCTCCATCCAGAGTGATTCCTTCTGGGATTTTCCGGTCTCCAAGACGCCACATGTGTGTATCACATTCTAGGAAAAGCCTGTCCAGGCCTTGTTTTCTAATAAACCTAGGAAGAAGAAAAGGAAAAGTCAATTGCTGTTTTCTTATCACTATAACTCAAAATAAAGAAACTATTAAAGACAAATGAAAAAAATTGTTACGATTTCTATGACTTCCATTTATAAATAGTTTGTAAAAGGTTAATACACACTTTAATAAATAATGAACCAGTTTTTATACATTGTTAGAAAGTCTAAAGGTTAATCAATGGCTTATGAAGACCTAAACACTTTCTGCTCATATCATTATAAATATCCACTCCCCACTCTACTCATCTGTAATATGTTTATAACGTTTATTAACCCTTTACAAACAAAACTGCAACATAAAGTATCACTAAGAAAAACTAGGCATTTATATTTAAAACGTAATTGATTCCTGCTTTTAAAGAAGTCAGATAATTGCTTTTGAGAGATAACTTTTCAGAAAATGAACATCATTTTCTTACTGAATTATTGTACATTTCTATCAAAGGCACATGAAATCAGAAATAAAACTTTATTGCTCTTTGTTATAGAGCATGTATATCCCTTCTCTCCAGCACTTTCAAGTCTAGAATAAATGACACTGGGCATCTTGTTGCTGACCCAAAAGAATTGAAATGTTACTGACACTGATTATTTAACTCCAATATAGTAAGAGAAATAGACTTGGAAAAAATCAAGCTATGATTGAAAGTAGACTAGATTGCACACTCACGGGTAGCTTTGTGACTGTCTAAAGTAGGTATCTATTTGTTTTTCCATTTTCAGAATTACTTCCCAGAAAGCAGAACATGGGAAACATAAATTAGCTGATCCAGTAATGTAATGTCAGGAAGGGTACTGCCTTCCAGGGATAATGCTAGGGATGTAAGCAACTAGTCGACTATCCGATAATCATAAGCTTATTGGATAGTTGAGTAGTGATTCATCTAGTCGCTAGTTGTTCCCCTCCCCTCTGCTGCCTCTATCAGAGAGAGGCAGCAAGGGGGAGTAGGAGCTAGTTCCCCCCAGCACTGTATCCAGGGTGCCGCCTGCACTGTCTCTGTGGGGAAGCACGGACAGGGATGCAGTGGGGAAATGGTGCAAGCAGGGACTGAAGCAGGCTCTTGCTCACGCAGGTTCCCACTGCAGCTGCTACAGCCTTTGAAATGTACAAGAGTCCCTGCTGGCCCCGTGCTCCCTGCGGCACCCTCCCCCTTGCTGCTTATGGGGAACAGTGGGGGATAGGGAGGAATGGGAGCTGGTGCTGCGGGGAGCTGGCTTAAAGGCCAGTTCACCACAGCACTGTCTTGGGGGAAAGGGGGGCTGCCAGCTCCCCCCTTCTGCCTCTATCAAGGGCAGTGGGGGTGGGACAGGGGAGACTGCTGTGAAGCAGCCACTGTCCATGGGGGTCCCAGTGGGGGGCTGCTGTTCATGGCAGCTAGGGCTGGCCTTGGGCAGGGCCTGGCAGCAGCCCCTGTCCATGGCCAGCCCTGGCTGCTGTGAGCAGGGGCTGCTGGACTGGGCGTGAGCTGGGACCCAGCAGTCCTGGCTCATGCTGATCACTGCACCTCTGCATTTTGGGGAGGGTGGAGCTTAAGCCCTTGACCTCTAGCTCCAGAGATGGGTACCTTATCTACTGTGCACTGGAGGTGCCCCCCAGCCTCCTATATTCTGGGCCCCCCTTATTCTTCCTTTGTTCGGAGGGTGCCAGGCCCATCCATCACCAAGCTGGTGGTGGCTATTCCCAGGGGGCAGGGCTCAAATCCTCAAACCCTGGCTCCAGAGGTGGCTCTTACTACATTTAAATGCAGAGCCGCAGTGCCAGCGGTTTCCAGAGTCCATATGAGCTGACACTGCTCGGTCCTAGCTTGAGCTGGCTCCTGGAGCTACCTTCGCAGTGGCTCTGCGGAGCGGACCTACTGACTAATCGTATAGTAGATGCAAATTGTATCAACTATACCAGGCTTGGGCAAAATAGAGCCTGAGGGCTGGATAAGGCCCACCAAGCCACCGGATCGGGCCCGCGGAGGCAGTGGGGAGCCCCAGGTAGGCTTCCCAGCTTGCCCTGCAGCCCCACGCGCGGTGCAGAAACCCGGCTGCAGGGCTCCACTTCTGTTTTAAAACTGGAGGGGAGGGGGGAAGTTTTAGGAGCCTTCCAGCCCCCAGCACATTCCCATTGTCCGGTTTCTGGCAGAAACCAGCCAATGGGAGCTGCTAGTTGGAGTAACAGGCAGCCAAGAAGAACCACACCCCCTCTCCTGGGTTCAGTTATTCCTGAAGTACATGGCCACGCAAGCAGGCTGGCTGGGAAACATTTCAAGTCTGTAGGCAGGCAGGCTAGTTTGGCAGCTGGCAAGTAAGTCTCTTGGCCACAGCTTGTTTCTGGCACCCCAGCCCTTTCCTGCCCCAACTCTCTGCTCCCCCCCCCACTCAACATACCCAAACCCTCTGTCCCCCTCTTACACCTAGACTCCCTCCCAGATCTGGCACCCCAGTATCCTGCCCCAGATCACAATCTCCTCCTACCCTAGGTCACATCCCAAACCCCTGCACTCCAGTCCCCTGCCCTAGGTCACAACCGCCCCCTTCACCCAAACTCCCTCCCATACTTCAGTCTCCCTCCTGCACCCCAGTCCTTTACCCCAAGCTCCCTTCTGCACCCATCCTCCAATCCAGACCCCGCGTCTCCTCCATTAATATCACGGAAGAGTGCGGCCCTCGACCACTTTCCAAAAACTTGGAATGGCCCCCGCATCAAAAATTATTGCCCACCCCTGAACTATACGATTAGCCTGATAATCGAACTGTAACATCCTTAGATGATGCAGCCCTCTCCTTTCAGTACTGAAGACTGCTTGTATATTTTGAGATATAATCAATATTGCCCATCTGGCTCATCTATACTGAACAAATGTCATCAGGTACTAGTCAGAGCCAATGGATTTAAGAGCTGCAGGCTAACTTGTGTTGTTTTGCCACTAGCAAAAGATCAGGGTTTTATTTGTCAAATCCCTTAGTTTTGTAGAACACTATAATTATCTATTACTTTTTACAAGGAAACATTTAAAATATAGATCATTTGCTATAACATTCAGAAACCATTAAAACATGAAGAAGCATTTCTTCACATTTCCTTCACAAATACACAACCTCAAAAAAGAAATTAATAGAACAAAAAACGTCATGAACTATCAGATCTCCTGGGACTTGGGGCTACATCTATACTGTGCATTGTTGCGCAAGAAGATATGCAAATGAGGCGCAGAGATGAATATCGCTGTGCCTCATTTGCATACCTAATGAGCCACCATTTTTGCGGAAGGGGGTTTTGTGCAAGAAGGAGTTGTCTACACTGCTCCTTCTTGCGCAAAAAACCCCTCTTGCGTAGGAGCCATTCTGCCACTTATTTTTCAGGAAGAACAGCTCCTGCACAAGAGGAGTTTTTTGCGCAAGAAGGAGCAGTGTAGACTGCTCCTTCTTGCAGAAAACCCCCTTCCGCAAAAATGGCAGCTCATTAGGTATGCAAATGAGGTGTGACGATATTCACCCCATGCCTCATTTGCATATCTTCTTGCTCAACAATGCGCAGTATAGCCGTAGCCTTGATATTTTGCCCATCAGCAAGCTAACTCCTTGATTAGGGCTTCCTTTTAGAACTAATGAAGAAATCAAGGCAGAATTATAACTTGAATGTTTCTTGTATCTAATTACAAAATGCAGGGTAAAAGGAGTCTAAATCTCATTCATTTTGGAGTCTAATATCTACCTTTCCAGTCCTAGAAAAGAAGCTAGAAACTTAGAAAAGCTACATTGTTTCATCTGATGAAGTGGGCTGTGCCCATGAAAGCTCATGATACCATCTATGTTTTTTGTTAATCCCTAAAGTGCTGCAGGATAGTCTCCGTTTTTTAAGTGTTAACATAAAGTTAAATTACTGTGAAGTTTCAGAAAAGTGTTGAGAATTTTTTCTTTCCATTAACGACTTTCTAATTTAATGTTCCATTATGAAGGATAATGGAAAAGTCTTGCAATTTTAATGTAGTCCTCTGGAAAGTAATCTTCAAATCCAATATTTATGCACTTATCTGCAAATCAAATATTAACATGCCTGAAAGTTTGGTCATTTATTTACTTTTGTCAAAAAATAAGCAGCTGGAAATGACCATTTATGTTAATTAATTCAAATAAACAGTGTGATATTATTGATCCTATTTAAGAAGGATATAGAGTCCTTTCCTGTGAGTTTCTCTCAATTGCTGATTGCATCAACTTATCAAATTTTGTCTTATTATTATTAAAAAAGAAGCTTCCTTAGTTGTGAACTGCCCCTCACTACCCTCAAAACAAAAAAAGTTTTAGCAAACACAGAAAATTATGGAGTTGTTGGAAGCATGCAGTATTTTCATGGTAAATCCCAATCACAAAGTCCTATAGAAGAAAACTATCAGAAACCAAACCAATTGAGTATTTAATTGATAGTACTCTACTGAGAAACATAGCCTACTCTGGCAGGGGGAATGATCTGGACTACCCAATAGACAATTCCTTTGCTGTATATGTAAACTTTAGCTAAAATAATATAACAGCTTGAAGACTGCAATATTAAGATAAGGAATAAAATAGTTTTCACCAAGATGGTTGCCTGTTTGGCGTATATAAATTCATATTCCCTATTTAAATTCACACTTCCTATTTTTTTACTTGATATAATTTACATTGTATCATATTCATGCAACAACAATCTGTTAATAAGATTCAATGGCAAATCCTCTTGGATTACCTTTACTACAATGATTTACAGACTGGACAAAAGTCACAGTACACTTACACTTGCACACAAAAAGACTTAGCCTGCCTTCAAACAAACTATGTTCAGAAAACAAATTATCCAAAAAATATTAGGATTCATTCATGGCTTGCCTGAATTCAGTGGGAGCTTTCCTACTTCAGAGAGGCCTCAATTTCATACTTAGATCTAGAAATATAAATGTCTAATTCTTTAGTCTTGTTTTGTTAAACTCCTACAGATTGTACTACTACACTAACCTCATTTCATACTCAACTTCAGAAGAACAGTGGTTAATACACAGATAATGTATATACCTGTCATCTCCTTTGTCTTCCACAGCTTTTACACAATGGGAAAATTACATGATAATTTCCAGATTTAAAAAAAATTGATTTAGCACCAGGATTTCTCTAATGTTAGCGAAACTGGACAAGTACAGTGGCTTCCCAGCATTTTGAACTGGAGGGAAGGGTGCCAAGGCTCCTACATACAAAGGTTTCTGGAGCTCAGGTCATCACAAATTAACTTGCCAGGACAATGATGCACTGTTGTCAGTGTAGATAACTAACCACTTTCTTCATGAATGTTTCCAGGCTGTTGGAGTATAATGGTTGGCACTTGATGGAAGTGGAAACAAAATCCTCACACCATTCCCCTCTGGTTAGGGATAAGTCTTGGAAGAAGGGAAGAAAGGATGGCAGGGCTTAAAGAGTCAATCAGGAGGGGAAAAATGGCTACAATAAGACTACTGGACTGAAAGTTGTCCTGCTTTTTATCATCTCCTATATATTACCACACGAAAGGCATTTTTTGGCACACTGGTTAATTTTAATGTTCTGTAAAGAAACTTGTATATGAACTATTTTTATTAAAATTACAAAGATTTCTATTTGTAGAATTACATTCAGACATGGACACAGACTCATTTTCAAAAAGAGCCTCAAATTTTGTGGCTGTACAGTTATGCCTGAATCTAATTGTGGGCACAAAACTATCATTCATATGTCCAACTTACTATTGCCGCAAACCAGGCAGACATGTAAATGCTGTCATTTATGCCGATAATTAGTTGCAGCTGCAATTCTGTAGTTTGCAAAACTGAAGGCTGACTCAGGATACTTTCATGAGTTGGGCCTATCGTTATACATTGTAAAAATGTCTACAATCTCTGATTCTTCTACCTCCCACAGCTTCTCTTCTGCAATAATGATTCCATTGGGTTAACACTCTAGCAGTCTAGACAGCTCAGAGTACAACATGTGTCTGGAGACTCTGCTCTCACTTTGCAACATTTGAAAATATTTACAAGTTCATTTCAGATAAGCTCATGGAATTACATTAACTCCCCCCCTTCCCAGATCACTGAAAATATCTCTTCTCTTTGGTACTTTATCATGCTCCCCTCTTGCCCCCAGTTCCTCTCACTTGTCTGAAATCAAATTTAATGTCTATTAATGCTCACATGATAAGAGAAAACCATTCTGTCACCTAAGAAAAGCAAAACCACTTATACTGTACTATAATAACGCCAAACCTCATTAGAAGTCTGACTTAAAGGGAAGACTGATGGACTTTAGTAGGTTTTGGGTGAAATCCTAACTCGTCCTCAAACACTGATAACCCAGTTATAGATCTCAAATATATACTGGGCCAATTTCTGCTCTGGTGTTAGAGGGCTATGAAAAATTCTAATGATATCAGAGTTTGTCCTGTTTACACAAAGTCTATATTGGCCCTACTAAATTAACATTTATAAAGACAGATACTCTACATTGAACATATACTATCAACCACATTTAAAAAGAATCAGCTTTAAATTTATTAACATGAAGTACTCATAATTATTCCTATACATTTGTTTTATATCAATAAATGCACCATAAAACATTACTGAAGCATAATATTGTTGGAAGATCACTAATACTGGAAACTGAAGAAAGAAAATTATATCCCCCTTTTTTCCCCAGTCTTCTATTTTGTACATTTAATAGACTTTGTGAACAGAAAGTTTCACTTTTTTTCCATACAAGGCAGTTACTTTTCCTCATTTGTGTGACTCATCATAAGGAGAGAAATAACAATTTTAAAAATAGGAAAATGTGATTGCAAAGACACAAAAATGGCTCACAAACGGATGTACTACTTGAAAGTACTTTTAACTCAGTTTTTAAATAGAGCTCTTTTAAAGTATTATTTCTTAACCAACACTTCATTTTCATTTGCATATTTATTCATGATTATTATAACATGCTTTTAACGTATTATTTTACATATAAATATATCTGATTGAAAGACCAGGGCAGAGTTTGGCTGATTTTGTAATTCACACAAAGTTTATATTTTATTTGTCATTATTTTTATTCTGATCTCTACAGCAGAAAGATGCTATTCCTGACAGTTTTTGCAATATATTAAAAAAAAAAGCTCACATTTTACATATTTTCAAAGTCTATGAACAAAACTTTTTTATTGGCATGGGAAGTTGTCAGATTGTAAACTTGATCAATAAGATTTATCACAAAAGGGTCCTTGGCTCATAGAAATATATTTGTAAGTGGAGAGTCAGTTTCCTGTTCCTAAATAGTTCTTGTTTCTAGCCTCTTACCTAAAGTGCTTTCTGCTGAGATTTCACAGTTATTCAGATATGCTGCAAACCTACCAAACCCTTGTTACATTAATTACTACACAGCAGTGGTAATTATGATCAAAAAGTTAAAGATGCATCAGAGAAACAATTCATCACAAGCAAGTGCTAGGAGTTAAAAGATAATACCACTAAAAAGATTTGTGAACATCTGTTGGAACAAAACCTTCTGCTTTGACTAGCTCCACAGCCTGCTATTTACTTTTGACAAATATCTGTAGATACCAACTAAATTTGGTGAAAAAGTGTGGAAAATATTTGTGTGAACACGTATTCACACGAGACTGTTCCCTAGAAAGATTTATGCAACTTGGTGGGAATTGTCCAGTCAGGAAGCAGAAAATAATACCTTGCAGTATGGCT
This sequence comes from Apalone spinifera, assembly GCA_030068395.1. NCBI lineage: Eukaryota > Metazoa > Chordata > Testudines > Trionychidae > Apalone > Apalone spinifera. The sequence goes on from JANRFK010001605.1 coordinate 19,916,049, forward strand.
GACCAATCACACAGCAAATTGAGAACAACAAATACTCCCATTGCAGGTACAGCGAAAACCTTGTGAGCAATCTTTAGGCTGAAATATATTTGAATAAACCATTCATTAAATAATCTCATGCAATATGCAAAAGTATAAAAATCTAAATATGTACAGAGAGGTTACCTTCCCTGAATACAGAGTGAAATGTCGACTCTCTTGAAGTCAATGGCAACTGTTCCATTGTCTTCAATGGGGCCATGATTTCCTCCATTGTTTCCTGCAAATAGTTCAGTTCTAACAAGGATTACATGCGTTTTGAAAATCTGAAATTGCCACCAGTTCATTCAATTTTAGTTTCCTCTTTGTGCCAAACAATGTCAAATAAAAGGAGGGGTTCTCTCCCTGTACAGTAACATGAGTTCTTTGAGAGGTTTTGTCTCTATGGATGATCCACACAGAACATGCACACATCTGCGTACTCTCAAATGGAGACTGTAAGGCAGCCTCTGTGGGTCCATGCCTGCCGAGAGCACCTCTCCATGCTTCCATACAAGGGCACAGATGAGGGGCATGGATCTGCCATCACTCAGTTCCTTCTCAGTGGCAAAGCCAGAGATTCTGCAGCAGATGGGCAGGAGGAAGGAAAGTGGAGCACTCATAGGGACAAAACAACTGGAAGAACTCAAGTTACTGTACAGGTAAATAACCTTTCCTCCTCCTCTGGTTTTATGTCCCTATGGGTGCTCCAGCACAGGAGACTCCAAAGCAATAATTCAATGCAGAGTCAGGTACCAAGTAGGCAAATCCAAAGCAAGTCAGAAGACTGAGTCATGAAATATCCTGTTAGCTCTGAAAGCAGATGAGATAGAGTAATGCTTGGCAAACACAGGGCTGGAAAACCAGGTTGTAGATCTGCAGATTACTGCTAGAGGAACACCTTTCAGAAAGGCTATAGGCCTGGACTAAGCCCTAGTGGAGAATGCTGTCACTCTGAGCATACTTATAGTCTCATAGCATTTTAAGATGAGATTCAAGACCCACTTTGACAGTCTTTGTGTGGCAATGGATTGCCCTTTCTTCCTTTCAACACAGGATACAAAGAGTTTGGGAAAGGTCCCAAAGGCCATGGCTATGTTTAAGAAGAGGGCAAGAACCTTCTGACGTGTAGTTGTGCATTGGCTAGATTCTTCTCTGGAGGCATGAAGCTTAGGATAGAACACTGGTGGATAGATTTCCTGATTCATGGGGTATTCTGAAAAACCTTTATGGAGGAAATGATGGGAATATAAAGTGACTCTCTCACAACAGCACAGGGCTACTCAACTTTGGAAGTGTCGGGGGCCACAATGATACTTACAGCACATGCCGAGGGCCGCAACTTAAGTATGGTTCCAAGTTGCCATTCATCCAAAGGTTCTAAAAGAACTCAAAGGGGAAATTGCTGAACTATTATC
>JANRFK010001605.1:19932240-19946983 GCA_030068395.1 Apalone spinifera
TGGGCAGATGGGGGGGGGGCAGCTCTCTGTGAAGTGACTCACTGAAGCTTGAAGTAATATGGGCAGGAAAGGGGAAGGAGGGAGGGTTGCAGAGCTTCCGGGAGCTGGGGAACCAACACAGGGGTGGTTCCAACCCAGCCCTGGTCTCTCTTTGCAGGGACAGGGGAATTCCCCCTGCTCAGCTGGGCCTAGCAGCTGGAGTCCAGCGCATTGATCAATTTTTTTGAGAGTAAAGAGTAAAACCTGGAAGGAGGAGGGGGGCATTAATTCTGCACTTGCGCAGTAATCCCCCAGAAGTAAAATAGTTAAGACTGATATTTTCAAAGCCAAATTTTACAGCTTTTTATACCGGGAACATTTAAAATTTGACTTAATGTGATATATAAAAGAAAAATACATAAGCTATTGAATATTTAGGAAGCACATTTGAAATTACCTAGACTTTGGATGCCAAATTAAAAAAAAAATTAATGGGAGCAAAGGAATTTGAATAAATCGCACTGATTTTACTCATTATTTGACATTCAAATCCTGAGTGGTTTTCAAATTTTCAGCCTAAATATCCATGAATTTATATATTTGAGTTTGCTCTTGTGATTCATTATTACTTTAACAAAGGTGCAATAACATTTCCTCAGTGAATTAAGTGTTTCAATATATTTCGGAAAACTGAGAAAATTATAATGAACAGAGATCTTCAGCTACTGCTTCACATTCAACTAACACGACATGACAAATAAAAGACAGAAGACCCTTTTGGCAATGGTATGTAATGCAACTGATACTAGACAAGTCAGAGATAAAACAATTGTTACTGGTACAGCACACCTTGGAAACCACTTTTACAAACCACTTCAACCCAAGTTAAACAAGTTATCTATATAAAATGCTTTAAAATTACACAGTCAGTAATAACAACTTGGGGACTTTACTGAACTGGTAAATCATCCACGGACGTTATATTTACAAACTCTCTCGTCATCATAGGTAACAGTTCATTATTGAATGGATGAATAATACCAAGTTAACCACTGATTAAGTCTAGACCAATTGGAATATCTGTCTATCAACCATCCTAAATGGCTAGACTGTAGGAGTATGAGACCCTCCTTCCGTGTTCACTCATGTGAGCTTTAATGCCTCCCAGGGTCAGACTCTGTGTCTCAATTTGGCATCCTCAGAAAACTGCTTTCTGTATAGTAAGCTGTGCAGATTTTCACATTTGCTGCTTCAGTGATTCTCCATCTTACTGGGATGAATAGGCATTTAGTGAATTTACTTAGCAATGCTTCCACATGAAATCGTTTCAATGACTGACATCTTAGGGTGAGTTTCTAGGCAAACTCTGGCATGCAAAGATGATCTACAAAAGTATTACAAAATGTACAGGTGCTTGGACTTTGATTTTATTTTATCCTCCAAGCAAATTAAACAAATTAACAGCCCACACTGGTGAATACTCCTGTATCGTTTCCTTAATATAAACTGCCCTCCAATCTCTGTTTCACTTTTCACTTGTGCTTTACAAAACATAACTCAAACCAGGCCTGCCACACAAAGTTTTCAGCTGTTGTTGCTTTTAGATTACTGTCTGTAATTCCCTGTATACATTTTAGCTTTCACAATGAACAGCCTCAGCTCTGTTGACATTTTCTCCATCTCTTGAGTAAGTCAATGGCATTTTGATTCTATTTCTGATCACTTTTTTAAAAGAATTAACCTGCCCATTTTGTTTGTTTTTTTAAATAAATATCACTCTTCTCAAGTTTTGACATCCCACTTTCATCTGGAAAATATTCTAGATATTTGACATTTAGATCTATATGCTCAACCAATTCAAGCTTACGCTTGCCTTAGCAGCATAAATATTACAGAATTCTTCACTTCCTTTTCTGTGAGCGCTACCTTGGACTCAGAACTTGCAAAGGTACCAAACACCATCTCCTCATTCCATACTTCAACAGAAGTTGAAAGGGCTCAACATCTCATCAGTTCCTATATTTTTAAAGTGTTATGGTTAACTGGAGTAGCTAAAGTTCTATGCAGAACACAGAGGAATGTGCCTTTAGTGGTGTATTTTCAAATGCCTCCAGCAGTGATCACTACAGCATTGCCTAGTGCACTCTAGCAGTAATGCTGCCAGCACCGTGTGATGCTGCTAGCTTTCACTCTTTCTAATGCCTCTGGCAATGGCTGCTAAAACTATTTGGTCTAATTCTGCTCTCAGTGAACACATGGTGAGTTTGGCCAGAGACACGAGTGAGAGCAGGATTAGTCCCATTCTGTCAAATTCACCTCTGGATGTGAGAAACCAGACAGGGGTCAAGGGTTCAGCTAGCTCTGTAACACTGACCAGAAGCAGGAGTGCACTTCAGCACATTTCAATAAAGGTCAAAGGCAGATTTTTCACAAGAGGTGGGGATCAGGGCATGTGTGTGTGACCATAACTAAGCCAGGTATTTAAGCACATGTGCAATTTCTACTAATTTCACCAGGACTACACACATGGTTTAAGTCGCACAAGTATCTTGCTGATTCAGAACTCAGGAAAGAGATTGCCTAACTTGGACATAATGGCCGAAAGCCTGGATGAAAATGATATCACACAGCCTCACTTGGCAGAATTTGTGTTAAGAAAGATTTAACATCTGGTTGGGAACACATAGCAGCACTCTGGCCCCACAAAGCTACTCTAACTCCATTTATAACCAGAGCCTCCCCCCCCGGGTATAGGTAGCTTCAATGGCTTAGAGCTGCTACTGGGACTCCTGGCGACCTCCTCCATAGGGTTGGTTGGAAGTGTTCCTAGAGTTTTCATCACAGGATATAATCTTTAATTCCCAGAGAGTCCAGGGCAATCCCGTAGGGTTGGCCGCTGCACCTGGCGCAGAAGTAGTCAGAAAAGAAAGGGTGAGGTGTGACTGATCTTTGGCTACTGTAACGGCCGTTAACAGCTAAAGTAGATGAGATTTTCACGTCCTCAGGATCAGGTACACAACAGTAGCATAAAACAGGATGACCATCCCTCCCGTTTTTACTGGGACAGTCCCGTATTTAAGGTCTGTTCCCGGCATCCCAACTTTTTTTTAAAAAATGGGCACGTTGTCCCATATTTCTCCTGCAACAGGGGGCAGGGAGGAGCTACCAGCAGTCAGGGCTTCAGCTGCTGAAGCCCCAAGCATCGGTGGCTCCCTTCCTCTCCCTGCATGCTGTGGGGATGAATTTCATTCCTGCAGTGGGGCAAGGTGGGCAGGGAGCCACCGGCACTTGGAGATTCAGCAGCTGGAGCCCTGAGCGCTGGCGGCTCTCCCCTCTCCCCCCCCCCCCCCCCCCCCCCCCCCCGTGGGGCTGATAGCCTGAGTGATGCATGCCCCCCTCCCCATTTTGGGCTAAAGCCTCAAGTACTGGCAGCCCCCACCCCACCCCTTGGTGTCCTCTATTTGGCCTAGGGAAATATGGTCCCCCTAGCTTAAAGCCACCTTCCATGAGTTTGCATATTGCCCTCTTCTGGATGAACCAGGAATCATGGCCTTATTCTGAATAATTTCTTCAAGCAAGAGACAGTGGTCATCCAATCACTCCTTTTCATGGAAGTGAGGCAGCATGCAAGCTGGGCCAGGCCCAACGGTACACAGAAACCGTATACTCACTGACGAGAGGAGGGGAAACTGCCCCAGGGCTTGCTGATTCAAAAGGGCCTCGGGCTCCTGCCCACTGCTGCCATTACCGTGGTGGCTGGAGTCCTGGGCTCTTTATATCACCACTGGAGCCCTGTGTGGTATGTTCCAGATAGCTCTGAGAGTTGCCTGGGGGAGGCCCGACATGCTCTGGGTGATGCTTAAGCTGTCTGGGGGAAACTAGCCCCAGCCACACCCCTGTCATGAAGATGGCCCCTCCTGCCTTGCCAAGGGGCCTGCAAGGACCCACTGCCAGAAACTAGTATGAAGCTCCCACCTACTAACTCTACTTAGTGGAGGGGAGGGTTATGACAAACCTATCTCATGTGTTATTCAATAACGGATGGCAATTCTGTCCAAATGGCATCCTTTGGTCTCTCACTGAAACTCTGTAGTGTTGGTCCCACCAGGGTCTGAGACACACAAAGTGGGTGAGGTAATATCTTTTATTGGACTAACTTTTATTGAGGATAGAGACAAGCTTTCAAACTGTGGAGTTTTATGGAAGCTCACCTCTCTCACTATCAGAAGTTAGTTCAATAAAAGATATTGCCTCATCCACTCTGTCTCTTATTGGAACTGATATTTCCAGCGTGCTTTGAAAGTAACTGGAAGTTTTAAGATCACTGTTGAGGTGGAATGGTTTAAATTATTAAGTATAAAGCTACTGACCATGCTAGGGCCTTTTCAGAAGCACTGGAAGAATGTTACCCCTTGTTACCATTACATCTACTTGCAGTACCTCATAGTCTATGTGTACCTTACAGAACATACGGAAGAATCTATCTTTGACCTAAGGAGCTTACAATCTAAATAAAGCTGTGATATAACAAACAGATATAACAAAAGAAGGAGTGGGAGTGTGAAAAAAGAACATGGATTACAACAATAAGACCGAATGGCTTCTTAGAGACTTACATTCAGGAGTACACATACCTGCATAGGCTGTCACTTTTCAGGAGCTGCACTGGGCTACACTTGGTATAGGGTTTCATTAATGATTAAAGGAATATTTGTAACTATTGTACATCGGTTTGGATTACATGACTGATCCACAGGTCTTTTGAATACCAAGTTGGATATTTTACCACCTGCCCATTGCTAATAATCTGCTTTTATTGTCCTAGGGAAATTACTGTTAACAAAGAGGAATATAACATTGATTGGCAGTGTTTGCACACTGAGGGATCATCTCATGGCCCACACTTGAGATTGTGAGCTAAGAGATCTGGGTTTCATTCTTGACTCTACTACAAGCTTCTGCTGTGACTACTACAATCTTCTGCTGCGACTTTGGGCAAGTCACTTATTGCAATGTTTTGAGGGTTGTGTGTCTAAAGTCTGCCTATAAATAAACAGTCTTATGGTGAGAGTTGCTGAGCACAGACCACTCCGGTTGAAGATACTGGAAACAGTAAATGTTCAACACCTCTGAATACCAAGCCATTTTTATTTAGGTGCCTGAAAATAGATTTAAGGGTCTATATTGCAATAATCAAGTTTGAAAATGTTCGCATTAACCATTCTATATCTATTTTCCTGCCTGCGAACACCACTTTCCTATTTCAAAGGGCACCAGAATTCTGAGGTTTGAATCGTTAAAGCATACAAGGTGCACAGATACGTTAGTGATTAGAACTACAGAAGTTCCTTTGAGACATAAATGTTACAGGCACTATCCACTCTAACAGAAAGCAGCTGTTATGCACACAGTAATATTAGCTACCAACAGCATGAGAGAAACAAACCAGTTTTTTCATAGCTGACCCATGACTAAAACCAAAATCTCTTGGGGAAAAATGTTCTAGTTGTTTCGTGTTCAAGCTCTGCATATTTGTTTTGCATATATTTTCTGAGGCAAAACAATAAGACACTTTCAAAAATTCATTGGAGTGAAAGCCCTCTTTTTCTAATATATGGAAATCTGGGATTTTTGTTTTTATAAATCTGAGTATGGATTTTCACAACTGTTTTTTTAACATATTTATACAAGTTGTTTTTCTGTTCCTCCCTTTCCCTGCCCCCAACAGCTTTAAACCATGGCCTTGTTTAATGACTTATGTTGGCTAGGGACGATGTGAGAAAATATGACATAGTCAAAACCAATGAAATTAGCAAGCTCTGAATTATGGTGTGGAGGAGGGACAGAGAGAAGGAGGAAAATATGTAGATAATTAAAAATTCAGATTTTGTTCTTGAGTGGAATCCGCTTCTCCCTGCTACACTCCAATGTGCAGAAGATGTGGAAGGAAGTTCCCCACTTCAAATGCTTGAAAAAGATCTAATTACATCTTATTCACATAGAAAAAGAAAGATGCTGTAGTTACTAAGTAAGCTAGAATGATAATTATTGGCAACTATCTAAGGGCAGGGGTGGGGAATCTCAGGCCGGGGGGCTGGGTGTGGCCCCTGGCTTGCCTGGATCCGGCCCCTGAGGCTCAGCATTGGAGAGCCCATGCTGGCACTCCAGCCTCCTGCCACTCACCCGTAGGGCTAGAGCACACAAAATCTACTAGCCTGGATCCCCCTAGGCTCTGGTGTGGAAGAAGAATGTGGGGAGTGTTTTTCTCCTTCTCAGTGAGGGACTTCTCACTTTGCTTCTCACTTCTATGCAGCCACCCACTGATTTTTCTATGGGTTAGCAGCCCCCAGCCCAAAATAGGTTCCCCACCCCTGGGCTAGACCTTGCTTCCTTTTCACAAAATGAGCAATTTCTTGCTCTGTGAGTGGTTCCTTTGTCCTTTTAGGGATGGCTTTTCAAATGTATTCACACTGAACTCACTGCTCCCACTGAGTTCAGTGGGAATTTTACCATCAAGTTCAACAGGAACAGAAATTCTAATAAAAATCAGGATCAGGCTACCAATCTAATAAAAATCATGATCAGTGTGTTGTAGTCAAAAAGCATTTCCTTTATTTCATCGCGTTTTGGGTTCAAAACCTCATTTTATTCAGTAAGGGTCAGCTTCTGCCACCCTTCCTCACACCTTACTCTGGGAGTAGCTCTATTGATTTCAGGTGACTACCATGTGGAAAAAGGATCTATTCAGATTCTAAGGCCAGATTCTACATGATCATTGGCATCATCTAGTCTGACCCTTATCACATTGATCACAGAACTTCCCCCATATAATTCCTAGAGCAGGTAGAGCTTTTAGAAAAACATCCAATCTTCATTTAAAAATTGTAGTGAGGGAGAATCCAGCACAATCCTTGGCACACTAATTATCATTGGAACACTCTTCCTATTTGTTCTTAGATATATATGTATAAAGTTAGTCATGTTAAAACCAAGGGAGATGTGTGGGAGGAGCATATATAGTCATATGCCCCTCCCCAAAAGATTCAAAGTGGGGGGGGGGCAGTGGCAGAGCTGGAAAGGAAGAGAAGAGGCTGGTTTTGTTTATCAATTATCTGGATGATGGGATGGATTGCACTATCAGGAAGTTTATGGATGACAATAAACTGAGGGGACAAGTAAATATGTCAGAGGACAGTGTCCAGAGTAACCTAGACAAATTGGAGGATTAGGCCAAAAGAAATTTGATTAAGGTCAACAAGAACAAATGTGGAGTCCCACAGTTGGGATGGAAGAATCCATTCACTGCTACAAACTGGGGACTGACTGGCTAAGTGGCAGTGCTGTAGAAAAGGACTTGGAGATTACAGTAGATGAAAAGCTTCAGGGCGTAGCCAAGTTAGTCTGTACAGGAAAAAACAACAAATGGTCTGGTAGCACTTTATAGACTAACAAAACATGTAGCTGGTATCATGAGCTTTTGTGGGCACATCTGAAGAAGTGGGCTGTGCCCATGCAAGCTCATGATACCATCTACTTGTTTAGTTAGTCTATAAAGTGCTACCGGTAGATGAAAGTTTGATATGAGCCAACAGTGTACCCTTGTTGCCAAGAAGGCTAATGGCACATTGGGCTGCTTCCGTAGGAGATCAAAAGAGATCAAGAGAAGTAATTATTCCCCTATATTCTGCACTGGTAAGGCCACATCTGGAGCACGGCATCCAGTTTTGGGACCCACACTACAAAAAGGATGTGGACAACTGGAGAGCCCAGTCGAGGGCAATGAAACTGATGAGGAGTCTGGGGCACATGATTTATAGGGAGAGATTAAAGAGACGGCCTTAATTTAGTTTTCAAAAGAAAAGAAAAATGAGAGGGGATCTTCTAATCCTCATCTTCTATGATTTTCTTGTTACCCTTTATATCTCTTTATGTATCAGTGTGGGGGCAGGAATTGTATGTAACCCCATGAGGGAGGGTGACCAGAGGCCTCCATAAGACTAGAAAGGGGTGATTAAGTGAATTCACTCAGGTTGTAACATCTCTAGAGAACACCCACCACCTGAAGAAGCTTGCATAAAACACTTCCAACTGATCATTCAAGGATCAGCAGAGAAAGAAAGGAGTTTTGGATAAACAATCTGTGTTTAAATTGACTCAGGGACTTTTCTGACCCAGCAAATGGAGATATATCAATAGATATCCATACCTATCTTGCTGGTCTGGACTTTACTTTTTACATTCTGTTTGTACTCAGTGAGAGCAAAGGTATGAGAATCTGTCCATCAATCACAGTTACCCCGCTTCTGATATACCAAAGATATGAAGGCTAAATGAACATTTTAACAAAAGTGATTTAGATATTTCTAAAGTTCTCTCTCTTTTTTAACACAAAGGTTCTAGTTTGAGTCTATTCCTCATAGTAATACAATAATCCTTTTGTTATTCTCTTAGGGCCTGATTCAGTGAAGTCAATAGGTATCTCTCTCTTGTCAACAGACTTCTGATAAAGCCTTTCTGGATAGCTTCATCATCCCTCTTACAGTCAATGAGCAGTGCCAATGAAAAGGTGGTAGCATTTTATGTGACCTCAGTAAAGCACCAAATCTCACGCCAGGGAGCCCTATTGCCGGCTCATCCAGTGGGATATTCATGAAACAGAATTGTAATTTAAAAGCATACCACAACAATTATCCCAAATAAAACTTATAAACACTGACTGTGGTAAGCTGCCAAGCTAAATACAGACTCCAGCATTAAGAAGCAGATTCTGTTAGCCTTACGAACAGTTGTGTCTTATTCCTTGTGTAATGGGATTACTTGTGGCATAAGGTTCTACAAAACCAGAGTAAGTGTATCACAATCTGGCCTTAAGATTGCAGAAAAACACCCTAAGATTTTCTTTGCTGCTTCACCCACAGCCCGCAGTGGTTACCTGTTTCATTCAAATGAAAGACAATGCCTACTGCAACTGACAGTTATCTATGGGACGTTTGTGTCCCCAATCCATAATTTACTTTGAATGTCATTTTTGTATTTAAGATATTTTTATTGCAGTGAACATTTATATGAAGAGCATTTTCCAGAGCCTTTATCTTAGAGACTTTTCAATTAGACAGGTAAAATAGATGAATGTACTTCTTTTATTGCTGTATCTATACCATAGGACAAATTCTTTTGTTGCCCTGGACACTGTGTCATCACATATACCAGTGCAAAATGAATAAAAAAACATCCACTAGATCAGAATAGTAACCATTTACACCCAATTAAAGACTGGTGTCAATTGCCACACAAAGTACAAGGCAACAGAAAATGTACATTATTTAATCATTTCATTTAGAAGGTCAATATAAAAGTTGCAATTGCCTGAAAATTGCCGGAAAAAAACCTGATTTCAGAGGAAGAACAATATTGACCACAGAGTGGCTCCTTTCTTATGTGGTTGACTCAGATCCAGACAGCCTCACAGAGAGAGAGAGAGACAGAGATCCAGACAGCCTCGCACACACACACACACACACACACACAGAGAGAGGGAGAGAGAGATTTGCCCCCTAAAACATAAATAGTTCTTTAGTTCTGTGGGTTCCCACATAGATTACTTTTAAGAAAAACAAGTTCAGTGATTTTAATCAAAGCAGAAACTAATTCCTGTACTAATCACACTTTTTTTAATTACTAAGGGGGTAAAACTGCACAGCTTTCTGTTTACAAAGATGCACTGTTTTTCCTCTTTTTAATATACTCTAGCATTCAGCTATCTGCCTAACGGTTCTGAGTTGATGTGAATAGTAAACATGACACCTGAAAGTCATTTATGTAAGAGATGCAACTGAATTCTTCAAGCCAAAGCTAAAATTCTTCATAGACAGAAGATTGTTGGGGTTTGCTGATAATGTTTCCATAATAGTGATTCTGAATTTTCTTTCATTTAATTAATTTCATTTAATTAATCATAGTTACTAAATACAAAGAAAATGGTTCCTACCTGACCTAAAGTAAAGCAGTGACCTGAAACTGCCATGCAGCAATGACTCTGTTGATAGCACATTGTGCTACTATGTTGTAGAGCTGGGTTTGAGGCTAGCCACAGGAACTTTAAAATTAGACCAGCAGGTGTCTGAGCATCACCGGTGTAGTGCTCCAAATTTCTTAAGGTCACAGAATGAGGGCGCCTCCTGCAGAAATCAGATAACTTCCTGGTGGTTGATACAGAAAAATACCATAGTCACAGAAGAGACACTATGCCCTTGTTATTGTGGAACTTGGCAGTGAGTTAACTATTTAAAATGATTTAATTCCAGAATCTACCCAGTGTATCCCCGGGGAGGAGGGGGGAAGGTGGTCTGCAGAGTGTAGAACCTGTAACATGAATGAACACTAGCCCTTCAGGGTTGAGAATGATACTCATCCATTTGCACAATACAGACAGACACAGATCGAGAGACTTGGTCTAGAAAAGGCTTTCAAGAGATACGTCTGATAGTATTTCATTTTGTTTTCTTGTCACTAAATTCTGTAACTGTGCTAAACACATTCATTTCAAATAATAATAAATTAACATGACGTAAATTAACACATTAGAATTTATTATGGGCAAAGGAAAAGGCTACACTGCAGGCTTGCCAATGGCCCAGCATAAGGAAGAGATGGAGTTCTCTAATTTTCGTCCAGTTCCTGGTGATTTCATTATTTGCGTAGGCCATTTTTGGCACTCTCTTCCCCTCCCCCTGAAGCATGGTCAGACTGGAAAGCCAAGCACTGATCCGGGGGCATTCTTTGGTTTGCTCAACATACAAGTGGGCTGTGGGATTAGCTCTCTGATCACATGTTGCAGGAAGAGCAAGGAGTGCTGGTGTTTGGAGGTATCCGCATCCTTAACCTGCCATGAGAACTAAAAGAAATTACAAATGTGTGAGAAGGGCAGTAATCAAAGATGGAGAGAAAATAAATATTAAAAATCTCTCCCCTCATTTTCTACAATGTCCAGTTAGTACTGTGAAAAGTTTCCCTCCAGCCTCTCTCTGGATATTGGCAGCTCTTTGGTACCTTAGATTGGGTTTGATCTTCCTACTTCTACTGGGGGGAAACCTAGGGAGTGATCCTCTGCCAAGTTAAGGAGGGCTGGAGGGTGACCAGGCTACCATGGTTTATCTAGGCTAGAATTAGGTAACTGGAAGCTGATGATTCAGCAGGAAAAATGCAGAGGCTTTCACAGTCTTTTCCTGAAGGAATCTGTTTATAGCAAGACAATAGGACAAGCTAACATGATCAGAAAATAATAGAATCATAGAATACTAGGACTGGAAGGGACCTTGAGAAGTCATTGAGTCCAGTCCCCTGCCCTCATGGCAGGACCAAATACCTTCTAGACAATCCCTGTTAGACATTTATCTAACCTACTCTTAAATATCTCCAGAGATGGAGATTCCACAACCTCCCTGGGCAATTTATTCCAGTGTCTGACTACCCTGACAGTTAGGAACTTTTTCCTAATGTCCAACCTGAACCTCCCTTGCTGCAGTTTAAGCCCATTGCTTCTTGTTCTATCCTAGAATTTTAGAATTTCAGAAATAGAAACTCCCCTGCATGGAGTTCTACTCCTTGATGTTGGATGTGAAGCCCTGATCTTCCCAAAAGCTGTCTCAGCCTGCTGAATCAAACAGAGAATTTAGAGTCCTTTGAATGTGCAAGAGGAAGGTCAAGTGAAGTTGACTCCTTATTCACCAATGACCAGGGGAAAACATGAAAAGCACTCTTCAGCCTGGAAAAAGAAAGGCTTGGGAAAGGCTATATTTAGATACTTGGGGGACCACATCATCTATAGGAGGACAGTAGAATGGAACATAATTATGAGATGATGACTTCCACAAGAGAGACAAGAAAAGACCCTACTTTTTTATTGGACCAATGACTATAGGGGGGAGAGAAGCTTTTGACATTACATAGAGCTCTTCTGCAGCTCACACAAGGGCAGTCATTCATAAAACTGGCACGCTATGAAAACTAGAAAGATAGATACTATTACAGAGGCCACCTTTATTTCAAAGGCCCCAAGTGATTGTCACAGTATCGGCCTTCACAACACTGTTGTTTTAAATTTGTTTTTTCTCTTTCGAGTCTGGTTTGAGGCAGGAGCAAGATGACAATTGCTTTAGTCATTCTGTGCACTAGTGTTTTGAGATCAGAGTTCTGTTCTAGGAATAGCACTGCTGTCTGGGTTGGGAAGCCATACACACATATTTCAAAGCATTAGCTTTCTACATTTTGATGCTTCAGGCAGTGATCAGTCATCAGAAGAGATGCTGCTAACTCTCTCTGCAACAACGACCATGTTATATGACTCTCAAGATGTTTTATCAGTAATGTGATCAACCTGGCTGCACTTTCAATGATTGCTTCCCATTCAACTACTGTCTGTTTCCCATTTTTTTTAAAGAAGAGCCAAGCTATAACATCCATAGAAGAGTGAAAAACTGCTTTTCTAATGATGTCACATTGCTGAATAAAGCTCTCTTTCTAGAAAATGTATATAAAGGCTTAAGAACTCCAAGAAAACTACTGAGAGGAAAATAAGACACTCCATAGGCTAGTTTCTGAAATTTCCATGCCTCAGGGGTTAAATTTAAAATAAATAATTAATAATACTGCTGACAAGAAACAGCACAAGTTTAAGTGAGAAAATCCTAAACAGACCATAGAAGAGAATTCCACCAAGTGAACAAATGTGATTAAAACTATCTACTGCTCTGGACTGCAGCCAAAATGCTGCCAGCAGTATTTGATATGTAAATGCTTAAAAAATTGCCGTGTTCACAGTCACTGATGCAAATCCTCTATAGAGAGTTTCTTCATCTAATTAGAGCTATTGGTTTAGCAAACTTTGTAGTTTATAAAAACCCTCAATGTCTCATTATTCTTTTAAAACGGAATATTCATTTGTTTGGACTGTTTTGCAGTTATATTCCATGAAACCTTAAAATGCTTTTGGTTAATGAAAAACGCCAACCTTGTATCAGCTAAGCAGCCTGGGGACTTTAAAAAAAATAAAACCCCTCGCAAAATATGCTCATTAAAACTTATTTTTTATCTTATTGTTGCTTTTGATTTTCTTTAGTGATCTACAAGATAGAAAATAATATATTCAGTTTCCAAATGGTTTTTTTGTGTGTTGCAGTTTCAACTAAAATGTTATGCATTACTGCACTGAACTCTGTAGTGTGGCAACTTTGACCACAATCCAGCAACACCTTCAAACGTGCTGAGTTTTAAGCATGGAGTAATTCTACTGAAGTCATTGAGACCGCTCACATGACTGAAATTACACTTGCCCATAAGTACTTGGATAAATACAGGGCATATGTACCTGTATTTCAGGCAGCAGTGTGTATAGTGGCTACAGCAAATGATTAAGAACTACGAATCTTGAGTTCTATTTATTGACTTCTTGGGACGCAGAGACTAATCTTAGAGTCACTTAGGTACATGAATACATTTATTTCATATGCATAAGTGTCTGCAGGAGATTCTCCTATGGTTGGGAAGTCTCCTTTCTCTTTGCCATTCAAGTTACCTGGCTGTAAAATGTATGTAATAACAATATATCTCACTCAGCTCCGTTATGAGAGTTAATTTATTAACATTTACAAAGTGCAGAGATTTGATTCAATTTCATGAGGCTTAAAAACCAAACTAAGCTTACAAAGCCATATGTTTGAAATATGTTTCTAAAGGCCTCTGCTAATCTTGACCAAAGAAAAAAATGTACACTTAACAGCTATGTTCTACTTCAATGCAAGTTAGTACTACCTTTTCCTTTTTTTTAAGTAACCTATGTGTTCAAAGTAGAACAAAGCAGTTTTATCTCAATAATTTCTTCTATTCCTAATATGACACTATTGAATTCTTGGGTTATGAGTCTTTAGCTATCATCTTTAAAAAATCATGGAAGTCAGGAGAGATTCCAGTAGACTGGAAAAGGGCAAATATAGCACCCATCTATAAAAAGGGAAATATGAACAACCCCGGAAACTATAGACAGTCAGTTTAACTTCTCTGCCAGGGAAGATAATGAAGTAAGTAATTAAGGAATCCATCTGCAAACATCTGGAAGATTATAAGGTGATAGGTAACAGCCAGCATGGATTTGTAAAGACCAAATCGTGTCAAACCAATCTGATAGCTTTCTTTGATAGGATATCAAGCCTTGTGGATAAGGGAGAAGTGGTGGATGTGCTATACCTAGACATTAGTAAGGCATTTGATATTGTATCGCATGATCTTCTCATCAATAAACCAGGCAAATACAACTTAGATGGGGCTGCTACAAGGTAGGTGCATAACTGGCTGGACAACTGTTCTTGGAGAATAGTTATTAACGGTTCACAATCATGCTGGAAGGGCATAACGAGTGGGGTTTCGCAGGGGTCTGTTTTGGGACCAGTTCTGTTCAATATCTTCATCAATGATTTAGATGATAGCACAGAGAGTACTATTATTAAGTTTGCAGAAGATACCAAGTTGGGAGGGGTTGCAAGTGCTTTGGAGGATAGGGTCAAAATTCAAAATGATCTGGACAAACTAGAGAAATGGACTGAGCTAAACAGGATGAAGTTTAAAAAAACCAAATAGCCTAGTAGCACCTTAAAGACTAATAAAACATGTAGATGGTATCACGGGCTTTCGTGGGCGCAACCCACTTCTTCAGATAACTGAAGTATTAGAAATCCAGATCCAAGAGTAAATAAGGGGAGGGGGGGGGGGG
>JANRFK010001605.1:19960889-19972877 GCA_030068395.1 Apalone spinifera
TCCGAAAAAGCCCCGTTTCAGAAAAAAGCGGCAGCCGCCATTTTGCAAATGAACGGTGGGATATTTAAATCCCGGCTTCATTTGCAATATCGACGTGCCTAATTTACATTCCTTTATCAAAAAAGGGATGTAGTCTAGATGTACCCTAAGGTGCTGCAGGACCATTTTTTAAGTTGTTTCTGCATGATCAGTGAGCAGGAAGAATGAGCTACCCTTACAAAAATACAAATGTATCCAGTGAAGGATCCAAAATACCAGACCCTAAAATGTTACTGTGGTATTTAGGGTCCATTACTGCCAATAACTCCAGAAGTATTCCTTTTTAAATATACACAAGCCTGGATTTTTTGTAGAGATCCAGTGAGAACTAGTATTTTATATTTCTTTATAAACCTGATCTTTTCTAATCATAAATAAATAAAAAATAAATCATATCCAAAAGGAAAGTAGCATCCACATGATGGCCCTTTGGCATTTCAACAGAGAACATTCCCCCACCCCTCCCAGTAAGCAGCTGCAGAGCCAAGCAAAAGGAGAGAAAATATACCGGCCCACCAGGAAGTCAACCAAGCACTCAGATGCTGCAATGCCCATTAAACTATAAAGCTTGGCATCTGGGTCCTTCCCCTGCCAAGCTTGCCTTATGAGTGGACTCAGATACTGGCTTGGACGATGGAATTTATAGAGGAAGAGGATGAAGGGCTGAGCATTTAGTACCGCAATCAACAAGATGATGTACTGCCAAGGAAGTACTGCAATTACAAGAGTGCTTTGAGCAGTGCTGCTATTTTAAAAATGTACTTTATCAATACATCCCTAACCCATATCAAGGTGGGATTTCAAAAAATGGCCTCTAATTCGGGACACATTGGTTTTCTGTTCTGCTGAACTTGAGGCTCCTGATTTTTGGTTTTCAGAGGTGCTGAGCACCCACCAAATCTCAATAGAACTGCAGGTACTGCACTGCCCTCAAAACAGAAACAGCATTTCAACTTTCAATCCAAGGGAACAGATGGCAAAGGAGGAGAAAACAAAACCCTGACTACAGCTACAATATCCTTTAAGCTTTGAAAAAGATATGAGCTTTTCAGCTCCAGATACAAGCAAAACAGGTAAAGCCATACTCATGTCAATTAATCTTACAAACCCTCCTGAACAGCTTCAACTGTTAAATGCCTCGCTGTGTGCTCTGGCAGATTAAGTCGTGTGGACCCAGAAGACAATTTAAAAAACAAAACAAAAAAAAAACCCATACATACAAACAAAAGTGCATGGCTGTTGATAGGGGGAAGTGTTGGGGAGGGTGCTGTTTCAGAGGTTTGAGAAAGAAGCACACATTTGAAATTCTGACTGAATGCAGATTTAAGAAAAAGCCCACAGATAAATTCTTTGTGGACATAAAAAAAAAAGCTTCCCTGTGATGAATTAAGGGTGGGCTGATGTCTGGCTTGCCTGATAAAGATATTCTGAGCAAACAGTGTCAGCAGCTATGCTGAGATAAAAAACCTGAGGCATTAGCATCAAAACAAATGTTCTATTGCAATAGTTTTCATAAGAACATAAGAATGGCCATACTGGGTCAGACCAAAGATCTAGCTAGCCTAGTGTCCTGTCTTCCAACAATGGCCAATGCCAGATGCCCAAGAGGGAGTGAACAGAAACAGATAATAATCAAGTAATCTCTCTCCTGTCATCCATTTCCAGCCCCTGACAAACAGAGGCTAGGGACACCATTCTTACCCATTCTGGCTAATAAGTATCGATGGACCTAACCTCCATTAATTTTCTAGTTCTTTTTTGAACTCTGTAAAAATCCTGGTCTTCACAACATTCTCTGGCAAGGAGTTCCACAGGCTGACGTTGTGATGCCTGAAAAACTTCCTTTTGTTTGTGTTAAATCTGCTACCTATTCATTTCATTTGGTAACCCCTAGGTCTTACGTTACAGGAACAAGTAAATAACTTTTCCTTATTCACTTTCTCTACACCAGTCATGATTGTGTAGACTTCTATCATATTCCCCCTTAGTCTCCTCTTTTCTAAGCTGAAAAGTCCCAGTCTTTTTAATCTCTTTTCATACGGGACACGTTTCAAACCCTAATAATTTTTGTTGCCCTTTTCTGAACCTTTTCTAATGTCAATATATCTTTTTTTGAGATAAGGCGACCACATCTGTACATAGTATTCAAGATGTGGGCATACCATGGATTTATACAAAGGCAATAAGATATGCAGGACCTAAAGTAATGGAAGATTGATCTAGGTCAGAAATAAAATAAAAAACAGTCACAAGGTATGCTATCCCTTTAAGAGAGTTTCCCAGTCCAACTATTCTTGGTTCATTCCCAAAACAAGATATTCTAGTGGTTCCTGTTGCTGATTAAGGATGTTAAGGACTAGTCGACTAGTGGACTAGTTGATTCCCTCCCCTTGCTGCCTCTATTAGATAGAGGTAGCAAAGGGGGGGAGGGAACGGGGGGAATTGACTAGACGACTGACTATGCGATAAGAATTTGCTTATTGGATAGTCAACTAGTCCTTAACATCCTTAATCAGTCCTGCATACTGAAAATCCTGAATATTTTGCTCCTTTAGTGATTTAATCTACTTTTTCGAAACTTGGTTCTCATTTTCAGTCGTTTGGTCAAATACCTGAAAGTTTCTGTCATTTGGTCAAATGCCCAGGAAAAATTGGTTCCAAACCAAATGGCTGAAACTTTCAGATTTCAGCACATGATGGTTGAGCAGAATAAACACAAATAATCTCTGATGTCATTTCAATAAAACTGAAGTCACTATTGTTTCCATGCAGGATGAATCTAGCCGAAAGGCTGAAACAAGGATCCTATTATTCACTCTGACTGTCCTGTCACCTGAATAACAACTGGAAAGAATGATGCAACACTTCTCTAAAGGCTGAATTTCTTCCTGAACACTCTTGAGTTAGAATTATTTCCAACTGCCAACAGACTTGAAAATCTAAAGACCATCCAGAACTCTTCATCCCAGCAAACACTTTTCTGCTTAGTTTCCAAGGAGCTTTTTATGGCCCTGTGTGTTTTCTATGTAGTTCCCAAAATATGATTTCATCTGGTTGCTCAGAAATGAGAATTCTAAATAATGACTTTTCTCAAAGCCATTTTGTTTTCTGAGTTTCATTTTTTGATGTCCCAAGCAAATATTTGAGGGCATATGATGTACCAAGCATATAAAACTATTTTCTATACATGATTAGATGTGAAAGACTTACTAGAGGTAGATGATTGAAGAAAGCTTCCTTACTATTCTGAGAAGGTTGATCCACTTTGTGGGGACAGTTAAAAATACTACAAATCTCTTAAACAACCGGAAGCTTGGTCTAGTGAACATAGCAAGGGATAAGAGTCAGGAGTCTTTATTTCATGCTAAAAAATTATTTGCATTTGAAAGAACCATTTAAATCTTGTGTTTATTTACCCATCTGTGAAATAAAGTTTCCGATTATGAAGGGTATTGTGAAGTTCTTTAATGTTTATAAAGTGCTTTTAGATCATTGGATAAAAGTTAGAAATACTTGTTAATTATAAAGAATATATCAAAATACCAAATAATTTTAAGCAACAGTCTCAGATTTTTTTTTATTAAGCGCTTGGCTAAATTTCGTGATAACATTGGGCCTTACCTGTTGACATGGATACGAGTAGCACACAAAGGAATGAGGACAATACACCATGCACTTAACGGTATGTAGAATGAAAGAGGGCAGTGTATTCACTAAGTTCCACTGACTTCATCATCTACCACCTTTTGTAACACTCCTAGCCAAGATCATTCCCTATATTTTCTAGAACCTTTACCCAAGTAACTTTTAAAATGTACTAGGATCCTGTCGCTCCACTCTGGAGACTCTTCTACATGGCAGAAGCCTTAGCTGAACTGAATCCCATCAGTAATCCTACCTGCTTTCCTGAAGGCCAATTTAGTCTGCTCACACAAGATATGGCAATGTCCTTGCACTAATTCCAGATATTCACATAGCATTATTCACTTTTAGTATCATAGTGGTGGTAGGGGCCAATCAGGGATCATGGGCCTGTTGTGCCAAGCACTATACACACAATTAAAAAAAATACCAGGTCAGCATTTCTTGCCCCAGTTACATATAATAGTCTAGAATGTAGAGAAACCTATATTATGGACTCCTAGAATAAGCAACTCTATCTTGTGACCACTCTAATGCGTTTCCAAGACTTCCAGTAATAACTTTGTTCGACCTTTAATTAAAAGACCATGCAATAGCTGGCAATCAGAATCTGCACTGTGCCCAGAAAAGCACTGACATCTGACACGTGCTGTTAAATAAACTCACTTAGCTTTTTACTCTGAGAGGAACAATACTCCACCTGCCACATTTTCTAAGGACTCTTGCAATGTACATTAAACATTCAACATCAGTAGGTGCCCTGCTGTAGTTCATCTTGTTAGCAGTGAAGTTTCAGTCCCCAAACATAAGGTTGGGTGCCTGATGCTGTCTGTCTGAAACAATAAATAATGCAAATTGGTATCCATATAAAACAGGAGGTTAAGGGCATGGATACCTTTTCCACTGGGTTCTGCTAACCAAGGTTCCCACTGGAAATTATTTTTAGGTCATGATGACAAGAGGGCAATAGGAATTAAGCTGAAATAAAGGGCGAGGGAGTGGGGTCGGTCGGTTTCTTTTACTTCTGAACAAAGGTAGTGGTTCTGAAAGATTGACTTCCTCTACTCAGGAAAACCTACATTGCAAGGAGAGGCAATGACAGCTTCCCCATATTGACCCACTCCTGTCCTGAACGGACCACTTCTAGTGGGGAGAGTGCAGTTCAGTTTCCTGGCAATTAATCCCTGAGCCTGACATTTAGGATGTTAATAAGGGTGCCAGTTGTAATGCTGATCCATATGGCCGAGAATCAGACACTACCCAATCATTTCATGCAGGACTTCAAATTGCCAATTGCCTAGTGATTAAAGGAAAGTGTTTTGATTATGAATTTGGCTAATTGTTTCTTTGTTGTACTACATTCATTATTATTATTTGCACTGCAGTAGCTCTCAGGAACTCTAATGGTGGACCAGGATCCTTTTGTGCTGGGCATTATACAAATACAGAACAAAAGTCCCAGCCCCAAAGAGCATATAGTCCTCGTATTAGTGTATGAGAAAGGGTGAATAGGACCCCCTGGGTTTACCTTTTCCAGCCCGTTCACTATTTTACACATATCAATTATGTTCCCTATTACTTGTCACTTCCCTAAATGAAACAGTTCCAATCTTCTCATTGCCTTCTCATTTGGTATCTTCTCATGCCTCTAATAATTTTCAACACCTATCTCTGGATGATTCTTGTGGGGTAAATGAGAGAGAGGTGTTTGCAAATGCACTGTAACCTGTGAATACATCAGGCAACCCGTCAAGAGAGATTTGGACTTCACTGTGCTGCGGATCCTGATCTATTGTGTGCATTATTCTGTCTCACAAGGATGGATTAGCCTGCATCCTTCAGAAGAGAAGGACTAGGGGTTTTACTGTCACAGATGGAATGGCAGATGGGAAGTGAAAGCTTAATGTGGAGCTGCCCTGGAAAAATACATTAATCCACTAAATTCATATGTTCTTATGAGGGGAAACCTAACGAAACAATTGCAATATAACTAACCAGAGTAAGAAGTGTAAACGGCTTTTAGTCCATTAGCTGGTAAATCATCACATGGAATCTAAAGGAAAGAAAAAAGAACCCCTAATCCTCTCCTTGCTATTTCTTGCAATAATATTCAGGTTCCTACATGGTTTACAGCCGTGTAAGAAATGTCTTGCTAAAGAACACAAATTTATAGCATCTCCATTTTGAAAAATGTGTATTTATAATGATAAAATTATGTATTTGAATTTCTTTTATCTGTACCTATAACTGTTAATTTTTCTAAAAACCATTAAAATAAAGTGCTTTTGAAGTACAGCTTCGAGATGCTTGCGTAAATTCTGAGTATTGTGACAGAAATGGGAAGTGTACACTTCAGACCAGTGGCCTACAGTTGAAAACCTAGATGTGATTTCAAAACAGCAGAGAAGTGGAACTTCAAGAGAATTTCCATAGCTGGGAAGAAAAATGTGTTGTAATATCTGTTCTCTAGCTGCACTTGTTTAGGGCTTCCACTGCTGAAAAAAACATTAAATAACACCATATTACAATTGTGACTCTATTAATATAAGGTTGGCCAAAATCTCAACTATACATCATGGGACAATTTTGGCTTTCTATTTAAACGTACCACAGAGGGAACTAAATATAGTACAGAATATTACAGATCATGGTCCCAGTCTTAGACGTCCTAGTACAGACCCATGAGCTGACATGATGTCACCAATCTCTAGTCCCTCTAACCATTCCCTCATATATCATCGGTAGAACTATCAAGATGTGGCTATTAGAATAACTCTGAATTAGTTTACACTGCACTTTCACAGATTTAGCACCTGATATCAAATCCATCCCTATGCAGGTCCCTAGAATCTGTCACGCTGTAAAGACTGTCCTTGGACCATATTTCCCCTATTTTCTCCCCTCATCATTAGTTGTGCTATGCCTTCTGTCACACTACAGCTTGGGATCAGTATAGCAGTACTTGTCTCGAAAGTGTTCTAAATGAAGAAAGAATTTAGTGTTCCTAAACAACTAAGTCAGGAATGTAGGGAGCTGATCATCGTCTCCACCTGATAGCTGGAATGATGAGTCATATTTGTTCCCCCAAGGCTAGAGAAAGAGTCTCAATCATCCGGCATTTAAAAACCTGGAGTTCTTATTTCAAATCCCTGTGTTCAGACTACAAACACACTCTCTAAGCTTCTTGCTTTTCCAAGTTATTTTCCTGACTGCTACTCACTTCCACAAAGCTGTCTGTATTCCTTTGGTAGTGGATATATATGACACCCAAACAATGAAGCCCTTTTTGAATTTTCACTACATCTTTACTCACTCAAAAACGTCCACTGATTTTCAGGTATAACTTGAAAGAGAGTTTTTGAGTAAGGATTTCAGGGCTTGGCTCCTGATTTTGAGCTGATGTAGAAGCTTTTGAGAAAAGGCTATGACAGAGCAAAATGGAATATAAGATGCTATTATTATCAGGAACACTTTATGGCACAATCATGTGTTAGAAGAGTTACCCAACAAAGCCACTTCCCCTTCTTTAATTCCTTCTGACACAACAGGGAGTAAAAATCAAAAGAAGAATTTTCTGTTCTTCATAATTCTTATAGCCTAAAAATAACTGTTGAAGCACATATAGATTTTTTTTTAAAACAGAGAATCAACTTTTGCACAGTTTAGTAAATGTTATTGAATAAAGCTGTGTGGCATGAGTTTGTAAATCCAGAGAGACTATAGCTTCATTTAGAATCACAAGCCTAGTCATGTGGTGACCTATGAACTTCTATGTTTGGTGCCATCTGAATAAAGTTATTCAGGCAATAGTTGGTGCTGAAGATACAGCTGTAGACTCCCAGCAACTTATTTGTCATTCTACTATCATTATCCTGCATAGAAAAAGCACTAAAAAAGAAATAACACAATGTTTCTCTGATGGAATCCATCACTATGCATATTTTTCAAATTTCTTGAAACACAAGGTCCGACTACAGCAAACTGCTTACCAGAGTTCTGGGCACGATAATTCTCTTCAAGTTTGAGGTTCACAACCTAAAGAACCAACATTCCTGTACCATATAGCCACAGGCAGTGACAGGAAAATGGTGTGCACACGGTGTTTTTGTGCTTGTGGTGCCATTGCCTTGGTGGCAAAGTGATGGTGCTGACACAGTGACAATGGACCGATGTTTTTCTTTTTGAGATCTGGGAAAGCTACTGCATTGAAAGCCCCACTGGGTGGAGCTTCCTGATAGGGACTGATGAAACTGGTGCCTTGGTTGAATGTTCCTCTGTGTCTTGTGTCAGAATACCAAAATGTTGGCCTTGTGTACAATTAAAATTCCATTGTTCATTTAGGAAGGAAAATACATTTTTAAAAGGGCTTATCATACCTGATAGGATAGTCGGCGGCACTAAGATTAATGAAGAAATCCCAGGGCCAGTCATTCATCTCAATTAAATCCCTCATACTCTGTAGATAGGTGGACAGAAGACTTGCTCCTCCCCAGATGGTTGCCATTCGCCAAGGGGTGACTCTCACATTCGGATACTGGCTAGCAAACTGGAGCACTTTCCGGTGTAGATAATTGGATCGCTTTACAGGGAAAGAAAGTAAAATGTTTAGCTGACTAAGAAAAATAAAATAAAATAAAAGGAACCTTTCCACTTGTGTTCTCTAACCATCTGAACATCTTAAAATCTGACCTTTTTCAGATCACTTTATTTTGTCCTGCTGTCAGTGTTATGTTAAGTAAAACTGCTTTAAATACACGGAGAATTATGAATGGTATCTGGAATTTGGTAATTTATCTCGCAAATATTTATCTTGCAAAACTCAATATTTGCTTGCCATTTTCCGCCTAAGAGGTGCTAAAGAACACATCCCTTCATTCAGCGCAAGCTAATTTGAAAATGTCAAGGAGTCCTCTGCTTTATTCTCTTTCATCTGGCCTGGGGAACACTGATTCCACTTAAATTGTATATCAAAACCTACAATGACTTATCAGTTACCACTACAAAACATATGACAGACAGACAGACAGATACCATAGACACATAAGGAGAAATGAAGGCAGTCACAGAAGGAAAGAATTTAAAAAAAATTGCAGTTGGGCATAAAACATAGGACAGATGGAAAAACAAAAAGCGATACATACAGTATGCAGCAGAGATAAAAAGAATGTTGGAGAAGGTGACAAAGAGGGACAGGTTGACAAATGATGAGACAGGCAATTTATAACCAGTGATATATTACCTTGTCAACATGAATGTAATAGAAATGGTCTTTATGGTAAATAGCCTTAAACATGCGTTGGAGTTGCCGAGAAGCTCTGCCATGAACAACCAAGACAAATGCGATCCTGACTGGGTTGGCAGGCATGTATTCTACGGAGTCCTCATCCCACTGTACATTGTTGTTGGCTTTTCCTGTTTGAAAACAAAACATAGTAAGGAGTGTGTCTGCAGAGTGGGGACACAAAGAGCAGCCTGTGTTAAATTTTGGCTCTTTTTTTTTTCCTTTTAAACAATTATTAATGGGAACTGAGAACTCGTCAGAGGTGTCAGGTTGATTGCCAGAGGGATGAAACTCCTTTTTTAGTTACCGGTTTCAGAAAGCGTAAACAGGAGCAATGCAACCTTCTCTCACGCTGTCCTGATTAGGAGCCTCAGCCAGGACCACAACGAATAACCATGAAGTACTCCACTGACTTCAGGAAAGCTATGCAGATTCGCATCAGCTGAGGATCTATTACTAAGTCTTTTGACAACTGCTAATCTACATTCAGAGCAATACAACAGTTCCAAGAGAGAAAAGTACTAGGGCATTGGTTGCATGTGGAATATTACTTAGCCTATATTGTGAGAAATAAAAAGTAAAGCACAGCTACTAGTTTTCTGGCATAAGCTCATCAACTAGTGGGCCACAATAAATCAGCTTGAAATAAATCAGTGAAGTTGTGTTGAAGTCAGAGAAACCTTGCCAGTTTGCACAAGCAATGGCCTAATGATGTTCTTGTATTCCACTGGCATAACCAAAATATCAAACAGCTATAGTATGGGCACTGCTGTACTGTCATCTATAATAGCAGGCATAAATCAAAATGTTTAAAGGGCAACCTGCACAATACAAGAACATAAAATTGGGGTTTGCATTGCTCTTTGCTTCTTTTTGATGTAGAAGTGGGCTTGGCAGTACTCTATTTTTTAAATACATGTTTTTTTCCTGCTTGTTTTTATTTTAGAATTTCTGATTTTGCCTCATCTGTTTTTTCAATAATATTAATCTGTGAAGAACCGGAAAACTAGTAAGGTGATGACAAATGCTGAGTAACAGGATTGAAAGCTAATTGGTCAGAATTTTTCAAATACTGTGTTCTATTTGTTTTTCGTTAACATGTATTCAACACAAGAAGCTCATACACAATTGGGAAGAAAAATGTCCTTGTTAAAGATTCAACACTTCTATCCCCCATTTCCCTGGTCCCTTAAGGAAACCTCCCACCAACAAGACAGGCAGAGCCTGATATTTTTTAATTAAAAAGCCTACACTAACTTTCAGATCTTCTTTATACAAATTGAACCTCTCTAGTCTGGCACTCTGTGGTCTGGCAACATCTGGATGTAAGTGACTAATCAACTAGTCGCCAATCCAATAAGCAAATGTTTATTGGAAAGTCGACTAGAGACTCGACTAGTCGCTTCCCTTCCCTCCCTTCCCCATCGCTTGCTGCCTCTATCAGAGAGAGGCAGCATGGGGGCAGGGGCGGGGAGCAGGATGCGGTGCTTCAAAATGTAGTAAAGAGCCAGCAGGGACTAACTGAATAGTCGATGCAAATTAAATCGACTATTTGATTAGTTGATTAATCCAAATTTAACATCCATAGGAACATTCAGGGTCTAGAATTATTTTACTATGTGCATAACATAACATTTTAAAAGTGCTTCAGTTCCAGAAAGAAAAACATCAACATTTTCCAGGTCTTTGAAATTCTACTGCCATTTTGGATTGTGTCCTCTGAAGAACAAATCCATCTAGCTGTATGTACAAGTCTACAAGTTTTGTTTTTGATTGAAAATGAATATTATTGGCAGTGCACTGCAACATGTGCAAAACTTAAATGTGTACAGGGCAGCCAACAGACTTTACCAAGTCCTGGGCAAACTGTGTGTGTAATGGGGAAGCGGGGCAGCAGAGAGAGCTTTAAGCCTTGGAAGTGGTGAGGCCTCAGGTAGGTTTGCCAGGTGTCCGGTATTGACCCGGACAGTCCAGTATTTTCGCCTCCTGTCTGGTAAAAAAGTTCAGAAAATACCAGACACCTAAAATGTCCGGTATTTTCTGATTTTTTTTCCCTGCCAGGAGATGAAAATACCAGACACCTGGCAACCCAATGACACACTTGGCAACTGGGCCCAGCCCCTGGCCTCCCCGCCCCGGGTTCCCAACACCCCCAGCCCTCTGACCCCCGCTTAAGCTGCGTTCTGGCTTGATCAAGAAAACAAAATGGCCGTGGGCAAAAAGCCTAAAGACCAAGGGGAAGCAATGCCTTCCCTGGGTCTTAGTGTTCAACTTCTCCCCTGTTCCTATCCCTATTATGACTCGGCATGCACTCTGAAAGGGGCCATGCTGTTTTAATGCTGTTTTATTATTTAATTTTAATTTTAATTTTAATTTTTTGCTGTTCAACAGCTTTGGTCTCCTCCCTCTTTTTTTCCCCCTCAACAGAATTTTTTCCCTGGGGGTTTATTTTTTTGAGGGGAGGATGTTCGGTATTTTTGGTTAAACCATCTGGAAACCCTAGCCTCAGGCAGAAGGGGCAGGACTTGAGCCTAGTCTTCCCCATCCAGTCGGTCAGTACTGCCTGGCTCTCCGGCAGTGATTTAAAGGGCCCAACGCACCGGCCACTGCTATTGCAATTTTAGTGGTGACCAAGAGCCCCAGGACCTTATAAATCACTGAGCCACGGGGCAGCTGCCCCCTTTCTGCTCTCCTCCCCTGTTGGCAGGCTGGAATGTTTACTTCCTGTTCAAAATAAAGCTTTTAAAACTTTGGAAGCAAAGATTTGTGGCTGCAATCTAGTGTGATAATACTTCTACAGCTACTTTATATGTAAACAGAACCTTTCAACCAAATAAAGTGCTTTATGCTCAGAGGAGCATGTGTACAAGGTCAATAAAAATTCATACTGAAGCAGTTGCAGCAGGATACAAACTGCATCAACCTGCTACAAGGATCACATGCAACAAGCATTTGTTAACTAAGCCTATTCCCAAGCTGGGGACCAACCAGTTAAGTAGTAATTCTGCAGAAAAGGACCTGGGGGT
>JANRFK010001605.1:19979577-20005815 GCA_030068395.1 Apalone spinifera
GCACTCTCATCTAGATTTTTTTCCACCGAACTGCGGAGTAGTGAGCGACGAGCAGGGCGAGCGATTTCACCAGGACATTGCGACAATGGAGAAACTCTATCAGGGCAAATGGAGCCCATCAATGCTTGCAGACTATTGCTGGACAGTGACAAAAGATGCTCCATTTAATGAATACAAGAGACAAGCCAAGAAGCGCCAAGTAGACACTGAATAGGACTAAACTATGTACATAATAGTTTTTTGCCTTTTGTTTCATAATAAATTTTATTTATATAACCCTTTTGCTGATTTTTAAAGTATTACATGAACATGACAGGTGAAATATTATCATGTAAAGCAACCATAAACACATGAAAAGACCTAGGTTTACAATTTATGATTAAAACTCTACTATCTACACAATATACATAGATGTAAAATGTAAAAACGTAAATATCTTGGAAACAGTAGCCAATCAGTTGTTTTAATTGTCATATTTGAATTCAGCACATCAAAATACATAGTAAATAGCACATTTTATCTCTGAAGCAGACGACTTCTAAAAAATTGTAGACCAGTGTAATGGGAAAATATATCTGTACTTATAAGAAAATTTCTTTTCTTTGATGAATAAGGTCCATAGATCCATTACAGCAGGTACATCCGTCTGCTTGCAGCTTGGGGCTAGAACCAACCCTGTCAGTCGCTTACAGCAGCAAAATGTCTGTCTCTCATAAGAACATAAGAACGGCCGTACCAGGTCAGACCAAAGGTCCATCTAGCCCAGTATCCTGTCTGCTGACAGTGGCCAGCACCAGGTGCCTCAGAGGGGATGGACCGAAGACAATGATCAAGCGATTTGTCTCCTGCCATCCCTCTCCAGCCTCTGACAAACAGAAGTGCCCTCACTTGAGAAATGCCCCCTCTTGAGAAGGCTTCTTCAGCCCAGTTAATTCAAATCTATTTTCCTAAGTACAGCTGTGCTAACCATACTTTTAGGTAAAAAGGCACAATTCCTCTTACTACAGAGGATAGGATTTTTTTTCTAATTCCTTACATGCAAATCTTTAAATGCCATCTTTATTCTGGAGGATTTGTTTGTTCTCAGGTAGCTAGGATGTGTAAAGTTTATTTCCTCCTCTCCCCATAAATCTTCAAGTGAGCACAGATACATTTTCCTGTTCTTTGTGCTAAAGTCCACAGATCTGTTACAATGGCACTTTCATAGCAGTGTCCCATGAGTGGGAAGCAGTACAGTGTTCCCTGAAACCTGAGCGCTTGGGCAGACCCAGAAGAAATTCAGATGCTGCCCAGCTGATTGGCAGAGCAGCCACAGCCAGCAACAAGTATTTCTCTTGGTGGTGCATATTTGCACATGCCTCTGTGCACATAATAAAATTTATTCTGCTCATGAATGGAAAAACCTACAGGGAACATTGAAGCCATAACATCCTAAATGTGGACTTTAGGATGGGAGTATACTATATATGGCCTCCATCTTCCCTAAGGCACTAAAGAGTGGAGATAATTTTAAAAAAATACGGCACTGGTTTTTTTTTAAACAAAAAGGATTGCCACTTTGCAGAATTTCTATACCTGTATCAACGGCCACATGGCTGCCTAGCAGATCTCAATGCAGGAGACATGATTTTTTTTCCCCCGGAGATGGACAGTGTGTTCCTGCCCACGAGCCATAGTCTCTTCCAACAAACAGGCAAATGCAGTGTCACTGCTGTTCTCTCCTTGCTACCTTTTGTGCATTCTGGGGAGCCAGTGTTTCCAGTCTGCCTGATTCCTTTCCTGCCTAGGGGAGGGGATCTAAATGACCCTTTCCAGCCTGGGCTATCCACAGTATGGAAGAGCCACTCTCTCCAAAAAGCCCACCAAGCCTCCTGTGTGAGGCCTTCAAAAAGGGGGTGAAAGAGGAGTCACAGACCCTTCCTTTGCCTCTGGCTTTTCTTGGCCTATCTCCCTGGACATCTACAGGGGGACTGTAAATGCCTCAGAAACGGGAAGAGGAGCTGAGCAGGTCAATCTCCTCAAAAGTCAAATGCAGCCTTAGGGAGCAGCTGGGAACAGATGGACCCATTCTTGAGCCAGACGGTTTAATCCCTCAGAAATGTGAACTAAAGTTTGGACTTTTCCTCAGAAAAGCTCTGCAACTGGGAGGACTGGCCAAGCCGCCTGCTTCCTGGCACAGAGGCAGAACTTCTGGGAGCCAGGCACTGCTCTGCTGCCAGCATCTGAGAGGTCCGCTCCTGCCCCAAGCTGCAAGCACACTGATGTACTCAGTGTATCACAGCTCTGAACACTCTGTACACTTCTTTGGTTACAATAGCCTTTAGCTGTTTTCACCAATGTCCTAAGTGATGGCAAAACGGGCACCAAGCCACCCGAGAGTGGACATCTATAGAATCAGTGTATCCCCCAGCTGCCTCAGCCCTTCCTCCCATCCCACCTGCTACTTCTCACTGTGCAGCAGACCCACACAAAGGCATGGCTCCCAGGGAACTACTACTGTGGCCGTGCATGCTGTGCATATGACAGACTCAGACACTACAGCTTTAGTGAATGCAAGACTGATTCTACTTCCTGTTTATACAGACATTCACCCCCTTGCTGTATGGTCCCTAATAGCAGCTCTTAATATTCACAACTAATGCCGCACACATATAGACTTTCTTCTGCCTGGGGCTCTGTACCAAGATCCACTCATGCTGGTGCTGATCCCAATCCTGCTGAGAGCCTCTTGAGAGTACAAGTGAGTTGAAGACACTCCGGAGAGCCAAGCCCTCAGTGCATATTAGGAGATGTGTATATTCTTATGCAGCTCAGCTAGGGGACAAATTCTAGGCCCAAGAGGCAAGCCCAGTTTCTACTGAGCTAATGTCTATGAATGCTGGTGAGTAGCTAGTAACTGAGTTTAGTTTCATGGGAAGAATCAAAGATACAATCTTCAACCAGAGTTCTGGATTTTAGAGGAATTCTGATGTTTTATAAGGTGAATGCTCTGGGTGACTCTCCGCAGATTCTACTTTACAGTTGATACTAGGGATATTTAAATTAGAGTAATCAACTAATCGAATAGTTGATGGAATTTCCATCGACTATTCAATAGTCGATAAGGGGGCTTCCACTTCAAAAGGTAGCAAAAGCCCTTTGAAATGCCATATGGAGCCTGGGGCCAGAGGGGGACTCTGATTTCCCTGCTAGCCCCAGGCTCCATGAGGCACTTCAGCATTGAAATGTACAAGAGCCTCAGAGAGGACTCTTATACATTTCAAAGGAGGAACGCGGCCGCTGCACCACTGCCCCCTCCCACGGAGCTGGAGTCTGGGGCGAACTGACTTTTAAGCTGGCTCTCCCCAGCACTTCCTCCTCCCCCCTCCCTTTGCTGCCTCTTTCTGATAGAGGCAGCAGGGTGGAGGGAGGGGCAGACTAGTTGACTAGTGTGTCGACTAGTCAATTAGTCACTTACATCCCTAGTTGATGATAGGGCTGTAAAGGGGTAACTGGTTAGCACTGCTTTACTGGCATGCTTACCAGGGTAAACAGTGATTGGGCACCCATCCTGGCTGGAGCAGCCCACTCCAGCCTGGCTGGGCCCACTGCCCTCATTGTGACATGGCAGGCTGGTTAACTGATTAACATTTTAAATGGTATTTTACATCCCTAGTTGATACCTCCTAAGTTTTTCTTCTTGGATTTGGTGATGAGTGAGGACAGTGTTTCAGGCTACACTGCTATTGACAAATGCATGTTCCATTTTTATACAGTATCTCAGTAACACTGCTTTAATATATGCTCTCAGACCCTTCCATGAATAAAAGCAATTAACAATTTTCTACAACTTCACGTGATTAAGTAACCTATAAGCAAAAATTAATGCCCTGTGGGTGAGAAGCAGCAAGATATAATTTACAAAAACTCAGTGACTAGTCAATTTAACATTAAGGAGCAAGAGCTCAGTAAAAGTGCTCCTTTTCTAAGCAGAAGCGTTTACTTGGGATAAAGGTGCGGCTGATGCTAACATTTTGAGTCTGTTTTAATCACTTTAGAGGGTGCTGGAATAAATGTATGGCAGCATAGATGCCAGAGTTACTGCCTTCCAGCAGGACAATTCATTTCCTGACATTACCTGAAAGTTCTTATTACTGTGAATTTCTGAATTAAAAGGCAATCCTGAATTCCTACAGCTTTTCAATACACCAGAGTAAACCACCACAGTTCTGGACTGGTTCTTGCTTGCATGGTAATCCCAGATTTCTAGGGATTGCTAACCTACCTATAAAAGAGAAAAAAGGGAAAAAATTGTGCTATATTCAAAGCTAAACACATGATGTTTAAAAAGAAGACTTGGATTTATTTCTCTCTTCTCTTGTTCTGTAGAGACAAATCAATTTTCCATGACAGGAAACGAAAAAGAAAAATTCTCCATCACTCTTTATGATCTCATTTGTGTTACTGTTTCAGGTAAAGGCCATAGTCCTACTGTGTTAGGTGCAGTTCACATACATAACACAACAAGGATATGCCTTGTTTACAACTAATTTTTGCAAACAATCTATGGGGTGAATGTAAATAACAAAATTTGAGAATAAAGGTTTTCACATATTGGAAGAGATGAGAATTTACTAATGACTCAATAAACTTCTTTTGATCTGACAACTTTAAACTATGATTGTAAATATACTGAAGTAGGATTATGTACATATTGACTATGACTACTATGATGCAGTTTTGTTTTGTAGTTTACTTACAATGCATATGACACTGTAGCATTTAGCGGGGGAGTAGACTGAGTAATATTTTAAATAACAGCCTTCTTATTTGGACTCTTATAGTCTCAAGCAATTATTGAAACCATTTTCATGTTTTACAGATAACTGCCTAATTATAAGGACACTGGTGCACACAGAAATAGACACAGATAGTGAATCTAATTTACTATGATAAATATCTAGCCAGGGTAATAATCTTAAAAACAAACTTGTATTTGTGACATTTCTAATTAAAATAGTATCATTCCTAAGAGACGAATCTCAATTATTTACTTGTTTTGCTAGAGTGTGTTTAGTGAAGCATTTCCCCCCTTTCTCTCTGAGTCATGAATAAATGAGAAACAGTTTAAAGTAACAATACGTTAATTAATGCTGAATTAGAATGAATTTCCTATTAATATCTACCATACCAAATTAACAGCGAATTAGTTCATCATGATCAACATTATTACAGTGAATACCAAATTACTTTAAAATGATCTTCCATTCATTTTAAGCAATATCCAGTGACATTACCAGACTCCAAAGAGATTATATAAACATGTCTAACAATGGATACAAAAGTGCTAGGGACACAAAGTCTGCTAATTTATCTTGTATCTTATTCCTCTGTCCAACATTACAAATATGAGGGATCTAGCACCCCTTCTGTTCATCTACTGGCCTGCCATATTAAATTTTGCATCTTTGGCCTTCTACTCCTGACTTTGTTTATTCTAAAGTGAAGATCTACAGTTCTGACAACTGTGTCGAAGCAGATAACGAATGGCAGAACACTGTTGGGGTGACCATACTTTCCCAAAAGGAAAACAGGACACTGCACAAGGCTGGCAGGAGGCTTCCTTGCCTCTTGCCTGCACAGGACCAGACTGAGGTCCTCCATCACCCTCGTATGTGGGATTGGTACGAGCCCCCTTGCTGCTTGCCCATATGGGACTGGCCCAAGGCCTCCCTCTCTAGCCCTTGTGTGGGGGGCGGCCCATACAGGGCTTGCCTGGCCCAAGCCACTCTCTTGAGCTTTCCTTCCCACACATTCCTCTGTGCCCCACTAGGGTTTGGACTCCACTTTTTGGCAAAATGGCATCTATCCTGTTTTCTCTTGCTAGTTGATCAAATGGGGAGAAATGCACAGTTTTGCCAAAAAAGTCAGAACAGCCAGGACTGTCCTGGCCAAAACAGGGGCATATGGTCACTCTACTGTTCATTAAATGAAGGCAAAGCACTTATCTGAACTGCTAAATGCTGTCCTGGTGAAGTAACTCTCATTCCGTGGGAGACACAAGAAGAACAATGTGTGACTTAATCTGTTATTTCTTTGATATGGTCAGTAAAGATACAAGAGAATTTTCTCTTAAGGCCTGATCCTGAAAAATGTGAATCTCTTCCTGAAATGAGTTGAGTGCCCTCAGCTTCCACTGGATAGTGCTTTGCTCCACAGATGGCTTCAATAAGAGGTACCGGGGGCAGCTACTGTCAAGAAGTCTCAGTGCTTCCTTGGGACTTGAGGAAGGGAGGGAAATAAATGTACTTGGCTACCACTAACAAAGCAGAGATGGGGCAATAGTTAAGAAATTGTAACTCGCCTAAACACAGTTTAATCAGCAATTGTTGCTATGGATGCCTCTATTAACAATCCAAATGAGAATACCAAAAACATTTCAGCACAGGTGATAAGAACTTTGAAAAGAAAAGTAATTATGGAAACCACAATGGAACTTATGCACACATCTACAGCATACTAACTACCCATCAGCCACCTGTTCCTGTTAACATGCATGAACGTTTAGGGTGCTCAGCACCTGGCTGGTTGTGGTCAGTACTTTACTCCCTACTGGGGATTAGAAGGCTTCCTTGGTCAGCCATTCGGAAACGTTTCCTTTGAACAGCCCCTGGGTGACTGTTCCCTTGATTATGTTGCAGCTCTGTTACCTCAAGAGATTCACAGAATTAGCCTCTCCACAGTGCTTAGCAGGTCAGACTATTAGGTCTGTGTCAAGATGTGCAAGTCTTTCTGCATACTCCATAAAGGCCCTAGAGCCACCCCTTTACAGGGATGCTCAACCAACTTTGACAATGATGTAAGCACTCAGGGTGAAGCACTGCAGAGGTTTTCAGAGTCAGCTTGGGTCAGCAATATTTAGTTGCATCTAAGCCTTCTTAGGTCAACAGCCTAGAAAGGGACTGGGCTAGTTTCAGGTTGGTCAGGAAGTATGCTATAAATAAACTAATACAGAGCACTTTAGACAGTTGTTCTCAAACTTTTTGGCCCATGGCCCACCTGGCTCAGTGCAAAGCTTTCCATGGACCACCGATTGCTAATGGAAACTCACTGTTAATTACATAATTACACGTAAGCCTTTTTGCTAGTGCTACAGCTAGGGAGAATGGTTTAATTTCACCAGTAAGAAAGGAAATATTAAATTAGTAAACAGATTAAATGCTTTAACTTTCCCATGTTAGTTTATCAAACTTCATTTCAAATAAAGTAAAATCTTATTTTATGTTTCACACAAAAAGGTTTCAATGTTTTACTTATGGCAGGGGTGGGGAACCTTTTTTTGGATTGGGGGCCACTGATCCACAGAAAAATAAAAAAAACCCTCTAAACCCCCTTAACCTTCACTAATGTGGCCCCCAACTGAGCCACCTCACTCACCTGGTGCTCCAGCCCCATGGGATGAGGTGGAGGGATAGGAAGGACTGAGGTTCAGGGCTTCCCATGGGCCGGATTTACTCTTCTGGGGTCCTAGAGTTGATGGATTTTGTGACCTCCCCAGGTTCTGGGGTGAGGACAAAAATAAGGGGTTCATTCTGCAGGACAGGGCTGTCAGTAAGTGGGACAGGGGCGAGGGTGCAAGGTCTGGGCGGGAGGTGGGATCTAGGAGTAGAGAGTCTGGCCAAGGGAGAGGGGCAAGAGCAAGGAAGGTGCATTGTGTGGCCAGGAGGGAAGGTGCAGGAGCAAGGATGGGTTCAGGAGCAGGGTGTAGGTAGGTTGTCTGGCCAGGGGGACGGGTGCAGGAGCAGGCTGGGGGTGGGGTGTTTGTCCAGGAGGGAGAGTGCAGAAGCAAGGGAGGGTGCAGGAGCAAGCTGGGGTTGTGGGATCTCAGCAGGGGGTGGTGCAGGAGGAGGCTGAGGGTGGAAGTGCAGGTTCTGGGCATGAGGGGGCAGGGAAGCACTTACTTGCTTTTGCGCCCCACGCCACATGCCTCAGGCATGGCCTTCTGCTGCTCCCGTTGGCCAGATTCCAGTCAATAAGAGCAGTGGGGAAAGCCTCTAGGCAGCGTGTCAATGTGCTGCTCGTTCCCAAGCTAGGGGAGCAGGAGCAGCAGCGCATGGAGCTGCTTCTGGCTCCACTTCTTCCCCATGGGGTGGATCTGGCGGTGAGGCTCGGGGCTTCCTGCATGAAGGGAAGCCAGCGCTGGTGCTTCAGTATTGCAGGGGGAAAGGAGGTGAGGCTGCGCTCACCAGACAGCCAGTGCTGTCTCCTTGCTGAAGCGAGAGGGAGGAAGGGGGGAGCTGAGCTCAAGAAGCAGACCGCAGTTTGGGAGCTACTGCTCTAGAGACAAAAGTTTCCCTGTTTTTACTGGTTTGTGTTTTAAAATGTACCACCATGAGGGACCATAACCAGAGACTGGTATTGTACTGTTGCTTTGGCTGCAAAGAATTTTATAAAATTGAACGTGAAACCTCAGAGAAGGGCTATTATTTATTTTGCTTAAATAATTTTTGCTAAGCTGCCTACAAGTAACGACTCACTAGTTCAGCCCAGGCGCACCTCACACTGTCTATTACTGTGGAGTTTGTTTGTTTTAAAATATTTCCTTACTTAAATGCTCATGGAGGGATTATGAAGATGTTCCCCTGCATAGGACCTCAGTGTTACAAACACAGGCCCTGCTTTTGCCTCTTCTTACACATAGATGGAATCCTACTGAATTCATGAAGACTCAGCACAAGTGTAGCAGTTTGTTAGCATGCAAGAAATTGTGATCAGGCTCATGTAAAGCACAAAACGAACAGGCTACTCTATAAAACAAGTAGTTCCATGGCACCTTTTATATCTATATCTATCTATCTATGGGTGTGTCTAGACTACAGGGTTTTTTCGAAAAAAATTCCCCTGCGTCTAGACTGCTGCCGCGTTCTTTTGAAAGTAAAGTGAAAGAATGCAGCAGTTTTTTCTACCACAGAAAACCTTGTTTTACGAGGAAGAATGCCTTTTTTGAAAGTGCTCTTTCGAAAAAAGACGCTATGTAATTCAAACTGTGCTTTTTCTAAAGAGAGCATACAGACTGCCTGAGTGCTCTATTTCGAAAAAGCGGCTTGCTTTTCGAAAGTACTGGTTGTAGTCTAGACACCCTTTTTGAAAAGAGGCTTTTTTTGAAAGTATCTTTTGAAAAAGCCTCTTTCGAAAGAGGTTTGAAGTCTAGATGTAGCCTATCTATAATATCATGAGCTTTCGTGTGCAAAACCCACTTCTTCGGATTTGTCCATGAAAGCTCATAATACTATATATACATATCTACATGTGTCTCCTGAGTGTTCTTATTTCTTAGTCTTAAACCAGTCACTGGGCTGCATGATTCTTTCAAACAAAATCAGTCTAGGGTTCTGGCAGATCCTGCCTTACCCCTCTTGATATTTTAGATGCTACACTGCTGTGGCTCACAACATTGACACCAAAAGGCCATACACAAGCATGCAGGTCTCACCTTGGCTTCCACCAGCCTTAGTTACTTTTCACAGATACCCCAACACGACCCCAGTCCCAAATTTCCACCAAAATATCTTTGTGACAATTGGTTGGGGTTCCCAGAACTGTGAGTTTAGGAGTTTTCAGGGTGAGAAATATGTTATGATTGCTCAGAGTTTTATTAAAGAAAACATTCAGCCTGTTCTAAAGCTCTTCATTTACCTTCTGTACTCTGGAGTGGTTGATGACTCTTGTATGGGAATGTAAGAAACTATGGAAACTTAGCAACAAACAAAGCGAACATTCCTAGTCAGAAGTCTTCTTCTCTGCTTCTTAAATCATTTGCAAGTTTTGATCCTTCAAGCAAATGAAACTGTTGGAAGCTAACCAGTTGCTATAGAACATCAGAGCCAATATTGTAAATGGAAAGGTAACAACATCAATATAACAAATCCCAAAGGTGTTACAGAGATTTATCAAGGCTCAAACCTGAAATTAGTGTCTGAAAATAATCTTTATTGATTCCATCTCTTGTTTCATTCTCTTTCAGTGTGTTCAGAGCCTGGTGCATCCATAACCTTCTCTCCATCTCATACTGTCATGCTCACAGCATGCATAACCAACAAGAAGTGAAAACCCTAGCAATTACCTTGTTAAAGCAGACTCTCCTTTACATGACCTTCCAGGGAAAATTCTACTGAGACTGTGAAGTAAAGAATAAACAGTATGTAGAAAAAAAATATATTCCTGGTGCAATGAAAGTCCTCTCATCCCTGTTCAGCAAACCACCATGCTGTCTGTCTGCTTTCAAGTCCTTCCTAAAGACTCCTTCTCTGATGTCCATAAGAAGTGAATAATTAAACATTAAGGGCCAGATGTTCAGCTGGGGTAAGTCAGCATAGAGCCACTGTCATCCACAGGGCCATGATAATTTATACCAGGTAAGGCTCTGGCATCATATAGCTTCAAGTTAATGTTTCCTTTCAGATTCCCATTAGATCAGGAGTGGGCAAGATACAGCTGGCAGGCTGGATCAGGCCTGTCAAGCCATTTGATTCAGTCCACAGCCCACCCTGCAGCTCCCCCACTCACAGTCCAGCTGAGACCTGGGGGCAGAGGAGTGCACAAAGTCATTCACTGTTCAAAGCGGCTGGCGTCTCCTTCTCCCTGCCAGGGGCGTGTGGTACTTAGAGGGAGCCACCAGTCATTTTGAACAGCGAAGACTTTGTGTACTCCCCCACAGCCAGGCTCTGACTGGCCTGGGGGCAAGGGAACATGTAAAGTGTCCTCCCCTGTCAGGGGTGCATGGCACCTACAAGGAACTGCCCTTTCTACCCGAGGCCCCACCCCTTCTGCCTGAGGCCTCGCCTCCTCTGGGGGCTGGAGCCGGCCTATGACTACCTATCAAAATTCGTGAAGTGGTCCTGTAGTGGGTCAGTGTGGCTGCCCGCTGACCCAGAAGGGGAATCTCTCCATAAGACCCCTTGGTGGGAGGGGCCAGAGCCTTCCAGCCCAACCCACAGGAAGCAGAAGGGCAGGGCTCGGACTATAAGAGCAGGGACTGAGAGCTCAGTTAGAGCTCAGCAAGTGAGCAGGACAGATGCTCTCCCCAGCCTTCCCCGGAGGGAAACATGGCTTCCCTGCCAAACAAGGGATGACTGGGTTGGGCCCCTGGGACTGCTGCCCGACCCTGGAGACTGCCAGGCTCCAAAGACAGGTTGAAACAGCCAGAACCCATAGGCCTCAGAGACTGGACTGCACCGCTGGGACCAGTGAGTGACCCAGATCCTGAGCCCATGGACACCAGCGCTGTCATCTCCAGCGGACCCTGAGGATCAGCAGTTGAGCCAGGTAGGCCCACAGGGGGAACTGGGGAAGTGGCCCAGGCAAAGTCGACCCTGGAGTGGCTGAGGAAATGGAGGTCAGTTGGGCAGCGTGTTGCCACTGGTAAGGCCCTGGGATGGGACACCATGGAGCGGGTGGGCTGCGTCCCCCCCTGCCACCCTTCACCTTGGGCAGCAGGTTCCCCCTGTAGGGAGAAAATCTCCTACGCTTGTCAGCTCTGCACCAAAGCAAGGAGACCCAACCACTGCTTGGCCTGCAGACCGGCCTGAGCATTAAACTCTTTGAACTGCTTGTTTATTGCACCACCTGGACTCGGGTGTAGACTCATAAACTGCTGCTCAGCCTGTAGCCAGGCCTGAGCCCTTAACCATTTGTTTGCTGCCTACGGTTGCCAGATGGTTTCAACAAAAATACCGGACACTCTTGACATTACATCACAATCTACATTACATCTTATTTAGAAAACACCGGACATTTATATTTTCTCAATTTGTTTCCCAAACAGAAAGCTCAAATACTGGACTGTCCAGTTTAAAACCGGACACCTGGCAACCCTATTGCTGCCCTGAACCAGGGTCTGGAGTACTGAACCCCAAACAGTTAGTTTGTCGTCCTGCCTGGACCAAGGGCATGGACTCTGTGAACTGTAGCCCCGCCTACAGTGAGAGCCCCTGACCTGTTTGGGACCTTGCCCGGGGGTAGGACCAGGAAGCCTGAGAGTACTATTTAGCCGGGCTAGTATAGTGGGTCAGCATGGCCGCCCACTGACTTGGACCATTACAGGCCCCCATGCAAAAATTATTGCCCAACCCTGAATTACATCCTATCTTTTCTCATTTGGATTGTAAACTTTCTGGGACAGAGGACTTGTTTTCATTATATGGTAGATCGATGCTGCAAAGATCAATCCACCAATGGTTGATTTATTGCAGTAGTTCCCAAACTTTTCGGCATCAGGTCATCTTTTTGATTTTTGAGAAACCCTCACGCGCCCCCCCCCCCTAAAAATAGCAGCAAAACTTGGGGTGGGATTGATGGGGGGGGTGTGGCTGGGTCACCTCATGCCCCCCCTGGAATTTCTTCACCCCCCCCAAGGGGGCACGCCCCCCAGTTTGGGAACCCATGATTTATTGTGTCTGGGTAGACATAATACATTGACATCTGAACAGTCTTCCAATCTTACTGCATCGAAGACACTGAAGTAAGCAGGTCTAAGAACATTGATGTCAGCTATGTATTTGCATAGTTGAAGCTGAGTTATCTTAGATTGTGGGGGTGGGGGAGGGCATAGCGTAGACCAGGCCAAAGACTGTCTTTATTCTGTGCCTAATACAGCCCTGAGTACATTGTTGAGGAACAAGAAACAACAAATGGAAAAAACAAGTCACAGTATTTGATACTGTCAATGTGGTGTTGTTAGGCACGGAGAACTAATAAAATTGACATGCTCATAAATGCAAAAATAACATTTACAAGATCATGGGATGGATTTATACATGCAAAAAACACACTTTGTTTCAACACTTTGGAGATTCAATTTTTAGTTGATATTAATAAAGTTGCACTGCAAGTAAAAATATCAGCAGGAGTTCCTACTTAGACTGTGATGAAAATAAACAAAACACAAGACATAGGATGGGATTTTCAAAATCTCTCAGTGTTGGCCTATCATTACTCCTATGTAAGTTAAATTGGAGTTTTACCAGTGCCTTCAACAGCAGCAGAGTTGCACTGTTGATAAGCTCTTTTGAAAATCCCACTCTTAATTCTTATGTAGCAGTGAACTGGTATGCTACAAACAATCAGTTGCCAATGGATAAGTACAACAAAAAAAGTTAGCTTAAGCTTAAGCTAATGTTTGAAAGAAAGATTTTCCAAGAAAATAAATAAAATCTAGTTTGTATGTAGGAGTGTTCATTTTTAGCAGCGGATGCCTATAAATAACTATTTTTCAATATTTATTATTAAAGGGAATTTTGTCATTGTGTTAGAGTTTCTGGGAAACTAACAACACCTTTGAGTAACCCAAATAACAAGATTACACAAGTAAGCAAGGTTCAAAACTGTAACCATTAAACTTCTGTATATATTTTGTTTGTATTATCTATGATTTCTTGTTAGTAGTCATTGAAACACTCCCTAGGAAAGAATGGCCCTTTGGCTTCTTCAACAGGTTGAACATCCTTAATCTGGACTTCCCTAGTTCGGCAACACCCCTGGTCCAGCATCGTCAGCAACACCATGGAAGCACTTGCGGGGACAAAATGGCTGACTGGAGCCAGGAATATTGCTGGACTGGGCGGTCATGAGAGGGGAGTCCCCAGCTGCCAGGAGGCAGCAGAGCTTCTGGGGGCCAAGGGAAAGTGGGGCAGCTGGGGAAAGCAGAACCCATTGAAACTGGGGGAAGTGGAGCACTCGGCCAGCATTGACTTCCCCTGGTCTGACAAATTCCCTATTTGAGATCGGTCAGGTCGCAAGGATGCCGTACCAGGGAGGTTCAATCTGTAACTGTAGCCACAGAAGAGGATAACAGTCTATATTATAGCTACCAGATAACAGAGTTACTCCTTTATCGTTAGAGCTCCGCTTCTAGATTTTTAGGTTCCAGGATTCAACTCAGCAGATGGCCCACGCAGAGCTGTTACTTCATTTCCATTCAAACTATTTTTATTGTCAACCTACAGCTTAATCGTGCAGTGCCTTACTCAGGCAAATTTCCCAGTGACTGCTAATAAGGGCTAAAAAAGGATTTTGTATTTCGCTGTCCTCTGTACAAACCACTTTATTTTCATTGGATTAGGTCTGTTAAATCAACTTGTTCTGTGCAATTTAAGGAAGTACATAACTTTACACTGTTTATTTCATTAGTGCTATCTAGGTTTGCTTGTTTAATAACATAGGAACTATTTTTATCATTGATTAATTCTTGTAGTTCAAAAACATGCTGCCATGTACACTACTTGGAAAGCACTGTGAATAATTCTACACATCAGAAAAAAACAAGACTAATTTTCTTTTAGTATTAATATTACTTGTCAGATAAAGAAATGGAATATAATTATGGTGTGACATTTCCAGCAGCAAATATGTTCTGTTGAACGCAATTAACATTGGTTCTTTTGGCAAGCTTTAAAGGATTACACATAGGGTATGCTAAGTTACAATAACACATGAATAATAAATATCACTATGCTACGTGAACTAGATTGCATCTTTTTCCCACAGCTAAAGATTCATGATCAAAATTTATTAGATGGATGTTAATCCATCATTGGTTGGTTCAACAATTCAAGGCTGAGAGTTCCTTTGGTGAAATGGAAATATCCCATTCCATTCCAAAATGAAATATGAAAATGTGTGCATCACTAAAAAAGACTAACTCTTGTGTAACAAAAGTCTCAATTCTATTTTCTAAGACCAGTGATAGTTAGCACCCCAGAACTACTTAAAGAAAAATAACTTTTAAAGCCATCAAAAAGTATCACAGGACAGATAATTTAGCCTATGCCTTCCACACTGTAAACTGAAATATTCTTTAGGTAGACGGGAATGGTACTTATGTGTCTTACCTCATGATTGGAGTGCTTTTCTACAGCTATTTTTGATCAAGAGGATTAGAGAGGATGTGTAAAAAGGTATTCACCTCACACACACCCTGAAGGCCAGATGGGCCAATTAACCTATTAGGCCACAAGCTGGGAGAATTAAGGCTGAGAGGCAAGCCCTAAATAGGGGAAACCCACCTGTGTGGAAACAGGCAAGGGTTCTGTAAAGTCAGGTAGCTGACAGGAGAAAAGAGCAGTATGTAAGTAGCTTGTAGTCACTGTCGGAGACAAGGGATGTGTGTTTGGGGCTAGAGAGGTAGGTAGCCTACAGTTACTCCTACCGAGGAGGGAGTTACAAGACAGGGAAACCCAGAGAAGGGATTAGAGCCAGATGGTAAGGGTAGGCTCATGGT
Source organism: Apalone spinifera (assembly GCA_030068395.1). Classification (NCBI taxonomy): domain Eukaryota; kingdom Metazoa; phylum Chordata; order Testudines; family Trionychidae; genus Apalone; species Apalone spinifera. Next base: position 19,994,834 of record JANRFK010001605.1, read on the forward strand.
AAGGTAATAAAGTCCAGGGGGGGAACAAACTTTGGCTGCTGATTAGAGGATTCCTGAATTGGAACCAGGAATAGAGGCCAGGCCCAGGTTCCCCTAGCAGCCACTGAGGGAGTGGTACTCTGGGGTGAATGAATTGCTGCTGAGGAAAGACTCTGACATCCTGGAAGAGGGAAAATTATACAGTGACCTGGCCAGAGGGCCAGGTAAGAGAGAAGGAATACCTGGAGTCACAAAGATAGAGGGAAAGTGTGCCCAAGCAGCAGGAAGGGGCACCTAGACTCGGAAGGAGCCAATTCACAAAGCAGCCAGGAGGAGGTGCCACCTAAGGTGTGGGTGTAACAGAGAGGAGATTTTGTCCACTCTTATAGTCCATTGTGTTCACCCTGGTTTTGCATTCACTGTTTGCTTTGTCATGCTTTATGTGATTCCTACTGTCTTGGGCTGCTCTGTAATGAGTGTGTGTGGTGCCCGGAGGGAGGACTCCTGAGGAGAGGCACGTAGGCAATGGCCCAGGCCAGCCTGACACCTGAGCTAGGTGGAAGATTCAGTCAGGTGACACCTTGCCTGGGAATCTGAACAAAAGAGGAGGCATGACAGCTTGTAGGGCTGTGAGCAGTGGCTGTGAGTGTGAGTTAGTTTTTCGGCTGGCCCATCAATTTCCTTAAGATGGATTCTACTGAATGCTCCTGGTTCCTGTGACAAGAGGTCTGAGCTATGCTGTGTCCCTGTGAACCAATAAACCTTTTGTTCTACTTGCTGGCTGAGAGTCACACGTGATTGTGGAGGGGGGTGCAAGGCCCAGTGACTCCCACACACACTGTGACAGTGGGGACTGAGTGACAAGATGATATAAGAAGAAAATCATGGCTAAATAATCCTCTAAACATTTCATATTCAACACCTCTTTAAGACAAACCCTCTAATTCAGTCCGGATGCACTGGAAATCATAGAATCTTAGAATCTATGCTTTATGTGATTTGCTCTGTATTAACTAAACATTCATTAATAAGATGGCTCTTAAATGTCTTTCTGACTGCTGGGCCTATTGTCTAGGCTCTTTGCCATCCTCCACTGAACATAAAAAGCACTGTGACATTATATTCCATAGTCTTTATGAAAATGTACTATATGAATCTGACATAACTGACATGTGCTTTCTGCAAGATGGCTCCTACAAGGTATCACTGGAAAGGTTATGATTTACTGAATACAATTATCCCATTTGTATACATGTATCATTTTTGTATTTGAAGTTAGGAATACTGTCCTGTGGATCTGTATTTTATATTTGCTGCTTTGGGTCAAACTCATGGCTAATACTTCAGGGCTACAATGGAAAAGCCAGAGAGGTCTAATGGCCCATAAGCTAGTACAATGGACTGTGCACAGGCTTGGTTTTCCTGAGGATGTTCCACACCGCTACTGATTCATGGATGCTGTAGAATCAGGTGACCTGGTCACCTGATTCTAACCTGCATCTTAGTCTGCTGAACTGTGCCACATGTTGTTGGGGGAAACCAAAGGTTTCCTGTATTATAGAAATTGTAAATAAGGTGTGAGAGGAATCACAGAATACTAGAACTAGAAGAGACCTCAAGAGGTCAAGTCCTGTTCCCTGCCCTCATGGCAGGACCAAGTACCATCTAGGTCAGGGGTGGCCAACCTGTTCCAGACAAAGAGCCAAGATCCAGCTGGATCCAGCACAAAGAGCTGGGGCAAAACGTTGGGGGGGGGGAGGACTGACCATTTAAGAAGGCTTTTTGGTGGCCGCCATATTGGATCCGCCATTTTGAGCCAGGAGGCATGGGCCGTGTTCAGGAGCCTTTGAGGGCAGCTTCGCAAGCCTCGGGGACAGTTTCGCGAGTCACACTGACCGGGGGGAGAGGGGGAGAGGAGGAGGGAGGGGAATACCTGCATGTGGCTCGCGAGCCACAGGTTGGCCACGCCTGATCTAGGTCATCCCTGATAAATATTTATCTAAACTGTTCTTAAAAATCTCCAATGATGGAGATTCCACAATCTCCCTAAGCAATTTATTCCAATGTTTAACCACTCTGACAGTTAGGAAGTTTTTCCTAATGTCCAACCTCCTTTGCTAGAATTTAAGCCCATTGCTTTTTGTCCCATCATCAGAGGCCAAGGAGAACCAATTTTTCTCCCTCCTCCTTGTAACACCCTTTTAGGTACTTGAAAATTGCTATGTCCCCTGTTAGTCACTGTCCAAGAAAACAGTCATTATGGGTGTGTGTTGACTACATCCCTTTTTCGGTAAAGGGATGTAAATTAGGCATGTCGATATTGCAAATGAAGCTGGGATTTAAATATCCCGTGCTTCATTTGCATAATCACATAATAGTGCTTTTTCGAAAGAGCGCCATTTCAAAATTGAAACTGCACTCTAGATGAGGTTCTTTCAAAAATAGAAGCCTTTTTCGAAAGATCCTGTAAACCTCAGATTCAATTTCGAAATAGCATTAGACTGCGGTTTCAATTTCGAAATAACGCTTTTTCAAAAGAGCGCCATTACGTGATTCTGCAAAGGAAGCGTGGGATATTTAAATCCCGGCTTCATTTGCACTTTCAAAGTGCTTAATTTACATCCCTCTGCTGACAGAGGGATGTCGTCTAGACGTAACCTATCATGGCCTTCAGCTTGCTTCACCTCTACCTCCCTGCCCCAAAGTGATACTTCAAAACACCAGGAAACAAAAACATTGTAACTGGAGAGGAGGGGGAAGACTGCTGGACCCAACCTAAGAGTTACCTAGCCTGTGAAGGACTCTACTGGAAACAATAACTAGAGTGAGTTATTTGTAACCAGTTTTTTAGTGAATCTAGCTTAGTTTGTGGACTTTTCTATTATTTTCTTAGTCATCTGCTTTGTTCTGTTTGCTCTTTGGCCACTTACAGTAGACCTTTTTATAGTTAATAAACTGGAGAACAGATTATGGATCTGAGCCTGCAGTCTTTGCGCGTGAGCACATACCCAATGGAAGTGCTGGGAATACCTTAGGCTCAGTATGGGGAAGTCACATTCTGGGGTGCAATCCAGAGTAATAAGGGGTTGTGTTACTGTCTGCCCTGCAATTGTGGGAGCCTCACAATACTTTGCTGTTGTACCTCCCAAGCTAGGCTGCTCACAAACAGCCTACCAGTATGTGGGTCACACTCTGGGTGTCAACATATAGTTACAGCCATGGTCCAGCAACTCTGACTCAAACAGCCCGTCAGCAGAACACCAGCCATATGCCAGCTTTCAGAAACCTTGGGTACTACCTGCATGATGACCCAACACATTCCCAGTAGATAATTTTCCACAAAATATGTATTCTCCTGGGCAGTTCAGGTATTTGTGGTCTCAGTAAAAATTCTGTTATTTTGTCAGAAGTTACCAAGCCGTTCAGTTTTATCACAAGGTGGGATTAATTCTGATTAATTTTTTTAAATTAATTAATTCCAGGGGAGAGATTTTAAGTGAGGGCAAGTATAACAACGTAAAAGTCAGATATGGTTACAAGAGAAATAAAAGATTAAATGCTTTAGATACGAATCTAAAACTTAAAAAACTGGCCTTCATTCAAGGTAAAGTCTATACCGCTTGGTCCTAGTAACAGACCTAGCCAAATTCTCAGGTCAGGATTCCCGCCCACCCAAGTCAAAGGGCTGGTTCCTTTGTTTTCTTAGGTGAAAAAGAGAGAGAGTTATAAATAGGGAGGGACAACTGGGTGGGAAGAGTTTGGCCTTCACTTTTACAGGCAAGTCCCACTTTGAAGTGGATTTTTTTCAGATTATCCCTTAAAACAAAAGTTATTCAAACAGCAAAGATGTTAGCATGGTCTATGTCTATACCAGAAAAGTTTGGCGATGAAAGTGCTGTTGACGTGCAAAAGTTGACAAAACTGAAAGCCAGCCAAACCAGTTTTTCTACCACCCATTGTTGACATTTCATGGTCACACTGGTAGTTTCCCTGTCAACAGAAATAGCAAAGTAATGTGGGTAAGCATCCCACAATGCCTGATGTCACCTTCAGCTATTAAGCACTGTGGGAATTTGCAATGTAGCTCTAGGCATTTTGGGAACATGTAAAACAGTGTTTCTTAAACTGTGTTCCGGAGCGCACCGGTGTGCAGCGGAGAACAAGAGTTCAAAATGGCTGCCCTTAAAGGGGCAGGCGACCTTTACTTTTGCTCAATAACTTTCCCCCAAACCTTTTTTTTTTCTTTGCTCAACAAAAAATATCCTTGGTGTTCCTCATTAAAAAAAAAATATTGCTTGGTGTTCCTCGGTCTTAAAAAGTTTAAGAAACACTGATATAGTCAGCTATCTCTTTGCTTTCCAGCCTTCCCTGAGCTTCTGGCTTACTTTCTTGTCACTTGAATGCCTGTCCTTGCTGTGAACTCCAGCATCTGCTGTGAGAAATCATGAATCCCACACTTCTCTCCCATGTTGTGTCCAATGTGCTTTGCGCGCACTGCTGCAGAGCTACTTACGCAATTAACACCAAAGGATGAAGACTTGGATGCGGGTGGCAACATGAGTGACAGGGACAGTACCAAATTGGCATCGCATTGGACTGTCAGAGATCAGCTAAGCACAGGAGAGTGTCACTTTTGGGCTAGAGAGACCAGCATTGAGTAGTGGGATCGCAGTGTCATGCAGCTGTGGGATAAAGAGCAGTGGCTACAGAACTTTCGGATTTGCACAGCAACCTTCCCAGAGCTGTGTGCTGAGCTGTCTCCCAATTTGTGGCACAAGGACACCCGCATGACAGCTGCTCTCGTGGTAGAGAAACATGTTGCGATTACTTTGTGGAAGCTGGTGACTCCTGATTACTCCCGTTCAGTTGCAAATCAGTTTGGAGTGGACTGTACATGTCCCAGGTCTTCTGGGTCACTTGCAGCTGTGACTGCACTGATTCTTCACCCTACACACTGCTGAGATCCAAAAGCTCCACATTGCTCCACACAGGAGAGAATTTTGAGTGATAGCAGCCTCTGTTTCCCTGAGAAGATGCCAGGAGGATCACTATACAATGAGCCAGACACCAGGAAATGGATTTTAGAGTTCTGAGGGTTTGCAGGTGGGAGGGACACATCTGTTTACCTCTTTATTAGCTGCATGGCAGCAGAGTTCAAAGCGCTGGCCATAGTGGCTAATTGGGTATTGTGGGAAACTTGCTGGAGGTCAATGAACTCAACAAAAAAACGACTGTAGTATATGCTACATGACTGTCGACAATAAAGGGAGGGGAAACATTTTGTTGCCAAAACTGGGCATTTGTTGTGACTTTTGTGGTATCACAATGTGAACGATCTCTGTGTTTTGTCACCAAAAAGGATTTTTTGCTGATAAAACTTACAGAGATTATCACAGAACTGTTCACGGTGTGAATACAAAGGTGCATTCAGTCACAAGGAGTTCACGGATTGCACAACTGGCCCCCTAACCCCTGAGGTGTAGTGAAGGTATTATGCGCCTGGGGGCAAAGGAAAAATTTGTGCACCTCTCCCCCCCCCGCCGTGCAGCAGGGCCCCAAACCTGGTGCACGGCTGAGCCCAACCCTGGGAGGTGGGGGGAAGCTTGAACCGTGTCTTCCCCCGCCCCCTTTATTTTGGGGCCTAGCCCCTGCATGCACTAACCCACCGATGGAGATGGAGGAGGGTTGGGTTGGGGGTGGAGAGAAGGCTGCAGCTGGTGGAAGAGAAGCAGGTGAGCTGAGGGACAACCGGGGGAGCGGACGGGGGAATAAATTGGTGCCCCCTTAGCATGGCACCTGGGGGCAACTGCCCCCCCCCTCGCTATGCCACTGCTTAATCCTCAAAACAGGCTGCCAGGGAAGGATTGAGAACTCCACAAGGGAAAGTGTAACCACCACCAGGCAAATTTGAACCTGGGATTTCTGAAGCTTAGTACAGGAGCCTTTACAGCTTGAGCTATAAAGCCAGTGGCTTCTCAGCTTTGGCTGTAGAGCTCCCTTGTTCTTATCTCTCTCACTGTAAGTGGTCTAAGTGCCACTACATGAAACAGTAACCCACACTAGGTTAGAAAAGCATGACCTATGGGTGTTAGTATCTATGACTGACTGAAAAAACAACAGAAATATTCTGAAATTTCTTAGAAGACCTTGGTATTTTGGTTGAAACCATCTGGCAACCCTACTAGAGGATCCTGCTCCAAAGGAAGGTTCTGAAAAATGCAAATGTTCACGAAGCCAAGAACCTATGGAAGGCTACCAAGGTCTTCTAATAAATAGGCACACAGTCTAGTAGCTACTTTATTCAAATCAAATAACAGAATTCTCAAAAATTGCAGCTTTGACGCTCAAGCAGCCATTCAGTTGCCAATATATTCCTATTTTTTTCTGCCATCAACTTACAAGCAAGCACACAACCCCACTTGCCAGCCTCAGCCACAGAAAAAGGAACTCTGTATGTTGTATTTCACAGTTTCTTCTCCCTAGAATGGGGTGGGGAACGTTTTTGGGGTTGGGGGGGCTACTGATCCACAGAAAAATCAGTCAGGGGCCGCATACAAGTGAGAAGCAAACCAACCAACCAAAATCACCCCCCAAAACCAAATCTTCACTGACGTGGCACTTCAACTGAGAAGGGGAAAGACTCCTCACATTCCCCTTGCACACTAGAGCCTGGGGGAGAAGGTGGGGGCAGCCTAGTTGATTTTGTGTGCTCCAGCTCCATGGTGGGGCAGCAGGGGGGCTGGAGTGCCAGCACAAGCTCCCCAGTGCAGGGGGAGCCTGAGGCTTGGAACCTGATCCAGGCAAGCACGGCCTGAGGTTCCCCACCCCTGCCCTAGAAGAATGGAACTCCAAATCAGGAGAATAAAATAAACACTCCATTTACAGCATGGCTTTTATTGACAAGCAGGAGTAAAAATCTTTAACTGGCAACACCTCATGCTACGCAAAACTAACTCAAGAGATGAAAAAGTGTGAAAATCAACAACAAAAATCTCAGAGCCTCTAAAATGTATCTGCTTGTTTAGAAAAGAAACTAGAGAAAACAAGAAAGAATGTCAAACTGCAACAGTGGGAATGGAGAGACAACGGATTGCCTGCAGGGTGAAGTCTGACATTATCTGTAGGTTAGACTACAGAGGGTTACAGCAGCAGGGTCCCAAGATAACCTCACCTGCTGCTTCATCTACTGCTTTAAGTATAACAGCCAGCTCTTTTGGGAGATAATGCTCTGAACACTGACAGCTGACTGAGTGACAAAGCACCTTAAAAGGTTAACTGCAGAGATGGTACAATGTTTGGATATGATGAAGCTTTATGTATTGTGTCCCCCATCTTGCATGCATACTGAGGACGGAGATCTAGAGGATAGGGTTGCCAGGTGTCCGGTTTTGAACCGGACAGTGCAGCATTTAAGCTTTTTGTTCGGGAAACAAATTGAGAAAATATAAATGAGAAAATATAAATGTGCGGTATTTTCTAAATAAGATGTAATGTAGATTGTGATGTAATGTCAAGTGTGTCTGGTATTTTTGTTGAAACAATCTGGCAACCCTACTAGAGGATCCTGGTCCAAAGGAAGGTTTTGAAAAATGCAAATGTTCACAAAGCCAAGAACCTATGGAAGGCTACCAAGGTCTTCTAATAAATTGTTAGATACTGTTTTACATATCAGTCAAGAGCTTCTGCAGCTAGTTCCCATTAAACTAATGCCAGCCACCCATGTAGCATGGATCCCTGAGAGACTTGGGCTATTATTTCATTCTTTGAAGCTTTGAACTTGTCTCTCATTAAAAACATTTTAAGGAACAGTTGCCACATCATACCTTTTGGCCTCAATTCTGGAATGCTTCAGTCCACCCATTCCTACACCACACTACCACATCTAATGGGTCAGGAAGAAGAACGGATTTTAAAATTGTTTAGCTAGGCAAAATCCTCAGATATTTAGACTGAAGTCCCAAAGTTTTCACATCCTGAGCTCTTTGTGATTAAGAAAATACACAGCCCTAATTCAGCAGAGCACTTAACACATTTAGTGGACTAATCACAGGCTTTGATTTAAGCAGGCTGGAGCAACTCACATGATTAAACAAATGTGTTTAAGCACTCTGCTGAATCGGGGCCTAAGGCATTACCGCAATGCAAGGCACACCTGTTGATGAAATCTTATGCTGCCTCATCTTCTTATTCTCATGGACATTTTAAAATTGCAGAAAACTATCTGTTTTTTCAGAACACATGTTAATGGATCAAACATGGCAGTGTTCGGCCTAGCTATATTGTAATTACCTTCTCCTCCCCACGCTCCATAGATAAAAAAAAAGTAACAACTCCCCAGTTCAGACCTGAAAAGGGTATTAAGTATATATGGGCCGACTTATCTATCTTACTGACATCTTTTAAGTTAGCCAAATAATTTGTTCATGAAGGAGGATATGGGCCCAACTTACTCCTAATTTACACTTACATAAATGAAGAGTAACTTGATTGAAGCTAGTGGAGTGACACCAATATAAAACCAGTATTAAATAAAATTTAGATGTCAGAGCCAAATCCTGCTCACTTTACTCATGTAGAGCTTTTTACTGATTTTGGCTTCATATAATAACTTTGAATTTCCTTTAGGATCTGTCATCATAGCTATGGGAAGCCATCAAAAGCAACCAAAATGCAATTTTACAATATCATCCCTTTTCTAATATATTTATTTTAACATTTGGAAAGACAAAAAAAGTCTCCAACTTAGTTTTTGATATATTCAGTGCTGAAATGTGAAATGCTGAACTGTTTCTATATTAAGACACAGACAAGAATGACAAATCACTCAACAGTGCGATGAGTCAATGCTAAACGTAACTAATTTTAGAAGATTTTATGGTTTGTGTTTCAGTAATTCACCATCTCCCTAATGCAAACTGTTCCCAGAACATCTTTAGCCCCGTAGTGAAGCAAAGGAGAAAGAATGTGCAGCAATGCAACATATGTGGTGGGATTTAATTAATTACTTATGATGGAGGCCTATGGTACACGCTTTCAGATTTTATTTCTCAGCAAAGTCATTATTCCTCAGAAAAGAATCAATCCATACCAAGTTTCTAATCTGAGCTGTTTTTTTAAAAAAGTTTATTCTACAATCAGAAAAAGGTACTTTTTCATTTGATCGTAAATAAAAAACAGCTATACAGTTTCATCAAAAAATTAAACTGTATAAAAAATAACTTTTCAAGGACAGAGTCCAGGTATCAAAATTTTCAGCCTTAAAAGTAAATATTTTAGACAGTTGTGTATGTATGTGAAAACAGAATTAGAAAAGAAACTGGCCTACAACCTTGACTATACTGTTAAAGTAAGTAAAAGGCTTTTTAATAAAAAAAGTTTCAGTTTGGAAGTAACTGATTCATATATCTGTATATTAATTCAATACAATAAATAATCCTTTTAAGTCTTTAGATGCTTAATGAAATACAGCATAACCTGCTCACAGGTCTAGTGTATTAGGCTATCCATTATGTCAGAAATGAGATTAAACTTCAAAGATGTAGCCTAAATCTGAAAGCTACATGGTTTGGAGTAAGGGTTAACATTACTTTGGAATAATATAATACTGAATATAAAATCTACAAATTATTACTGTTACTATAATTACATTTCCTGGGTATGAAATCCCAAAGGAAAAAATGAGACCTTTTGCCATAGGCACAGTCTGAGTGGTAATATGAAACCCAATGTGTGTTCATTTTAATTACATATGTGCCTGCTGAGAACATATGATGGAGTCTAGAAAAGCTAATTCACTATCCACATGACTACAGGAATTAATATTAAATCTTGCACCCCAAGTAAATTCTCTTGACTGCCAATTATTATGGAACGATAGGACAAATTGGAAATCTAGTAATCCCTTAGCATGATAGTAAAATGGTAATAAATAATACTAAATACAATGTATCTGTGAGGTATAGGGACACATCTCATTTTTCCATGTTATTCCATAGAACCGGTGAGACAAAGGCGTGGATCTGATAGCCAGCAGTTACTAGGTCACATTTCCAAACAGTTCACATCAATGTCATTGGCATATTGAACAAATGCTCAGCTGTCTTAATTCTGATTTACACCAGGTAGAACTAATCCTCATTTAAAATCAACAAGTAGTCCTGTGGCACCGTAGGGTACATCTACACTGCATCATTATTTTGAGATAGTTAGGGTTATTTTGAAATAACAATGCAAGCGTCTACACAGACATTCCGTTATTTCAAAATAATTTCAAAATAATGGAAAGCTTATTCTGAAATCTGCAAACCTCATTCTATGAGGAATAATGCCTTTTCCGAAATAGCTATGTCGAAGTAAGGTGTGCGTAGATGCACCATTTCTGCTATTTCTAAATAGCCCCTCACCAGGGCCATTGTAAATTATTCTTCCCCAGTGCCTTCTGGGGCTCTAAATGGAGATAGCATGTCGCAGAGAGGGCTTTGGTTTCTTCGACCATGGGACTCTGTTCCGGGCATGAGGATTGTTAGGAAGAGATGGGATCCACTTAACCAAGAGAGGAAGGAGCATCTTTGCGGGCAGGCTTGCAAACCTAGTCAGGGGGGCTTTAAACTAGGTTCGTCGGGGGACGGTGACCAATACCCTGAGGGGAGTGGGAAAGTCGAATACCGGGAAGAAATGCAGAGAGGAATGAGCAAGATAGGAGGACTCCTGTTTCAAAAGGACAAGATAGGGCAATCAACTGCTTACCTGAGGTGTTTGTACACTAATGCGAGAAGCCTGGGCAACAAACAGGAAGAACTGGAGGCCCTGGCCCAGTCCGAGAAATATGATTTAATTGGGATAACAGAGACTTGGTGGGATCACTCGCATGACTGGAGCGCTGTCATGGAAGGGTATAGACTGTTCAGGAAGAAAAGGCAGGGGAGAAAAGGAGGAGGATTTGCACTATTTGTAAGGGAGCACTATGATTGCTCTGAACTCCAGTATAACGAAGGAGAAAAACC
>JANRFK010001605.1:20014162-20076751 GCA_030068395.1 Apalone spinifera
TTTTTTTTTTACAGGACAGAGACAAATTTTTTCAAAAAAACAAAAACAAAAAAACCCAAACTGGATCCAGCTGCGATCCCCCAGGGGGTCGCTACCCACAGTTTGAGAAATGCTGGGTTAACTGATCATAGTAGAGAATAATTGTATTCTGGTGTAATTCCAAGTGAGGCGGATGGTGACAATTTCTCAACAGGTAAGCTTCTCCCTACAGCGAATCCATGGAGCATATGTATTACAGAACAGATCATTCAGTTGCCGTTTTGGAAATCTAAAGAGAGATTTTTGGGGGTAGGAGGATAGTTCTCAGAATTCAAGATGAAGAACTTTTCAATTCCCCCCCCCCAAAAAAAAACAAAAAAACTGGGGCAGAAATCCAGCAGTGTGGTGCATTTCTGAAACGGGCAGAGAGGATTCACCCCACCAGATGATTCACTCTCCACAATAGCCATTTGTTAGTGAGTACAAGGAGATAAAGATTTTGGTTTTAACATTTTGATGCCTGGGATTCCAAGCGTAACACTGAGATACTGGCATCCTCTAAATGTATCCTACTCCTTTGCCTTTTAAAATGATTAGGCAAGAATCTTTTGAAAAGATGATCGTTTTATGTTTGCAGCCCAAGCTCTGAGGAAGATTGTGTAGTTAGCCATTTGAAGAATACTTTATTTCAGAGGCCTAGAGGGCCTTATCCTTATGGAAAAATCATGTGTAATTTAACAGAGTATCTAGAGAAATTACTCCAAACAAGCCACATGATTTGACTTAATAGAAAATGATGCATTCCCACAATAAAATTCCATTAGCTGGTTTAAATTCTATAAAAAGGATACAATTCTCTATTAAATTCTATTAGATTTCAGTGTAAGATGTGGAACAGCACTGATAGATAAGTACCCAGTAAATAAAATGTGTTGTTATGATCTGGCTTCAGCAAGCACCATGTGCAATCAGGGAGTAACGCTTCTGCCTACATAGTTGATGAGAGAATGAGGAGTTTAAATACTGCGTTACAGATCTCAATGGGACTTTTGCCACTGACTTTTACAGAGCCAGGATTTCACCACAATCTTGCCAGAAATCAAGTGTTGTAAATCTGTAAGTAGAGCACTTCAGAGCTTATTGTGAACGTCTATTTGTCCACAAAGCTTCCTGGCATGAACAGAAGACAGATGTTGGGCCTTAATCTGCTCTTGCTTATGCTGGTATAATCAGGAGTCACTCTTTTGACATCATTGGATGGTTGATCAATGGCATTTCATGGATGCTAAAACTGTGTAAGAGTAGAATCAAGCCCTATTCACTTTTAACAAGCCCTCAAACTAACATCAAATGATAAATGTGTGTTCATCAGACTAAATTAACGTTGAGTAACTTCAACATCTTTTCCATGGCTGCTGAGCTACAGACTTCTTGTCACTCTTTTTCTATAGAAGCCATGATTACATGAAAAAGAAAAAGAAAAGAAGTTTGCTATGTTAAAAGTATATTCTATTTAAGAAAAACTCATTTGCAGTGTAAATGGCCAAATTAGGGCATGTAGTCTTAAATGGAATTAATTCCTTTTAACATGCCTACAGTGTTGGCATTATTAATTGAGACAAGTTCCCCAAACCTCTTCTTTCTCACTTCCAAGTGAAGCAATTACAAAACATACACATGCTCCATAAATCCCAGGGAGTCCTCAACTGTACAGTTTATAGGTTATATATTCCAGTTATTGTGTTGGGTGTTTTCTTCTACAATACAGCAGTTGGGGTTTAGACAATCTACATGCTTCCTGAAGCCAGAACAAATGAAAAATCTTGTCCTGTGGAGTTAAAAAAGTTAATATCATTTCAGGAAGAGACAGCAAAGGTTACATATATATTACAGTTTTATTTTGCCATTACTTTTTAAACACTTACTGCCCAATTCTGTTTAAGCAAAAACAAAGTTTGGTTACAGTATGTCCCCAGGGTGGGGGACATCTGGGAGGCCACCCTGTTAAATTCAGTTGGAAAAAAAGCAGATGGCATTCTTTAATATACTAAGGGGCTGGGATTTTCTAGGCTGGGACCCTGGAAAATGTCTTTACAGCTGAAGACAGGCATGCCAGCCTTCTCTTTATTGTGCACCAGTGATAGAAGCTTTGAGCAGGCTCTTTACAGGTAATTGATGAATGAGCTGTCTATTCCATCCAAATCTTTGTTTAGCCAATGGTTTTATATCTTGCCCGAGACATTTGGATAAATCCCATTGCACTCTCTATGGAACGTTAAGGCTTCAGAATCATAGATGAACAGCAGATTTTGAACTATGGACTCATGTCAGCAGATTCCTGAAATCAGACTGCTTCTTCACAACTCAAGAAAAAATCAGAATCTACAGAGGACCTGCAGTGAGCAGTTTTCTCTTTTTTCATTTATTTTTCTAATCTGAGGGTCTCAACAGGTCAGGGAGACAGAGAGACAAAGTTGGTCAGCCCAGAACAAAAATAGCCTAGTTCAAGCCTTCTGATTTTCCTTAGAGGTTTAACCATTGGTATCACTGTGTTAAATATAGTCAAGAGACTGAAAAAATATTTGTCAATGTGTGCATGTGTATCTTTCCTTCTGCTTGGCCGCCTTTTCCACAAATCTGCCTAGCTCTTGCCTTTACCTCACCCTATTTACTACAGCCCATTTGGCTGACTTTTCGCTGTCTACATGTGCCTTTCAATATCACACAGGGGCACTAGACACTCAAGCATCTCTTCTTTCCTTATTGTGTCTTCTGTTCATAGTAATTCTTACCAAAACTTTCACTAAGCTACCACCTCCTCTCTTCTCTCTCTTACCTCAGGTTTACTTCTGGGACATACTTGGTCATTACTCTCTGTCAAGGCTAAATCCCCACTCTGGCACGATAAATGCAGAAGTGGGGGGCCCGCAAAAGTACCCCAAAACCTTATCTTTCCAGGCTTTTGTATAAAACTTCCCCCAAAATCTTAAAAACCTAGATTTTGGGGGATAAAAATCCACTGCCACCACACAAGTAAACCAGGAAGAGATCACTTGGGAAATCTCAGCCCTAAAGTAAAACCAGGACACAAAAAAATTAACCAATACAAGGTTAATAAAAAAAGAGAGAGAGAGAGAAAGAACTTTTATTATCACCACATACTCTGTTACAAGGAATACCACCTAAATCAAATTAGGTGGTATTCCTCCTGCAATGAGGTTTACCACCTAATTCGAATTAGGGGCTTTAAATCGGAAGCCCGTTTCACTGCCACGTGTAGACGCGGGCAGTTACTTCAGGCTAGTCAATTTCTAAAAATGGCAACTGGCCGGGAACATGCAAATCTAGTGCGAGATATTTAAATCCCAGGCTTGATTTGCAATTCCGGTCGCCCTCATTAGCTTCCCTAGATCGATCTAGGGAGCTAGTGTAGACGTACTCTTAGTCCCCAGGCTGCTGGCCATCCCTCATGACCATGACAGTCTCCTTCTGTATTTACTACCTGCCCCTCCCCAGTCACATGTCCAGGCTCTATAAGAAGTTGGCACTAAAACAATAGTTCTATGGGATTTTGAGTGGCTGAAATTTTCAAGCTTATTTCTACCCTCCACTTTTGTTGCTAGACACGTATTTTGCTTGTTCTTAGCATTTCCTTAAAAGTGACAATTTTTGAAAATCTATTTCCTGGTGTTTGATGTCGTATCCCTTCCATGCCACCTAAAAGCTTTAAATCATCATTCAGTAGGAAAGAGGGAGGGGAGCTGTTATTTAGTGGAAAAGAAGAGTTGACATTTGTTCTCATGGAATGTGAACATGACCCTGCCTCCTAAGCTTGCCAATGTCTTGTGAATTGTATGTACTTCAGAGTGCTAAAAGGAGGAAAGGGCCATCTGTACAGAGGCTGGGTAACCCTGCACTGATTCCCAGGGGAGCCCAGGCACTACAAATCCCATACTAGCATTGGTTGCCCAGTTCCAGCTGCCATAATCCCCTATCACAGGCTGTTATCCTACAAGGGAAAGAAGAAACCCACATAAGGTAGTGCTAACATCATCAACATTTGTGTAGGGTGGTATTTTCTCTGGTGTTTTGGGATGAGACTCACAATTCTCTCTTGCAACAAGCTCGCCTCCTTGCTGAGTTCTAAATTTCCAGGTCTCTCAGAGGGGTGCTACTGAAATCTCTGAGGACAACTAACATGAAGATGCAGAAAACACTGATTCATCTTGCAAGCTGTGAGAACTCTTCCACCAATTTTATCTCCCTCCCACTCTGCAATAGGCCTGTAGATCCTGATCCTTTAAAAATATTTGCAAAGTTCTATTCTTCTTCCATCATACAAAGGAATGGATGGTTTTATTAGGTTTGTTTTATCATATGTAATGGTATAGTTGATAGCCTGTGGGGGGTCTGCTTCTTCTCCACTGACCCCAGATATACACAGGTGCCACTCCATTGACTTCAGTGGACTAGCACCTTATTCATTCTGATGTAAGGAAAAGAGATTCAGACCTTTTCTCTTTTCTGAAACTTATTTAAACATAAAATACGAGTGCTGTACGTTGAAGCCAAAACTACCCTTTACAATGAAGGAAACACTGGCATCATGGTTTCCAGAACTGAACACAGTCTCCATATGTGGTGTAATTACATCTTTAGCCTTCTACAGAGAAAGCTTAAATGCTATTAATTGTAAGCAGTTTTGTTCCACAGGATGTTGTTCATTGATAACTACTCAATTAAGGTTATTTTGCAATTAGTCTATTCACAGTAAATTTATTGCAACAGGAGTCATCTGTGGAGCAGTAAATTAAAGTTATGTTGGGTTTGCCTGTGCGCTGGCTCTTCAATGCCAATCTCAAAGAGTTTATACTCAACATGGCATTTTTACCATGGCTAATAGACTAAAGGTGTGAAGAGAAGTCTCAGCAGTGACTGTGGCTTGCAATGGCTAAACCAGAAGAAACAGAGATAGATCCAATAATCTTTGTGGAACTGGTCCCATACTCTTTAAATTTTGGATTACATCAAATGAGTCAAAAAGCATACTGTGAAAATTCTAAAAACTAAACAAAGATGTCTGTTCAGCTGTCAATATATATGTATAACCCAAGGATAACTATTTAGCATTTTAACAGAAACTTTTTTTATGGTCAAAGAGTCAATCTCTAACCGAGCTACCTATCTCTGGCTTAGCTATATTTCCCTTCCAGTTTAAACTGTATATAGAATTCCCTTTCACTTCCCATAACAGTTGGGCAGACTTGCTCAGACATTTCTGAACTGCTGCTCTATTCCATGCCAGAAGAGGCTGAATTTTGGTGGCTAATGAAGTGATCATTAATATACAATACCTGGTCTGCAAGTCTCAGATAGAGTTTGAGAGCAGGTCTGCTGACAGGAGGACAAAGGGGCCAACTGCACAGAGCCCCGGTGTTCCAAAGGAGCTGCTCTGCATGGCACTGAGGACCTAGCACCGAGTTCTGGGAAGCGTTAAGGGCTGACCGCGGTTGGCCTCGCCTCTTCTGCCCAAAGGTCCACCCCTTTTCCAGGGGTGCAAAACCCCCTCACACTCACCTTGCCCCTCGGCCCACAGTGGCTGTTGACCCTGCTGCTCTTCTGCATTGGAGTATTTTATTCCCTAGCATCTTAGAAAATGTTTTGTTTGTGTGTGACAAAGCACCAGCATCAGTAAGGAAGCAGGTGAGCAAACAGCCTTATCTGGGAAGAACTCCTTCAGTGCTGATGAATGACACAGAAAGAGGTCAGCTTGATTTTTTTTTCTATTTTTTTATGGGCCAGATTGCCCTCAGGCTGAAGGTAGAAGAAAACCTGTTCTGACTTATAAACTGAGCAAAGATGACACAGGAGACAAAGGGAAATAAATCAACCTTGCTCCAGGCCCTCCATTCTTATAGGGGCTTTTCTTTAATCAAAAGTGGATGTTAAATTCTAAAGGGAACATATTACGTGTTCATCTGAACTCAAACACCAAAGACCTGGACTAAGGACTACGAAGTTGCAGTCCCCAATGACCAAAAGTAGACTAGAGACCCATGTGGGAGTCTTACACCAAGGACAATCTGGACCAGAGAAGAAATGATTTAGATCCAGTATGACAACACCCAGTGGGGGTTGGTTCTGCTTTGGCAGGGGGCTGGATTCGATGACCTCCTGAGGTCTCTTCTAACCCTATGAGTCTATGATTTTCTGATGACTCAGAATTGGTGTCAGTCATGCACAGGTATACTGATGGGAGGGCTTGGAGCGAGGGGCAACTGTCCCAGGGCTCAGTGATTCAAAAGGGCCTGTGGCTTATGGCTGCCACTGCCACACACCCTGAGCCCTTTAAATCACTACTGGAGCACTGCACAGAGGGAGGGTGGCATGAAGCCTCTTCTTCCCGAGGCCCCGACCCTTCCAAAAGCATGGAGCCATCTCCTTCCCCAACCTTGCCCAGGGGCCCGGCAAGTCTATCATCCCCCCCAGTCATGCAGGGAATGGTCTCACATCTACCTGTCAAACTTACAAATCGACACTCAGGTCAATAACAATTAGAGATTTAAAATACTGTGAGCCAAATGGTAGCTGTGAAAAATAGATCAGAAACCAAAAAATCTGAAGGGTCTATCAAGATCAAGGGAAAGAAAAAAATATAGTTTCAGTCTCTACACAGCTATCCTTTTAATAGTGTCCATAACTGCATTATCTGTGTGTGGGTTTGGAAGGATTCGATTTTTACTTTTAAATGTTGGTAAACGTTGATTTCAACATACATACACAAACTAATGAAAGAATATTGTCATCAGTAACTATTAAAATTCACAGACAGAATAAGAAAAATGCTGCTTGAGAACCTATTAGAGTCAAAATCCAATGATTTATACTTTTGAAGAATAGTAAAAACACTTGTGATTTATTGATTGAAAGATATTTACTTTGTATATTTGGACACGTGATGTTGACAGTTTGTGTTTTAATGGTCAGTAAAAACAAACCTTTTGAATTTTAATGGCTATTCTCATTAAATATATTTGACTCTCTCTCCAATTATTTTCCCACAATGGGAAAATTTAAATCAATAAAAACAAGGGAAAAATGATTAAAAACATAATTCTGCACAACTGTGAAAATTTAAATGGATAAAAATCTTTTAAAATGCTTTAAAATAAACATCAATATTATCTGTTGAAATGATACAAAAATAAAAATTGATTTCTGCCAACCCTACTTATCTGAAGAGCTACACAAATAAATTCAGTTTGCACTAAGAGGCAAATAGTGCACTTTTCTTCTCTTTCCTGCTTTCAAGGGATCCTGCTTACAAAGGATCCTCTTTGGGGAGTCTAGAATACCGATTAAGGCCATATCTACATTCTTACATTTGTTGGTATAAATTATGTCATTTGGGTGTAAAAAAACACCCTGAGTAACATTAGCTACATAGACAGACACACCAGTGTAGACAGTGCTGTACTGGTGAGAAAAGCTTCTCCGTCTGACTTAGCTGCTGCCACTCATGGAGGTGGTTTTAGTATGCTAATGGGAGATCTCTTCTGTTCTGCAGAGTGGCT
Organism: Apalone spinifera; assembly: GCA_030068395.1. NCBI lineage: Eukaryota > Metazoa > Chordata > Testudines > Trionychidae > Apalone > Apalone spinifera. Next base: position 20,021,716 of record JANRFK010001605.1, read on the forward strand.
GCACAAATGATCTTACAATCTTACATCAGACTAGCTTTGTCAAAGAGAGGAATTTTGCAATGTACAGTTTCTGAGTCTTGCTCCTCTCCAAATGTAGGTGCTCTCTATCTTTCTCTGGCTTCAGCCAGGGCTTTCAGTGTGCTGCCTTGAAGAAGTGCAACTGGTAGGTTACACATGGAAGTACATTCAGTGACATAGCTGGGCCCTGACGCAACAATCATTGGAAGCAAGGCTTTGAACAAGTAATGGAAATGGAGTGGTAGCTTGCAGCGGACCGCAGCACAGAGATATGGGTGGCCACTGCAAGAAGGCAAGACATTCCATCTAGCACCACTGCAGCTCTACATCTCGCCCCTACTGACGAGCAAACTAAACTGCCATGACTACCCCACCCAAAAGACAATTTTCCCAGTTACTAAAAAGGTAGTTTTCCCGCTTTCCTTTTGTAATCAAGACAGCACTACATTTGCCCATTCACCTGCATCAATCTGTATACCTTCATCCATCTTTCAAGACTTCACCTGTGACACTTCCACCTTCTTCCCCTTCAAAACACACCCCTATAAATTATAAACATTCCTCTCAAAGTAAGTGCATACAGACCGCAGTGGTGCGCCCTTCAAGGTGGCTGCCACACTGACCTCCACAACAGCATAATATTATTGCTGAAGCTTCTTCCCTTCCCTTCCCACTCTCCCTTGTGCCCCTCCCAGGTTGGTCACCATTCCTTCTTGAGTGAGGGAAACAGTCTGTTTGTAAAGAACTATGCACACTAACAATGCTAAACAATTCATATGATGTGCAAAGTATCTACTTTGCTGCTTCAATCACATTCTCAGTGTATTGTATACAGTTGGAATGGAGCTTCTCTCTTCCTGTTCTCTTGTGGTATGTATAGACTACATTGTTTTTTTGAAAAAACCTGCCCTTTCTTCGAAAAAACTTCACCTGAGTCCACACTGCAATAGCATTCTTTCGAAATTAAATCGAAATAAAGTAGGGTTTTTTTGACACTGGTAAACCTCAAATTACGAGGAAGAACGCCTTTTTTGAAAGAGCTCTTTCGAAAAAAGACGTGTGTGGACACAGAACAGGGACATTTTTTGAAAGAAGTGGCAATTGAAAAAAGCACAGGTGCCCTGGTGGCCATTCTGTGAATAGCAATCAGGGCTTTCTTTCGGGAGAGTGTCCATGCAGTCTGGACACTCTCTTTCAAAAAACAGATCGCTTTTTTGATCCGGTTTTGAGGTGTGGATGCTCTCTTTCAAAAAGCTTTTTTTGAAAGAAGCTTGCAGTCTAGACGTACCTTGGAGTAAACACACTCATTTCAGAGAAGAACCAGTGGATAACACTATAGATTTAAAACAGTCCTTTCCATAATACACTGAAAATACATTTGAGTTTCTACACTTCTTGCATAATAAAATACTTCAAAGAAAAACAAGGAGTTTATAAGATACTGCTCCTCTTGATAAACACCACTTAGAATTTATGACAGTCTTGCTCAATGGAGTCATATACCACAATTGATGGCCACATTTAACTAACTATTCTGCGCTTTGAACAGCTATGCACCTATGAATGAATCCAAGAGAACTGCACTCTAGATGACATCTCAATGGAGCCCACAGCTTTTAAACAAGTGTATGCACTGACATAATGAATGAGTAAGACCAATGTATAAATATTTAAAATTCACAGCTCCCTTGTAAACACATAACAAATCTTTTTTTCTGTGTAAAAACATACGGATATATCATTTGGCATGCTGAACAGTTAGATCGATCCCCAGGATGTCTGACTTGTGCTGACACACAGCACAGAGCTGTCTTGATGTTCAGAATGTAAAGAGCTGAGCACAGGAAAACAGTAATACCAGCTCTACCGTGCTTTGATTCAAAAGCTCAGGGTTACTGCTTTACAAATGTTACCTAATTAAGCTTACACCCCTTTAAGGAATATATTGGGTTCATGTAGCCTCTTCTTCAGAGGCTTGGCACAGTTGTTTATCAGGGCCGAACAATACAGAAAGTTTAGCATAAAAAGGAGGAAATATCTGATCCAACTGGCCTTTTAAATCACAGCATGGTTACTTTTTTTGTGGACAAGTATTAAAAATAAAGCTGTAAAATAGAAAAGGTTACAATTTTTTTTTTTAAAACAGACTCACTATTTAATGAGAAAGGTATGAACATGTAGTGGGGCCTGTTCCTGCAAAACATGCAGTACATCATGTAGGCATTGAGTGACCACGCTGCTGAGTCCTAACATCTTCCCTTGACCCTTAAAATTCCTCTTCTGAGAAGGCTGTGACTTCCCGGCTAAGAAGCTGCCTAGGAATTCTGGCATTACTTAAAAGGCTTACATCACAGTATGCTTGTACCTTCTGCACCCACATCTGGCATTACATTAGTTATGCTGCTGCTCTATTACTTCCCCACTGCAAAACTGCCAAGCTTGCTCTTTCTACCCGTGTCTAAGAGAGACTACACGGAACACTACCCGAAGGAGAATTTGGCAGTGTTTGAAATGGTGAACGTCAGCTGTCAGTGTGGCAGGACGGAATAACCTTGAGGCAAAGAAAGTCAACATTTTCTGCTAGGATCCATCTGCGTTGGTAAAGTGATTTTATAAAAAAAAAAAAAAATCTTAGCGCTCCAGGGACATTCCTGATCATCTGAAGACTCCCAATAAAGGCCCCTCTGCACCTTTTGTTTTAATATACACCCCACAGACCACATTTTTGAAGCTGTTGGGGTGGGGTTTTTTTGTTGTTGATTTCTTCAGGTAGATATCCAGGAACATGCCTGAGCTGTTACTGGATTTACATACATTTTAAAACTAAAAATAGAACAAATGATGTACTAACTGACATAATCTTTGTCTATGTCTACACTGCAGGTATCTGTCGGCAGAGAGTATGCTAATGAAGCGCTCATTAGCATTTGTTGCACCAAGAGGTTTTGGCGCAAAAAGCATCGGCAGAGATATGCAAATGACAGTGCGACAAATGCTAATGAGCCATTCATTAGCATACTCTCTGTCAACAGATACCTGCAGTGTAGACATAGCCTTAGTGACTTAGTTCCTACCATCCCATCACTTACCAGTTAACTTGCTATCATTTATTATACTGTACTATAAACAAAAAGCTTAATTTTACATCATATGCTCCATGTGCCCTTTGTGAGACAACTGAGTATAGAAAATTTTACTGGCCCAGGACTGAAAGGTGCCTATCCAGACCCTTGAACAGAAGTACTTGTAGGAAATTCCATATTTAAAGCCAGAAGTAGGAAATATTCCTGGGAAAGGCTGCTGTTTAACTGTTTAAATTATGACTGTTTAAAGCTACAATGGGGGTTTGGAATGTTACAGTAAGTGCCAAGAAAACAGTAGCATTTAGGTGATGCCGCCATAGAAGTGTGTTGTAGGGCACTGAACTCTCTCACCTATCTCCCAAGGCCAGACTCAAATTGTGCATCTTAAGAAGAGAAAACAAACATTTGCAATGACTGGTCTCACTGTTATTACTTTATAGAATAGCTCCAAGTGCCCAGGAAGAGTTAGGCCAGAAAATAGAAAATGTATCAGAGAAATCTGAACACTTCATTGCTGACTGTGATATAGATACTCAGATATACATCATCTTGGAGATCATGTACATTTCAAAGGGCTTGTCCATGTGAATGAACATTTAGTTTGTGGAAAGATGAGTGTGAATCTACTCCACACTAGCCTGCTGCAGACTATCCACATAGATTCTTCCGAGGCACATTAATGGTTGACTGCTGCATTTTGATCTAGACCTCTTTGCAACAGGACTAGAACAAAGAGCACGAAAAACTGCTAATGTGGCTCAGCAAGATCCACAGCAACAGTCTGTGGCAAGCTATTGTGGAGTAGATTCATATCCCAGCTTGTCACAAACTAAAAGTCCCCATAGACAAGTCCTAACAACTGCTGTAAATCTATAATCTCTGAATCTAAGATTTTATTTTTGTATGATTTATCAGAAAGGGACTCAAGTACACAGTACCAATAACCAGTGCGCTGAAAAATCCTGAGTCTGAATACATCAATCCAGGACACTTTTTGAACTATTTTAGGAGAGAGCTCCATATAACACAGCCTGCCACTGAAATTGAATTCTCCCTCTCTTTTAATTTTACCTTCCTCCATTTTCTGGTCGGCCATACTTCCACTTCTTTCTCCAGATACCTCCTTAAAATGAAGGGGGTCACCCACGCTCTGGCTCTTACTACATTTAAAATGCAGAAGTGCAGCTTCTGCATGAGCCAGAACTGCTTGGTCCCGGCTCGTGCTGAGTCCAGAAGGCCCAGTTCATGGCGAACCCTGTCTGCCGTGAACAGGGGCTTATGCCGGAGCTGCCTCTGTTCACGGTCACCAGGGCTAGCCGTGGACAGGAGCTGCTGCTGAAGCAGCCCCTGCCTGTGGCCAGCGCTGGCCGCTGTGAAGAGGAGCTGCTTGGTGGTAGCAGCCTCCCTTATCCCCACTGCACTGCCACTGATAGAGGCAGCAGGAGGTGGAGGGGCAGGTGGCACCCCAGAGACGGTGCTGGGGGAAACCAGCTTTTTACATCCCTACTTAAAACCTGATTTTCCCACAAGGTCCGTTATCCCATCTCCTGTTTTCCTATTCTCCGCCACTCAGTGAAGTGAAGATGAGTGATAGCGTGAGCACGATGGTGACTGCAAACGAGAGAGAGTAATTATAAAAACCTCCCACAAACATCAAAACAAATCCATGGAAGAAGTGGAATCACAGACACACAGTGAAAAATCCCATTTGTTTATAAAACATCATGTATGCGTTAGGCCAGTGACGAGCCACCGCTAGCACGTGGGCCGCATGAATGGCCCTCCAACTCAGTGGACTGCAAGATTTTTGTAACCAAGATGACGAGTAGTCCTGTGGCACCTTAGAGACTAACAAAAATACATATCGTATCATAAGCTTTCTTGGGCAAAACTCACTTCCTCAGATGAGCTTGAGTGCAGAAAAAAGAGGGCCTATCAAAATTATAACAGAAAAAGAAGGGAGAGGAAAAAATGTGCCTGTCAATACCTTTTTCTGTTATAATTCTGATAGTCCCCAGTGTTTTCACAGTTACACACTAACCCGACTACACCCCTGAGACTTTGTAACCAAGATGGTCTCCCATGATAGAGTATTTTGCTTACTACGTCTGTGTACCTAGACTTTGCAGGGTGTGGCGACTGAACCGTAGCAGTGCTTTGATTGATGCAGACAGAGCGCACAGCTCTCACAGTTAATGCTGTGCACAATCTTTGAGCACCTCACTTCCCATGTCCTTGCTTTACATGTGTCACTTAGCAATACCAATAGGAAAAAAAATATGCATATAGAAACCAGAGGAATCTAGCAACCCTGCACGTGGGCAACAGTAAACAAAATGCCTCCTGGACAACACACTGAACCCTGAGGTTGCCCACTACTGCTTTAGGCTCTGATCCAGCAAAGAGCTTAAGCATGATCTTAACCCTGCACAAGCAGGGAAGTGCTGATTTCAGGATCAGAGTGGTGCTGTAAAAATACCACCGCAACTACCAGTAATGTTTTGTGCTCACAGACTGTGCAGCACTAAAGAAATGCGTTTTAAGCTATGGCTAGTCCACAGTTAAATGAATGGTTCAATAAGCCACAAATCTGATCCCACATTAAAATAAAAACAACAAAACAAAGCCTTGTCTTTGGCTAGGGTTTTCGATTGGAAACTTGGAACTAATGAGCTCTGAAAACCACATTTGTTGTACCAAGACTTCACTAAAAATAACTGAGCCACAACACGCTTTGTTTACTTTTCCTGCCTCCAGATTAACAGCTTCCATCCTGCAGCCCTCTGTTCCCCGGCAGCAGACAGCAATGCTGTCCCTTCGTTGGCTGGCAGCAGGTGTCAATGTTCACTCTGATTGTTTCCCTGTTTCCCACATAGCATATATCTCTTTTGTCAACAACTGGCATGGAATGAATGAACATCCTCTCTCCAGTAGGCCTCTGTATCTGTATATGGAAACACTGCAACTGCTGCCAGCATCGTCGTCTGAAAACTGATTAAAATTGAATACGAAAAAATCTGTTGGAAGAAAACTGAAGCAGAACATCCAACATACGCTTGGTAAGAATCTTGTGTTCTCTGCATAGTTATCTGCTAAAGACATCTTTAGATACTCACTGTTTGACCCACACCAGAAATGCAACATTATCCTTTGCCGCATAATGCTGATTTTTATTGTTCTGGACCAGAGTCAAGCAGCTGTTACTGCACGAAATTCCTCCCACCCTATGTGGTGTTGGAGCATATTACACTTTAGCATCTATTGACTTACCATCCAGGGGACAGAAACGCGTCACCTTCTCAGGCATCAGCTTTCCTTGCTTGTGTTGACAGTACACCTCTGCAATCTCCCGCCGACAGTGCTTGGATTTGGACCGAGACAGAGCTGAGATTGCCTCCTTGCCCGATATTTCACACTTTGGTGGCTGGTCATATCTTATTTCAGGGGAGCTATTCCCACTCTTTTTAAAATGGTGCTGCCTGGGAGACCTGTGAATCTCCTTCAAATTGCTGCTGCTGCTGTTCTTTACTGTATGGTGGCTGAACTGAAGCACTTCATTGGAATTCTTCCCCAGAAGGGAGTTCTCCTTCACCTTTTCTTCTTGCTCTAGTTTCTTTTTCAAGTGCTCCTTCTGCTTGCTAAGAGGCTTCTTCATCAACTCAGGCTGGTATTTTTGCCTCTGAGTCCTTGGAGCAAAGTTACTGTTATCAATATTTTCAAAGTCCTTGGGTACAGAGTTTTCATTATTGCTGTCTGTTCGCATTTTCTCTTTTGGCCGGTGGGAAAAATAACCATCCTACAAAAGGTGGGAAAGTTACATTAATGTTACTATACTTTTTAAATCATAATACATGAATTACATGCAACTTCTACATTATAGAGCAACGTCAATTAAAAAAGAAAAGAAAAAGTCATACACATTAAAATAGACCAAATAAATACACATTGCATTGTGATACCCACACTCAGATCCCATAAACTGGGCCAAAATGAGGCTCATGTTTGTAAGCACCAATGCCCAACGGCTTGATTCTGCTTCTATTAAAGTCAGAATGAAAACTCTATTGACTTTAAAGAAAGCAGAGTCAAGTCCGTGAGTGGCTTCAAATCAATTCAGTGGGACTACTTGCAAGAGTCAAGGCTCCAAAATCTGGAGCACTCATTAGTGATTTCCCCCTTGAGTAGTCCTACTGGCTTCACGGATACAAGCAGTGGTTTTCAGAGTATGGGTTACAACCCACTACTGGATCATGGAATGCCAGGCACTAGGTCACTTTGCTGCAGGGTGACCAGGTGACTAGTGGGGGTTACTAAGGCAGGCGTCCTGCCTGTCCTGGCACCACAGACTTCACTGCACCTCCAAATGTGGTCAGCAGTGGGTCCAGCTCCTAGGTGAGGGGGGGAGGGGAGGAAGTTCCACAGGACTCCATCTACTGCCCTCCCCAAGCAACTGCTCCACACTAAGATTGGCTGGTTCCCAGACTCAGACCTGCTACTGGCTGCTTCTGGGGCATAGTGTGGTCTGAGGTGCCAAGACAAGTGGGAAAAGCCAGCATTAGAATCCCCACTGTTCTACTGACTATGAGTCACTGGAGGTAAGCCCGTGCCCAACCTGGTGCCCCAATCCCCTGCCCCAGCCTTAAGTCCCTCCTACCAGCTTACTTTACAATAATTTCATCTAGACCACATTATGAGAATGTCATGTGAGACTGTGTCAAAAAGCCTTGCAGAAATCAAGATATAACCTGTGTGCTGTTTCCCCCCATCTGCTAGGTCGGTAATCCTAACAAAGAGGGAACTTAAGTTGGTTTGGCATGATTTGTTCTTGACAGATCTATTCCTTATAATCCTATTAACCGGTAGGTACTTACACACTGATTGTTATATAATTTGTTCTAGTATCTTTCCAGATATCGAAGTTGGGCTGACTGTTATATAATTCCCTGCATCTTCTTTGTTTTCCTTTTTAAAGGCAAATATTGTGTTTGCCCTTCTCTTGACCTTTAGGATCTCGCCCATCTGCCAGGAGTTGTTGCAGATAATTGCTAACAGTACTGAGATTGTTTCAGCTGTTTCCTTAAGTATCCTAAGATGAATTTCACCAGGCCACAAATTCTTCAACTTGTTCATTCCAGAACTTTGCTTGCGTTCTTTCCCTGTTGTTAATACTGTATTGACCAAAAATATCACGCTTAACCTTTTTAGTGAAGACTCCAACACAACAGGCACTACACGCCCTAGCTATTGATGACATTGATTATTAACTTTCCTAATCAGGTACAGAAAAGCTATTTGCTTCACAATCCCCTCCCCCACCCTGTTCCTATAAAAACTCATTTTTGCATGGCAACAATTGCCAATGAAGAGTTCTAGGGTTACATTTTTGTTGTTGTTGTCACACTCAGTATTATGCGCCTGACAGCACTTGGTGAAATGCAGGCATACCAAAACCAACTTCAATGACCCTTAAAGTTGATGGAACAGGCTTGGTGGTGTGGACTCACTGTTTAGAAAATTGACCTAATGCAACTAAGTTTGACCCAAACTCCTAGTGTAAACCAGGCCTCAGCAGTAACCGGCTCCCCGTCCTGTGTTCAGACCACACCTCCAGCACATATTTCAACAAGAAGCAAGCAGCAAACTGAGCAAGACAAATGTAATAAATGTAAAGCTTATTAAGGTTGTAACAAAGACATCTCTATTGAACTGATGCTGCTTTGACAAACTGGCTATTATGTTATGTATTTGATAGTTGTCATGCTGCCTTTTGTGGTACGGAGAGAGCCTAAGACATAAGCCCATGTCTTGGAAGCCTGGTATAAGACAGGATCCTCAAGGATAACAGGAACTGCCCCCTCCTAAAAGAGAAAGTCAGGATGACAGTACGTAATGGAGATGCTTTCATTTAACCATCATGTACAAGGTAACTTCAGGGGACAGTAACTAACTGTATGAGAGGCGCAGTGCTAATTTGTTTTTACTGGGGTATGAAGAGGTATTTGAGATGGACTATCTTTGGTCAGCCTAGAGGGGCAATGAAATGTCCCACCAATGACTGCTGGGTCCATTGTCACGGGCATACATGTCTTAGTATCTTCCTAGAGTCATCCAGGTGTTATTACCACGCTTCATCAAAAATAAAATTAGCTGGATACCTTCGTACCTTAATGGGTCTTATGGTCATTGGGTAGTTCACTTGAGGTCTGCTGTGTCAATTATCTGGGACAGCACACAGGAAAAACAGACACATGCAGCCAAGCTTGTGATTACACCTTTATTCTTACCAATCACCTTAGGATATTTAAGCTCATTGAGTATTTTGACTTTTATTGTTTTAATGTACTTATTGTGATGATCTTGCATTTATGTGTTTGATCAGTAGCTCAGGAACTCTAATTGTTCTACTGTTACATTATCTCTAAGCTGTTGCTGGAATCCTTATTTATTCGTATGAAATAATTAAATACAATAATGTCCTCCATTTCCATTCGACCTTAGGCACATTTACAGCAAATTCCAATCAGGCACAAATATGCTAATTGCAATAATTGTTCTGTGATCTGGATTGTACTGTGTTGGGATCTGAATTAAAAAAAAATTTTTTTGAAATGCCAATCACTATACCAAGTCTTACTAGAGGATTTTCCAGTGCTTCTAGTTTGGAATTCAAACAGCAGATACAGAAGGACTCCAGCAATGGCTACTTCATTTAGCTGCTTAGACAAAAGAGGCAGACTTATCAAACCAAAGCACAAAGACAGCTGCATGTATATTTTAACTTGTAATTCTCAGTCAAATCAAGTTATCACCAGTGAGAATGAACAATGATTTGGATATAACACATTAGTTTATACTGTATATTCAAATTATAGTGTGCTTGTTGCATGTCTGAAATGAGGCAAATGGCAGGTTCTGGTACAAGTGAGAATGAGGGATGTAAGCAGGTACTCAACCACTCTACTCACATTTCCCCTGCCCTGCGCTCAGTGTGGAGCAGAAGGGGAGATCCTGGGACTGGCAAGAATCAAGGACGAGCCAGCTGCTATGGGGTGGCTCAGCCACGGCTCCACTCTCTGCCCGTCCTATGCACCGGGCTGACACTGCTCTCCCAGGAGCCCCCCTCACACATGGCAGGTGGGGAAGCAGCCAGGGCTGCCCGGCGCTGGACCAGGAACTGAGGACCAAAGCCCAGGCTGGCACAGTGCAGCGGCCAGGCAAGCTCGGCGCTCCCAGGCTGCGCTTGGAGAGATGTGGACTGGCTGGGCGGCATGTCAGGTTGGTCTCCCTTGGTGAGATGGGCCGATCCCGCTGGCAGCACTGTACAGAAACCTGGGCTGGGCTGGCGGTGCTCAGGGCTCACTGTGGGCTGGGCAGCGGGGGCAGCACCTCTGGCTGGGCTGGGTGCTTGGGGAGCCCAGCCGCGTCCCACAGGCATCTGGTAGTTGAACTTGTGTGGCAGGGCTCGCTGCTTGGCTGGAGTGAGCCCAGGCTGGGAGCTAAGCACTGTGCACCAGCAGCAGTATCCCACTGGGCTGGCTGGCAGAGACCAAAGCTCGCCCATCGCCAGGGCTTTGTCCCAGATGGGTGCTGTGTGGCTCTGCCCAGGCTCACTGCAACCCAAAGGGCAGAGCAGGATCAGGGGTCGAGGGCCAAGTGGGGCTCATACGGCATGAGCACAGCTAGAATTGCGGCCTGGCCTCCACTTTCCGCCCTGGCCTCCACTTTCCACCCAGCTCTGCCCATCTGCTGCACAACCCACGCAGTGCCTGGGTGCCGCTACCCAGTGCATCGGGCACCTAGTGTGCAGCCCCACCAGAGGGGAACCCTCATCCCAAAATAGCTTCGGCTTCACTCTGGCGAGGCTTGGGATGTAAATAGGCAGGTCAAGGGCCCCTCTGCCAACTTAGCACTGCCTTCACAGAACCCAGCCAGCCCGCCCAAGATTGCTGCCCAACTTCCTCTCCTAGCTCCGGGATGTACGCAGTAGGCAGGCACTTTCTGTGGTTCTCCCCAGCCACCAGGGTCAGGCCTGGGAAGGCAGGAGGAGGGTAGTTAAATGAGATGCGCTGGGAAGCCGTGTACCAAATCAAACTCACCCACTGGCTGCCCCTTGCCAGGCTTGCCCAGTGCGTTTCACTACCTTCGGGGCTGGCTGAACCCAGCGCAAACGAGGACTGAGCCAGCTCAGCTTGTGTCGGGTCTAGGAGCTACCCCTGCTGTGGCTCTGCAGTTTAAATGTAGTAGGAGCTAGGCTGCCTGCACGCCCGGTTCTTACTACATTTAAACTGCAGAGCCGCAGTGAGGAGTAAGCTCCCGGAAGCTTCCAACCCTATCAACTAATTGTGTAGTTGATAGAAATTCTATCGATTACACGATTAGCTGATTACTCACTTCTTAACATCTCTAGTGAGTATACAGAGAAGACACTTGTCGTTACAACACAATTAAGTACTTTAATAAGGTAGATGTGATATGGAGGAGACAGTGTTACTTCTAGGCATAGGCAAGACTTATATAATTACAGGCCACTTCCTTAATACAGCAGACTTACAGGTGGCCTAAATGGGGAACTATCAATTGAGGCTGTTCTAAATTACACAGAAGGCCAGCCCAGGCCAGCTCCCATAAGGCACAGGAATTACAAAAATAGGCTTTGCCCTCACTTCTCAGCAGTGCCACATATTGTTCAGGCAGCGCAGAAGAGCTAGGCTTCTTAGTTCCATTTCACAAATAAGTGAAGTGAATTTTAGGAAAATTAAATGACTTTCTCATGATCACATGAACCTGCAGCGGAGCTAGAGAAAGATGACCCATGGCCCTATTCGTTACCCACATGGTCGTCCCCCCATTCTGAAAGAGCTAGCTAAAACTCTTCAAAAAACATTAATTCCTAAGCTAATGTTGTGGGAAATACTCAGTTGACAGCAGAACTGGTTGCACACATCTGTGAAAGTAAACAGTGGGATTTTCATCACTAATTACCTCATGGTTTCATCCCTTAACAATACGACAAACAGACACAATACTAATTATTCCAGCAAAGCGAATCCTTGCCATCCCTTCTCCTCCCCACCAGGCACACTAATTTATTCTCTATATGTAGCTCTTAAACTTTAGGGAGTTAAGAATGAAAACTACAGGGGAGAATGTGAAAGATCAAACAAGAACTTTATTTGTTGAGTTTCAACAATATCAATGTGCAGAAGGTAAACCTATAGGGACTCCACTTTACAGCAATCAAAAGTATCCCTGAGGTAAGTTTTCATTTTAAATACACTTTAAAGTACTTTTTGTCTATAATTGGAACATTCCATCATTCAACACTTAGGGCCAAAATACCTAGTTGCAATGATGGGAAAAAAAATCTGTCTTTTTCATTAAAGTCTTTCAAAGGTCTCCCACGGCAACTCCAGGGTAAGGTATTTCTGAGTATCTTGGCAACATCCCATCTTACAACTTGATTGTTTCAAAATGATTATCTCTAAATTAATAAAAAACACAACTGAACACTCTTCATTAAAAAGCCCTAATCTGCACTGCAATAGAAAGTTTGTAAGGAAGAAAGGATGAGAGATGGGATCACCAATCCCATTTGTCTTTGGGGATTTTTCTGTGTGGCAATAATTTTCTTGAAGATTACAAATGGGCCTAAACCAAACCCCTGGGGCTATGTCTACACTACGAGTTTTCTCGGCAAAATATGCTAATGAGGGACTCATTTGCATAAATTGCAATCTCATTTGCATATTTTCTGCCAATCCATTTTTGTGCTGGGGTTTTTGCGCAAAAACAAGCAGTGTGGACATTTCCTTTTTGTGCAAAAACCCTCTTTCCCACAAGATCCTTATACCCCCAAAAAGGATGTAGCCTGGATGAATACCCTTCTACCGTCCTGACACTAGACAAAAGTATTTCTGTTTTTTAATTTTGCAACTATCCCATGATCTACAAAGGACTGAATTCTAAGTTCAGTCCTGGAGATCCATGGATTTTCATAATGTTTGGATCAGAAGCTGAACTTTGTAGCATGGGTCCATCTGTAATTTAAGTACAGATTTGAGTGGTATCACAAATACAACTCTGAGGACCAGGCCCTCAGCTGGTGTAAATCAGCAGAGCTCCACTGATCTTAAAAGAGCTGTGTTGATTTAAACCAACTCTGTTTCCATCCCTAAGAGCTCTTTCTCAGCTATTGGCTGTTTGCACACACACATACTACTGGTAGTCAGATGTGATGAAACCTCAAGAGAAAAAGGAAGGCAAACAGAAGATTTACTCTTGTATCTTTCACTTCTTTAACTATTTTTCCCCAGGGTGCTCTCCCTCTAAAGAGAAATGTGCCTTATATGCATCAAGACAGACATAAAAACTAAAGTTTGCATTAACTCTTTTCAGCAAGGGCTAACAAGAAATACACTGTACAATACAGGACTCTGTGGCTGCAGAAATATAAATTCCTGAGGGGCAAAGACTCTAACGAAAGCAAAAAAATCTATAAATAAATAACAAAAATTAAAAGTGCTAAATGAAAGCTTGAAATATGGGAAAATAAAATGATGCATGACCGATGTAAAACAACGGGCATGATCCTCCAAATTCCAGCCCGGCCTTCACTTCCTTTCAAACCTGTGCAATTTGAATGTAAAATGCTACCCTTTCAGGATTATCTCCACTCAGTCCTGTAGTCCCTACTCAGACACAACTCTCATAGAAGCCACTAGTGATTTGGGCTGCCTAATGGCTGCAGGCTCAGACCCATACATGATGGTAGCACTTCATCAAGTTGACAGGCAGCAGAAAATCAGGCTCTGTAGCTGAACAGTAAGGCTTCAAACAGCTGTTGACTATAAATTATATTCACTGGTAATATCTTAAAGTATAAATGAATGCAATGCAACCTGGTCTTAAGCCTTCTATACAAAGAAAGGTTTTACATAGTCCAATATTATATACATTATGGGCTAACTACACACTTTATTTCCCAGGGATGTCTATGATTTTTCACAAACACAAAAAGTCATCCCAGAGAACCATCATCTCAAAACCAGTCGTTTCCCATTCAGATGATACCACAGTGTATGTTTTAATGGGCTCTCTTTTTGAAAATTCATTTTTTTCATCTCTTGCTGCCTGTTGGCAGCTCCTTCTTTGTCTCTCTTTGCAATTGCAAATCAACTGAAACACTCACTAGAGGACAGGGATGTAAGAGTGCAATTGTATAAATGGATAACTGATCGGTTGACCTAACGGTTACACGCCATCTCCAAGTCCAGATTCTGGGGAGCTGGGTGCTGCCCCATGCTGCTGCCTCTGTATCGGAGGCAGCAGCACAGAGCAGCAGGTGGGAACATACACATGGGGAGCTCATTTAAAATCAGGTTCTCTGTGTGTATCAGCTCCCAGGAAGCCAGTTGCCACCCTGCGCTGCTGACTCTGTATGAGAATTTGCAGCACAGGGCTTCAGCCAGCTCCCTAAGAGTGGAGCCAGCAGCTGCGAGTACACTGGCTGGAAGCCTCACTCCAAGGGAGCCAGCATGTGACCGCTAAAATTTTTAGCAGCTAGACAGTTACAATAATAAACATTTTTTAACATCCCTACCAGATGGAGAGTTATCCCAGCGGCTTTAAGACACATTATAAATAGAAAGAGCACTACTGATGTTACCTATACAGGACCCAAACTGAAGGTGAGAGTGGGATACTTTCCTACTGATAGCAAAAGGTGCTATTCTTTGTTGTTACAGAGACCTAATCACATGCAAAAATATTTTTATGAGAGAGGCCCTAATTTGAGCATTGAAAGTAGAATAATTTTCTCTTCATCATGCACCTTGGGAAGCTGTATTCAACTCTCACTCTCTAGTCGTTGGCCCCTTCGATCTTCCTGCACCATTCCAAACCCGATACATGGAGAAACGCATCTTCTTTTTCTTTCTCCATTAATATTATTGGTTGAAAATGTAATGCACATGCATTCACATGCACACACAGTAAATTAAGCCTTGTACGGAAAATGTCAACCTATAAACTCTGTAGCCTTTATATTCTATTTAAAACATTAATTTCTTGATGTGATTCCAAACATACCCTTCTTGCAATTACATCTTCCTTCTGGTGATGAATGTAACACCCAGGGCCAGGCAGGTGCTAGCATTTGTAGCTTAATAGACACAGGGCCTCATCTTGCTCCCAAGTAAGTCAATGGAAAATTTGCCATTAATGTACAGAAAAGCAAAATCAGGCCCAAAGAATCTCATTTTACTTTAAAAAAATTGCAAGTAAGATCAATCGATGGTGTCCTTTTATTAAGACGTTTTTGTAACATTTTTTTGCTCCACGCCAAGTTATATGAATACCATGGTCCAGAACCCCAGGTTGCGTAAATCAAAACTGAAGCTAGTGGAGCTATACAGATTTAATCTAATTGAAGAGCTGCCCTATATTTCCCCCATTGTACACTATCCTCCTTAGCTGACAATGTATGTAATTTATGCAATTTAAAATGTTTCATGATCTTGCAATTTTGTGCAAATGCAACATTACTAAATGGCTTCTTTTACAGACTTCAGCAGGTAAGTTAAAGAATATCCTAATAATTTTACAAAAGCCTATAATAGGAGCCATTTTTATCTCAGCAAGGTGCACATTTTTTGTGCAGTGCATTTTTTCCACACAACAAGAACACACTACTCTGACAGGAAAAATAAGTTTCTTGCCGCTGTTTCCAGTATCAGGAAAGTCCTATAAATACTGCAAAGATGCACAGTCTGTATTCAATCAAATCCTGAATGGCAATTGTTCATGGTCTGTTTCTGTTTATGTGACATGATTGATTTTCCCTGCAGCACGTGCAAATTTGCTGTCATTTTACACTGACAGCACATTCTTGTGATCTGTCTCCTGGTAAAATGTGGAACTGCAAAAAACAAAGAGAAAAACAAAATAAACCCAAAACGTTACCTCCCCCACCACAAACAACTGTCCTACTGCTCAAGCCATACTTATATTACAGCACTGGCCACAGGACCTAGAAGTAAAGTGAAGCTCTCTGCTATGGAGAACTGGCATTTTTCTATTCACACAGTAAAACATATGCCAGCAGTTGCTGATCATATAGCTGAACATATGCAACTACCGTGAAGTCATGCAGGACAGCACATGTCTATGAGATAAAATGGAAGCCCAGAGCTCCAATCATGATGCTTGCCACTTTCGCCCCAGTGACTCTGTTACAGCCAAGTTGTTAACTCAGGACAGATGTATAGTTCACATGCTGCTACCAGCTATGAGAAGCACTAGCCTGCTTTAAAACGTATTAAACGCTACCAAAGAACTGGTTTGTTCATAAAGGTGATAAAATAAAAACTATCACCCTCCATCCGAGGAGCATTTAAACTGAACTGCAAGCGTCCTCTCTACTTAATATTAATTATATCTTTGCCACACATTATTTGGTAAAGACAGTAATTATTCAATTATACCTTTCTATTGCCAGAAAAGTCAGAGGATAGCATCTCTGCAAACAGGAAAAGCTTCTGCATTGAACCTGTTTTGTACTCTGACCTTTGAGCAGACTGTTTCGATCAAAACCTCTCTCGTATTGAACTGCAGCAGTTTATGTATAGCTTTTCTGTTTTAAGAGCAAAAATTATTAACATTCTCAAAGCCACATGGCTCTAATGGGGCTCTTGATTTGAAAAACCCTTCCTTCTCCCTCTGAAACATCTTGCTTTGATGGTAGAGTTGTGGAAAGTGCCTTATTTCCAATCAGATTATCCAAATCACTGTGAATGGCAACTGCAAGAGTAGCAAATGTTATTCTGAAGGCATTTTCCTAGTGGCTATTTTGTCTCAATGCAGAACTGCTTCCATGTTGTGGCCTGGTAACTTGAAGACCAACTAATTCCAGTATGTTAGCAGAAACATAATTCCAGTATGTTAGCAGAAACACTGAAGCTTGATTATCACCACTTTTCAGGGCTTCTACCTACTCACATTTATGACACTTGAAAAAGAACCAGGCATGATCCCATCAATGCCATCAAAATACAAGGCAGCGCTCAAGACTCCATTGTCTGTACTATCTTCAGTAACTACAAGACATGGTGATACTACTGCAATATTTCCAAGTGAACCTAACTTGATGAGTCTCTAAATATCAGTTTAGTATCGCAGCCGCCCTCATTACCCCTTCCATTTGATATGGACATAGTGGATTACTGTAGCCCAGGATTATCATATCTGCAAATCTGATAATGTCAGGTCAGATATAAAATTCTCCTTGCCCTGAGAAACTTGCTATGTCTTCACACTCCATATTCTGCAGGTGTGATTGTCGAACAAAGACCACCAAAAACACAGAGAAGAGCTGGTGGCCCTTTCTGAGCAAGATCATCTGTAGAGATTCAACGTGGTTCCATGACCCTTCAGAATACACACATGGCCAAGGACAAGAAAGGCACGGTCTGTTTCAGCATGGAGTAAAACCCAAAAGATACTTGTTGAGCGATGCCATTCAGGCAATCTCAGCCTTCTGCTGTTATGATATATAGAAAAGGCTGATGATTATCATGATAATGAGGCACTAATAAATGAAAAACAAATTGACAAGAAGTCACAGCTTCAATGTAAGAAAATAAGAGACAATGAACAGTGACCCCCTCCCGTCACCCATAATTGGGATTTTGTTTTCTAATATGCATTTGTAGAGGGGTGGTTACTCCGCTCCAGGCATGAAAAGGGTTACAAGAGCCCTGGGAGAAGGATGTAGCTAGAAGGCCAGTCAGAGCCCAGGAGGGCTGTATAAAGGAGATGGCTGGCTAGGCTCAACACATTCTCACTTCAATCTGGAGGAAGAAGGGTGTAGCTGCCTGCTAGCCAGGGTTTCACAGACAGAGCAGTGCTGGGGAAAGACAGGGTTAGCCAGGGGAGTTTCCAGCCTGAATAGTCCCAGGCGGAGGCCCAGTGACAGGAGCCTAAGGAATACTAGGGCTACAGGGAGGTGGCCAGGGCAGGCAAAGGCAGCAGGTCCACACTCCCTTGCCTATGATGAGTGGCCATGTCAGACTGCAGTTAGCCCCTGAGGTAAAGGGCTAGATAATGACTGGCAGTAGGGTAACTGAGGCAAGATGGGTATAGGGACTTGGGGGAGGATCCTACAGGATGGGAGCACTGCAGTGGGGCAGTACCCAGAGGGAAGGGCACCACAGTCTGGGAGAGACGTTGGTCCTAATGCAAGGTGGCAGAACCAATTAACAGAGAACAGCAGGCGTCACACTGACCAGAAGAGGGCATTCCAGGCCTAAATTGAGCTAATTCCTGAGTAACCAGTAGGAGGCACCATGCTGGTGAGTCGCACCATGTTATAGCATTAGTTTGCATTTATCAACGTTAAAATTAATTTGCCATTTTGTTGCCCAGTCACCTAGTTTTGTCAGATCCTTTTATAACTCTTCACAATCTGCTTTGGACTTAACAATCTTGAGCAGTTTTGTATCAACTGCAATTTTTTCCACCTCACTGTTTACCCCTTTCTCCAGATCATTTCTGAATAAGTTGAATAGGACTGGTCACAAGACAGACCTGTCGTTTTAAACAGTTATCAATCCATGAGAGGACCTTCCCTCTTATCACATGAAATCTTACTTTGCTTAAGAGCCTTTGGTGAGGGACACTGTCAAAGGCTTTCTGGAAATCTAAGTACACTATATCCACAGATCCCACTTGTCCTCATGCTTACTGACCTCCCTCAAAGAATTCTAGTGGACTAATAAGGTATGATTTCCTTTATAGAAACCATGTTGACTTTTGCCCAACAAATTATGTTCATCTATATGTCTGACAATTCTGTTCTTTATGATAGTTCTGACCAATTTGTCCAGTACTGAAGTTAGATTTACTGGTCTATAACTGCCAGGATCACCTCTAACACCCTTTTAAAAGGTTGTCATCACATTAGCTATCTTCCTGCCATTTGGTACAGAAGATAATTTAAAGGATAGGTTATAAACCACAGTTAGTAGATCTGCAATTTCACATTTGAGTTTTTTCAGAACCCTTGGGTCAAAGCCATATGGTCTGTGTGACTTATTACTGTTTAATTTATCAATTTGTTCACAAACCTCCTCCAATGACACCTCAATCTGGGACAATTTCTCAGATTTGTCCTCTAAACAGAATAGCTCAGGTTTGGAAATCTGTCTAAGATCCTCAGCCATGAAAACCAATGCAAAGAATTCATTTAGTTTCTTCACAATGACCGTATCTTCCTTGAATGCTCTTTTAGCACCATTTTCATCCATTTTTCTCACTGGTTGTTTAGCAGGCTGCCTGCTTCTGATGTACTTAAAAAAAGTTTTTGGTATTACTTTTTGAGGTTTTGGCTAGCCGTTCTTCAAATTCCTTTTTGAACCTCCTAATTGTACTTTTACACATTATTTCACAGAGTTTATGCTCCTTTCCATTTTCCTCGTTAGGATTTAATGTACACTTTCCTCACTAGAATTTAACTTCCACTTTTTAAACAATGCCATTTTATTTCTCATTGCTTCTTTTACTTGGTTACATTTACTTGATGGCACTTTTTGGTTCTCTTACTGTGTTTTTTTAATTTGGGGTATACGTTTAAAGTTAAGCCTCCACTTATGGTGTCTTTGAAAAGTTTCCATGCAGCTTGCAGGGATTTTACATTTGGCACTGAACCTTTTAATATCTGTTTAACTCACCTCTTCATTTTTGTGTAGTTTCCCCTTTGTGAAATTAAATGCCACAGTGTTGGGCTGCAGTGGTGTTTTTCCCACCACAGGGATGTTAAATGTAATTATATTATGGTCACTATTTCCAAGTAGTCCAACTATATTCACTTCTTGGATCAGATACTGAGCTCCACTTAGGACTGAATCAAGAATTGCCTCTCCTCTTGAAGGTTCCAGAACCAGCTGCACCAAGAAACAGTCATTTAAGGTGTCAAGAAACTTTATCTCTGCATCCCATCCTGTAGTGACTTGTACCCAGTCAATAAGGGGGGATAGTTGAAATCCCCCATTATTATTGAGTTTTTTTATTTTCATAGCCTCTCTAATCTTGCTTAGCATTTCAGAGCCACTATCACTATCCTGGTCACATCGGTAATATATCCTTTTTACTATTTTCATAATATTAGAGCATGGGATCACTATCCATAAAAGTAACAGAGAAATAATACTCCAGAATCACTTTCCTTCCTTCTTGTTCAAATAAAGAACCTCCTTATCCTTAGTGATCTAACCTGTCAGCTAGAGCACTGAGGGCTGACACTCTGTACTGATTCTTTCGTATACAGGTGTGATGCCTGAAGCTTCTAGAGACCTGCTAGAGTCCACGGAAGCTAAGTGTAATGGATATGAATTATCTCCTGTGTTGGTTGTAATCATTTTTTGGCATCCTTCAAAAACTCATCACATATGCTCAGGAAAAAAAGAGGGGAAAAGCACTAAATGAAGGAGGAGATCTCATACTATTTATGATGATGCCAGTAAAAAATCCACCCTGGATACAGCAGGCTTCATATTTTCCCATGTCCTATGACATGCAAACATTTCAAATTAGAAAACAAAACTTTTTTCAGGCCTGTATTGCAAATATTCTGCAGTTCAATCAAAATGAAAAAATTATTAACTTTAGTGGAAGAAATGGTTCACATGCCATAAGACCCTTGGAAAACTAGCATTTCTGGCATATTTGGACAAGAGCATAGCCAAAGGTAGCAGATGGAGAAAAGACAGCAGATGTTAATATAGTTTGCCTTTTCCATATGCTTTTCTGTTTGGCTGTAATAAGTAAATTGTACTTCAATAACTGTCAGTAGCTTAAACCTCTGAGGTTTGTGACAGCCACTGAGAAATACACAAAGAAACATATTCTTGTGTCTCACATAAAGGAAGGCAAAAATATAAATACACAGAATTTGAACCTGAAAGTTGGTAAAGATGAAAGATGCACAAATCCATGGTGTCAAAAACAGTCTTTTCTGCTGTGTATAAAGAATACAATTTGGGTGTTAATAGGTGATTCTCACATTTAGAAAAGTCTTCTATTAAAGTATTTTAATGGAAAAACAGCTTTTAGAAAATGAAATGTTTTGACAAAAGTAGTCACCATTGTAGAAATTTTGGGGGGGTTTGGTGATTATTTAGTGATTATTTTTTTAAATGGCAGTAGGAACTATTATCAAAAGCAAAAGTTTACATTTTCATATTTTTTATAATAAAGAAAACACTGGCCCATGTTGAACATTTTAGAATAAAAACAACTTCGAAATGAAGAAATTTTTCATGACAATAGGTTTTTCATTCTTTGACAAGGACAACTGGATCTTACTCGCTAATCTAAAGCACATTAAAAGCAAAACAGTATTGGGGTTCTCAGTTGTCAGTTACATTGTCATGTGTCAACTGATTTAGCTACATTTGTTAATGAATTAGATAAGTCAGAATATTAAAGGATCTTTCTATAGGCTGATGTTTATCAGTAATACATAGTGCTAACCCTAGAAGCCAGAGGAAAAATGGCTTTCTGTATTTTTTTTAATCTTTCTTTTTTTATTATTTATTTATTTATTGCTAATTCAGACCTTCATTGGAAATTCAAAGCAACTTTGAAGAATTTTTTTTTGAAAGACTCTATAAACTAATCAGGTTTATGCAACGCCATACAACAAGAATAGAAGTGCAGCCAATAACTGACCAGAAAATGTTGACATTATCCCTTCACAAATGACAATGAAACATCACTGACAGTATTGGGCACTCCCTGAAGCCTTTACTCAAGTAAACCTCTCACTGGGTCAACTTCTTCTTATGAAACCCCACTGACTTCATCAGTATGGAATTGGGCTCATGGATTTTATCTCTGATTCCCAGTTGTGACATGAAGTCAATTGAAGTTTTGCCTCTATAAGAACAGCAGGATTTATCTTGGTGTGTCTAGACACATCACCCCATTTCCAGAAAAACAGCTTCCTCAAACAATCATTCACTTTAAAGAATTTGCCCTACAGCACTTACTAGATTTTCAATATCCTATTCAATTCATATATTTCAGTGTAACCATACCTCTGAATTGACTTCACTGAAAGGTCTGAATGGGAGGGAGGAAGGGCAGTAAAACCCTGCCCTTTGACACAAAACACATCTGAACAAATGCAACAAAGCTCTCAAGTGTCCGACACCTTTCCATTAGAAGGAGGTTCATCAGATCATTCTGCAAAGAGCTGAGCGATTAAAAACTAGGGTACTTTGAAACAGCAAAGTCCTCCCTCCTCCCCAACCCCCAAAAAAGAAGGTAATCAGTATCTCACCAGGGGAACAGTAATTTAGTTTTTTATATGATGGTTTGTTATGGTTTAAGAATGTCTTTTGCTTTGTGGTTTGCTCATGAAAGCTCTTGAATTTGACTGAAGGTTTCATCTATAAATTAATCCCCACACAACCATTTATAGCTTTGCATATCATAAAAGCTATAGTTACTTTTTAACAAGCATTTGGTGACTTGTATTATTTGTCTGACAATCGAGATGGCTCCAGTATTCATACAAAGGAGAAAATCTTACACTGCAATGGAACTGTCTTAGCCAGTAGCAGACAGGAATGCTGCTGCACATTACTGAACCATAACCACATATATATGTTACCCACAGTGTAAGCAATTATCTGTGTTGTACTGGTTCTTTGAATAATTTAAATAAGCTATGAGAGCGAGGGATCTCAGTGGTAACTGGCAGCCCAGCCAGGCTGGAACTCCAGCCCAGCCAGGCCCACAGTGCCACGGGTGGAGGGCAGCTCCAGCCTGCCCAGGCCTGCCCACAGAATCACATTTAAATGGAAACCAGTTAAATATAATGTTTAACCAGTTAGCTGATTTAAACTGGATTTAATATCCCTACTGAGAACTAAGCAATCAATTCCCATGGAATAACTTAGCTGATGAATTTAACCTCTTTTTCCCGCTGCTTGCAGGAAGTTCATGAGCAGATCACAATTTTCTCACATAAGTCATTATCTCAACAATATGTTCGCACCCTTCCCCCTCCCCAATATCTTTTTTACTTTATGGAGTCATCAGGAACAATTTCATGTTTGATGATGGCTATTTTGGATTACAAGCTGCGTTTGATTAGTTGTGTCTGGACACATCAGGCACAGAGCGTTGACTCTGTTCTCTGGATGGACTCACATATTTCTTATAATCAGGAGGTGGACTTGAAAAAGCCTCTGGGGCTTTGACTCTTTCAAGCATAAGCTAGTTCCAGTTCAAAGGAAGGAAACAAACAGGATTAGGAAATTTCAGAAATATTTGAAATAACTTTTTCTTTTCAGGCAGCCTGCATGTTGCCTGTGGTATTAGCCTACAGAAATTAGACTGCTGTCCAACTCACTGGCTGAATGCAAAGTTTCCCTCATCAGATGCAAACAATGGAATGGTGTCTATAGGCATCGTATCAAGTAAGGAGTTGTTAAAGTCAGATCCTCACTGAGTGCACTTAATTGCCATTCTGTGGTGCTCTAGTGAAAGAAACCCTTGTCTCCCTGCTGTTTAAATCAGTACTCAGCTCCATATTAATCATTACTGAGAATGCAAACTACTGGTGCTTGTTAAGAACCATGTTGCATCGTAGGCTCGAAATTCCACACTGGATGCTCACTGATCTGGTAGAGTTGAAGGGGTTAGCTTGTGACTATCTTATTTATTTGTTTTGTGGTAGCATCCAACCATCCCCCATCCCCGGCCCTAAATAACCTGAGACCAACCATCTTGAGACCTATTGCTGCAGTTGACAGCAAAAGAGGCTTTCCAAGAGGGAGCTGCTGGCAAGGTCCTTGGCTTTGAAATTCACCCCTTCTCTTCGTCAAAATTAGCATGAGTGTATTGCCTTCCTGAGTCAACCCCATGAGTTTGACCGGG
This sequence comes from Apalone spinifera, assembly GCA_030068395.1. Taxonomy (NCBI): domain Eukaryota; kingdom Metazoa; phylum Chordata; order Testudines; family Trionychidae; genus Apalone; species Apalone spinifera. Next base: position 20,045,757 of record JANRFK010001605.1, read on the forward strand.
TAGTCGTGAAGGGATAAGGATGAGATTTGCTGGGGTGAGGGCATGGGAGAGGAGGATTCCAATATTTGTGTTGAGTGGCAGTGGTTATGTGGGGTTAAAGGGAACATATGCTGCTGTCTGTAAGTATTACTGTGCTGTATTAGCAAAAGAGTCTTGAGCCCAGGACAGACTCTCTTTTATGTAACTGTATATAAACCCAAACCAACAATATATAAATAAATTCACCTGATTGGCGCATGTACATGAGGCAAAGCTTGTTCATTTGAATATTTTCAGATAGTCAGCACAATGCATGCCCTCAGCCATTTGACTGGCTGACAGCCATTATTCGCCAGAGTGTATTCATGTGTTTATTCACTATATTGGTTCTGGTGGTTTTTCCCATCTTTTACAATAAATAATGCAACTAATTTGACTGGCTACCAGAATTTCAATTCCTTGACTAACACTTTCACCAATTCTTTTCTCATTTTTGTTTAACTTTCTGGTGACTTCTTAGTACCTAGATTCCAACTAGATCAAGTAGAGGCTATTCAAGTGGTTTGGGGGTTTACGTGCGGCTCAACATGTGGAAATCAGGTAAATATTGCATTTTATTAATATCAGCAGAACTGACTTAATGGGGCCTGTGTGTTGTGTTGTCTTGCCTTAATCTTTGTATTCATGCCTGTCAGTGTAAAAGAAGCTATTTACATACATTTGCATTTTTATTTGCATGTATATGCAACCACACTTAAGTTGTAGCCCTCGAAATGTGCTGAGAGTATCATTGTGCCCTCCCCTGGGGCTTTCAAAGTTGAGTAGCCCTGATCTAAACAATTCTGAGAAACATGAGAACAGTTGCTGTAATACACATTAGGCGGGCAACCATGGCAATTAAACAGTTAAATATAAGGATGGAGGAAATCAAAACATGCTTTATACACACAAACACACACACGTACACACAGCAGTTTAATACAAATACATTCAGACTTAAAATTAGTTACAAAATTTATTTAGATAAAATACAATGCAAAGAAAAATAGTTAACCTCTGAATTACATTTTGTTACTCATCGGGGAAAACAGCACAAATAGGAAGTAATTAGAGCTTATTTAATAGTCTCATACTATCAGTTTTCGTAACTATAATCATTACAGGCCCTGCAGTGATCTGAAAATGATAAATGTTGTTAAATTAGAAATTGTAATAAGCCACAAGAATGAAAAGTAACACCCATTAATACGCACAGCAAGGAAATACACAGACTATCCCTGAAACTTGTTTTTCATCTACCTGGTGCATGCTAATTCAATCTCTTTGAAATGAGTCACTCAGGACTTAAAGGCCTTCACATTTCCTCTATTTTCAGGCAAGATTGAAATGTGATTATTTACTTGTAGGGTGACTCTAGAAAAGACTGTTCCAGCTGCATACATTTAGGCACAAAGATTAGTATCACTGGGTTGAAATAACTTGTCTGACATTTACCTAGCTGAGCTTACAAAACTACCACTCATGTGAGGCCCAGTGGGCAGCTACTAGACGCCAATGACTGGGAGGGGAATGGTGCTGGGATTACTGTGCTGCCATATCTCAGTTTTTGGGCTGGTATCTGATAAATTTGAAGCCACCTCTTGCTTATGGAAGGAAAAGGGTGTTTCCTCCAATACAGTTCCATCCTCCAACCCGACTCTCTTGGTTATGTGAAGAGGAGTATGTGTGGGGAGGGAGGGTTGTTGGGGGTTGTGCCTCTAGTCTGGTCTTTCACTCAGTCTCCTGGAAAGGGTGGGAGGGGGTATCTCTTTTATTCTATTCTCTTCAGAAGTGTGTTCTCCTCCCCCATAAATCGTTTCACAAACTTCCCAAGTAGCAACAGACTGAAACTGACAAGTTTTGGTCAGCCCCACTCTTGTGCTACTTGAAAAGCTTTGAGCATCAGTAGAGACTTTGGATTGGTCTATCCTCAGGCTTTCCTTGTCTATACAAGTCCCAGCCATACTCAGTAAGCAACACTCATAAATCCATGGAGTTTAAGGCTAGAAGGGATCATTATGATCCTCTAGTCTGATCTTCTGATAACAAAGCCTAGAGAATTTTACCCCAGTGATTCCTGAAATAAGCTCCCAACCTCTACTTCAGCTAAAGCATGGAACTGTGTAATAATTACATTCAGAACAACGTAGATTCTATGCCATTTTCATTGCAATTCTATGCATCTTCTGCTCACCAGCCATTTAGTACTTATTTGTGTGCATTGTCTTCCAAAGCTATGGCTACACTACAGCTTAAGGGAACATAAGTTATTTTGCTGAGGGGTGTGATTTAGCCACTCCCTGAGCAACATAATTTATGCTGATATAAGCACTGGTGTGGACAGTGCTATGCCACCAGGAAAGTTTCTCTTACAGCCGCTCATGGGGATGGAGTAATTAACGGGAGAAGTCTCTCTGGTCAGTTTAGAGCAGTTACACAGAGTTTATATCAGCTCAAGATGCCTGTTTCAATACTGCCCTGTTGGAATCTCTGTGGCCCTCTCTAGGCTCCATCTTTGAATACTCCTAGGCCTGCTATGGGGTTCTATCCCGGGAGCTTCCTGTTGTCCTACAGCCCTCCCTGGGTTCAGTCCTTACTCAGACCCAGCAGCCAGCCAAGAGCTACTTCTTGCTCCCCTGCTTCCTGCCAGCAACTATTTGGACTCAGTACCAGTGGCCAACCAAAAATTCGGTCTTGCTCCCCTGGTCCCTCACAGCAGATTGTCATGGGCTCAATCCTAGCAGCCTGCCAGGAATTCTTTTCTTGCTTCATCAAAGTCTGCCACCAACTGATCTGTCCATGGTCCTGCTGCTCCTTCAGTCAGTCATCCAGAGGACCAGAAACAGCCCTCGCTTCTTCAGCTCCAGACAGCAACTCACAAACTTTGGCCCTGCAGATACTTTTATGTGAGTCCACTGGGCCCTGATTGGCTGCTCTCTGAAACCTCCCTCATTGGCTGCTTCCCCGCAATCACTCTAGGCCATCTGGAAGACCTCTCTTCTGTTCCTCTCTGCAACGGATGTGGGAAGACTCCGAGGCTTCCAGCAGGGAGTCTCTGGCCCTATTCCATCCCATTGCATGTAGCCATAGCCTAATATTCTGCCTACTGTCACTTTAGATAGACCCTCTTCCTATCTGGATTGTCAGGCAACAATTTAGCCTTCATTGTAACACAGCTTGGGGCTTTTCCTGAGCCAGGATTGCCAATGTGTCTGTATTCCTGAATTCTTTGTGATTTTCTTGTGTGTCTCATTAAAAGCTATATAGATTATTGTAAATGGGCTACAGTTTTAAATGCCAAGTCTAAAAATAATGTTGTGAGATAACACAAGAATAGTTTTAAGTTAAAATGTTTAAAACAAGAAATTCAGAGAATATCTTACAGAAACTGAATGAAAACTACCAACCTGTTCAAGATTCCACTGCCCTGACTTCAGTGGGAACCCTCACCCGATCCTGATTTGCAGGATCAGACATTATGTTTTGTGATATGCCAGTGTGGACAAAAATCAACAATTTTTTAAAACTCTGATGTTTAAATTTAAATCAGATACTTAAATGGTATTTTTCATTAGGTTAAATAAACCTATTTACAATTAAATCTGAAATTACATCTTAACGCAGAAGTTGATAAACGTTTGTAATTAAAATAATTTAAACTGTATACAAAAATAATATCAAGCAGTACATGCTTTAAAGAAAATAAAAGTGCTTAATTGATGGAAGTTACTGGCTAAGCACCTGAAACCAGAATTTGCTAAAGTGCTAAACCACCTTTAAGAGAGACAAGCTTTCAAGCTACATAGCAAAGTTATCAACTTAAGCTCATGGTCCAGGCTTCCTTTGAAGTCTGATGTAATCTGATAAGATCAGATGTAGAGTGATCCCTTTGTGAAAATAAAAACAACAAGGGGGCCTGTGGCACCTTAAAGACTAACAAGTTGATTAGGACATAAGCTTTCATAGACTCACTCTGTCAGATGCACTTCCTTAGCTGCAGCCTACAATAGTGTATGTCCAAATCAATTTGTTAGTCTTTAAGGTGCTATAGAATTCCTTGCAGTTTTTGCTGAAGCAGACTAAAACAGCTACCCTTCTGAAATATGTGAAAAGTGTTCACCCACAGGTGATAGATGTTTCTGTCTTTTGTCATTTTCCTGTGTAAGTTCATTTGAGGGCATAGTGATTGTCTGGTTTCACCAATGCAGTAGTTACTTGGGTATTTAGTGCACTGGATGAAGAAGTGTTGTGATAATAGGGATGCCTCCGACTCATGGATCTTGAAAGATGAGTTTGAGGGATATTGATCATTATAGAATGTGTGTGCAGGTTTTGCATCTGTTCCTCTGTCAACGCACTAAACAGGGATGTCAACAGGCCACTTCACCTTGAATGGCCACACAGAATATGTGCTAAGTAATTAGCAGTGACACTCTTAGTATCTTTCTCAGATCTGAAGAAGAACTCTGTGTAGCTCAAAAGTCTCTGGTCAAGTCTATCTTGGCAAGTTACTGTGCAGTAAATCATTATTCAGCGCTGTAACTTTTGAAGTGTCCATTTAGTGTGCACTAGCTCCACAGTTAGTGCGCTCTAGGTAAACCATCTGTGAGAAGCATAGCACTTGCTGCAATCTGGATACAGTGCTGGGGTGCCAGTGTGGACAATGTGGTGTTGTACTGACAGGGGCGGCCCGTGAGCCTAGGCAGACTAGGCAGTCGCCTAGGGCACCGCCGGCCCGGGGTGCCCGATGATGACATCACAGCCATTGACGGCCATGCAGGCGGGGGTGCCGATCGTGCCTTCAGCCTGGGGCACCAGCTGCCACAGCTGGCCTCGGGCCGCTCCTGTGTACTGAGTCCTGAATGGTCTCCGGCACCCTTCCCACAACATTTGTTCTTGCCTTTCTGGTCATCTGTTTCAACACTACTGCCCTGCTCTCAAGTGTCCAACACTGAGACCCACACTTTGCTTTCTTTTTGAAACTTGAAAGGTCACCTTCCTGTTTGCTTGATGATGCATGGTGGGTGCTAAGCACCTCTTTCCAGCCATGTCTGCTCCATGCACCAGGAAATCCCCTGCTTGGAGTCATGCTGAGGTGCAGAACCTCATCAGAGCTTGTGGAGAAGAGACAGTGCAGTCTCAGCTGTGCTCCATCTGTAGGAATCATGATACCTATGGGCAGGGCTCGACAATCACGGCGAAAACCACTTGGCAGCCCTGCACTGCGCATGTACGAGACCCGCACTGCGCATGCACGAACCGCTGGTGAACGGGCTGACCGGCTGAAATCTACTCGCCATAAGCGGATTTGTCAAGCCTTGCCAATGGGCACATCTAAAGATGCATGACCAAAAGGGGCCATGACTGGGACACACTGCAGGGCAGGGTCAAAGTGAAGGAATTTCAAAACGCCTACCACAAGGCACGGGAACCAAACCACCATTTCAGGGCTGTGCTCATGACCTGCAGGTTTTACAAAGAGCTGGATGATATACCTGGTGATATACCTGATCTCCACACCAAAGAACCCTGTGGATACCTTGGGACCTCAAGGACCATCCAACATTGGATCAAGACAGGAGGAGAAAGTCATGGCAGAGTTTGCTGAGGGGAGAGGGATCCAGCACCAGAAGAGGAATCGGCATTCATAGAAGCTTGTAATCAGGAGCTATTTTGCACCCCCAAAGAGGTGAACCTTTTAGAGCTATCAAAGGCTGTGGATGATGCGAGTAGTAAGTGGGTTGGGTATCAGGAAGCCCTCAAGCGACTTGCTGGGAGTGGAAGGGTTAATAGAAAGGAGGATTGGTTCTGTGTGATGCTGCTACCAGCAGAGGGTTGGTCAGATGGTGAACAGACTTGATGCAATCTGTTATGTCTCAGTAATCTGCCTTGCAGACTTCATCAAAAGCCTCATACAGCTCCTGTGCCATCCTTTTCCTCAAATTACCTGGCAAAGCAAACGTGGTAATTGACCCCTGAAGGCTGACATTCCCTTGCCACTGTGCCACCATCACTGTACAAAGGCAAGCCGCATATAGTCCTGGACAAAAAACGCAGTCAAGTAAAAGACTCTCCTTTGCTTCACTGCTAACCATGAACAGTGAAATGTCTTCCAGGGTGAACACAGTAAAGCCATGTGCCCCTTCTCCTCGGCACCCTGCCTAGCAATGGATTTCTCTGCAAGTCTACTGCAAAAGGTCTTTGTGATGGGGTGTGGCCACACCCCATTGAATAGCAGGGAGTTGCCCTGACCCATCTGGCTGAAAGGGCCCCCCCCCCCATGGCGCTGCTGGGTATGCTCACAGGAGGGACCAGGTTTAAAAGCCCAGGGAACTACTCAGCTGGGGCGCACTGCCAGAGGGGAAGGCACTCAGGACTGAGCTCCAGACGAGCCCCAGCAGTGGCCATCTCAGCTGCAGTCTCAGCCATCACCCCAGCAGCAGCTTCAGCTGCAGCCCCAGTGACAGCTCCGGCCAGAGAGGCCATCTGCGAGGGTCCAACCCGCCGAGCAACGCCCCGAGAGCTGAGCAGCGCGCCGGGAATGGTAGGAAGTAGCCCAGGGTGGAGGATTGTCCCCCGGGAGCTCAATGTGCTTTGGCAGTAGCTTCTGGGTCGTATATACCCTAGTAGAGAGAAATGTGTTCTGGACTAGTACTCAGGGCTGCATATACTCTACTAGAGGGAACTGTGCTTTGGACTAGGCCTCAGAGTCTTATGTATCCTTGTAGAGGGAACTGTGCTTAGTGATATGTCTTCAAGGCCATATATACCCTAATAGAGGGAACTCTGCTTTGGACTAGGCCTTAGGGCCTTATGTATCCTTGTAGAGGGAACTGTGCTTAGTGTTAGGTCTTCAAGGCCATATATACCCTAATAAAGGGAACTCTGCTTTGGACTAGGCCTTAGGGCCATATATACCTGGTTAGGGGGAACTGTGTGTGTGACTAGGCCTCTGGGCTATATAGACCCAGATAGAGAAAACAGTGCTTTGAACCAGGCCTTCCAACCATATAGACTCTGTTAGAGGGATATTTGCAAGGAACTGTGCCTGCAAAAAGGGGGCACTGACCCAGACTTTGGGGTTTTCTGGGCCATCGAGGGGACTTGCCCCTCGACAGTCTCCACTGCCCTTTCTCCTGCCCAGCTGCATCAAGGGATACCCCGCCTATGCTACCACAGCAATGGTTTTCCTGGCCATTTCCCCTGCTGCCGCAACAGTGGACTCACTGTTGTGGGGCTCCTGTATGTTATGTGCGCTCACTCTGGAACAGTCAGGCATTGTTAACAGTGCAAATGTTTCAAACAGGCTGGGGCAGTGATGTGTCCAGTGTTAACTAAAGGCCTTCTATAACATGTTGTAATTTTTGCATAGATAGAGCCAGCCATGCTAGTCTCAAGAAACTGCAGAAGTAGAGGGACAGCAACAGTGTAAGGTCCCTAAACCTACATGGCTTCTAAACATTATGGAGTGGCAAGTGGACATGCTGGAGGTGCTGCTAACACTGCACATGGAGCAGTTGCACAATCTGTCCCTCCCTCCCCCCGCAGCTGTGTCCCAATCCTATTTTCAATACACCCTCCCATCACCACCAATGCAATTTGGACACCACCCTGTCACCAGGCACCAGCCACCACACTGCACACCTGCCCACCCAACCTCCACCCATGCAGAATCCTGCTGACGCCCAATGTACTCCCCGCCAATCCACATGCAGTTCAGCCCTGACGAAATGCAGCCCTCATTGAACAGCACATCAGACAGCACGGCTGCATCTGAACTATGGAAATTTACAAGCCTGTGAAATTTTTGGGGCAGGCTTCAATTCCTGCCTCTTCCACTCCCTCCCTCCATCTCCCACAGTGCAAATGTTTTGTGCTTCATGTGTGACCTACGTTTACTGTGTTTAACAAATAAAATTCATATGTTTCAAAGAACTCTCTATTTCATTACATGAAAACACACAAGCAAGTGTACTCCAGCAAAACTACGGTCAATATAGCACTAAGTGCAGTACACAAATCAATCAGAGTAACCCTAGAAAAGTAGCCACTGCACTCGCATACATAACAACAAGTTTCACTGACTTTCATCATCCAACTGCTGCCACAAGGCATCCCTGATTCTTGCAATCCTGCACTGTGTTCCCCTACTAGTCTGGTCTTGGAGTGTTCAAACTCAGCCTCCAGGTGCTATGTCTCTGGTCCAGCCTGAATGAAGCTTTCTTCTTTCCCGTCACAAATATTAAAGAGGACACAGCATGCAGCAATAACCATAGGGATGTCATGATCGGCCACTTCCAACTACCCATACAAATGTCACCAGTTGGAAGTCATTCCGCACCGGTTACTGAACTGCTTCTTGCTGCTGTCAAAGCTTCCCATGTACGGCTTCATGAGCCACGGCATTAAGGGGTACGTGGATCTCCAAGGATCACACTGGGCTTTTCCAGTTCCCACATGGTGATCTTCTCATCTGGGAAGAAAGTCCCTGCTTGCAGCTTCCTGAACAGGCCAGTTCTGAAAGATGTGTGTGCCATGCACCTTTCCAGACCAGCCTGTGTTAATATCCCTGAAATGCCCACAGTGATCCACAAGCACTGGCAAAACCATGGGAAAAACACCCCTGGAGGTTAATGTACTCAGAGGCAAGGTGGTCTGGTGCCAGAATTGGAACATGCATGTCATCTATCACCCCACCACAATTTGGGAAGCCCATCCATGCAAAGCCACCCTCAATTTCATGCACTTTGTCCAGTCACAGTCTTTCAGAGCAGGATGTGATTTATGGCCTGCACACTTCCATCAGCATGAGTCCAACAGTCAACTTTCTCATTCCAAAATAATTGGCAACTGAGTGAAGAACTGTCTGAAATAGTCAGCTTCCACAGGCAAGGCAGCTCTCATTCGCATATCCTTGTACCACAGGGTGGGGGGAAGCTCAGCATACAGCCCCATGAAAGTGGTTTTTCTCATCTGAAAGTTTGGCAGCTACTGCTTGTCATCCCAGGCTTGCATGACGATGTAATTCCACCACTCAGTGCTTGTTTCCTGAGCCCAAAATCAACATTTCATAGTGGTCAGCGCCTCCATGAACAAGAAATCTTGTGTCATACGAATGATGCTGGGACTCCTCATAATCACTTTGCAGCTTCAGGAATAACTTGACTGACTGCGTAACGTGCCAGTGAGACATATAAGCATTTTCGTGAACAGCTGCAGATCCATTCCTGCACAGCGAGGAGGCAGACCACACAACACAGAGGCCATTGAAAAATGGCACCAAATGCAGATGGAAGTGCAGGGGTTGCTGGGATGTGAAGTGATGCATCATGGGGCACAGGGATAGGACACAGGATGTCTCAGCTCTCCCCACAAACCTCTTGGTAAAAGAAGAAGAGGTGCTCTATGGGATAGTTGCCCAGAATGTACCGCTCTGAAAGGTGCTGCACGTGCCACAACTGTGGTCACGCTAATGTGCCGGTGGCTGACAACGTGGACACCCAATACCGTTTTTGCTGCTGCACTCTGTGAGCAACACTGTAACTATGAGCACTTTACAACTGCCAGTGTAGACAAGGCTTCTGTTACCAACAGAAGTTGGCCCAATAAAAGATATTACTTCACCAATTTCTCTCCAATATCTTGGTATCCCAATGGTTACTCCAACACTGCATAAACTAGCTTTTGATAGAAGTAGCCTCTTCTTTAGGTGCAGAGAAAATATTTTCATCATTGCAAATTTATTTAGCTAGCTCAGGTAAATGGCTCAATCGTTCCAAGTTAAGAAACCAAGTAGGAGTTGATAACGAAGGAAAGCTTGCATTCCTCTGACAATTTATGAATAAAAAATAGGCATGAGATGATGAGGTCTACTATTTCTAGAATCTTAAAGGACCAGAAATATTTAGTCCAATTCACTAATTACAGATAATCCTTCCTTTGCTTAATAAATCAGTTTTCAATTAAAAACAGTTGAGTAACATATGTTATGCCTCTCACAGATTTAAGATAGCTTTACAATAATATTAAAATGAAGTCTGACTGCATTTTAATTGATTTGAATTTGCATCCAAATGATTCTTGAAACAAACCATAACTAAAAATATCTACAAAAGTGGCGAGGAGTCCTGTGGCACCTTATAGACTAACCGAAGTGTTGGAGCATAAGCTTTCGTGGGTCGAAAGTGGGTCTTTTCCCACGAAAGCTTATGCTCCAACACTTCGGTTAGTCTATAAGGTGCCATAGGACTCCTCACCGCTTTTGCAGATTCAGACTAACACGGCTACCCCTCTGATACTTGACATAAAAATATCTAGTACAAGAAATAAATCAGTTGCCATTTTCTAATATAATAAAAAAGTAAAAATTAAGAAACTGAATAAATGTAAGCTATATAATTCTTAAATGCATATAGATATTGTGTATCCTTCAGCTAGCAAAAAACAGCAAATTTAGCATAAAGATTATTTTTAGTTGTAAATCAATGTGTTAATGGTTAACAACCAATAAGATTCAACCTTTCTTTGCAAAACTAACTAAAATTTACCAATGCAAAACACAACTAAAATTATTTAAAATAAATTCACCTTGGCCTATGCTTACTCAGAAACAATATTTACTGTACAACACCCTAATTTCTTAAACTAGACAACAGCCTCTCACTAATGCTGTAATTATACTCCAGCTTTAATAGTCATTTTTAATCATATTGCAATTTAACTATGGTCACATCTCAAAGACATACTAGCTGGTCTAAATAAACACTCATCACTCATGCAACAATCTCTCTCACACACATACATACGGACACTAACTTGAGAACTAGAGCAAGGACACAGCATAATATTAATTCAGACAAATGCTACTTATGTCATGTCATTTAAGACGCTATTAACAACCCCAAAGCACAATAAACCTAGCTGTCTTAAGCAATGTCATTATGCTAACTTGTAATAAATTTACTTCATAGGCAAGGACAATCATTTGCCATGTACTTATCCCAAAAGGTTTATTTGTAATCAACAATATTTCTGGTTATCTAATATATGCATCCTCAACATCCATAGGGTGAAATTTATCATCTGCTTCACAAAGAATGGGGAAAATTAAAGTGATAAAATGTTCCTGCATTAATGACCACAGTAGTTAGTGTCCAATGACTTCTCACATCTGAAGCATTCGCAGAGTCTTGATATGCATTACCACTATTCACACATCAATAGCGCTCTGCCTAATGTCTCTGCAGACAGAGATGCAGGTATGGAATATCTCACAAAGGCAGAACATATTAGCATAAATAATAACCTATCACTGCTTCTTACTCCAGAATAGGTTACAGCTTCCTATCTCCTAGGAACATTCAGTAGACTGTCTGAAAAAGCTGTCACTATTTACAATCGGCACTTAGTGCTCATTCACAGATTTCATTACTTTATTCTGCTTTATGGGATTAAATTGATCCCCAGCATTACCACAGTGAAGTCAGCGTACTTACCGGGGAGATGCATTTGGCCCAGAGTGCTAAAAGATTTCCTTCATTTTCTTCATTTCTTCTTGCACTGTAGTTTAAGATAATATTTTACTAATGTAATCACCTCGCCATGTATTTATATTTCATGAAGAGCCCTGCCAGTCTCTTTCTCCTGAGATGGGGACACATGTCAAGGAAGTCCTCACTTGCAACAGTGACTCCAGGACCAAAATTATACCCATCGCCTTTTGACTACAGTCCCTGCTGGAGAACATTATCATGCCATGTAGAATCAAAGGGGGGGGGGGGGGGGGGGGGGGGGGGGGAGAGATTCTCAGCTGGTATAAATCATCATATACTGAAGTCCAGAACTATGGAGATTTGACCCATATGAACTATGGAGATTCAATCTGCCCCAATGACGCCTGTTGAGACACAACTTCCAATTTTTCATGCAATGCATCAGACACATGTAGTTGATGCAGAGGTCCAGAGGCAGTTATGCACTATCATGGTATAACATCACATTTCAATCCTGCACTGTCTTCCCACGTCCTTTTCATGGTAATTCACACCTATCCACTTATCCTTTTGCGCCCAGTAACAAAAGTGAGTATATGGTTCCTTCTGTTTTTGTGCAAACTACTCATTTGAGCATCACAAATGAACATATTCTTTAAAAGAGTTCCCTATGGAGAAGAGCAGGACCACAATGAATTAATGTGACGAATCTTTCCTGCACCCTCATCTGAGTCATCTATTGACTCCTGTGCATAATGGTTTGCTGCATGGGACCTCTAAGCTTACAAGCCCAATCCTCATTTACAAGAAAGGTCCCTTTACACCACTCTAGAGGTATAAAAGGGTCTTCAGGCAAATTACAACCAAACTGTGGGGAAATCCTCATTCCAAACTCTACTTTTTTCCCCACTGTTCTGAAGCAGTTGACATTAAATTGGATTATCAAAATTGTGTCTGCAAAAAGATGTTGGTATGAACTTAATTTGAACTCTGGAATTTATCTCTTCAAATGTTGGTGAAAAGTTAAGACGCTACTACTTTATTACTCTGTGACTCTGCGTAGACAACAGAGCTAAGAATGAGCAAGCAGTGGAATGTGTTTCACATCATACATCACTAAAGGAAAGAATTAAAAGGTGCCATTAAAGTCAGGCTGTAGGAACACAGGGTTCAGTTCTCCAGTGTGCTCTCCACACTGGATCTAATTCAAAGTCCACTGAAGACAGCCATTGGCCACTAGAGGCTTTGGATAAGACCCCATGGGCATCCCTTCACACTATTACAACGCAAATGCACAATGAGTGTAAAACACTATCACATATTAGAATTAATATGGTAGAGTTTTGCATCCACTTTGCACCAGTGTAAATCACTACATAAAGTGCAGGACAATGAAGAATCAAGCCTGGATAGTCTAGAGAATAGGGATGTGAATGGTTAACCAGTTACGGTTTACTAGCCAACCGAACCTTTCTGATGACACCTTTCTGATGATAGCCTGACCCCAACTATCAACAGTTCAGTTTACTATATCACACACAGATTTGTTACACATAGCACATGAAATGGATGGCAATGGTGAAATGTTGGTAGTGACTACATTCATTCATCAACATTCCTTCTGGCCTGGCAAAGGGGAAGGGATCCCTTCTCCTCTGGCCATGTGCACAAATTCACCTACACCTTTATTTTCAAGCTTGGTAGCAGGGCCAGGTTTTGGTCTTTTTATACAGAAAACTTTACTAAACCTACTTGATAATCCCAAGCAGCCTAGCTACTGTTAATTCTCCTCTTTAAAAAATAAATACTAACTGGAAGTTTTGTGATGGGAGGAATGTGATTCTGCTCCACAGTCAGGGCATGTCTGCACTCAGGAGTTATTTCGAAATAACAAGCAGATCATCCACACTACCAAACCTGTTATTTTGAAATAATAACTCCTGCTTGTGAAGAGGAATTAGATTATTTTGAAATAGTTATTTTGGGAGTTATTATTTCAAAATAACTTATTTCAAAATAACCTGGTAGTGTAGACATAGTTTCAGAAAGTACAATAATATTCATGGTATGGAACATGCCCTTCTTCAAAAAGCCCATGCATCCTCCATCAGCCTTTTGTATTTCAATAAACACGCAGCTATCATGGAAAGTGACACCTGTAAGGATAATGGTATGTATTTTCCAAGATAACTACAATGCTACAAGATACTGTTTTTAAAGATCTGAAATGAAGAAAGTCTCCTTTTGAAACCTCATTCTGGGTACAGAAACTTATAAGGAAGAGGAGATGGTCAAGAATTATCCTAAAGGAGCTAGAAGTATTATGAAGTTGATGCTAATCTAAAGTTTTGAAAGATGGTTCTAGCAAACCATCAAAACAGAAACAAGGGCTTGTGACTAGTGAAAATAAAATGAGTTTTTTGGCACTTAATATCATACATCCAGAAAAAAAAACAAATAGTTCTGTGGCACCTTAGAGACTAACAAATTCTATCAATTATTATTATTAATTATTATTATTATTATATATTTAGCGTTTATGTAATTCTTATTATAGCTTCTTTAATTCAGCTGACTGACTGACTAAAGAGTCTCACCAGATGGTGCTTTTAATGAATCCCAAAAATGAGGGCCTCCAGCATCTCAACTTCTTCACTATATTTGAAATCTGGCAGAAATGTGATGGTTGACCATGTCATACTTTATGATGGTTACTCCCACTCAGAGAAGCTGAAATTAAGTGTGTGTCCTTTGAATACAGTAGTCAAGGAGTAGATAGCTTCCAATGGAAGCGGCCTGTAAAACCTGTGAATATCCCAGGCTTTGCAGAGAACAGGACTATTCATGCAACAGCCTCCTGCATGGGCTCTGAAGTTTCCCCACAGCCCCTCTGACCCAGTGTTAGCACAGCTCCTGCAGAAGGCAGACGGCCAGAAACTCCTCCACTAGTTGCTTCCTAGCCATGTAGCTCCATGCAGGGTTATTGCATATACCAAAAGCAAGCAAGTTAGTGCTCATGGGATCCACATTATCACACCACCTAACTCTGGTGAGTCTGAAGAGCAGGAGCAGGGATCACAATATCACAGAATGCAGGCATACCAGTCCCACCCCTTCCCACAGCACTGTGCCTAATCTCTGCACACAAGTTTCTGCAAGGCCAGCAGAACAGAGTGAGCAAAGCCACAGGAATAGAAGAGTCTTGGATCTCTCTGCCCAGAACCACCTGCTTTCTCATCTCTGAGCTCATGAAATCTTGAGTCATGAGTCTTCAGAACTCCTGTTATTCCTGCTATGATAAAAAAAAAAAAAAAGCAACGAGCAAAGAGTCTCACTAAACACTCTTTTCGTTATAACTCTCGGTCACAATCTCTCCCACCCCTCCCTGACTGGATGCCATGGGCTAAAGCTGCTGCATGAGGATGATGTTGGAGATGTTTACTCAAGAGCATGTTGGCTGGAATACCAATGCAATCGAGCAGTGATGCTTAACAACATACACCGGGTGGGGGGGAGAGAACACTCTGCCAGGAAGAAAACAAACAGCCAGAGATCTGCTTTCCCTGCAGGTACCCCACTGCAATTCTGAGCATCAATGGTCTGCATATTTGATAATAAAGTCTCCTCTTAGAAAATGAGCTGTAGCTTGCTATCATTTATAAAACCAGCACCGCTTATTATTGTGAGCAGACCTGAAGTTCCTGGCCTTTACTATTTTTATTAGCATCAAATTATAATGTTTCTCCAGCTGATTTGAACAAGTTTTTGATCTTAGCTTCATCACAGTGAATATTATTGCTGGGAAAAGATATGTTAATGCACAGAATGAAAGCTGAAAGCCGGCTGTCTCGTTTGTTTGTTTGTTTGTTTGTTTGTTTGTTTGTTTGTTTGTTTGTTTGTTTGTTTGTTTGTTTAAAGTGACATATTGTCCTTTATTGAAGCAATTTGGATAGAGCATTAATGAGCAAAAATGATGTTTGGACCTAATGATTGCCCAGATTCACATTTATATTCTAAAAAGATTTTTGTGGTCCTCTGATAATAGTAAAAGCTGCTTGAAGGAATTTGTTAACGTGCACGTAGGTTCCAACTGGCTCCGAAGGCTGCACAAGAAATTACAAAGAGAGTAGTCATAGCAGCTTATTAGGTAACATTAAGATGCTCAGGATATTTTCTCCAAATCCTGAAAGTTCTGAGATAATGTATGCTTTGATAAGGGGAAGGAGATAATTATTATTCTTACCTCTCTGATCTAAATACACTAGCTGTGCTACTTCCAGCAAACACATGGTTTTGCAGTAATTGTATACAAGTGATTAAACAAGCAAGTCACTTGATTTTTTTTTTTGCGCCTCTGTGAATAATTGTGTTCTAATTAGCCAAAAGTCCCCACGGAAAGAGGAAACTGCAATACAACACACACAATGCATTCTGGCTGAAAATAAAACTATTTACATTATTTGTCATGAACTGTCCAGTGAGACTGAGAAATGAAAATTATAATACTACATCACAGCTATAATCACAAAACACCTCTGCTCTGCAGCATCTCCTCAAGACTGTAAACAGATTTTTCTAATATTTAAGGATATTGAAATCATTCAGTGCTGGTGAGAAATATTAGATTAACAAATTTAGGATGAAAATCTGATCCAACTAAAGTTAATGCAAGTTTTCCATGAATTTCAAGGAGTCAGAATTTCACTTATGGAAATCCAAAACTTCTACACAGAAGTACTAGCTAGAGTGATACTGACTATCCTCGGGAAAGCACACAAAACGACATTCACCATTGGCTCTGCAATTGGCACCATCAGTTTCAAGCCTGTATCGCATGATCTACAATGAATCAGAGTTTAAGGAAATCAGGAAATCATTAACAAATAAAATATTTAGATTTTTGTTTACTTTCAAATAAAAACCTCCTTTCTTTGTCAAAGTAGAAGACAATATGTTGCACTAAAGATTATGATCTTGACAGTTCCATGTATCTGCAAACACAGATTCTTGAACCCAGCACATGGGTGTGATCCTTGACTCCATTACATCAGAATTGTGCAGATTTCAATGGAGTTACACCCACATAAAATCTATGTAATAGTGCAAAGGAAACACATGCTAATGGGACAAGCAAAACTCATTCTCACATCACAGAAAACCTATGTCGCACCTATCCTTAGGACTGCAGTTTGAGCAAACTAATTTTGAGGTCAGAGGTTTAGAGAGCCTCTCTTCTGACCACATTTGATCTCCACGTCTACAGAGAAACGCTGAGACTTTCAATCACTCCCCTGCCTTTCCTGCATCTGCTTTAATCCAATCCTCTACGTATCCAGTCTGTGGAAGGTGTTGTGGGCTTTGATGAATGAAGGAGATGTCCAGGAGCCATTCAGCTCTACCAGTAGAAGAAGTTGTGTTTGTGTTTGGGAAGAAGAAACAGGGCTTTTTCTGGACTCTTCCCCTTAGTTATGATGTTTTGATGCAAGCAAAGGTGTGTCTGGTGCTGGAAGAAGCTGCACCAGTGCAGGTGTATGAATAATCTGAGACAAATTGCTAATAGTTAGCCTCTGGAGGGTTGCCCATCACCAGGCATTACTATCACTGGTCTGCACACACAGGTAGGTGTCTACCTGTGACACTGCTTCTCTGGGATTAGAACTGTAAGCACTTAAGACAATACCAGAAGGCAGCATCTGGTTTAAAGGCAGAGGGACGCAAGTGACTAATGACTTCAACAGAGGACAAGCAAACCCACAGCACACTGGCAATTGCAAATGCCCCTTCAACCTTGATGCCCCAGGAGCTTGCATATTCTCAGAGCACCTCAGACCCGCTTTGGGTTTCTGAGGTGAAAACTGATGACTAATCCCCTGTATCACTACTTTTTGTTTCTGGAATGTAACCTTTGAAGTCATGCCACAGGCCTGTTCCGGTGAGTAGCACATTTTCTAATTTAGCCCAAAGTCTCCGATAAAGATAAGATGAGTTCCTTTGATATCTACAGAAGAGTCACCTGGGAATCCTACCGGTCACTTGGATATCCAAGTGACACACATATCTTATGAAGTACTGAACTAAAGAGCCAGTTGTTCTCCAGGGTCTCAATCTTGGTGAGCTTCTCTTCCATGTCCCCTTGATTCTTTGCAAAGATATAATTTCCAGGAGCCAGGTGTTTCCTGCAATAGCCTCAATGGGAGACTGGGAACTCAGCAAAGTTCACCTTCTAGCAATTTTCTGGAACGGTCCCTTCAGGATGGGATGTTGTCTTCCGTAGAATCAGGAAGGGACGGGGTCCACAAATCCATTGAATCCCTGAGAATCACGGACACCAGTAACCATAGGACAAAAGACCTTATGTCTCTACTCATGCTTTCTGTCCCCTGTGGCCCTCTCCCAGAGCATCTATGAAAAAGCAATTCTTCCAGGAACTCCAACCTCCAAGTCAAAAAAGACCTTTTAAGGCATTAGGAGGAGGCACCTAAATCAATTATCTAAAGCTGCTTCAGCACATCCCCATAGTGTTAGAAAAGAGACAAAGCAAAAAAAGGAACTTAGCCTTCCCCTACCATTTTCCTATCCATCTGTGGTGATCCTGCGGAAGTGATCTGATGATGGGAAAGAACTGATGTCTATGGTTATCTTGGTTAGCACCACAAGAATTCTGTCCCCTCCATCTGCACAAGAGGAGGGGATGCTTTGGGTCAAAAGATGTTACACAGAACAAAGATACTAGACAACTCCCTAATAAAAGAAAGAGTACAGATTTCCCGATTCAGTTAATAATAGAAATAATGTCATCTCTATTGACCCTCACCTAGACTGGACATTTAAGAGACCACGAAATGCCAATCCCAGTTCAATTTCCATGGAAGATAAAAATCAAATATCAAATCAGATGAAACTCAACAAAATCCAAATCACTATAAACAAGAAAGTGGATAACTATTTCCCTTAGTGAAGAAGCCATATTATGAAACACCTGGAGCGGGGAACCAGGCATACAAACCCAGGCGATTATAATTTAACAATACAAAAATGGCTGACAATTATTTGCACAAAATACAGCTGTTTGAACAATTGGGATACTTCTTAAATATAAATACAAAAAAATCTTAACAGAACAGCATTTAATTACCCGCACATTATTTTAATTGTTATTACAGAGCAGTAGCTTCTAATTACTGATTATATTACTGCAAATATGATCTGATCACATTCTTTAGAATTTTACTGTAAGGAGTCCCATTTTGATGTTCACCACCATAGCACATCTGCATTTAGAGTAGAATTATGTCATTAAAAAGCCATGGGAACTTCATCATTAACGTGTGGGTAGTGCAATCTTAATTTTCCCCTGCAGATATTGAATTGGGACCAATCATGCAAGATTTTCCAGGATGTTAAAGAACTGTCACTTTTCATTACAAAGCAGATGAAACAAAGGGAACACAAACAGCAGGACTGGACTAGATTTAGAACATTTCCTGCCCACTTTGTTTAACAGAACTTCGTAGAGTTAGTTTTCCCTAGAAATTTTGAAAAGAAGGTGTAAAGTCCCTTGATTCATTATTTCAGAGTCAGTATGGAAAACATCATTAGATTATCCAGTCTAGCTCTAATGTGCAGTATGGTACACACTCTCATAGGGTTTTTTAAAATGGAAAACTGAAGATTAGTGCAATTGCCAGAAGTTAACTATTTTCATTCTAGATAATGGAAAAAAGGTCAGGCAAATTAATGACAAATACATAAAGAAAAGAAAAGGAAGGTCAGAAGGAAGAGAATTTCAATTATTACTTATTTGTAAAGTCCTGTCCCCACTGAAGTCAATGGGAGTTTTGATGTTGACTACAATGGGATCAGGGTACATGGCTCGATTCTGCAAGGTATTGAACATCCTCAGCTCATGCTTAAGACATTGTGACATGAAGGAGTTCAACAATTCCAGAGTCTTTATCTTAGAATCAAGAGAATTCACACTCCCTACTTTCTAAAATGCAGGACATGATCTTGGATCTATGCATAGTGTCCCTTTTGGGTTCATAAACACTGCCTCTGTGAATGAGAAGTGACCCCAAGTAATAAAATTAGGCTTTTAAGTGGGGATCCGAGATGGACAACCAATGTTCAAAAACCTAAGAAGAAACATCCCTCCTAACAGCTCAGTTCTATGATATGCTAAGCACCACTGACACCAACAGGCATCCAGGGTGCTCAGCACCTTGCAGAAGAAGCAGAGTGTGTCGCAGGATCAGGCACTGCCCTTGGGAGTAAAATGGAATGGAAACGCTTATGTATATGTAACAAATAAATACATTAATCAAAAGGGAATTGCTATTAAGATATGTGTAGCATAAACAATGAAAAAGGATCAAAAGCTGCAAGGGAAATTACATCTCTCTTCTAACCAAAATGGATAAACAAAGTTTGAAGGGACGAATCAAAGGTTAAATTGTGCCTCGCTTCTATTGAGCGTTGAAGTTTCTTTTAGACTCTAATTTCTGACCTGATCTTGAGCCTGTCACTGTTAGGAATCTTCACAGCCAGGTGCATTCCATGTCTCCTACAATAACCTTTGTGTGTTTTTCCTTTCATTTTGTTACATCTTGCAGTTTCCACTTTGGTGTTGGATAGTCCTCCCATTGTCTAACGAGCAGCTCCTCCTCTGGTTCCAGCCTATGTGGATTTGAAGAGCTGCTAAGTTGGGAACAAAAGATGTCTTCTAAGTGGATAAAGAAAGGTAAAAAACCCAAAAACGGAGGGCCAAATTCTGCTCTCACACCAGTGTACAGCCAACAGGCCAGATTCTCTGTGCTGCATCGCCAGCAATGGTCCCAGGTGGAAGCTAGAGTAGCCACAGCCCCAGGAGAGGCTCAGATTGACAGCAGTTTCACCACAATTGCAAGTATGCCTGGCCACTTGCCATGCCAGCAAGTCCCTATCTCAGGGACTTCCAGAGGCTGTTGGCAAAGATTTCCATGTACTAGTCTTATGCTATTCCTAGTGGGCTATTTACTGCCTTTAAGGTCTGCTAGGCTTAACCCATTTGAGTGCCATAAAAGGGCCTTCATGAGAGCTAGAATCTGCCCTGGACTCAGGACTTCAGAGGAAGATTTTCATGAGTGCAAGTAAGAAGAGAAACTGGCCTAAAAAGTATTCTTTAAATGAACAATTAATTTATGTTTTGGGACACTAATGAAACAAAGTATTTCCCAGTTTTCTTTCAAAATACTCACCTATGCTTACCTTTCAGTACCCTGTCATACATTTCTAAACTAGACCCTCACTGGCTGTGTCTACACTGGGTCACTTATTCCGGAAAATCAGCCGCTTTTCCGGAATAAGCTGCGAGCTGTCTACACTGGCCCCTTGAATTTCCAGAAAAGCACTGACGATCTACTGTAAGAAATCAGCTGCTTTTCCGGAAAAACTATGCTGCTCCCGCTCGGGCAAAAGTCCTTTTTCCGGAAAACTGTTCCGGAAAAGGGCCAGTGTAGACAGCAAAGTAATGTTTTCCACAAAAAAGCCCCGATCGCAAAAATGACGATCGGGGCTTTTTTGCGGAAAAGCGCGTCTACATTGGCCACGGACACTTTTCCGCAAAAAGGGCTTTTCCGGAAAAGCATCCTGCCAATGTAGACGCTCTTTTTCCGGAAATACTTATAATGGAAAACTGTTCCGTTTTAAGCATTTCCGGAAAATCATGCCAGTGTAGACGTAGCCACTGTGTCTGCAAAAGCCAACATCCAGTTTTCTTCTTCTTTCAAGTAACCAGCCTATCCTACCCCCTTGACAACGAGCCTTTCACTGTTTGCTTGTTCCCTTCCTGTACTTTTCATCGGTCAGCACAAAATGATTTTCAAACTTTTAGACAGAGAATGCTTTTTTTATTTATTACAAAGAATCATACAAGCATACGGTTGGAAAAGACCTCAGAAGGTTATCGAGTCCAACCCCCTGCTCAAAGCAGGACCAATCTCAACTAAATCATCCAAGCCAGGACTTAAAAAACTTCTAGGGATGGAGATTCCACCGCCTCTCTAGGTAACCCATTCTAGTATTTCACCACCCTCCTAGTACAGTAAAACTCCGATAGTCCGGCATCCAACTGTTCGGCACTCCTGATACTCCAGCATCAAAATGCCAAGCGCTCCTGACCAGCTGATTAAAAAGCCTGCCGCTCAGCACAAGTGCTGGCTGTAACCCCACGGGAGCATAAGGTTGGGGGGGAGGGGATTGGGATCGTGTTACAGTATGGAGAAGAGGTTTTGCTTCAGCAAAGGGGAAAGGGGAGGGAGGAGAGGGGAAGGAGGATCAGGTACAGCAGGGAGGAGAAAGGAAGAGGAAAGAGGAGGGGAGGGGAAGAAGGATCAGGTTACAGCAGGGAGAAGGGAAGAGGAAAGGGGAGGGGAGAGGGAAGGAGATTGTGTCCCGGCCAGCTGTTAAGCCATGCAGCTGTACTGGGACCTCCCGATTCTCCGGCAAATCTGATAATCTGGCACCACCTAGGTCCAAATATTCCGGATTATTGGAAGTCTACTGTAAAATAGCTTTTCCTAATATCTAACCAAACCTCCCTCACTGCTTCTTATTCTGTCATCTGGCACCACTGAGAACAGCCTCTCTCCATCATCTTTGGAAGCCTTCTTCAGGCAGTTGAAGGCTTCTATCAAATCCCCACTCACTCTTCTCTTCTGTAGACTAAATAAGCCCAAATCCCTCAGCCTCTCCTCGTAAGTTATGTGCTCCAACTCCCTAATCATTTTTTGCCCTCCTCTGGACTCCCTCCATTGCATCCACATCCTTTCTATAGTGGGGGCCCCAGAATTGGATGCAATACTCCAGATGTGGTCTCACCAGTGCCAAATAAAAGGGAATAATCACTTCTTTAGATCTTCTGGCAATGCTCCTGCTAATACACCCTAATATGCCATTAGCCTTCTTGGCTACAAGGGCACACTATTGACTCATATCCAGCTTCTCATCCACTGTCATCCCGAAGTCATTTTCTACTGAACTGCTACTTAGCCACTCTGTTCCCAGCCTGTAACAATGCTTGGGATTCTTCTGTCCCAAGTGCAGAGTCCTTGTTGAACCTCATCAGATTTCTTTTGTCCAATCCTTCAATTTGTCCAGGTCACTCTTGACCCTATCCCTATCATCCAGCATCTCTCCCTCTCCCTCTAGGTTAGTGTCATCCACAAATTTGCTGAGGATACAGTCCATCCCCTCATCCAGGTCACTAATAAAGATGTTGAACAAAACCAACCCCAGAACCAACTCTTGGGGCTCTCCTCTTGATACCAACCACAAACAAGCAGTTGAGCCGTTGATCGCTACCAGTTGAGCCCAACAATCTATACAGCTTTCTAACCACCGTACAGTCTCTTTATCCAAACCATATTTCTTAACTTGCTGGCAAGCATACTGTGGGAGACCCTATCAAAAGCTTTACTATAATAAGGTATATCACATCCACTGCCTTCCCAGTAACCACAGAACCAGTTACGTAATCACAGAAGACAATCAGGTTGGTGAGGTATAACTTGCCCTGGCTGAATCCATGTTGACTATTCCTGATCACTTTCTTCTCTTCCAACTGCTTTACAATGGATTCCTTGAGGAATGATTTTACCAGGAACTGGGGTGAGGCTTCAAGAGAGACACTGCTTGGGACTGGCACATAAACTATATGATAAAATGGGCTTTACAGCACAGCAATAAACCAAAACTTCCATTAACATTAAATCTTTTCATTTTCTTCAATCCGGCACCAATGTTACATAATCCAGAGTTTAAAGAAAACATCTGAAGAGTTACTATCTAAGTCTTCATGTCACACCCATCAAAATGGCATAGGGGTACAAAGAGCCTGATCTAAAGTAGGAATGTCAATGTGTAATCGACTACATGAGTAACCGATAAGCCTGGGCTTATCGGTTAATCCTGTATCAGAGGCAGCAAGGCAGGGGAGAGGGGAACTGATATGTGCAGGGAGCCAGCTTTTATGCCAGCTCCCCGCGTATGCTGGCTTCTGCAGAGCCACCTCCCCACTGCCACTGAGGCAGCAGCATGGAGGTTGGGGGGCAGGAGGGAGGGGGCACATGTGGGGAGGCGGCACATGCGGGGAGCCGTTTTTTAAGCTGGCTCCCTGCAACCATCGGCTCCTGCATCCCCCCCGCATGCAAAAGTATAACTCCTAAAACTTCAAGCAGTTACACATTTACACAAATACCCGATAGTTAACATCCCTAATCTAAAGGCCACTGAAGTCATTGGAAGACTAACAGAATTTCTTAAGCCAAATTTAAATCAACAAGACTTGTATGATAAGATGCCCAAAACCAGAAACTAGTGTAATAAAAGATTCACTAGATCGAATAGTCATTAATCATCCCAGTAGCAGAAGGAATCCCTAAACATGGCAGAGTTCTAAGTAATCATTTTCTTTATTTGGAGTAAAACACTCTGAGATTACATTCCTGCCGTGGTAACACAATCCATCTTGCTGGACATTTCCAAAGAGGTGCCTTATTAAAGTTGTATTAACAATCTTTCTTCACACTTATATGATGTCTGCTTTGGAAAGACGAGAAGCAGGGGTTTGATATGACCACCTTCAAAAGCGGGTGTAAACAGCATATATTATTTAACAGAGCAAGGCCATTCATATGTGTAAAAGATGACTGCAATGGAAAGAGTTAGCTGACTACCGCAAAGCAAACCTAACTTTTCAAGACTTGGGAAACTGTTACAGGATCACAAGCATGTATGTACTTTGCATAATAGCATAATACAATATCCGGTGTGTAAACCTGAGTTCATAGTCTACTTCAGTCCACACTTGAAAATCACTTGTTGATCTCATTCTAGTCACCATCGTTTTCATATGAAACCATGAAGACTTTGTCATCACTGTCAATTTTTCGTTCAGGAGTGACCCAAGACTGGAGCAGCAGGAATGCTGCAAATCAGAAATGCAATGTGTATGAACAACAAGGGGATGCACAGTGTTTTCCTGCACTATGAATGGCTCCAGCCAGGGCTATTCATCTCTCTCTTTCACAATAAAACTAATTGACAAAATTGTACAGAAAGAAGCAAAAATGAACATACACGCACGCATACACACACACTCTACTGGATGTACTTTATAGTTTGCTACCAAGTTACATTCACAGAAATACACAAAGAGAAACAACCAAACCACAGGCTTCTCCTGTAGAGTCTGTCAAAATAAAAAGGCTCTATCCCTTCTTTGTCTTTTTGCAGTCAGCATATCCCTTTCCCAGGAGGAGCTCACTTACGTGACTTCTTCACATTAAATTCTGAAATTAGTACCTTCCTCTTTGTCAGAGACATGTAGTCCAAGATTATACTAATCCAAGAGCCTTTTCCACATCAGAAGTCCAGTGCATGTGAACACAACAGAAAAATAAAATAATGGGCTACTTTTCCCTTCTTTTCAGAGGGACTTCTGAGTCCTTCTGATTCCCTCCAAGACTCTTTTCTTCTGAGGGAAGGAGGTTTTGTATATATACATTCAGCCCCTCTCCCAGCAGGCCCTGCTAGAACTCTGGCGCTTAGGTTGCAGCTACTCTCAGAATTTCAGTGCTCAAATTTCTCTGCTCTCCTAGTCTGGTGGGAGAAGAGAAGCTGGAAGCTGAACACCGTAGTTCAATCCCCAATTACTAAGGGCAGGAGGGAGTTTCATCCCATCATGCAACCCAGAAATAGCAATCTAGGGCTTTCCCCCCCCCCCCCCAAACACAACTGCCTTCCTAAAACCAATTCTTCTTCCTTAGCAATTTAGGTTCTGGTCCAAACCCTGCAATGAGTCAGCATAGCCTCAGAGATTTCTGTTACTAGCTTTAAAGTGATAGTATAGCTCATTAAGGAGACAAACACAAAAGGGCAACACTTATGGACCCTAGAAATAGAAATATTTGGTTTAAATGTCAGTTATAATTTAAAAACACCACTTACATCATTATACATATTTTGCAACGGTCGTAACAATTATTTTCTGCTAAGATTTCACACATATCCATAAACTGAGTATCGGCAACTTTTAACTGGATCTGGGAGAAAAGAAACTTGTTTGCTTCACCTGCAGATGGTCTAGATTGAGAATTTGTACTTATTCCTTAAAGGCAAGTCTTACAATCATATCAGTTAGGATAGGGGTTGGAGAAGGGATCCTCTTTCCTAGGCATCTACTTTGCAGACTCAGCGAAAAGGAGTTGTATCTTCAAAAACTTCTACAAGTGAAAACAGAATTGTGTCTTGTAATGGCAACAGATGAAACTTATAGCTTCTTCTCTAGTATTTGAAGACACTGTCTGAGAATGGCAATGTCTGATATTGGAAACTTTATGTTCCAATGATTATTTTGTCCCTCAGATATGCTAAGATGCAAAGATGATCCCTGTACTAACTGAAAAAGTTAGTGTAACAAAAGAAGAATCTCTGCGTTGCCTCCAATTAACACAGCCTGGGAAACTGCAGAAGGTGACTCATTCCGCCTGGAAGTTATGAGTTCCTGGAAACACCAAGCTGTTATCCTTCCTTGTTGAAATGAAGGTCGCTGTGATCATCATACTAAAGCCAGTCATTCCATTAGTATAAATGAATGAAAGCAACAGCAAATCAATCCAAAAGAATTAGAGACAGGTGACAGGTCAGACTCTATATAATCTGCTTTCCTTTATAGCAGCAACTTCAGGAGGCACTCGACCAAAAGGGTGAGTGTAACAAGTGTGTTTCTTCATGTAGAGGCATGAGCCACAAGCTGGGGTGGGCAATGATTTTCAACGGGGGGCCACTCCAAGATTTTGGTAAGGGAAGTACTTCTGTGAAGGGGGCACAAGATCTGGGACGGCAGGTGGGGTGTAGAAGGGAGCTTGGGATAGAGGACTGGGGTACAGGAGGGAGTTATGATTGGGGGCGGGGCTTGGGGTGCAGAGTCCAGGAAGAGTTATGGGTGCAGGAAAGGATTCTGGCCTAGGGTAGGGATGTAGAAGGGGGTGCAGGATCTGGGAGCGAGTTGTGACTTGGGATAAGGGTGGAAAGGGTTGCAGAGGGCTTGGGTGGTGACGTGAGACGGAGGAATGGGGTGCAGGGTCAGGGAGAGGTATGTGTGCAGGAAAGGATTCTGGCTTGGGGGAGGGGTGCTGGAATAGGTGCAGGATCTGGGAAGGAGTGATGACCTGGAGGAGGTGGGGAGAGGGGATACAGAGGGTTTGGGAGGTGGCCTGGGGCAGGTATCTGGGGGGAGAGAGAGGGTGGAGTGCAAGAGGCTGGTTCTGGCGGGAAGGCACTTACTTAAGTAGCTCCCAGCCAGCATGTCTGCAAGAATCTGAGACAGACTCCCAGACTATGTGCTGGGCTGCTCCATGTGGCTCTGCTCAAGCACAAGGAACAAGGGATGGAGGGGGGAAGCGAGGCTTCGTTCATTGCCCTTGCCTTCAGCAATGTTTTTCAGCTCCTATTGTCTGGAGACTGGCCAATGGGAGCTGGGGTATTTTGCTAGGGTGCGGAACAGTGTGTGAAGCTTTCTCCTCCATGCATAGCAATTAGCAGCCTGCTGTTTAAAAGCAGTTGCATCTGCTCTGTAGTAAGGGTGCTGGCGAGGCAGCCGCAGGCTGGATCTGTCGGCTTGCCACCTCTTGCCCACCTCTGCCATAAACTCGTCCATATAGTGGCATGTTGTGTGTATTCTGTAATGCACCACTGTATTAACGAAAAACTGTAACACAAATAGGCATAAACTAGCACATACGAAGTAAAAAGATGCTGACATAGCCTAGAGTGGAAATTCAATACTGGGCATCTCTATCACAAGAGAAGTGCACATTAGCACCAAAAACATTAGAAAGATGTGCACAATGACTCTGTGTTTCCATCTCTGTGTCTAGTTTGGAGAATGAATATGATATCCAGAGATCACTGACAAGATATCTGTAAGGGAAACCGTATGT
Source organism: Apalone spinifera (assembly GCA_030068395.1). Lineage (NCBI taxonomy): Eukaryota > Metazoa > Chordata > Testudines > Trionychidae > Apalone > Apalone spinifera. Next base: position 20,073,247 of record JANRFK010001605.1, read on the forward strand.
CAATATTACAAAGTTTCTTGGCCCACTCAAAGCACAGAAAAAGGCAAAAATGATTTACAATACAGAGAAGACCCAAAACAAAACAAAAACAAAACAAAACAAAAAGGAAAAGGAGAGCACAGGAAATATAACTCTCTTGGAATTCTTGCCATCCTCGGTGGTCATAATTTGAAGGTGAAGTTCAAGAAAGAGTATAATTTTCCAGTCACACAATAAGTCAACGTTTATATAGTAGTGTGCTTCATTCTGAAAGCTCCAAATGTGTCAGAAACACACATTTCCATTGAAACAGCAGGTAGTTTAATATTGCCACAAATCCGGAAATAATTTTCATCAGAAGGAAATCATCCACAAGTTGAAGCCTGGATCTGCAATCTATGCCAAATATCCGAGCTGCATTATCTGTATTATCTCACTTAAATACTAAACACCATGGGAAAAGGACCTTATCTCTTCTTCATTGAGAGGATTCTGCCATGGTAACCGTACCTCACTCCTTGAGAGATCAAGCAAACTCCGTTTATTGCTCAAAGTAAGACTGAGTACAGGTATGAGGACATTTTGTCTATCAATAAAACGACTGCATGAAAATAGCCTAGATTATGATTTCATTGGGATTCCTAGTGGTCTAGGGTGTAAACAGGAGTATCAGAATTTGGCTATAAATAAACACCGCCACAATCTGGAGCAGGTACTTTTGCTTTATTGTAAGTTATATAAAGTGATGTGTATATTTACAGCATATGTCTGTTATAAAACATTTTGCCATATTTGTGCTTTATAAACCTAGTTAGCAATGGGCAGAAAGAGTAGCATGGTTTTTACACCGTTTAAATGTTTAACCGTACAATAATAAAAGAAATGAAAAGATTATTGCAAAGATTTCTTTGGTGACACTGGAGGCAGAATGGCTTAGAATCTATAGATGTTACACAACCAGAAAGTGTAAAGGGATAGGGATGGAAATTTAAAAACAAAAACAAAAAACAAACAAAAAAAAGGATTAGATTCTGATACCCTTGCTCACACTGGGTTTTACTACTCCACAAGGGTGTTCAAATCTGACCCACAGAGAACCAGAGAGCACCTCCACTATCTGCAAAACAGAAGAAAACTACAGGTTGGATCTCTCTGGTCCGGCACCCTTGGGACCTGACCAATCCAGAATGAGGGAATTTGCTGGATCAGAGGATGTCCCCTGCTACCAGCTGCTGTATCCCTGGCCCTGGCCCTGGCCCCGCTATCAGGGCTGCTGCGTCCCTGGCCCCGGCCCTGCTATCAGGGATTCTGTGTCTCTGGCCCCAGCCCTCCCATCATAGCTGCCATGTCTCCCGCGTCTCTGCCCCTGTCCCCACTATCACCACTGCTGTGTCTCCCATGTATCTGGCCCAGCTATCACAGCTCCCACGTCTTCGTCCCTGGCCACGCTACTGCGGCTGCCGCATCCCCGGCCCTGCTACTGGGGCTGCCACGGATCCTGCTACACTACTGGGGCTCTGGTGCCATTCCCAGCCTGAGCCCTAGGCCCGTCGGTCTCCAAGCCACGAGTCCTCATGCAACTGGGGCCAGAACTCCCTGTTCCAGGAACAACTGTGGTGCTGCTGAACCACAGATGTTCACGGATGAAGGAGTCTCAGTTTTGAGAGGTTCAAACCTGTATCTATTTAGGCATCTCAATGTGAATTTCTTATCCAAAATTCAACTTGGGGACATTGTAAACAAAACGGCAGTCTATTTGGACTTGAACTCTGTTCTATGTAAAGGATGCTCCATAAACACTTCCTGGAAGTGTATATAAAGAGAAGCGAGAATCTGCAACAGCATTACATTTAGATAAGGTCATAAAGTGTCTCTGATAGAATGCTGACAGATGATTGCTTCTATTTCCCTCATTTTATAGGTCAATGAATAGTCACCATAATACCAAACATCTGAGAACATGATCATTCAATCATACTTTAGCAGAGTCAAAAGAGCTTCGAAATACCCATACAGTCCATGGCTGGTTTTATCCAATAGTAAAGGAAATGTCTGTTGGTACAGCAGAGGCAAAGGCTGTACTGAGATGACACTAACAATTTAGAAACTGCTGAATGGAGACTGCCAGACCATGCTATCCTGATTGTTCATCTGCAGCAAGGAATCATTTGTCAAGTGACCCAAATTGCTTATTCAATGACATACAAATCAGGACCTAACAGCTTTGAAACAGCTCATCCACATCACTAAAATACTGTGGTCTGCACTGCTGCTCAGGCTGATGTAAGAACTGGAAATCAAAACACACATACACAGAAAGGAAATTAAAGTATTTGTTTTGGTAAAAACATAAACAAGCAGCTTATGTATTTTTGTATATTCTCATGAATCAGTGCTGAAACTGTGCACGAGTCCATATGAATGCCAATGGAATAAGTTGTTGTCTCAGCTGAATTATATTTGCTATGTTATATTGGTTGTATATTAATTATGTGGCCTCACTCAAAGCTGCTCCCCACTCTGGCATTCCAAGACCATAAGGTGGGACCCTACAAGACACCCTAAAAATACCTTGCCACTAAAGCAGGGCTACTCAACTCTGGATGCCCCGGGGGACACAATGATACTCTCAGCACATGCCAAGGGCCACAACTTAAGTGTGGTTGCATATACATGCAAATATATATGCAAATATATGCAAATTGCTTTTCACACTGACAGGCGTGAATACAAGGATTAAGGCAAGATTACACAATACACAGACCCCATATAAGTCAGTTCTGCTGATATTAATAAAATGTAATATTTACCCAATTTCCACCCATATGGACAGCATTTTTAATGAGCAATGCAATATTTACCTGAATTCCACCCATATGACAGCATTTTTAACTACTAAAATGCATATCAACAGAAGACCATTACATGGACTACGTTTTTGTTTTGGCTCCCACCCCCATGGGCCATAAACAAACAGGCCGTGGCCCACGTGTTGAATAGCCCTGCACTAAAGGCTTATGTTAAAATTGCCCAAAGTCACATATTCCCTGACCTTGGATTGGTAGCACTGCCACCACCCAAATGCAAAACCCCTTTGGAAACCAGGGAAGGTGCACTTAGGCATTCCTTCCTGTGAGGTATCCTCAAGCTATTTTGACCCTCCCTCAGGAGAGATCTTGAAAACTGTAATTTCTCTTAATATTTTAGTTTTGCAGTCTTACGCATGTGCACACAGAACCTCTCATCTTCTAGGACACAGGAATGAGATCATGGTCTTAAAAGGATGATTTTTATTTACAACAACAACAAAAAAGAAAACACAGATGGTGAAACCTTACTTGGTTGCTATGTGGGTCCACTTGAAGCTAATTAACTCTTCCTTTTGTAGGTCGTGGGATCTAATAGAATCTAATAGAGTCATAGAATACCAGAACTGGAAGGCCCTCAGCCTTCCTGAGACCTGCAACCCTCAGCCAGCCCTTCTCTCCCCCCTGTGCCCACTCCTCCAGTAGCCCCACTCTGATCA
>JANRFK010001605.1:20098560-20129411 GCA_030068395.1 Apalone spinifera
AGGTCCATAATCTCCACCCTGGACCAGGAAGGCGCCCGCCTTCTCCAGCCCCTGTCACGCTCCTTGGAGCTAGCAGACTGCTCCTGGGGAGCGGTGGAGGGCTGGCTGCCAGTGGCTTGCTGGCTCATGTTTTGGGGCTACTGCTGGCTCTGGGCTGGCAGTCTTGGAGCTGGCACAGGAACTGTGGCCAGAGTCTACCCCTTTAATGTCTCCGGGCTGAGGGAGAGGAGAGTAAGTTTTCCTGGTTGTGCCCAGAGTGGCCACCAGGGCTCTCTAGGAAGGGCTGGAGGCCCCCTATTTCAAATTAAATGTCTACACAGCACTTAATTCGAAATAGCTATTTCGAATTTGGCATTACTCCTCGTGGAATGAGGTTTACCAAATTCTAAATAAGGGCTCCACTATTTTGAATTTATTTCGAAATAGCGGTTTGCCTGTATAACTACTGTTATTTCGAATTAACTTTGTAGTGTAAACATACCCTAAGATGCTACTAGACTAACCGTTATTTTTGAACTTTTTCCTGTTACCAACTCACTCGGCTATCCCTCTGAAGCTTATCTACTCACTGTCTTTTTTATTTCCTCCCCTTCAATTTTCTTTTCCTCCTCCCCCCCTTTCCTGCCCCCCTTGCTTCCCTTATTTATCCTTGGATCTGAACTTCTAACACTCCGGTCATCTGAAGAAGTGGGTTGTGCCCCCGAAAGTTCACGATACCATCTACATATTTTGTTACCCTTATGGTTAGACATTTTGCAGTCTACAGACTGACTAAGATTTTTCCCCAGAAAGAGAAGATTCCCCTTTCTGTGCGGTCAGCTATAATTATTTTGAACATCCTCCTGGTGTAATAATGATGATTAATGCTCCTCTGTCTATCGTCCATGTTATATAAATAAGGCCTTGGAGTTACTAGTCTTAACGATGACACAATAATAGTTAATTTCAGATGGGGCAAAAAGAAGGTGGAACAGCTGATCAATAATAAAGTTCCCTCTGAAGCACAATATTACAAACAAGAAGAGTCCTGGCTTATCTGATAAATAGGAGTGTATGGCTCTGATCATTGCTAACATTCCCATCTGCAGAGGTTACCCGCTGAGAACCTGCCAGCTTGCTTTGGATCAACAAAGTTACCTCTGTATTTTTCATCTTTCCTATGCTAACTACAGGGAAGATCTAGGGAAATTTAATGCTAAAGGGTGATACTCTTGTGTATTTTCTATCTTCCTTACCTTCTTTAGTGGCACAGTTAGCAAAGTACATAAATCTAGCTGAGCCTTTCTAACTATAGCACATTGGTGTTAATGAATTCCTTTAGATAAATAGTGAGATTAGGTTATAAATGTGCTGGAGCTTTCAGGTTTAAAAAAAAAAAAAAGCATTGATAATACTACTTCATATATCTTCAGCGGTTCTCTCCCCATGCACTCAAAATGCCCTATAGCTAAGGTAGGGGCATTCTATAATTCCAGCACAAAGGGGAGAACTGAGGTATGGTGGGGCAGGAATTAAGTGACTTCGCCAAGGACACAAGTTATATATATATATTGGAACATATAGTTATATGATTGGAATAAATGACTGACATCATTTACTGAGTTCAAGCAGCTGATGCCAGAAATAAAAGGCAATGACCTCCAATTATATCAGCTCAGAAGTATCATGTTTCTGGATTTTCAAAGTCAAATGAAAAGACAGCTCGCTTAGAAAGGTTACCATGAATCTGATCTGGTTCTTACTGATAAAACGTCATTGATTTGTTGTTTTAATTGATTTCTGCCTTCTTTTCCTGTTAGTTAGGCTAAACTTTCTCAAATGTATAAGGCACTTTATGTCCAGCTACTATACATCACAAAAAAAAATTGTGAACCATTAAAAGTTCAAGAGTTAGGACACAATAAAGGAGCTTCTCAGATCTAGGGATGTAAGTGAGTAGTCGAGTAGTTACCTAAAGTTATTGGGTAGTCAAGTTGACATCTCAACTACTCACTTCCCCCCAACTTTGCCTCTGTATCAGAGGCAGCAAGGGAGGGAGGGTAAGAAACAGGAGCTGGTTCCCCCCAGTACTGTCTCTGTGGTGCCGTCTCCCTCCCTCCCCCTGCTTCAGAGGCAGCAGCAGGGGGGCAGTGGAGTAGGGAGGCTGTCACGAAGCAACCTCTGCCTGCGGTGGACCCAGGCTCTGGGAGCAGCTCCTGTCTACAGGGGGTTCCTGTGGGAAGGTGCAGGCCCCCCCATGTACAGGGGCTGCTGCCATGAAGCAGCCCCTGTCTGTGGTGGCCCAGGCTGACCGCAGGCAGAGACTACTCCAGCAGCAACTCCTGTCCGCTGCCAGCCCAGTGAACAGGGGCTGCTGGACTTGACGTGAGCGGGGACTGAGCAAGGCCAGCTCAGTCTCAGCTCATGCCAGACTGGGACCAATGCAGCTCTGCATTTTAAATGTAGTAAGAGCCAAGTGGTCCTGGCTCTGTCCCAGCTCACGCCAGTCTGGAACCCATCCACGCTGCGCCTCTGCAGTTTAAATGTAAGTAGGATCCAGGCTGCCTGTGCGCCCAGCTCCTATTACATTTAAACTGCAGAGCCGCAGTGGGGAGGTAGCTCCTGGACCGGCACGAGTCGTGACAGAGTGCCTTCCTTTATCAACTAATTGTGTAGTCAATACAAATTGTATCGACTACATGATTAGTTAATTACCTGTCTCTTAACATCCTTAGTCAGATTGCCATCAAATTCTGCATGTTCCCAGTTTGAAGGGAAGGCAGATATTGTTAAAGGGAAACTATCAACTTGACAGCTAGGAAATTTATAGAAAATTAATTTCAAGCAGTTACAGGAAGTATATTGGGCCAAGTCCTCTGCCAATGTCACAGCTTTACAATCATATTTTCCTATTCTATTTTTAGTTTTTCCTCCGTGTTGCTGTGTGAAAACAAAAACCACAAAAATGATGGAAACCAGCAAATTGACTATACAAAGGAAGCAGTAAAATCAAATGTTTTTTTCCGACTTTCCATGATCTTGATGCTACTCACAACGATAATAACAAACACTTCAGGAGAAGAGTGATTTTTTTAAGCTCTGTCCCAATAAAGCCAGGATTTCATGAGGGCTTTACTTATTCAGATAGCTACCTTTCCCTCATGCAAATCCCTCCTAAGAATCTCACCTCCACTGTGAAGGCTACAAAAGTTTAACTTTAAACTGTTCAGACTGGAAGAAATGGAACCACCATATGATGATCCTGTTTATGTAACTCACCCAATCCCACCAACTCCCTCATTTGCTGTTTCCATCATCATGCAAAAACTAAGCGTGTGTCTACACTGCACCCATAGCTCAAAAAAAAAAACCTATGGAATTTGAGCTATGCAAATCACATAGCTTATTTTGAGTTCATTTCAAAATAGTTTATTTCAAAATTTGGCACTGTCTATGCAGCGCCAAATTTCAAACTGAGTGCTATTCCGAAACGTCCCTTACTCCTCGTGGAAAAAAGTTTACAGGGCTGTCAGAATAGTGAACCCATTATATTTCAAAATAACAGGCTTGCTCAAAAGACACAGACTAGCTACTTCAGGATACCAGAAGAATCCCAAAATAACGCCACAGTGTAGACATACGGTACACCACATGAGGCAGAGAACATGTTTGTCCGTCTGTTCTGTGAAGGCACAATATAAAAAAATACTAGAGGAGGAGCATCAATGCATTAAATGTAAGGAGTGACTTTTCCAGAGATAACTGAAAATCCACTTGCCATTATTTCCAGTTTAGACCATTGGGGCTTACTCTTCCACACACATAAGCAGAACTATTGAATATAAGGTACAGAGTACAGAGTACATGGATTATACAATAAGGGAGCTTCAACATTAGGAAACCCTTGGGCTATGTCTATACTGGCGGGTTCTTGTGCAAGAATGGCTATTGCGCCTGCTCTTGCGCAAGAAGATTTACAGTAAAGCGTGGGAAGAGAGGGCTTCTTGCGCAAGAGCTACGCTCTTTTCTAACAAGTGTAAACCCTCGTGCGCAAGAGCTCTTGTGCAAGAGGGCAGTGTGGACACGTGGCAGGGGTTTCTCGGGCAAGGAAGCCCTATGGCTAAAATGGCCATCAGAGCTTTCTTGCGCAAGAGACTGTCCACACTGCCATGGATGCTCTTGCGCAAAAGCACATGGACGTGTGGACGTGCTCTTGTGCAAGAATTCTTGCGCAGGAACTCTTGTGCAAGAACCTGCCAGTTTAGACATGTCCGTGGAGGAGAGGAGGTTAAACTTGAATCAGTGAAAGTAAAATACGAGCTCCTCAGAACAGAACAGAGGTCCTCAGAAACACACTGAAGGGACCTCAGCTCCCTATCCCTGCCCCCCAAATCCATCCCACAGAACATATACCTGTTCCTACTAGCTATTAGCCAGAGAAAGACCAGCTGTATGAAGCTCTAAATTACACATAGCAATTTCAGAGGCCAATCTGAATGGCGTCTACCTATGTATTTTAGAAACATGCATCTTTCTGTCTGTCCATCTGGCTATGAATCCATTTGTTCAAGAATTCCTTCTAAATGGTAAGAGCTAGGACTACCAAATTTGGTATGCAGCCTCTTCTTATCCTAATTTAAAGCATGGTCAGAGTTTGGTTGTGCCAGGAAAAATGGGATGTGCCTGGAATGGGATTGTTTTCCATAACATGGAAAGGGAAGGGGCTGATTGGAGGGATGCTATAACTAGTAAGGGCAGCCATACCACCAAGAGAGTGGCCAGTTGGGGCTGAGGCTCGCCATCTTGCCAGCCACCAGATTGTGTAAGTGTTTCCTCTGCCCCCCACCCATCCCTTGGCCACAGCACCAGGAAAGGAGGAAGCCCCCCTAGCCAGTAGTTCCATCCCTCCCGGGAGGAGTCACAACTCACTTCCCCCATTACTAGGCTGCTCAGGGTTCTGGCCTCCTAGCCAGCCTATGCAGCCCCAGGCCCAGGAAGCACCCTTCATGGACCCACCCCCCCTCTGGCCCCTGAGCTGGGCCTGGGGAGTGCTGGTGGGGACAGCCTGTAAGGCCTCCGACAGGGTGTGCAGCCTCTCCCACCGCAGGCTGGCCCTGGGAGAAGCTGGTGGGTAGGGGCATGGTTCCCACTTCCCTGGGAAGAAGCTGGCAGCTACCCCATTCCTGTATTGTGAGACTCCTCTTCTCTCCTGAGCTCCTCCTCATTCTAATCCCCTCCTGCCCTGACTCCTGCACCTCCCACCCCCTGCCCTGAGCCCCTCCCCAACTCTCTCTCTCTCTCTCTCTCTCTCTCTCTCTCTCTCTCTCTCTCTCTCACACACACACACACACACACACACACACACACCAAGTCCCCTGTCCTAAGCCCCTCCTCAAACCTCCACCCTGACTCCTGAACCTACCACACCCCTGGTCTCCTTCTCTGAGCCCCCCAAGATCCCCAAGGCCCTGCCCTGACTCCTGCACCACCACTACCTACTACCAACCCCCTGCCCTGAAATACCCGGGCAACAATGGGTAAATCTTCTAGTTATAATTAATTACAGTGTTGGGTGCAGCACATAATGGGACCCAATTCCACCTTCATGGAAGTCAATGGGAGTTTTGTCAGATTAGGGATGTAAAATCCCATTTAATCAGTTACATGTTACATTTAACCAGTTAAGTGATTAAATTTAATCAGTTATGTTTAATCCTGCAGCCCAGTGAGCATGGTGAGCCAAGCGGGCCACCAGTTAACCAGTGACATCCCTACTCTCAGATTCAGCTAACTTGGGAGACAACAGCTTAAAGTAGAAATGCCGTCAGAACTATCAGGATTTTGTAGTTTCAAGTCATAACATCACCGTCTGCCTTAAGTTACATTACATCTGGGCATCTCCACCGATTTCACACGAGAGTAGAATGTAACTGTTACTATTGTTTCAAATTAGATTTCTGTTTAATTTTTCTTCTAAAGAAAATACACATGAGTGAGCTATAAACAGTACATTAGTTATACTATGAAATCTTAACTGGACTAATGGAGTGGTAAAAACCAATGCGAACTAACATTCATCCTGATCCTACGGATTATACACAATGACTGTATGGGGCTATTGTATAAATGGTAATGTGCACATTTAGAAAAATATCATTGATCCAGATATTATCAAGGACAGCCACACAAAAATACTCATCAAAAGTTATTCCTCGTACTCTTTTATAATAATGTATCTTCAATACTTTAAATACAGTATTCTATATACATGCCCATACAATCTTTATAAATCATTTAAATAGGGATGTTAAATGGTATTTAAGCAGCTAATTGACTAGTTGATGGAATTTCCATTGACTAGTTGATTAGTTGATAAGAGGGTGAAATTGCAGAGCCGCAGCAGGGTTATCTCCTGGCGCCAGGATCTAACCCCTCTGCAGCTCTGCCTTTTAAACGTATTAAGAGACGCCAGGCTGAAGTGCAGCGAGGGAGACTGGGCACGAGCCGGGAATTATCTGATTCCTGGCTCGCGCCCAGTCCCCCACTATGTCTCTGCCTTCTCTGCCCACACCGACAGAGATGGTGCTGGCGGGGGGAGGGGGACTGGTTTTTAAGCCGGTTCCCCCTCCCCCCTTCCAGCACTGGCTCCTGCTTCCTCCCTTGCTGCCTCTCTCTGATAGAGGCAGGACTGTGAATGGCTAGCTAACTACAAAAGCAGCTTCTCCTCTCTTGGAATTCACACCTCCAGATCAGCTACTAGAAGTGGGCCTCATCCTCCCTGATTGAATCCACCTCGTCATCTCCAGCCTGATTCTGGCCTGCATATTTATACCTGCCTCTGGAAATTTCCACTACATGCATCTGACGAAGTGGGTCTTTGCCCACGAAAGCTTATGCTCCAACACTTTGGTTTGTCTATAAGGTGCCACAGGACTCCTCGACGCTTTTGCAGATTCAGACTAACACGGCTATCCCTCTGATACTTGATACCAAAATATCTAGTTGGTTTCAGTACATTTTGTTTAATGTACATTTTACCTTTGTTTCTCTCTTGAAAGATTTCTTTGGCATAATTCTGCATTTGTTCACAGAACTGTTCTAGCCCCAGGTGTAATTTCAGCTATCAGTCAAGTCCCACACTAATAAGAACTTTATCAAACTTAAGCCAGTTTACCTCAATAACCAAGAATTTGACTAGTTTATAAAAAAATGTTCAGAGTGAAGTTAAGTGAAAGTTCATGTCAGGGTATGGTAGCTTCACAGTACATGAAGGATAGGGTTATAATTAACATCATGGTACTGAAGGAAGTTGATTGTAATTAGCATTATTTATATATCTTCTCGTCTGTCAATATGCCCCATATAATAAGAGAGGTTGAACACAGACTGTAATTTTACAATTCACTTTTCATGGGAGGTTACACAATTCACAGAAATTAACCCTTGGTGATATACAGTGTATACCAGAGTACCATTACCACTGGTTTGATTATTGCCTTCAGCTGAGAAATGTCTGAATTATCTTTTCCCCTGTAAAAATTTAACTTAGGAATATGCATTCAGAACTAGTTAAGTACCCTACTCAATAAAGGTGTAAAAGCATGTGCAAACCTCAGAAAGATGTGTAAGGCCTGCTCGTATTCTTGAACTTAGACACAGGTCTAAGTACCCTGGTCAACCAGGGCTTTGGTTACCAATTTTTATTAAATGACAAAACAGGTATGTTGACAGGACAAGTATTTACTTTGATCAATGTTGAAAAAGAGTTGATGGCAGATATAAAAAATAAAGGGATATTGTGCAAGTTGCCATTCTGGTTGATTGTCTCAGCAAACATCAAGGATTTAGGGCCAGATCCAAAACCCACTAATATCAGTGGAAAGGTTTCTATTGACACTAATGAGCTTTGAATAAGGACCATAACGGACACTGAGTATGAACTTCTCTTACACCCTGCTGAGATGGTCCCTCCAGTTAAAGGCTAAATATAGTTCATGGAAATATGCCATGACTATACCTCTGTCAGTAGAGAGAATCTTTTAGTATGCACTATAAAACAGAAATAAAAACCAGTGTATCTTGGTTTTGTATTGTTGGGGCCTGATAATGTGGTAAAAAATATGAAATCTGAAGATTACAGGAGCTTTTTTAATCTTTTATGCTTTCGCAATTCATTGTGATAGGCACAATGATATCGGCTCCCCAGTCCCTGAGTGAAGCCAACTACAATCTCATTCTCTCAGGGTTGAGCTCTTGTGACACTACTGCACAGTCTTACCATGGAAATGGACAGTTGTTTGCATAGTAGTTGCCAAAATCAGAATAAAAAATAATTTCTAACTAAACACATGCAGGCCTGCCAACCAGGAGGAAAGCAAAGGGAGAAGTTACCTACTGTGGCAGTGGCTAGAATTCCAGGCCCTTTACATCATCACTAGAGTACTGCACTGGGCACTCTGTTTGGGTTGAAGGCTGGGGTGGAGGAGTGCGCTGCACTCTGGACATCATGGAGGACGGCTGCCCTAGCCCTGCCCCTTCCAGGAGCACAGAGCAGCACTCCCCCTCCCCCCCACCCCTGATCTTGCCCAGGAGCCCACGGAGGCTGTCGGCTCTTCCGAACATGTTATGAAACAAGACAAAGTCTAGTTTTCGCTTAGGTTACTGATTCAGGAGGATTATTTTCAATAGTACCCATGGGACTTATGAGCAGAATTCTACTGGAAGTCTTTAACTTACTGGGGGGAAAATCAGCTTCCTAATTTACAGCAGAGCGAATTCACAGAATACAGAAGGCACAACTCTGTAATATCTCCCACAGGCTGTTTACACACTCATTTCTTTCTCCAATGCAGGATTTTCTTGTCGCATTATGTTATGACTAGCAAGGGATTTTCCCCCCTACAACTTCCCTTTGGAAAACAAGCAGATACATTTGCAACATGCAGCCTTTTACAAGAGCTAAATCCATAACTAAAGTTGGGTTTTCTGCTTCACTCTTCCATGCATTTACTGAGACACTCAAACTGTTGCCTTCCAAAGCATCACTTTTCCTGAGTCATTGTATCTAATTATAAGACAATATCATAGCAATTTTAATAGACTGAATGTTTTAATGGGGACTAGGTTCCTAAGACTTCAGTTGTACATCAATCCAAATCAACTAGTAGTTTCATGCATCTCAGCTGGCAGTACATGCAGTTTTTCTTCACTTTGGCTGAAGAATGAAAGATTCTTAATCAAAACCAAGCATGCTCCTTTCAAGGAATTTTGTATTTCTCCCAGCAGGTATGTATCCCACTGGCATATTAGCTTTTTGTTCATTATATGCCCTGTAATTTTCCCCTTCAAAAGAGTTTTTGAGTTAAAAGAAGAAAAAATTCTCTGAAGCGTGGAAACCACAGACCCCACTATCTTGCCTTCATTTGTTTTTGTTTTTTTTTAAAAAGGATCTCATCTGCTATGTAATTGAGAGTTTGTCTGTCTATGCGTCTGTCCAAGAACTCCTCCTAAGAGCTAGGACCACCAAATTCGGTATACAGCTTTCTTTTATCATAACTTAAAGCAAGGAAAAGATTTGGTTGTGCCAGGAAAATGGAATATGCTGGAATAGGATCACATCTCATAAAACATATAGAAAAGACACAGATTCACCAGGCAGCCGAGGACACACACCCCTTCTGAGACTGCCCCAGCGCTAAGCCTCCCACCCCTTCAAGGAGGGCTAGGGGAGTTGAATCTCCCCCCACCCCATTCATATGAGGACGTTTCTGACTGCTCCCCTTCATCAGGGAGTGAAGGAAAAGTACAGTTTGCTACATTCCTCACTCTGGCTGGGGAGCACAGGGGGCAGACGAACCTGGACCTAACATGCCAGGGGACAAGCACCCCTTCCCTGGCTGTGCCCTCTGGAACTGCAACAGCCATGAAAAGGTGCTTCTCACCTGACCGCAAGCTGCTAAGTTGGGAAAGGCCTGGAGTAGCCCTCTCTCCATGGGACAGCCTGCACTGAACCCCTCCATTCCCATCCCCATCCCATAGCAATGATTTAAATGAAGTATGTACATTTTTATTTTATTTAAAAAACAATTAATTGATTTAAGGACCCGAGCAACACCAGGTAAATTGTTTAGTATTTAATATTGCCAACTCTCACCATTTTATTATGGAATGTGCAAGGTTGTTCTTGAAGAAAAAACATCCCATCACCTGGATACATATTACTACTCGAGAAGATCAATTGTTTGTTGTTTTTTCCCTGGCCAGTCAAAGTAAGTACCTAACTCTCATGAATGTAGATAAAAGCCTGAAAACATGAACTCTAGTAACTCAAACTAGTAACTCAAAAATTCAAAACAAAACACACACACACACACACACACACACTCACACCCCACTAAGAAAAAGAACCCAAACCCAATGATTATTTTTAAAAACCATGATATTAGGCCAATTTTGATATTTCTGGATGCTTGGTGTTGGCAACAAGGCTTTACCCTGTAAAATGTCTTCATTTCTCAAAGGAATAGTAATGTGATGCTGAGCCCTTTGCTTCCAGGCTAGGAAATTAATCCTGCCCAAGTGAGAAGTGACTATAAGTCATCAATATCTGATGGCTGTTTGGCACCATGTGTGAAATCAGCTGGATAGCTTCAGTTTAGCTACCAATACACAAAACTACCATAAGCACAACTGGCACCAACTGACAGACGTTGGCAGCCATAACAGAGGAATGCGGCTAGTAGAATGCTGCCACCTCTACAAGCGGTTACTTCCAAGTAATTTCTGAGGCAGGACAGCTTGTTGCTCTCTACCTGTTCTAGTGACAAGCAGAGAAATCCAATCCTGGTTTGTCAATCACACACGCTGTTTAAGTCCTGCAATGACACGTGAATGGCGCACACAGTGCTCATTGCAGAATCTGTGCCTCACTGTCTTTTTATGCAAAGATAGAGGTTAAGTGACCTCATATCTGGGTTTAACAAAAATTACTAAGGGCCTGGCAATTATGTATAGTCTAACAGAGGCAAAAAAGGCTACTGGATTCAGAAATGATTTCATGGGAAACTGGCTGTGGTCTTATTAGAAATGCTACAGGAGGATATTTTCCGTGTTCAAAGAGGCCACTTAACATTGAAGGACAAGCATTCGCTGCGAAGGGAGACTGCCACAAAACAATATCACAATGAGAAGCCTCAGCTTTGAGTTTTTATTTCAATAAACCAACAATCAGTTCCATGGAAAGAGATTATGGGAAAATAAATAACCTTTCATATTACATTTATTTTCCTACACAATTTTCTACCGGGCACCACAGTTTAGTTGTAAGAGCTGCCCTTAGAAATTCTTGAGCCCTATGGAGACCCCTCTGGGGGGTAGTCACTCCATGGGGAGGGGACTGTGCTCAGGGCTGCAGGGGCAAGAGATGTGGGGAGTAGACCCAGAACTATGAGGAGCAGGAGCGAGAGCTCAGCAGGGAGGCAGTGGGGAGGCAGCAGGAGGGTGTGGGTGGAGCTCACCCCACACACACTGGAGACAGCAGGAAGCGGAGTGACTAGGTCTCAACTCCCAGCTCCTAGCTGCATTGCTTGGGAGATGGGGTTCTGAGGAAGGCAGAATCGCCCTCCTGCACTCAGCAGCAGTGATGGGAAGCAGAGCGACACAGCTGACAGACAATGGAGAAGAGCAGGTTGAGGCCAGGTTGCTCGGCTCCCTCCCACAATTGGCCACAGGCCCCTTGCTATTTCCCCAGGCTGTCATTCAGGAGAGGATTCTTTGTGGAAGGGCTGGAATGTGGGTAGGGCATGGTGAAGCAGGGGCTGGGCTTATGGGAAGGGGCAGAGTGCTGAAAGGGCAGGGGCAGAACCAGGGCAGAACGTGGGGGAAGGAGTTCTGGTCCCCACATCTTCCTAAAAACAGCTCTGCTAAGCATAGCCCACAGGTGGACTGGCCAGGGGATGGAGATGGCCACCAAAGACAGCGCTTCCCCATGCACAGCACAAAGCTGTGTAGGGCATCACAAAATATAGGGCAATTTGATGGGGCCCTACACGGCAGCATATTTTGTGAATTGACAGGGGCAGCCTTGTCTAAAACTAGCTCTCCTTAAAGGAGAAAAAAAGCAGAAATTATCATAATAAGCAGTTCTCTCACACAGTCTCTATATAGGATATCAGAAACTCCATAATGACTAACTGGCTGGATCTTCAGGTAAGAATTGTTCTAAGAGCTACACTGATCTTGGCCCTACTGAAATCAGTGGTAGCCCTCTGCCTACCTCTGATACTGAGTTATTACTGATGGCACCCACTCTACTCACAGAGTGATCTAGATTGAAATGCCAGGAACACTAGAAGGAACAGTACACTCTGATAAAAGATTGGGGCTCTGGAGGCTAGAAGGTAAACTAGGCTCAATGGTGTCAGCCTGTTTTTGAATCCTGTCAGTTAAGAAGACGTCCCTCTGGCCTCCTCACAGAACCAAATGCCATTACCGAGGTCTTCAATGCCCCTGGTTTGTTCTCCACTTAAGCCATAAATTTGTCAGGAAATTATCACTGTCAGGCTTGTTTTCCATAATTCAAACTGAGGAAAAAAGCCTCAATTCTCAAAGAGCGGCAGAGAGTTGCAAGTGGGATATGCCACTGCAACAGAAGATTATATAAAAGGGAAATGTCTCTTCAGTACCATGCTTCATAGATTTTAACACCAAAATTTGATTGACAAAACAGAGAACATTCCAGTTTCACACAGAGAGACTTCTACAACATCTCTCACTGTGACCCTTCTTCAGCACCTATGTTTGATGTACAGTCTTAACTCTCTGGACACTTCAAACAGCTGGATGTTTTTCCTTTTAATTAAAACAACCTTCCACAAAAATATTGCCTCCTTTCACCCCAAATGTGGCATCATGGATATATTCACTTTCCTGTACTCTAGCTGTGTAATTTATTTCAGGTATTTCAGAAATTAACATTTTTCAGCTTCAATTTCTTTCCGATGTTTAGGAGCTGCATTTGAAATACACAACACTGTGGCCATTTCAATACTGATGCAAGTTATCAACAGTACTTATCAATACAGACCAATCAGACAATACTGATTTTTGAAAATGAAGAGCAAAACAATTTCATATTCTATCCTGACTTTATACAAAGGAAAATGGGCATTATATTTTTTTATAATTTTTGTTTTATTTTCTCTGGAGGTTTTTAATGGTGGTTATATATGAGTAGATGTTGCTGATTTCAAAGTTGTGGCAAGGCATTTGATCATAACATAGAAATTGTATTATATATTATGCATGTTTGCCTATGTGTCAGTCATGGACCTCTTTTGAAAAGTCACCCCCATGAGATCAAGCACAGTTGTATAGGCATAAGGTGGAGACCCTGAAACTAATTTCTTTTGTACATAAAGATATTGACAAAGCCACAAAAAAGTTAGGACCCCTGGGGTTTTGCTTTGACCCATTATGGGCTGTGTAAAGTTTGCATCCAGATTTGGATCCAAATTTCCCCAGCCGGCAGAGGCTATTTGATCTGAAGTTTTGGTTACCCCTGTAATTTAAAACCAAGTTAAAACCCTTAGATCTCCTGAGTTGGTGAACACAACAGCCTGCTGCACTGCCTACTACCCAGGAAAAGACTTTTAAAGACAAAAGGTTCTAATGAAACTAAGTAGATTTTCCACACATAAACCCAAAAGCTGCCTCCTGTAGGCAGCACACAAAGGTAAGAATTCCAGTAGCTTAATGTGAACACTGCTTACTTGTTTCATTAATCTATTAAACAGAGGTCTGCCAACTCTCCCAGCTGCAGTACTCCACAGTTCTAATGATGCTAAGCATTAGAGGACTCTTCAGCATTTCAGTAATCCATCTACAGCACAGCTTGGAACTGCTGCAAATATACAAATTTTCAAAACAATTGATAATGACCACTGTAACTGAGAGAGAGACATAAGACCTTATTCTTCTTCTTGGATGTTTTTGCATAGTCTCAAATTCTTCAGGAAACTAAAACATTGTAAATCACAATCATCCCTAGGTAATCCTAACAAAGACTTAAAATTACTCACACTAGTTAAGTCCAAAGCTTACAGCTAAGAGTTACAAAAGAATCTCAAAACTGGGTGACCAAAAGATGAAATAGCTGATGAAATTAAATTATGATAAACGCAAAGTAGTGTACATTAGGAAACATAATCCCAACTGCACATACAAAGTCACGGGGTCTAAATTAGCTGTTACAACTCAAAAAAGGAAGTCATCATGATTAGTGCTTTGAAAATAACTGCTCAATGTACAGTGACAGTCAATGAAAACTAACTGACTGTTAGGAACTATTAGGAAAGGGATAGATAATATGACAGAAAATATAATGCCACTATATAAATCCATGTTATGCCCAAAACTTCAATACCACATGCAGTTATGGTCAACCCGACACAAAAACATGTATTAGAACTAGAAAAAGTACAAAGAAGGGCAAAGAAATTATTAGGACTTCCCTCTGAGGAGAGATGGGACACGGACTGTTCATTTTAGTAAAGGTAATAGAGGGGAGATATGATCAAGATCTATGAAATAAAAGAATGCGGTGGAGAAAGTAAATAAGGAAATGTTATTTACCTCTTCCCAGAACAACAACAAACAACAACAGTGTCACCCAATGAAATTAAAACAAAGCAGGTTTAAAACAAATATAAGGAAGAATTTCTTCCCTGAATGTATGATCAACCTAGGGAACTCTTTACCAGTGGATGTTGTGAAAGCTAAAACTATAAATGGGTTCAAAAAAGAACAAGTTCTGGGCTATATGGACGATAGGTCTGACTCGGTATGGCCATTCGTATGTCTGTATATTTCGTATGTCTTATTGTGTTTCTGTAGGTGGAAAGGTATCATAGAAAAAAACTGAAAAGCCACTCCTCATTGATGTAAATAAGATCAGGCAAGCATGAGAAACATGGCCCCTAAATAATGGTGTCATTCTCTGGACACATCTGTTTCAAATGTAAGGTATGACTGTGTCAGTGACTAAGAATTACATGGATTCTGTAGGGCTCCCCTGTGTGAATATGTTCTTACAGGATACCAAAAATAAAACCACCTGAAATCTCTTTCTGAAAGAACTCTGCCAATCCTGGTTATCCCAACTAACTAGAGATTGTTTCATGCCATCTGGTTCAGGTTTTTTAAGGTCACAGTGAAATTTAAAGAGGGGAAAAGGGAAGTCATTTACCTCGTGCAGTAACGACAGTTCTTCGAGATGTGTGTCCAATTGGGTGCACCACTGTTGATGTGGGGCTCGTCCCGCACCACAGATTGGAGACTTTTTCTAGCAGTGACTAGTCGGGCTATGCATGTGCAATAGCAGTGTGTGCCATTAGCATCTTCATAATTCATGGGCGCAGCCCAACTCCCCTCAGTTTCTTTGTGAATGCCCTCTTACGTGAATTGTAAGAAGAGGGGAGGAGGGTGGGTAGTGAAGCACCCACAGGGACACACATCTTGAAGAACCGTCGTTACTACACGAGGTGAGTAACTTTCCTTTCTTCCTCAAGTGATGTCCCTGTGGGTGCTCCACTGTTAGTGACTACCTAGGAGTATTCCAAACATGGAAGGTGGACTTTAGCTAAGTTTTACATGTGAATAAAAGGACTACACTGGCTGTCGCAGAGTTCATGTCCGCTTGTGTAGAGATTGCATAGTGTTTCATGAAAGTGTAATTAGAGTACCAGGTAGCAGCATGGCACATGTCCATGAGTGGAACCCCTTTTAGTAAAGCTGTTGATACTGCCACCGCTCGAGTGGAGTGCGCCTTAGAAGTCACAGGGAGACGTGACCCTCAGAGGGATACAGGCTGTCATTAATTTTGAGACCCGCTGTGACAAGAGTGGCATTCCCCTGGAATGCTCCACCAGTGAAACAAATAGGGTCTGTGACTTCCGGAAGGGTCATGTGCGGTCTATGTAGAATGATAACGCCCTTCAGACATCTTGAGTGTGTGACAGCCTCTTCTTGAGAGGTGTGAGGCTTTGGGTAGAAGGTTGGAAGGACTATACGACATTGATATGGAAATCAGAACAAGCGTTAGACAGGAACGAAGGGTAGGGGCAAAGAACCACCTTCTCTTTGTGGAATATGGTGTAAGGAGGGGATGCTGTGAGAGCAGCAGTCTCACTAACTTGCCTTGCCAATGTGATGGCTGTTAGGAACACAGTCTTTAGTGTTAGTAGGTAGAGCAAGTACTTGTACATGGATTCGAACAGCGGTATAGAAAGTACATGGAGTACCAATTCCAAATCCCACATGGGGGAACTGGTCTACACGGTGGATTAAATTATGTAGTCCTTTGAGGAATCTCTTTGAGCTAGGGTGAGCGAATATAGCGAAACTGTCTATCCGTGGATGGAATACTGCAAGGCAAGCGAGGTGCACCCTGAGTGACAAAACTGATAGACCTCATTGTTGCAGAGACACAATGTAGTCAAGGATCATGTGAAGGGGTGTGGACAAAGGTTGGATGCCATTTCCTTCACACCACGCCATAAATAGTTTCCACTTACAGAGGTAAGTACTGCGAGTGGACTGACATCTACTGTGGAGTAGGACATTTCTTACTTGTTGTGAACACCTCTGCTCTGCCTGCCTCTGAGAATCAGCAAGGAGCCATGCTGTCAGATGCAGCTATGTATCATCTCCATCGTTTAGGTTTTCTCTCTCCTCCTTTCTCTTATGTATTAATTTTTTGAAGCCCTCAAGATTAGCAGAGGCTGTATCTTAACTATTTACAACAATTATGAAGAAAAAAGAAAAATGACTGTTTAATTAACACTAACTATAAATTTACAAAAAACTAAACAGTTTTAACTAATTACAACTGAATTCCTAGCTACAGAGAACTTCAGAAGAGGAGAGGGATCAAGCTCCATCTGCGACGAAGGGTGGTCAAGAAGGAACTGAGGGGAGTCGGGCTGCGCGCAAACTCCACAGGCGTGAACGGCACGCACTATTGCACATGCATGGCCGAACTAGACACCTGCGTGGCCCAACTAGACACTCTGATCTGCGGCACAAGACAAGCCCGACACAAACAGTGGAGCAGCCACAGGGACATCACTCAAACAAGAACAGACTATTTTTACTATTACGTAAGTTAACACAACGTATCTGCTTCCTGCTGTACTGCTATAATTCTGTATCCAAAAACTCGGGTATGAATTTATCCCATTTTTTCTAAAAAAGTGTTTCTCAAACATTTTTTTAAAAAGTACCCCTTTAAAAAAATTATAACTACTTCCAGTACCTACAGTTTTCACACACACAACATTTTTTTCTACCATTGCAACACATTTGTTTAAACAACTTAATCGTAGCCAGGCAGGTGATGAAATTTTTGGGTGTAAAAAGTACAAAAATAAAGCGCTGTAAAACTTAAAACAAAAATTCAGTTTTCTCCAAATTTCAGTTCTGTTGACGTACCCCCCAGACTTCTCTCAAGTACCCCTAAGGGTTCTCATACCACTGGTTGAGAAACACTATTCTAAAACACTAAAATCCATGATGTTTGTTTTTTAAATGTACGTAACCAATATAAAAATCAAATATGATCCTGGTGATCATGATGTAAACAGTGGTGTAATTAGCATAGCAGGGCTACATTAGGGTATAAAATTCAGGTTTAAATAGTAAAATAATAATTGTGCAACACACTGACTTATAGTGCATACTGAAAAAAAGCAACATTACCTACCCCATCTTTTATGCCATCTTAAGTTAGCCTGTTAGCATCCATGACAACTTTACTTGCTTACATTATGTCTAGATTTGACCCTATGTGAACATCATTTTGCCATACAGTGGAAGCACAGGTGCCACTTCTGGATCCCTTTCAAGACAACTGATTAATAGTACTTTATTCATCTTTTACAACAAGTCAATAACCTTGAAAATTTGCACTTATGTCTCAGTGAGAAAAATTCTGATATCAGAAATGTTTATTGATGTAATGAAGTCCAGCCAGGGAGCCCAACCTATAGAAGGAGAATAGAAACAGAAGATACTTGAACTACAGCTCCCATGAGGCACCACATGAACACAGGTAGACACAGGTTAGTGTCAAACAAGAAAAATCTGTTTTGATTCAACTCAAACAAGCTAAAAATGTTTTGATGTGCATCAGCCCAACCTGAAGCAAAATATTTCATTTTAAATTTTTTCCAATGGAAACGTCAAAAAATTTGGTAAATTTCTATTAAAAGAATTTCAACATCAGTAAAAATTCATTTTCTTCTGAAAAAAATTTCAACAGATCAATCTGGACCTATTGCAATATACACTCTTTACAAATGTGGGAAACTGTAGATGTATAACTGAGAGCAGACTATTACCCTATATATTTACCCTCCCAACAGGTAAATCGACAAAATGTGTTTATCATTAGTCTCTCTACACAAACTTTTTTCCACGTGAACTTTCTCTCCTTCACTGTCTCAAAATGAAAATTGAGCAAAAAAGCCATGTAACAGCAACATATGAAAATAATTTAAGCTACTGAAATCTTATTTAATTTGATAAACAAGTGATAACCAACCACATGCTCAATAATTTAGCATCTTAATTATTCTGTATTAAAACTGCAAAAACCAAGGTGTATTGTTGCAAGCACTCTTTATATGCACACTAATTCTCCTCCCATTTCCTTTAACAGAGCCAACCTACTCTTAATCTGCAAAGTCCATTTTCATTAGGGAAATTTAAAAGGAGCGTAGACCAAGCACAGCTAACTGAAGTCTTGCAAATTTTGATTAAAAAAAATAAAATAAAAGTGGTTACCAACAGTTGTAAAGTTTCCTAAATATGGTCATAAAAAAACAGGGAAAAACATTCAATAAAAATAAAAAAACATTCATCAAAAGCAGACAACAAAGTTTTTGAGTGGCTGGAGGAAGGTTCAAAATGTCAGGCAAACTAGAACCGACAAGGGAATCATAGGATGGTGGAGAGGGTAGTCAAACCAGCTGATTCAATCCACACTTATAGAGGCTGTCAACCTACCAACACATCCACACAGTAGAAACCTTGTTTTCAATCTCCCAGCAAAAAAGAGGGAAGAAAGGGAGAAGGTGTAAAATTATCATACTAGTACAAAACACCTCACTAACTAAACCAATTCACTTTTTTTTTTTTTTTTGCAATTTCAAATAAAGACAGATTGCTGAGTATTTATTTTTAATATAAGGCTTTTCATAACAAGCAAACTATGCTCTAATTAAGGTGCAATCTTGCAACTGCTGTACATATGCAATTTCAAGTGAACTCAGTGGGAGTTGTGTATACAGTATGGACTAGCTCTTCTCTTTGAACATTTGAACCCTTCTGATCATTTTCTTAAACATAGCAGAAAGAAATATACTGCATCAAACAGAACATATTCTCTGGCCTCTAGCTATCACAGCAGTGGCACTCTGGTTTAATTCTCTCTTACTGTGAGAGATACAATCACTTGATTCCCTCTCCTTGCCAATTGCCGTGCCCCAGTAGATCTCAGCAGTCACGTTTAAGGCACCTCTTCCAGCTCACAGTGATATGGGAAATAAAAGTACTACTCAAAAAGTTGTTCTCGGTCCTTAAAATTCATCTCAAGTTAAGGAGTCAGGTGTTTCTAGATCCAGCAATGGATATAGCCTTCTAGCGATAGCAGTAAAAAGACTGATGTGTAAAAACACACTTAATTTGTCTTAATTATTAAACAATTATTTTCCTTTCTCTCTTGGAAATGTAAATGCCCACTAAAAACACAGTGATGTTAGCAGCCACTTGGCACTCTCGCTGGTAGTCTTAGCAAGGATTAGTAGGCATGAAAAATGAACTATATACAGATCAGGGAAGATGCAAGTTGGCAGCGTGGGGAAACTTGTACTTGTTTTGTGGCTAAACGGAAGCCTCAATATGTAGTGCTGTTCTTTTAATTTCTCAAGAGTATGAAATTCTGTCTTATGCTTACAAATACCTACATACTGTGCTTTTTATTCTGCACACGCACACACAAAAACACAGATACTGCATTGTTTCTTCTACTGAATAACATTTTTAAGTCTAGCCAACGGCAGGTAACAGACTCTTTAAAATAGGATCTCAGGTCTTAGAAGCTATTTCTAGGTAACTTATTTCCTTTCAAATTAATAATGAATTGATCTTGATAATTACCATATTTGTTCAATTCCCTGAAAGTTGTGTCTCACTAAATATGAAGCAATCTGTACTGTCATTTTGTATTTTGACGCTGCTCTACCAAGACTTCTAGCTCCATATAATCACAATTGTGATACTCACCCCTGTCAAACACACCCTATAGACTTGGTTCCCAGAGAACAGGGTGTGAAAAAGGATGGAGTAAGCTTTGTGCAATCACCAATATGTTGTAAAATAGTTAATTATTCACTGGTAAAGACAATGGAAGTTCAAATTAGAAATTGTTCTATTTGGAGAAATTGGAAATGTATGAACTGGATAGATTAACTTGACTCATCTTCAGTAGGTCACTGCTATTGCCTTAGATGTCTCCCATGGATCACGGCAAATGGAAATCAATGCTGCTGTCCTTATTAGGAAACACAAGTCAAAGACTTGGTGACTTTGTAAAATCCCTTCTGTCACTTTGACCTTTTGGTGCCAAGCATCTCCACATATTTTTTACCATGCAATGTTACGTACTAGCAGAAAGTCTCCAATACAATTGTATTTCTTAAAAGTAACAAACTGGCAGCCAAGATATTTACAGACAGTGCACTGTCTGGGAAGCTGAGCTGTACAAATGAAAGACGGGAGATTCATATATTGACAGTTATTTTTGCATTTAAAATGATGTTCTCTGCTCTGACAAATAATGTGGTCCAGATTACAGATGTAATAGTATAGTCGACTAACCGATTAATCAATACACAAAAGGATATAGGTTAATGCTATAGAGGTACACACATTACCTTCCCCCTCCCACAACCAGTAATTTTTTTAGCAGGCTGACCAGCAGCCCAGCTCAGTCTTGGCTCACGCTGGGTGGGACCTCCCCCCTCTGTGACTGCATTTAAAGTGTATAAGGAGCCAGGCAGGCAGGCAGACCAGCTCAGTCTGGTTCATGCCAGGTCCAGGAGCACAGACTCCACCCCTCTTTATTAGAGGCAGCAGCACAAGGCAACGAGCAGCTGGTCTGCAAGAGGAGCTGGTTTTTAAATCAGCTTCCTTCGCAGACTAGCTCCCACCTGGCACCCCATGCTGCTCCTGGCCCCACTCCCAGGGAATATAGAATAGTCGACTAACTGATAAGAATTCATGAAGTTACTCGACTATTCAATTAACCGATCTTTAACAGCCCTAGTCCAGATTTCAATTAAGTGAACATCCTACAAGTTAAACAAATAAAAAGGAAAAACAGTACTAACCTGGGTCTCCAAGCCAGTGTAGGGACTAGGAGGCTGCTCCTGTAAAGAGAAAACAGAAGGAAACGGTGACACAGTCTATCAATTATGTTCACCATTTTTATAAGACCATAATATATTTTGTACTAGGTATGTTTTATAGCATATTATCTGAAAACTCATAATCTGCTGGACATTATAGTCCTGCTAAATTATGTGGGGTAAAGCATGCCCCAAGTTTATAAAAGCAGGCATAACCAAGTTTTTCATAGACAAAAGACACAGTGTCACCACAGCAAGATATCAACATAATCAAACAGATTATGATAAGCTACCATCAAATTTAGCCACCATTTTTGGCGGGAAGAAGGATATAAGCAGTAACTTTACATATTATCTTTGGGAAATAGATGGAGGTCCAGTGTAAACAGACTGGCTTTCACCTGAACCCCAGATGGCAACAGATATCAAAGAGTGGAAAATGGTGTAAAAAGAGAGCAGAGGTCGACAACCCCCGGCACACATGCCATAGGCAGCACACAAGCTAATGGGGGGCTAGAGCTCAGTCCTGCCCCGCCCCTGATTGGGCTGTAGAAGTGGTCAGTGCACAACCTCAGCACCAGCTCCAGGGGGCAGGCAGACAGTCTGCAGAATGGGCTGTGTGCCAGCCAGTGGTCAGTGGCTGGCACACAGCCCGCCCAACTTTTCCGCCCGCCCTTTTCCGCCCGCCCAACTCCATTATAGAAGTGATCCGGTGGAAGCAGTAAAGCAGGTGAGATGCTGCTGCTGACGCTGGTGGTGGTGGGCACATGGGGGCTCAGCTGGGCAAGCTCCAGTGGCTGGGGCTTGGGCCACATGGGCTGCTCCCTTCGGCAGTGGGGCCGAAGCTGGGGCGAGGGGCTGCTCCTGGGTGAGTGGGACCGGAGCTTGGACCATATGGCTGGTCCCCCGGTAATGGAGCTGCGGTACTGGGGCAGAGGCAGCCCGGCAAGCCAGCTGGGGAAGAGGGCAGCACGTGCAGGACTGCATAGGGTTTGTGGGGGAAAGAGTGGGTGGGTGGGTGCTGGAATTGGGGTGAGATGGAGGCAGGGAGGTAGTCTGTTTGTGCTGTGAGGTAGGGGAGGTGTGGATAATATGTGCTTTAGCTGGGAGTTAGGACAGTACAGACAGCTGGTGTCTGCTACTTTGAGAAGCAGGATTTTATCCCAGCCCCCACTTGGGCTGGGGGGAGCAGATTCCACAGAGGTGGGTGGGTGCTGGCATCTGTGTGGTGAGGTGGAAGCAGGGGACAGTTTATTGGGGTGTCTGACTGAACATTCAGAGGCTTGTGTTCTGCTTAAAGTATCAAACTATGAGCCCGAACTTGGAGAACTCAGCAAGGCAAAGCAAGGCCAAGGATCACACTAAACGGTACAATCTGCTTCTTTATTTATTAATGAAGATGCTATAAGCAGGACTATTACTGACTTTAAAAAGTGTCACCGGCACTCAGACCCGTACATACAGCTGAATAAGTTCTATCTCAGCACATCCTTTCTGAAGGGTTGCTGACACCTGGAACAGAGGATACATACAACATCTCACCACTCTCTCTCAATCTTCACTCATGGCATCTACAAAACGTCTGAATGACAAAGGAAACACCACTGAACTGGGATACAGGTGCTGGCTGGGAGGCTTTTCGGCCAGTACAGATTTCTATATGCATATAGTAAAATAAAACCTTTCCGCTGAGTCCATTTAGCTTGCTAATTTAGGTATTGGTTTGCAATTTATCTTTTTATTTTCTTTGTAACCAATTCTGATGTTTATGACTCATTACAGGTAGTCATTTTCTGTAGTTGATACAGCAATGGGAAACCTAGGCCAGTGTGTGTGCTGCATGAGTGGCCATCCTGCATCTCAGGATGCAAGATTATCATAACCAAGACAGTCTTCTAGTATAGCGTAGCTTTGCTAACTGCGCTTGCATATCCAGAATTTGCGGGGTGTGCTGACTGAACCATAGCAGTGCTTTGGGGCCTTGGCAGAGGGCACACACAGCTCTCACAGTCAATGTTGTGTGCAGTCAGAACACACACCACTTCACGTGGCCTTGCTTTCCACTTTTAGTAAAACCAGTAGGAAAAAAGCTATGCACATGGAAACCAGCAGAATTTGGCAACCCTGTGCCAGGGCAGCAGTAAACAATCATCTTGTGGGCCACACATAGATCCCCAGTGGACCACATGCAATTCTTGGGCTGTTGTTTGCCCACGACTGAGTTAATACATTTGTTTTGTTACTTTATCGAAGCTATTGTGTGTTTGGACGGAAGTGTTTGGAAACCACCACTTGAGATGACAGATTCTGTGTATATCATTTTCCTTTGATGAAATGATGGACTTCCTATAAGTTTGTATTGTCCAGAAGAAAGTTTAGAAATACAAGATGCACATCTCTGGGGGACAAGGCTGGGACTGGGAATTTGTTTGTGTCATTCTACAATATGATTCATGAGAGCCTGGCAGAGCATCTATATCACATTGTTGGGAGTGATTTTACATGTTGGAGGCTGTTTGTGAACAGTGTCAGGAGCTGTGGCTCTTATAGAAAAGCAGTGTAAAAGGCACTCCAGGCTGGACTGAAGAAGGGACTCAGCAGATCAGTAGCATCCCTGGGAAATGTCACAGAAATAGACATGCGGCGAGGGGTCCTGTGGCACCTTATAGACTAACCGAAGTGTTTGGAGCATAAGCTTTCGTGGGCAAAGACCCACTTCGTCAGATGCATGCATCTGACGAAGTGGGTCTTTGCCCACGAAAGCTTATGCTCCAAACACTTCGGTTAGTCTATAAGGTGCCACAGGACCCCTCGCCGCTTCTCCAGATTCAGACTAACACGGCTACCCCTCTGATACTTGACAGAAATAGACATTAATCTTTAAAATACCAAGAAGATGGAACTTTTTTGAACTGTTTTTACTCTGCAAGATAAAACAGGTGTTTACGCTAGCACAGAAGTCTCAAATGTTCTCTTCATAAGATAAGTTCCTTTTAAATACACCTCTCTTCCACTCCCATACAAACCATATGGCAGCTATAATATTTGCCTGCTGGGATAAAAGTAATATTAGAAGAGTATTAAGGAGAGCACAGATTTCAGAACAGATTCAGGGTCATATAATAAGTCTCCTATTTTGATATTTGTATTTTTGCTGCTCTGTTCTATTTTTGCATTGTAATGCCTTCAATTCCTGTGCCATCTTTAACGTTTTTGAGCTCTTTCGTAAAATTAACTAGACTTGGCAGCTTGTAGAGCTGTTTGGAGAACTGAAAACATTTCTCACACAATATTTGTGACTATTCCCATTTTTAATCAAAATTTCATTCTGATGAAGTTATCCAACTAGCTTTAATAACGTGTCAAAATATTTAAATGTACATTTCTAGATGTGTAGTGTATATCCTCTTTTGTGCACAAAGAAAGAAACCTTATCTCAACTTGGCTAGGGGACAAAGCTCATTAATGAACTCCTAAATATTATAGCACAAAAACTGATTATATGGCCAGTTAATGAACAGGCCATTGACAGAAGCTACATTATCACTAGACTTTCCAGAATTAGATGTGGATTTTTATATAATTTTGGTAGGTAGTATTGATATTTATTTTTAAGCATTTGCTTTAATTTTTATCAAATTTTAAATTTTCATGGTTGTGAAAAATTATGGGGAGGTCCTACAATACAATCTAATCCGATTAAGTGTTGAGATTAAAAATTGTAAAGCTTTGTAACTGTTAAAAAACAAAATATCAACTTTACATGTCAAAGTATACAAAGTAAATATCTCTAAATCAAACTAAGAAGTCCTTTTCTGACTTTTGCTTATTTGTAAATTTCAATTATTATCAATGGAATTTTTTCATCGGTTTCTATATGTGCAGTGAAAAAGACATTCAGCGATATTCCATGATTTAAAAAAAATCCCAATTCATTTCAAACTGAGTAATTAATGTTCTGGGACAAACTCTCAAACAAAGTATTTAAAGAAACATATATAAAATACAAAGGTAGATACACTTTTTAAAGCTTCAGTCCTGCTGGCCCAAGGTATTACTACAGGGTCTCACTTTCTGTGTTACCCTGTTTAATTGGAAAAGCTAACCAAGTGGAACCAGGTCAATGGTGTTTTCTCTTCAATCCATTATGTGTCTGTTGAAATTAGAACACTCAAGTTGGGAGTAGAATAAATTCTGGTCTGTCATAAGATAAAACCTCTCTGAGGCTTTGTCTACACTGCAAGTTTTTGCGGCAGAAAATAAGCTAATGAGGGACTCATTAGCATAAGTTGCTATATCATTAGCGTATATTCTGCCGTTTCTTTTTGTGCAAGAGGTTTTTGCGCAAAAAGAAGCACTGTAGCCACTTCTGTTTTGTGCAAAAACCCTGTTTTGCGCAAGATCCTTATGCTAATGATATCATGACTTATGCTAATGAGTCTCTCATTAGCATATTTTCTGCCGCAAAAACTCGCCATGTAGACGTAGCCTCAGGGCAAGAGCATTTTTATATCCCAGGACACTTCAGTTAGATTTGATTCTTTTTTTTTCCTGCAGAGCTACAGTGTGTAACAAGTAGCTAGCTTCCTTCCCTTCTCCCTAAAGACTATACATAATGCAGTAAACATATGACCATAGCCAGTTTTGGGTTTAATACATTTTTTGAACTGTGCTAATGAAGGGGCCCTTTTTAATCAGCCCAGAATGAAAACTACCAGAGCACAGAGAAGCCTTGTAGCCATCTGCCTCTCTTTTTCTCACACAATAAGTAAGTTATGTGATATTTGCCAGCAGCTTATGCACAGCTGAGCAATATCAAGGTCTGGCCTCTAATTGAACATCTAGTGATCCTATCAACATATCCAAACACTGGAGTACAGTTACTGCATACACATGGATGTTGTCTGACCACAAATCAAATGTTACTAAAAGTTGTAGGAGATGCAGAAACATGGCTGGTATCATGAATGATTTCAGTCAGTTAAATTAGAAAAGGCTCTTCTTTAACAAAAAGAGTTCTTCTGAAGACTGGCCCCATATTTTCTCAAAAGGAAATAACACAGATACACTAGACACTGAATACATCCATTTATCGTGCTCATCTGTTATGAACTAAGGAGATCAAATTAATTTCTTGTGAAACTGAATTGTAAGGAAGTGATGCCAGTGATAAAATCAAGCACAGAGCCTATAAAGTACCTCTCCTCTCTTGTGACTTGGGTCAGAATGAGTTCTGATTATTCTGAATTTTTAGCATGTCATATCGACAACAAATCAGAGACACCAACTGTGACACTACACCCCATATTTTTCATAGAAATATTGTTATAATTTTGACTTTGACATAACTAAGATTTGTTTTATGCAATGTGGGTCATGTAAGGTATCATTGGAAAGGTTATGACTTCCTGAATATGATTATCCTATTATGCATTGTTTCTGTGACTGAAGTTAGGAATAGCGAGTGTGTAACAATTACAACTGAGTTTTCACCTGGGGAAACCAACTAGACATTAGACATTATTCAATGAGTCTGAATGGGCCACTAGGGAGGACAATAGGACTTTGAAGATGCTAATCTCCCACTTTCCTGAGAAGCTTCCTAGAATGCTGCTTTGACACTGCAAGATCACACCATCATGTCATCCTGTACTGGACTACATCTTGGACTGTTAGGATTTTTCCACTACAAGGGGTGGGGATCAAGCTGGGAAAGAAAGGATTATGTAAATCCTATTTAAAGCTGGGGAGTGAAATAATCAAGATTGGTTCTTCTCTTAATGGAATCTCCACCCAAGAGGGCTGTTCTTAGTACCTAGGACTGAACACGGGAAGAAAGGGACTGGACTCAGGATAGAAAGGCAACTGGCCTATGAAGGAGACAATTAAAACAACATTTATGGTGAGTAAATTACTATTTTTAGTCAGTTTCTGTTATGCATTCATCTTAGTTTGCATGATTGTTTTATTTATTCTGTAATCTGCTTTGATCTGTTTGGTATCCCTTATAATCACTTAAAATCCATTCTTTGTAGTTAAACTTTGTTTTTGTTTTCATAAACCAGTCTGTGTGATTCACGGGGAGGGAGTGGGAGGGGGGAACACGACCTGTACATATCTTCCTCCGCATTGACAGAGGAATTGGATCTTATGAGCTTATGCCATACAAATTTCTCTGCAGCACAAAATAATACAATTTTGAGTTTGAACCTAGAGGAGATGTGCACTTGAGCAATCCCCAAGCCAAATCTTCCCACACTGAGCTGATCTCAGTGTCTATGTCCGACCCCACATATATATGTGCTAGAGAAGGCTAGAGATTCTGGCACAGCAAGGACAAGGTGAGAGTGCCCAAGCTGGCGGAACAGATGGGCTCAGTGGGACCCCAGTACCCCGTTGACAGGGCAACCCATCACACCAACAATATTGGATTGAATATATGCTAAAGAACGAGAAAGAAAGAAATTGGAAATCCAAAAATAACTTTTAAAGTTAATAAGAGCAAATTATTACTTTTCCAATTCAACATACAGGTTTCCCTTTGGGATATCATCTGGATTTTCTTAGTCACTGGAAGCAACATTGCAGACAATAGTTTTTTGGGGTTGTTTTTTGAAAATGCATTGTTGGCCTTTCAGTTAGAACTATAGCATCATGAAAGGGTCCTATTTTAAAAGCCATAAAATAAAGCTATATGAATAGCCCATATATATTTTGGAAATTATTAACCTCAGAGGCTCTTGTTATTGGAGGTTTTAAATAGCAAGTTAGACAAATACCTGTCAGGATTGGTCTAGGTACATCTGATCCTATCTCAAGCATCAGACAGGACTTATTGACCTCTGAAGGTCCCTTTCAGGTCTACGTTTCTATGACCCTAAATACACAATGTGATTTTAGTGTGTGGAATGCAGGTTTCAGACCAATGAAATTATGGTTTCAGAAAGGGTTCTACCTCATGGCAGTTTCTTCTTTATTTTAGTCCACATACTTCTACTACCTACTGTAGTTGTACCATATACTTTAGGCCCGTGGTCACCAACCCATCGATTGCAATCGACTGGTCGATCGGGAGGGCCCAACCAGTCAATCGCGAGGCGTTCGGGACCCCCCCATTTCCCACACCCCCAAGAAGCCCCACTGCCTACCTCCAGCGACAATGGAGGTAATGCCAGTTTTCTGCAGGGTGGACAGAAGTCCCGCAGCTGCGCGCCACTTCCGGGGATTCAGGAAGTGCGCTGACTGCTCTCCCTCCCCCAAACAGCTGGCGCGGTACCAGACCCAGGTCTGCAGCATGCCCTGTGGGGACTTCCTGCCCCGGGGGCGGTGAGGGGAATACGAGTCCCTGGAGGAAGCGCACGCTGGGACGAGCTTCCCCTGCGGGGGGGGGAGGAGGGGATAGGAGTTCCTGGAACAGGCAGAGTGCTGAGACGAGCTTCCCCTGCAAGGGGGTGGGGGGCAGAGGGGTTGGAGTTCCAGGAGCAAGCAGAGTGTTGAGACAAGCTTCCCCTGCTGGGGGAGGAGGTAGCAGTCCTTGGAGGAGGCAAATGCCAGGGACTCCTTGTTCCCTGTCCCCACCAACACCCTGTCCCCTGCTGCAGACAATGCTGAAACTTTGTGTTTGACATAATATTTTGTTTAAAAATGAAGCCTGGCCACCAATCTCCAATTGGGGCCAAGCCCCCATCTAACCACAGAATCATAACACTACTGTACCACCCCCCAACCCCAAAATCCTAGCCTATCATACACTAGAACCACCTGTCCTCTCACATCCCCAAACTCCTGAACCTCCACATCCTCAGTCTTCTGCCACAACATTTCTGCACCATCCACACACCGCAAATCTGTGTCCTGAGCCCATCATACTCCCTGCCCTGAGCCCCTCACATACCCCAACCCAAAATCCTGCACTCTCATATCCACAAGCCTTTGGCTTGCTCAGTACCCCAATCCTCCATCTGACCCCAACACTCCTCAGCCTGGACCCTCCTCCCCGAGCCAGCATCCCCTTCTCCACATCCTCCTGAATCAAAATTCCCTTCCAGATCTTGCATCTCTCACCCCTTCCCACACCCAAATCCCTCATTCCCAACCCAGAGCCCACACATCCTGCTCAACCCAGAGAGGGTATGGCTAGATTGCAGGAGTTTTTTCTGGTGTACCAGGGGTATCCCCGAAAAACTTTTCTGCATCCAGGGACGTGTTTGTTCTTCTGCTTTTTTTTAGCAGAAGAGCAAACACACTCTTTCAGCAACCACTGTATTCCCCATTCCATGAGGAATAAGGGGGCTTCTGAAAGAAGGAGATTTTTCTGACAGTCTAGAAAGGCCAAATGTTGGAAAAACCTCTTCCTACAGAAGAATTGGGGAAAAAAAGCGGCAGTGTAGCCATACCCCAAGAGTGTATAAGGGCCAGGGATAGCAAGTGATGGAGAAGAGGAGAACAGAAAGGGTGGGCCTTCAAGGAAGGGGTGGAGTCTTGGGGGAAGGATGGGTAGATCTTGGCTTGTTCTGACATTTAAAAAGGGATCTTGGGCATAAAAAGGTTGGAGACCACTGCTCTAGGCATTACATACCACCACCAGGGGTCAGATTTTTATACCCACCATTAGTAGTTAATAGTCATTCACATGGCATAAAATTAATTTCTGAACTCAAAACCATCAAAAACCTTTGAGTTGAAATATAGGAATAAAGTAGAGATTACTCTGGCATTTTTCCTATTCTCTTGCCATGTGCTTTTCACCATAGTCTTTGACTGGAGTGGCACACATTTTGTGAAACTAAGCTTTTGGAGTTTGTAAAGAAAGTTTAAAAAACAATCAAAATGGTTGATCACATGGTGGAATATCCCTTGTTCATTAAATCAATGACAGTATGACAGAGCTGAAGTTACCAGACGGGTTTTGAATGTCAAATATACCTCATGTAATTGGGTCATTTATATTGCTTAGTGATTAGTTGACTTTCATCTTTGCAATGTTTTGTTTTAGTTTCTCTATTGATTGTAAATTCCACAGCTGGATTGTTGGGTCCCAAAAGCTGAGTACCATGACCACACCCTTATATGAGACATATAAAGTAGAAACTTAGCTTTCATTTTGAGGGAGCAATAATATCTAGAATAAAAATAAGTGTGTCCTTTTTCTTGCAAAAGTATCTTTAAGATATGGATCAAATGCAAGGTTCTACTTCCACAGAGAGACACACCCTTATTTTTCATTCAAAATGAATTGGTTAAGTTTGAGATATTTCCCTAGGACATCTTTCCATAAAATGCTCAGGTAAGTTTGGTGAATATGGCAGACTGTTCAAAAACGCAAAGGTCAGCTCAAATTAATGTTGAAATACAATAGGATATGTCTACACTAGCCCCCTAGTTCGAACTAGGGAGGCTAATGTAGGC